>CM073309.1:39260401-39891859 GCA_037043255.1 Diadegma fenestrale
CAATATTTTTCGTGGAATCTCAACGTTGCAAACTTCGAAGTCATGATTAAAATTATATCGAATTATTGGCGATGCAGCAAGAACCGCGACCTGGAGCCTCTTCTGGATACGAGACAAAAGTTTGCTCAGACTCGGCAATATATTTATGCTCAAGTTTTTCTGCATGACGACAAGCGTCGTTACATCTGCAAAGGCCACGTTGTCAGAATCCTTCGTCACGCTGTCTCCAAGATTTATCTTAACGGATTGTCATACGGATTAGACTTAAGGATAAGCGAGGCTTTTTGTATTTGGCATATATTGTTGAAATCGCGGCAAGAAACTGGGGAGAAATACGAACCTCACTCTGGTCGTATAGTTTTTGATATCCAGCAGGAAATACGCAGGACCGTTAGAGAACTCAAGCTGCCGCTGCTGCTGCAACGAAGCTTATATTCGTAATGATACGGGTACAGGCAGTTTCCCCTCGTCTCGCCCGATAATCATCTATGCGATTCAGCGTACAACAAAAACTCTCCTCCCACACCCCCTATACAAATGCATGCATACAGTCTCTGGATATAACCCGCTTGTGCGTGTCGTATCAAAATATTAAGTTACCATTTTGCAGATAATAATCGTTCGGTCAAAGCTCTTCTTGCATGCAACGAACTTGTGCTCCGCGATACTGCTAACTGGCGGGCTAAATGATGATGCCTTTCTTGCTAGTATTGTCTTGTTTGCTAATGAAGCTCGTCGTCTTTCAAGCCTGTTTATGCACAAGAAATAGTAAAGAATCAATCATTATTAACGTTGCACTCGTGACCAAATGTTCGTGACGATTCATTAGAGAATTTTTTCAAGGCCAATTTACTGCACAAATGGGGCTCGTAATTATTGCGCTCTTCCAAACAAAACATACGGGCACTTTCAGCCAACAGCGCAAACATTCGAATATCAGCGAAGAACTCAACGATTTATTCGTCAAGTGATTATTACCGAGGGAGAAACTGTCGATATAGAAATTTACTAAAGAAAAATTCAATAAATCGTGGTGTGTTCTTAATGCGACGGCAGATAATCCAAAGTCGCGCAACGAATGGACACGAGGGGTCACTATATCCGATAACTTAGCGAGCGGAGGGTGGCTTATGTGGAATAAAAACACCTTTTTATACCGTCGTACGGAATCGATTTAGGCACGAGGCTCAGGTAGACATTGTAAGCTCGAAGCTATTTATTGGAAAGGAGTCGGTGAACTTTGCACCGTCGTCCTATGGCATTGTATTATTTTCCGAGAATGATACCAACAACCGGAATAAAAATGAAACGCATATACCACCAGGAACACGCTGTTTTCGTGTTAATAAACTTTGGAAAAGGGAAAAAGGTATGAAGCGTATAGTTGCAATTACATGTACGAAGCATGTCCATAGACAAGAGTATTTGCTCCAAACGAGATGATGAGGCTAACGAATAACTGGGTGGAGCGGGTATTTCCAGAGAGAAACGTGTTGGCTGAATTTCGCGCGTACAGCATCAAAAGAGATATAAAACTGGGGACTGAAAAGGCAAAGACCCAGGAAGCAGACTCATTTCGAGTTGAATATAGTGGCTGTTATACAAAGAGACACACAAATATGCGAGACAGAAATAGCAACAGCTAAAGCTACCCTATCGAATTTGCAAAAGGCTCTTTCTCCATTGGTTATTCCCTTTTAGTATTTCCAATTGACTTTAGTGTGCAATTTCGAGCTGACTAGAGAAAAAGCTCACTCGGAAGGTTTGTGACGGATAGAAATAAATGAGAACGAGATACGGGAGATCCAACGACGGCTAAATCTCTTCGTAGCGTGCTGGATCTTGCTCTATAATATGGCAACATGCAACATCGGTTTTGCACAGCCAGGGGCTTGATGCGAAATGGCGGTGTCGTATTATTTTACGCGCGGTGTCGGAGCAAAAGTATTCAAAGAACTACGAACTGGCGGAGGATCCTCCAGGTGAACACACTGTACCAAAGCTTCTGCAAATGTCGCATCATGTTGGTCGTGGATGCAGGTGCATGGGAGGAGGTCAAAGGGAATATGGACATGCTCACAGCCTCGGTGGTGGTTTGTTAGTTCTGTCTCTAGCAAAGCTGGTGCGAATGACAGGGTAGGCGACGGCGTAAAAGAGTTGGCGAATAATTAGAGGCCAAACCACGTCCGGCGAGGGTGCTGAGCTGTGATGGTGTGGTGACGCTGCTGCTCTTCCCCAGCTCCACACTTTGTCTTTCCCTATCTGCTTACATTCGTTGTAGTTGCTCGCAACCCCCTCCATTTCCTGCCGCCCCGCCGTTTCCTCAAGGAGGTTGGATCACGAAATCGAAATAATCCGGATTTCATCAAATTTTGTGATAAGATTCTTTGGCATCAAATATATGCCAACAGACATTTTTTCCAAATTTTTTACAACATGGCTGTCAAATAGTTGAGAGTTAAATCGAACCTCTAATGCACCAGATGTATTGTATGTAAGTAAGTTACCTGTATGTAAGTAAACTCTGTGCTCATACACGTGAACTTTAGGGTTCAATTACTCGAGTACCACGTGGTGAAAAAATCTAAAAACATTTGTATTGTCATATATATTCTTAAAGAATAAATTTACCATATTTTGTTAAATTCTTATGGCTTTTAAATTTTTTATCTTTTCATGTTTTTAACCTTGATTCATGCTATGTAAGTGAGCATCCAATATCTTCATATAGGAATTTCTCTTTTTTTTGAAAAAGATCGATATTTCGTTGGATACGTTGAACCAAACCACTTTTGAAAAATTACAAAAATTTCGTCATTGCAGCAAGAAATATACTAGAAAGTTTCTTTAGAAATCAAATGTATTGTAAAAATTACGAAATGTTTTGAAATTTTCAAAAATAATTGAGACCATCGTGTTCGAAAAAATATCAACGTTTTTTTGACAAAATTAAATTTTCACTTCAATCCTTTGACTATGAGGATTGATACCGTTAGTGTCAAGTTAGTTGCTTCGTCTTTAATTCAGTTTCTCATAGAATCCAGCTTTTTAATCTTTGCAGCACTACGACACGGCTCTCTACTACATAGCGATGTTTATCGGTATGCTTAATAAGTCAGTCGTGCTGTTCGTGCTTGAGGTTCATCACGATCCTCTCAACGGAACGTTGGCCTGTTCGTCTTTTCATTTCACACCCGTATGCTCACTTTGATTGCTGTTCGCTCAGTATTCAAAGATCTTCGATGTGTAATTGCGGAATATTGCGTCTATCCTATTGCTAGAATGCACTTGGTCATCAGACAGGCAAATTTCTTTGATTTTACCGCACCCTGAGTAGCCGTCGATCCTCACAGACTCGGCTATTGCTAGACTCAGTTTTACAGGGCAACTTTTATTTTACCCTGTATTCGGTTTCGTTATTCCGCTTTTTGCGGCTTTATTTCTCTCGCGTGTCTTCATCTCCGTAGCTGCCATTGATTGCATGTCTATTTGCATTTCTGCTATTCTTATCTGTGGCTTATAAAAGCATGTACCCGTTCTCTGTTTATTCCTAACCCACCTCTTTCGACAACTTCCTTCTTGACGTTTGTACAGTCCGGTCGTGCTCTTTGGAGGCTCCAAACGCCGTGTGCTATTTATCGGAATAGTTTCAGCCCTATTCGAACTGTATTTTTAAAAGAATCACGTGCACGCGTCGCCGCATGCAAACCAGAGACTGGTTCTCGCGTTCCTAGCCGATCCCTCAGAGGTTGCTTCGTTTGTGTTGCATTACCACCTCGCCAACGAGATTTACAGGGAATGGAAGGTTGAAGAAAGTGGATTGCCGAGAGCGACTCAGCATTTGCATCCTCGTGCGCATAATTTCGTTGGTCTCGGGGTACACGCTCGTTAAGCGCCTGTCAGAAATACGGAACGTAGGAATAAGTATACTTTTTATTACGCGTGTATACCTAGCTGCACCTGTGTTATTCTACATCGCCGACCACGGCAAATGTCTGCAGTTAAAACTAATCCACCTGGTTGAAAGCCTTTACTACTTCGAGACTTATATACCATTACCCCGATTCCGCTCCACCTCCCTAATACTTCGCCTTCCACCTATTCCCGCTTTTTTTTTAACTTCACTTTTAAGGTACCCGTATTTCTTATTCGACTGGTGTTGCCAGAAAAATCGATGTACAGCGAATGGCAAGTGTATACCCTATCTCTCGCTGTCGTATACCCTAATTTCCTGTATTTACCTTTGCCACACGTAAATTAGCCATCTATGGTACGCGTATGTGTGTTCGTATTTACAGGCTGCACAATTAGCGGAAATAATGCCACACGAAAAATGAACCAGGGCGAGAAAAAATAAAGGTTATCCAGTGGTTGCGAGGATAATTTCATACGTCGATACCAGCCCCGAGTTAGGAAGGTTATGAACCGATTGCCAAGTTGCTATTATCTACATCGTAATGTATGCTCTGAACCATTCTCGGCCATTAAAAGGATTGACGTACTGTCGCAAATACGTACTTTTATGAGATCGCTTTTTTTTTCTCATTATTTATGTCAATACGTTTTTTACGTCATTCAATTATATTGGCAACTTTATTGCGGCACACACAGTGACTGTTTTATGGTGGAACAAATCTACTTCTTGCGAACGAGTGACAATCGGTTCTGCCTTGGCATCGACCATTCCTCTTGATTGTATTGGCGCTTTCGTCGAAGGAAACGTGATTTGGCTATTTACTCTACTCATTTCTCTAAAGTTATTACGATGAGCTTCTAATATCTAATTGTTGATCGCTGGCCTATCGAAATATTGATGGCAAATCAGGTTCATTTTCAACGAGTCGCGAATAAGAAATAAAATAGCGTACGATTTTCATTTCAAGTCAATCTCTTCCGAGGTAATTTCGATGTTTAGTTGAAGAAAATGACGTTAGCGATGTTAATTGCGTGCACGGCGCATGACCAGTTCTCTCAGTGTACGTAATCCCTGTCGCCAGGGTCTCGAGGAGTCCGGAGCAAGTTCATAAGCTGCTTATTACTCGCGACGGAGCTTATGAATGATGTTTTTTAAATTTTTTACCATCTATTGCTAAATGTGAGTGGGAAGCAAGTATGATATTTCGATGCTACGATAAAAGCTCGCAGAATTGATATTTTCTTCGTTTTGGTAGCTAAGACCAAAGAGAAACAGAGATGGAAGTAGAAAAGATAACCTGACAGTGTTCGGATGTGGGCAACGAGCCATCGAGTTCACGGTCCCATGTTGATCGCATTTTTGCAAGAGTTCCAACTGCAAAACCACCTGTTCTAGCTGAAATAAAGCTGTTTTCAGTAGCTGGATGCGACCTTAATAGAAACGCCTGGATATGTATGTGCATCTGTCCGTAATAGTATTCGACCCAACTTCAATAGTCTCGCTGTAGATGTGAATCTACTTGAATGGAAATTCGATGGTTTCCAGGGACTGGTGTTGAAAACCGGTGTGTTTCAACGGATTAGAATTTGGAAGCACATGAAGTCAACTCGATACGTATAGTCTGCCTCACATAACGTGGAAAAATTTCCTTTAGGTTTTTCTGAACTTCACCCAGGTCTAAATAAACAATGTATGGAACGCTGAATGTCATTCAATCTATACTTGAAAAAACTTGGTGCTGATAAACCAACTATCGAAACCAAGAATTTTATTGCATTTGTGATATCTATATGGTGTGGTGAGTTTCGAGAGTGGACGTATATAAACGCACGCGTGCATCAAATGCTTTTGAAGTGCCTGTACGTACTACATTGAATAGCATAAGGACAAATAAAACATAAAACACCATGTATATACCCCATATGCGTGGGGATGAAGTTCACCAGCACGCGTGTATTATAGCCGAGGTTAATAGGACCCAGGATGATGATTCCAGCCATTATCCGCGATTACCACATGCACGGGTCACACACTTCAAGTGGGGCATGAACGTTCGAGCAAAAGAAGAACTAATGTTACGGCTAAAAGGACGAGCAAGCAAGGCTACGTGACGACGAGCTTTCCGTCCGCCTAAGGGTATCAGGAAAATGTTTGCGAGACCAGAGCAGCTGCAACGTCGATGCATTTAACGTCAATGGCATAAAGTGGGAGATTCCATAAGACATTCTGCCAATATCTGGAAGGACTGAGACAGACAAAAGATGCTGAGAGCCAGAATTGACTTTAAATCATACTTCGCGGTCTTGCCCGGTTCACAAAACATCCTTCTAAATATCTATATCCACTCGTTGAAATCTGGGAAACAGTCATGTTCATGAAAAATCCAGATATGTACGCGATAGTGAGAACTTGAGAATATCTGATAATGGTGACGAAAATGGTTGGTCCGGATGCATTTCACAGGCGCAAGTTATTCGTGATGCTGAATTGAGAAATCATGAAACAATTTCGTACATTCCTTTTTATTCGAGTGACCATGACTGTTCGTCTGTCTTTAAGGAGACGTTAAATACTCAGTTGAAATTCGGAACTTTTTGGTCAAGAGTGAACTCGAAACGACTATGAGGCGATAATGAAACATTCGGGTTAATCAGTCAGTCAAGCATCGATGGTAAGCGACGTTCGTATGATAAACTACCTCGTATGAATGATAACGAGCACTAATCACTGGTGTTGCAGTCATGTGTGAACCATCGACGATCGCCGGAGAATCGTAATCATGTATAACTTGCATCTAATGTTGAACAATTGATATTGCTTCCGTATTCATCATTGAATATAACCATTTTTACAGATTAAAAAATCGGTTGAATCTTCTGTACGTGAAACTTCATTTGAAATATTCCTCGCTGTTCGGAAATTTTATAAAGTATTCGTCCACGACAGACACGAAAATGAAATGACAAAATAAAGGGGCGTACTTCTGATATTGTCCCAATAACAATAGTGTGGAGGGGGCCAGAAAATTGTGGAAGCCCGATACAACTTATGGCAAGAATTCGGTCCATTTACAAACGGTTGCTCCGGATAATCAATACTATATATTTTTCTCGTCAACGAAATCCCCTTTCATGATTGGCATCCATATGGGTCGGCCACGTGGTAACTGCGTATTACTACAATTCCATTCGGTGAAAAAACGAGAGGTGCTGCTCTCGAGTGCGTAGAACGCTCTTCCGCATTCACGAGTGAGGGGATCCTTCGATGTATCCTGCTTCAGCAATACACAATGCGCGGACGCTCTCATTTTTGTTAGACCCTTTTCATGCGACCATAGCCAGCACACGTTCTTTCATTTTTGTTAACCCGTCAACCGGAAGAACGTATGAAATTTATCTGTGTGTGCAAGACTGTGAAAGCTCCGTACGCGTTTGCCAAAACGTGGATTAAAATTGAAACGCGTATTGACATCGGCATGAAGACTTTTGGGCGGAAACAAAAACTGATATAGAGGAGCGAGCGTTAGAATTTTCAAAGACTTTTGTATTCATTTCAGACATTCATTGTATTTTGACAACAAAGAAGCCTGCAAATTACTTGGTAGTTTAATCTCCCTTCTTGCTGAATTAATTATAATTGGTTCCTTCTTCAACTGACACCTTCGTATAATCTTACCCGAAAACAAACCTCTGCTAACTTTGACGCTAATACATTTTATGTTGTTGAAAGCTACCGAACTATTGAATTGCACATGATCAAACTTTCCAAACTGTTGGCGTGAAATAAACAATTGCTACAGATTCTAAAATAGCTCCGGAAAGCTTATAGTTCCGTCGATCCGGGTGATAAATTATTACATTGCACGAGGGTGGTGGGCGGGCGTTATATGTTTCTAACGAATTTGTAAATCGCCTATACATTGGACCTTTATTTTCGTATCATTGAGTAACTTCTCGTTTTGATTTGAACTCAGGTTGCGAGGGAATATTACACGAAGCAAATGTCAATTTCAAATTTTTGAGGTTATAAATCAATCGTCCCACAAGGAAACGGTTCGGGAGGAAAAAGATGGCATCAAATGCACTGGGGTGCTGAATTTAATTCAATCGTTTTGAATGGGAAATCGTAGGGTGACTATTTTCGTTCACCAAGCGTTGTTTTTCAAAGGATGTCTGGATAGTGCAGGTTGATGGAAAAATCGAATAGATGTTCTGATCTTTGAAATGATCAACGACCGTAAAACAACTTTTAACTAGAAGGCTGCGGTGTATGCCCATGCGTAACGGGACATAAAATCCTGTACTGAGATAAACCCCATATATATTCGAGTGCATCGACTATCGAATAGTTTGTACATATGAAAATGAATTCCAACGATTGTTGAATCTACTACACCTGTTTTATTTCGTCAAAAATAATCGTTTATTCGTTCATGAATTACCGAATGGATGATCCCGATTTCGGGAGGAGAAGGGTGGTTGGTACAGAGTTGTGAATCGTATTGTTAATCTGGCTGATTCGACTTTTGCTTAGGTAACCAGTAATTGGAAACACCATTGTGCGTTCTCGTTACGACCTTTATCCATCTTTGCTGACAATTTCGGTAAACTGTCTGTTCTGCTCGCCTTCTCTTTCTTTTTTCCCCCAAAACCTCTAACGCCTAATAATACTACAATAGATATGTTTATATATGGCGGAATAATGTTATGCAATGGTTTAACCACTTGCAACGACGTTATTTATATTATGCATAGCGCCGTGGTCGACCTACTTCAATTTGTTGAAACACTCGTTTCGTGTACTGCTTTCAAATTTATTCATAGTTGGCTGGTTGTTCCGTGCTAGCAAGATCTTTGGAGTGGTGGAAGGGAGGGAGGGCGAGAGTGAGAGCGATGGAATACTATGGAGCATGAGTGCAACGGGGTAACTCGTTTGAAAGGACGTACGTAAAGGGGTTGAAGCGCCGTGGCTAGGAAAAGTGGCGGGCGTCGATAAGCGGAATAACTAATCCCAGGAGTTATGCCGAGAAACTTGCGGAGGGAAGAGAGAGAGAGAGAGAGAATTCGCTCGCCTTCGAAGTACATTTGCCTGCTAACACGGGGAGGAATAGTGGGCATAGCGTGTAGTCCTCGTGGCATGTACAATCCTGTCCCGGTGGAGCGTGAAAACTTCGGTACCGATGTAGCGGAGCGCGACCTCGAGGCAGTAGGAAAACCTCGCTTCAGATGCCGTCCAGAATTCCGTTGATCCCCTCAAAGTTGAGGATATATCAGCGGTAAAGAGTGCTTTGCCAAACGGATTAACCGGAGTAACGACTACCAGAAGCGCTAATCCAAATGGACTTAGACACTCTTATAGCTTCCTATCGTACGAAGCTATACGACGGCATTGGATTGAGGCTACAGAGCATTTCCTCGATATTATCCTCGTACAGCCCAACAACGTTCTCAGCATACCAGCACGTCAACACCGGATAGAGACTTTTAATAGGGTCATTCGACTCTGCATCGAAGTGTCCGAGTTCAATGGATCCTGACTTTGTCGTATTAAGGCAGGAGATTTCATTTTGTTTGTTTAGGATTGAAACATAGGAAAAAAAATATATAGTCTCGAACGGATACGTTTGCGTGACTAACTCAACTTGGAATTAACAGCTTGTGCGTTCTAATTCATATTCAACAACAACAGCCTCTTACGAAGATAACTCAAGCAATGATGCTATTGCGAATAATCAGGTCCATAGGTCACAGTGATCCCTTGACAATTGACTCGTCACTTTGAGTGAATTTCCCTTCGGTATGGACCAAGGTAATATAAGTTTCCTAGGTGATCGAAGGAATGGTACGCGAATGGACGACCTCGACCTGTGTATACCCCAGTGTATACCTGGCGTATACGCCAACACGTATGTATATGCGTTTGTAGAGAGTACACACGCTCTGCTTTCGCCACATACGTTTGCCTTCATGTGAGTGCACGCGGTAAGGCATAATTTCTAAGATGCTAGCAGTACTGCAATGCCAGTAAAGTCATATATATGTACGTACGTATATACAAAGACTGTGTAGGTCATGAACGGTACACATTGACGGACCATCTAAGCCTTTCTAGACTAAGACGGTGTCTAGCAATAGAAGGAATCATGCAGTACATATTGGATCCATTGCAGTCGGCCAGATTTTATGTTTTCAGGCTCGTACGTCCACTGTCATGGTTTGAGTGTATAACCCGTTTATATATTGCAATCGTGGGTGCAATGGAGTGTTATGTGGAAGGACCAGCCCGGGAGAACGACTACGTGGCTTTGCCACGCGCGTAGTAAGGCCGAGTACCTAGCGCGCTCGCTAGTGTACATGAGTAGCAGGGGGATCGGGTACAATGAGTGATATATGCAAATGAAATCAATTTCGACGACGGGGAAGCGGACCAAGGCTTACTCGAGGTATCCCTTCAGAATGAAAACACCGGGTTTGCTCGGTACAACTAAAAAAGGGACGTTTGATGGCGCCGGAACAAGAGAGAAATATTGTAAATCTGTAACGGGTATAACTGAAAGGGGCAACGAGACGGTATAGAGGGAGTGGGATACATTTAGGGGACTGGCCACGCGACGCTCCGTTGGCGTGATTTAATATCGTAAAACAGGCACTGTAACATCCCGCAAAATCTCACTTCACTCGGGGCTCACCGTTTGAGAGTGCATTCGGTAGGGGGATGCATGCGGTACACTGGGTACTTTGTTTCGCTACACAAGAGGGTGCGGCGTCTGCGTGAATCATTTATATGTTCCAGCTGTACCCTTTCCCCCTGCTCCTCTCCCTCCATTTCAACCGCACGTCATGTTTGGCAAAGGAACATCGAAAATTAGATACAGTCAAATCTTGTAAGCCGTTCATATAGCCCACAATGAAAAAATGGACATTTCCAGTTGTAGCCTACGAACCCTTAACGTAGTTTGACGTCTCTATTTAAATCGTTACAAATGACGTTCGAAACGTCACACTGTAACATCAGTCAAGATGTCAGCCAAGTTTGACAGTTCTGTATCCGCCTAATTGGGTTTTTGCATGCTGCGATGGGGACGTCACCATTTATTTATATACAAACTTGCGGTTCTACCATGTCTTAATTCACGAACCCTTTTATTTGTGGCTACTGCGCTCAATATCAGGGATCAAGTTCCAATGACAGAAACTATTACGAGCAACTCGAATTTTTAATTTTTGAGGGCCGAACTCTTCCGATAATAGCGATGGAATATGAGAATAACGGCAAGCCATGGCAGTGTATTACGGTCGAGTCTGATTTTTTAAGTACGCCACTTCACTTTAGGACAAAGAACGAACCAGGCCTCTAGAAGTTGCTTGAAACGCCCTGAAATTCAGTTGCGACAAATCGACCTTTTTACGCTATTTCACTCTGAATACGTGTGTTCAATATCGGAAATCGAGCCTTATGGGACCCAAAGTCAGACTTCCTGCTCTTCAAATCTTCGATAAGTTGAGAACACGCGCGTTCGTTGAAACTTTGATTCAGGTTTACATCAAGGGCTTTACAAAGTTTGTTCTACTTATCGAGATTACGTTAATTAAGGTTTAATCTAATTTACCTATGCGTCTGTGTCTCCGGGACCTCTTTGGTCTAATCACACCAATGGATCTGTGGCTGTGAATTCATTGTGATTTAGCCGCGAGTGTCCGTTATTTCACAGACGTGTTTTTCTTACTCTCTGTTGAAAAGTAATTGAATGATATTACTGTGTACCATTTTCCATGCTGACGGTAAGATGAAATGCATCATTGACGATTAGCCATGTTTCGGTACAGTGGAAAAATCTGCTTGGATGCGTCAGCTTCATGTTCCGTCTGTTGTCAGTACGTGCGAATCTCGACGTCACAGACATTTCTCGTTTTATGGGCTAAAGTCCGGGCTGCGATCACAGGCGGATTTTCGGCATCGTGAGACTTTTTCGTGCATTTAAATCCGTATTGCATACTATTTTTCGCGTCGTAAATTGCCGAGGGCTTAGTGTACATTCCTAGTTGATAAATGGGAAGGCATACCAAGTAAGCGCGATTATTGTCACTGACCACGTTCCACTCTCTCATCAGCATTACGTATAAACCTATATGTATTAGAACGTGTGCCACGTGCCGGCTCCATTTACATTGGAGCTGCACCACTGCCGCGTTATTTGTATCAAACTAACGACCTATTGTGAACTCCCTCGTGCCCGTAAATATTCATTGTATAAAAATTGCCAGATGCAATATCGTTTCTAGAATGAAAAGGCGGCGAACGTCTACATGATTTTTTGCCTGTGTATGAGGAACTAAGTCTCGCGCGCATTCATATTATTTCTTTTCGGCCTCTGTAGAATCATATAATCAAGCAATACAGACATATTGCACTGATCGCCATAGCTACTTGTATGACGCATATGCACGCGTTTTCGTGGAGCCCGCAGCTGTATGTACATACTCATTATTCTACTATAATAGGCAGGTGGTGGAGGTTGCATACGTGTGCAAATCTAAACTGGAACCGTCCTCAATATGTATGAGCATGCTTGCGCCCAAAGATAACCAAGGTTGGTGCGTGCCTCCAGCTAACTTCGCATCTAACCCAGTCACGAATGAGTTTAAGCCCAATGTATTTCATAGCCCATTTACCGGATCATTCTGGGGGATAACAGAGTGTGCTGCTCTACATAAGCCAAGATTAGGAAATGCCGATCGTTCAATATTTCGATGAGGCTTGCCGTTAATGGATAAACCGCTGTATCACTTGTTTCCTTCGACAGAGTATAAATGCCACGACTCTCAAGTTTGCAACGTTGAGTTCAATCAAAAATATTGTTTCAATCAATTATTTATTGAATTTTTAAATTCATGAATACTTTTTGGCTCGTTTGAGTTTTTGAATAAAATTAATATTAAATAAATGAATAATTATTATCAGCTCTGCTGAAGAAAAAAAAACAGAATTTCGTTTCACTCTAACGATGCGAACTTCAACACCATTAAATGCCTAATTCTGAAGTCTAATTGAATAGAGTTATACAAAAATGTCAAGGAACAAACTGGGAAGGTTTTCTTTTTAAATTCGCGATATATTTTACAGCCCCTTCGTGTTTTAAATTGAACCAGACAAAATTTAAACGCAATCTATAATTCACACATTAGGATTACCTAAAAATTTGCATGCCCGTCGATCTACGTGTCGCTGGGAAATGTAAAACGATCACTATAGCTTCTGCTCTCCATAAACAATCTGCTTCAGTCACTCAGGGACAATCGAGTTTGTAACTGAACGTTCTACATCAGCAACGAAATTTCCTATTCACCAAGACTTGAGGTGATTTCGTCACCAACATAATTTTACTTTCCCCACAATTGTATAACCGCTTCGTGCGGATGATGGAACAGATACTGCAACCATCTGACACGAAACTCGGGCGTCCTTACGCGACGTTTTATATTTCCTCATAAGTTATAACCCCGGTAATAGTCGCGAACGAATGCGTGAACTTGTGAATACGGACAGTTTTTCCTCTCCTGAATCGATGACCCATCCTAACTTTTTCATTCCGCGAACGGTGGACCGCATCAATTCATTTTATACCGGGCTTCACAAAATTATCTCGAATAATCAAGAGCCTCAGTTCCGCGAGTCCAGTCTGGTTATTGAAAAGGAAGAGCCACGGCGAGCCTTGCCGGCAGTCTTAACATTTTATTCCTGCCTGAAATGGACCCATCACCGTGTCACCTTAATTGGACGGGTGTTTCAATGGAAAGTCTTTAAATGAATGTTTAGCTTATCCGTTTCGTGATGGAAAAACGCGTGGATCTGGAAATTTGAAGAAAAAAACGCTTAACGAACCTGGAAATCCTTGACATGCTTGAAACTTTCGAGCGAATCGGAGATAATGAACGTTAAGCGGCTCTTGATCGTGAAGAGTTTTTTTTGAATTCGTACAAATTCATAGCTGAGTTTATGAGAAATTAAGTCGAGTTGTTGGGCTCGAGAGTCGTGGGTGCATCCCTTAAGGACTGCTGCATTTTCCATCGTGGTTTAACCGAATGAAGCTCGTGCAACACACCGTCGAGACCGCGTGGCCGTGGCTTTCAGAGTAATCCCGCGCCGCTCAATGGGATCCCGAGAGAGCAAGGGTGAGAACGCGGCATCACAAAATTGAGAAGAGAAATTGCTGACCGGGTGGAGAGTAAGCCGTAGCGTGGGTGTTTTTGGGGTGTATGACTAAGCAAAAGAATTTGGGGGCGGGGGTGAGAATCCCGGGGCAAGATGAAATGCGAGGAGAGGTAGTCGGAGAAATGAAAGAAAACGGAAATCGATGTTTGTATTGAAGCGATTAGAAATCGCGTGACGAAAAGGGGGTTGGTTCGTTTTCTCGCCCCCTCTTCCCATTAGCAGTTTCCCTCCCTTCGTAACGCTCTGTGACCAAAGCCGGTAGTTCGATTAATCCTCCCGCGCAGCCACCGCGCTTTCAGGGCATCCAAATGAAAGGGTGGCGAAGAAAGAACCCAAGAGCAGCCGGAACGAGAATAAAAGGGACACGGAAATGTCCTCGAGAAAGTGTGGTCTCGGTTATTATTGTACGATTCCGCACGTTTATTCTCTCTCTCTCTCGCGACTATGCCATCTACGCTTTAATTAACAGAGCTAAGCGAATGAAAATTCAATTTAAGATGCAAAACTTTCTATTCGTCGTGTCCTCGTTCCTATCTCCACCCGAAAATATTGGAAAGCGGATAAATAATTCATCGAGGATTAAAGACACTGGGGGAAACTGATTCGAGAATCTCAAGGATTATTGCGTTTTCCATATCTCGAATTTACCAAACACTTAGTCGTAAATATATATTTTTCGTTTTCGATTTTCATCCTGCATTTTTTCCAATCGTTTTCATTATATTTTTTTTCCTTCGTAGTTTCAGGTTTTGGGTTGTAATTCTGCATCAGAGCTCACAATTTTTATTCAATATTCGGCCCGGACAATAAAACGATCGAGTCCCAAAAACTCAATCGAGACGAAAAATAGCCATGATTTTTAAATTTTAATAAATAATCAATAGAAACAATATTTTTCGTTCAATCTCGACCTGGCACACTCCCGAGCTATACACAAATTTTGTTTTCTATAGAAAAGAGGAATTTTGTTTTTCGTATCGCAACGAGACGAATTCCGGCAGCGTGGCTTTTAATTTTCTCCACTGTGCGAATCTCGTATTTTTTATAGCCAAGCAATTCCATGGGTATCGGGTAATTAGATTTTCAAATCTCGGCAAACGGTGTGACGGATTTTCGTATCCTTTGATGAATACAAGAATAATACTTTGGCGTTTGTACCTCTTTACGATGGCTGCATATCCGTGCAACTATATATGTGAGTAAGAAAAGCAGGTTTAACTCGACATCCGCGCGTTGATACTTTGGCGATAGTGATAACGGACGGCAGTCATACCGGAGATTAGAGTCTCGATGACATTCTCCCTTGGCGTTGCCTACAGGGTATTCCCCCGTATACTTTGAACGCTTAGGTGCAATTCACGGTGAAAGAGCTCGTCTTCTTTTTCCTCTTTCGTTCTCCTTTTCCATCTGCACCTCGCGACTGTAATGCGCTGCTTTTGCTCTCGAGGTTTTATTTATGTGAGAGCTTAATGTAATGTAGAGTGTACCATGAGTAAAAGATATTAGAAATACGATGGCGAGTAAGGAAGTGATGCACTTTGTACGGTGCAAATTAGAAATTTTCTGGCAACCCGATGTGAACGTACGAGAAGAAACACATTTGTAATAAGCTTGGCAATTTTATTTATATCAACTGCAAAAAACATGACAAGATTAACGTCATCATCCAGAAATTCATCACAAATTTGCTCATACTCTAAACTTTGAATTTGTAAAGAAAGAAGAAAACTTCTCTTTTGGGGACAATTTGGGGGGGGGAGGGGGGAAGAGAAATCTTGGGGGTGGGACTAGTAGCTGATCCTGAAACATGGATTTACAATTGCATATGTAATAAAAAAATTAAAAAATATTCACAATAATTTATAAAATTCTAATTATTTTTGAAATTCTTTATGTTTTTAACATGATTTAGCGTGGCAACATTGTTGAGCCGGTACCGAAACGCCTTAAATGGTAAAAGCACCAAATGGTAAAAAATGCTCCGAAGCTTAATGAAGCTAGAATAAAAAATTGCTTCGAAACTACTGAAAAAGCCTCAGCATATTGACGTGCATCATGGGGGAATCCTGGTAATAATTTCTCATGCAGTTTTTACGAGAAGAAATCATTCCTATTCCGTGTGGCATAATTCAATCGCATAATAATCGTACACACGGTTATTGAAATAGCTCCGCGATTGATATTTGTTCAATCTGATTGAGATATATGCTTATGGGCAAATATTATAAAATCGAACGCGTTTGAGTCTAATCAATTTGGCAGAGGTCAGTCATTGAAACATAAACTGAAGTCAAACAATTTCTTTGGTTTCGAAACATTGAAGTTCACACTGCTTTCTGTTTGCGACAGCACGTGGGGCTTCTACAAAATCGTGCTCAATCTGGTGAACTTGATGCACGCAGAGGACTGGATATGTAGTTGATAAATAAATCCCTGACCGAAGCCGCATCGATTATGCATAAAATTTTGATTGACGTTTCAGCAAATTGGAATATTTCGTCGAATTCGCTCGAATGAATGAGCTCGATTATTCACGATAGCGCGTCATAAGTTGGAGCTTGTGTGAGTGTATTAATAAGAATTTGTTCACGCCTGATTTATGCCCTCAAAGCCCAGCATTGATAGATTAATCGATATCATGAAAATAAACTAGCGTAAATAATACAAATTTCATCTTTTTTCAATTCAACTTCCTCTCGATAACAACGGGTTTCATTACACCTTTCATGATAACCACGAGATGAAAATGTTTGATGCCAATCGCTGCTCGATGAACTTTTTGATCGTTGAAACTCTGATTAACGAGATTGACTTTAACGATATAAGTTATATTAACATTAATTCCTTATTGTTTTTCATTTTCGGAACCACCTCTATTTTTCTTTGCCAACATTCTTGATTTGCAAACATTTGCATATACTGTATTTCAATGTAATTGGCTCGGTTTTTAAAAACTTGATTAAAGTAATGGGATCCGTAGCATTCCAACGATGCAAACTTCAGCATTCAGCATAATTGTTTTTTTAATCCTCTAGCAAAAATCATTTGCAAATACGTGCACATTGAAAAGCAGAGAAAAAGTGTAAAGCTGTTTGTACATAACTCAAGTTATTCTGTCGTCGATCACGTTAACTGACAGGAGAAAAGGTAGTTTTGTGATTAATGGATCAGTGATAACGTCTTTGATGGGCTGGATGAGGGGATTGTAAAATCTGTGATATTTATCACTATGTGTATAAATAAACAATATCTATATATATATTTATTTGCATGCATGAGTACGGTATTGAGCTTGTCAAAACGTCGCCCTCTTCCCTCATTATATTGCCGCTTCTCCCTTGACGCCGCTTGTCCCGTGAAAAACAGTTTCAATCTCGGAGAGTAGGAAGTTCGAACAGCACGAGAATACTCCATCGGGATAAGAGCGGGTATTACAATGTTTCGAGCTCACTTTTCTGTAGTGTCCCCCACGTTCTGTGTATACTAACTCAAGAAGTATATATCGCTCATCGTTCACGAGGCGAATCTTCACTCCATCATTTCTTCTCTCTTTATATCTCTCTGCTCCGCGTGTTCAGCCGCGACTTGGATTCTTCGAGTGAATTGATGCGCGTCGGAGTTTTGTTCGTATGTGCTTGTTTATTACATAACAGTTTGTGGGAAAACTACTGCCGTAATGTTGAATATCAAGTCGTATGAATTAAGGCAGTATATAAGAAAATTCAGTAGTTGTTCGCGGAAACTACCATTCTCGACTCAGTTTTAATATCAATTTGGGCACATATTGAAGTTTTATCTTCACAGCTAAAAGTCTTGTCTCGAAGGAGGTAGAAGGGTTTCTCGTATATTTGAAAATGTTCACTCTCAACGGTTCAAACAGCTCGTTGAATGAAAAACGTGCGTCTAAAGGCAAATATTTTTGTCATCAAGTTTGCATCGTTCAAATGCAACGAAATTCGTTTTTTTCAGTAGAATTCATCATTATTATGCAATATTTGATCTGCACAATAAAACGCTCGCTTCTTGCGACCTAAAAACTCTCAATCGACTCGAGAAATTGCCATGATTCGAAATTCAATAAATAATGAATATACAAAATATTTTTTCGTTTAATCGCAATGCTGCAAACTTCAGAGATCATTTTTTCCCAAGCCTCTAAATAACTTTTTCATGATCCAAGAGATTTCTGGGATACCCTGCATACGATATGCACCGTGGGTATAAAACGAAAAGGAATCGATTCGTTCATCAAATCAACGATTAATGTCTGCATTTTCCATCGAATAAATCTCTCGATGATTGGCACGGTGATGGTACCGCAGGGGTACCTTAAAGGGACGAAGCTTTCGTTGACAGTACGAGCTATATATACGTCGATGTGTGTACGTATAACGTAATATATTTGATAGAAGCTCAAATGTCATTTTCCTCGTGACGCGTGGGTCGCAACGACACAAAGGAGGAGAAGAGACAAGCGTGTGGGGGGGGGAGGGGGGTGAAGAGGAGAAACGGATGGTCCCGCGGTTGACAGACCACTGGAAAGCGCGGCGGCGATTCGAATTGACAGGGGCACCGGGATTCCGTCTAATAAATCACCACCGAATACATATACGACGACGTATGCGAAAATACGAAAAGTCGAAAGGTCATACAGCCGAGCTGTGCCGTATACGCGGAATCGTTGCGTTTACGCCCTTTTCGTATTAATTCATACGATGCACATAGATATTGAACTTGTATCGAGCTCGGACCCGCTGGACCACACACGCACTTGGACAGACACAGAGCTAACGGGTCGAGCGTTCATGGCTGAAGCGCGAATACCAGAGTGCGGTGACGCCTCGTTAATATAAAGCGCGAAGCGGGCGGGCGGGCAGGCCGGGTCAAGCAAGTTGCAAATATTTTTCGCGTTAAATGGGATGACACGCTTTTTGCTCATCGTCAATCAGGGAATTCCGATGCGCTTCTATAAAATCGACTCACCCCTCTATTATATAATTAATCTCCCGCGAACTCGCGCCTAGTCACTTTGTCTGTTAATTGGGATTATGCTAATTTTAACCTGCCCCGGTATTATTTACCAAAAGGTACCGTTTTCACGACACATATTTCCAGCATGGCAGAGAGAATTTTAATTCCGTTAATTGCTTATGGTGAAGGATTACAATAGAAAAATATTCTGCCTTTGGTCGCAGAGTTGAATTTTTAAAAAAAGTTTAATATTAAATCTCTAACCCTTTTTTGTATTTGCTAATAAGAGTTTAGAATTTTTCCATTTAGTTCTTAATCGGGAAATATTGTCGCAAATCCCAAAATTGTAGTTTACGTTGTCGCTGTCGAAATGATTTTGTCAATAAAACTTTGTAGCAAAACGAACAACTCATATGACGTTGAAGTTTGCATCGTTGGAATCAAACGGAATTCGGTTTTCCCTTCAGCAGAACTCATGATTATTGTTCGATATTTGGACCGGACAATAGAACGATCGTTCCTTGAGTCCCAAAAACTTGATCAAGACGACACATATAGCCACGATTTTCAAAATTGAATAAATAATTATTAGAAACAATATTTTTTGTTGAATCTCAACGTTGCGAACTTTAGCAGTCATACAACGCAACCATATCGCGTCTATCGTATATCATTGAGCTTCGGAAGCATAGTGCATATTTCGATGTAAATACTAATCTATGTTATTGTGGCAGGAGAACATCTTTGGTCAATGTCGCACTGATACAGCTATTGTCTAATACGGCATCATAGCGTAATGAAGATTGCCGGAACCAATGATATCCCGTACGATTCACTGGTTCTGGAGAGATAGCCGGAAGGGGAGGAAGCAGGGTGTTCGGGGATACGATAATAATCGTGAATGTAGAGCATTCACAAGGGATCTCGAGAGGGATTCATATGTACAGATATGCTGATCGTATTAGATGTATCGTACACGATGACCATTAGAATTTGTGCAACGAGACTGGGTGTGTGAAGAATATAGGAGGAAACAGAAGCGGAACTAGTTCACAATGGGCCGATTGGAGCTTCTTCTTCGAGGTGCAAGGTAATACATGGATGTGTCGAACTATACATGCGTGTGAGTATGATATTATTTGTTACTGGAATGCCATTATCGAGAGCTTTGGAGAAGTCCTTCCTATAGTGCACCAGCATCCGGACATTATATTCGACGGTTGGGTCCGAAGCCTCGAGAGTACTTAACGTCACGTCGAACATTGCGTTGGTCAGAATGGATTTTCCTTGCCAACGCAAATTGTATAAACGTATAGAGACAGCGACAGTGATGGGTTCGCGGCGAGTGTGTGAGTCCAGCGATTACCAAAGCTTTGGAGTCTCGCGAGCTCAATAGCCCACGCATCACTCACTGAATCGTGGGCAGTTTTTTTTTTCAAGTTCCGATGACACTAACTAGTTCGAATTCAGTTGACACGGTAAGAATTTCATAGCGAGAACTATGATGCTGAAGTTTGCAACGTTGAAATGCAACGAAAAATATTGAAATTTATTGATGATTCGTTAACGTTTCAATGTCATTCAGAATTTTCAACCCAATATGCTATTCGGGTGACGAAAATCGATCGTTTTATCATCGTAATTACATTCTGAGCTCGCATAATATTTTTGCTAGGGATAAAAAAGAAATTTCGTTGCATTCCAACGATGCAAACTTATGAGTCATGCGAGAACTGATATGAAGTTTCTTAAGTTTTGAGGTAGTACTGTCGGTTTTAGAATTACCGTTCAGAATTTGATAAAATTTTGTACAATAGTAGATTAAGATGAAAACAAAAGTTCAGTCAAATTTTTATGAGGCTATCCGAGAACTAGAAAAAAGATGTTCGTATTGGTAGTTTCATACATTTCATATTGAATTTTATGATGAATCCCAGTTCGCAGGGTGTTCTAAAATAAATTTTCATCAATTATTAGAAGAAATCACAGTCTCCATTGTAAAATACAATGAAATGTATGAAATCAATGTTAAATTCATGAAATTACCGATGCGAATATATTTTTTTCGATTCTTCGTAGCCTCTTGAAAGTTTGGCCCAAATTTCAGTGAATTCTGAACGGTTATTCTAAACCGACAGTACTACCTTAAAGAAGAGAGACGACATGGTCCACGCTTTAACGTGAACATCGGAAAAAGTTGGAAGGTGTGCGACGCTCTCATGCAGCAGTTAGTGGAGTGGAGGGAAAATGGCGTTAAAATAATCGTCCGAGCTGGTGCAAACTTTCATCCGAACTTGGGCTACATAGATTGTAATTGATAAATACACGTATAATCCAAGTCATTACGCGAGTAAGCAGCGTGAAGCAAGGCAAGCGAGCGCTCCATCCACCAACCATGACGGAAATGATCGCGTGTCGGGTACACCCTTTTCGCTACTCCAACTTATTCTTATCGTTACATCAGATACGACATTCACAGCATATTAGGAATGGCGTGTCGCAGTGATAAACCCGGAAGAGAAATTATAAACGCTCTTTCCGTTCAGTGAACTGCACGCATCAAGATGATTGCTTTTGGATGATGTTCCGATGTCCATCTTTGCAAAACAACGAAAAATACGTCTTGTATTCATTCTTTTTATTTCTTATGCGATCTGTCTAATTTTTCTAATGAATTCAGTTTTCCAAATTTAGCAAATTCTATGAAATTCTGAAATTTTTTATATCTTTAACAGTGTTTAGCATGGCAACATTGTTTCGTCGTGATCCAACTTCCTTAATCATTGTGCTCTCTGATCACCGTGTACATAACAGCTAAATAGTCAGATCTGAATCTCATCCGGAGAAGTACCAATAGCTTGAGAAGGGCTAGTATATATGGAGCATAGCTCTCAATGCACTGAGAGGTACAGCAGCCCCCAGCAGCAATAGAGCTGTATTCACTTCCCACGGGAATGGATCCTAATTCGTCGTTCAAACGCCGAGAGCCTCTCAAAGTTTCTTGTCCTCAGCGGCGACGGTCTAATATATGTATGTCCTACTACAGTTACCGTAACCCTGTACGGAGTCATGTATACTCGCGCGCTCCAGTTCGTACATATCCGTTCCATATAGTATGTACAAGTGGATATGCAGATAATACATATTATAAGAGTACCCTGAAGTTTCCAACGTTGGAAAAAAACGAAATCGATATTTTTTTCAAAGTCCGCGTGTCCTTTTTTTTATTTCGTGAATAATTCAAAAAACAAATAAAAATGGTGGATACAAATTTTGAGATCGATCGGAAGCATGGAAAGTCGATTTTAAGGGGGTCGAATACTTAAAAAATTTCGGCAACGTGTGGTATTAAAAGTGTCCTCTTTTTTATTTCATCAACACTTGAGAACGATGTGAAGAAATGTGAGGAAAAAGTTTCAAGTCGATCGTGAGCATGGAAAGTCGATTTTAAGGGCGCAAAATGCTCGAAATACGTATTTTTACGCTTAAAAAATTTCAGACATTTTCTTTATGAAAAGCATCCTCATTTTTATTTGTTCGACAGTTTGGGATGATATTGAGGGATGGAGAAAAAAGTTTCAAATCGATTGTGATAATGGAAAGTCGATTTTAAGGGCGTCAAATGCTCAAAAAACGTATTTTAAAACTATAATTTTTTTGACATTTTCTTTATGAAAAGTGTCCTCTTTTTTATTTCATCGACAGTTTAGGATGATATTGATAGATAATGGGAAAAAGTTTCAAGTCGATCGTGAACATGGAAAGACGATTTCAAAGGCGTCAAATACTCGAAAAACGTAATTTTTCGCTTGGAAATTTTTTTGTCATTTTTCCCATGAAAAGTGTCCTCTTTTTTATTTTATCAACACTTTCAGATGATATTGAGGGATGAAGAAAAAAAGTTTCAAGTCGATCGCAAGCATGGAAACTCGGATTTAAGGGGGGTGAATGGTCGAAAAAGATCATTTCCAAACTCAAATTTTTTTTGACATTTTTCGTATGAAGAGTGTCCTCTTTTTTATTTCGTCGACATATTAGCACGATATAAAGGGATGGAGAAAAAAAGTTTAAAGTCGATCGTGAGCATGGAAAGTCGATTTTAAGGACGTTAAAAGCTCGAAATACTTGATTTTGCACTTCAAAAAATTCTGGCATCTTCTGTATGGCGAGTCTCCTCTTTTTTATTCCAGCAACTCTTCGGGACGGTATTGAGGGATAGAGGAAAAAAGTTTCAAGTTGGTCGTGACCATGGAAAGGAGATTTTCCGGTCGTTAAATGCTCAAAAAACATATTTTTAGACTTTCAAAAATTCTGACATTTTCTCTATGTGAAGTCTCCTCTTTTTTATTTTATCAGCGTTTAAGGACGATATAAAGCTATATAGAAAAAAAGTTTGAAGTCGATCGTGAGCATGGAAAGTCGATTTCAAGAGCGTTGAATACTCCGAAAAGATGATTTGATGGATTTCAAAAATTTTGGAAGTTTTGGTATGGCGAGTCTCCTCTTTTTTATTCCATCAACTCTTCAAGACGGTACTGAGGGATGGAGGAAAAAAGTTTCAAGTTGGTCGTGACCATGGAAAGAAGATTTTCAGGTCGTTATGTACTCGAAAAACATGATTTTGGACTTCAAAAATTTTTGGAATTTTACGTATGGCGAGTCTCTTCTTTTTTATTCCATCATCTCTTCAGGACGGTATTGAGGGATGGAGGAAAAAAGTTTCGAGTTGGTTGTGACCATGGAAAGTAGATTTTAAGGTCGATAAATGCTCAAAAAACATATTTTTGGACTTTCAAAAATTCTGTCATTTTCTGTATGTGAAGTCTCCTCTTTTTTATTTTATCGGCGTTTAAGGACGATATAAAGGGATGGAGAAAAAAAGTTTGAAGTCGATCGTGAGCATGGAAAGTCGATTTCAAGAGCGTTGAATACTCCGAAAAGATGATTTGATGGATTTCAAAAATTTTGGAAGTTTTGGTATAGCGAGTCTCCTCTTTTTTATTCCATCAACTCTTCAAGACGGTACTGAGGGATGGAGGAAAAAAGTTTCAAGTTGGTCGTGACCATGGAAAGAAGATTTTCAGGTCGTTATGTACTCGAAAAACATGATTTTGGACTTCAAAAATTTTTGGAATTTTACGTATGGCGAGTCTCTTCTTTTTTATTCCATCATCTCTTCAGGACGGTATTGAGGGATGGAGGAAAAAAGTTTCGAGTTGGTTGTGACCATGGAAAGTAGATTTTAAGATCGATAAATGCTCAAAAAACATATTTTTGGACTTTCAAAAATTCTGTCATTTTCTGTATGTGAAGTCTCCTCTTTTTTATTTTATCGGCGTTTAAGGACGATATAAAGGGATGGAGAAAAAAAGTTTGAAGTCGATCGTGAGCATGGAAAGTCGATTTCAAGAGCGTTGAATACTCCGAAAAGATGATTTGATGGATTTCAAAAATTTTGGAAGTTTTGGTATGGCGAGTCTCCTCTTTTTTATTCCATCAACTCTTCAAGACGGTACTGAGGGATGGAGGAAAAAAGTTTCAAGTTGGTCGTGACCATGGAAAGAAGATTTTCAGGTCGTTATGTACTCGAAAAACATGATTTTGGACTTCAAAATTTTTTGGAATTTTACTTATGGCGAGTCTCTTCTTTTTTATTCCATCATCTCTTCAGGACGGTATTGAAGGATGGAGGAAAAAAATTTCGAGTTGGGTGTGACCATGGAAAGTAGATTTCAAGGTCGATAAATGCTTAAAAAACATATTTTCAGACTTTCAAAAATTCTGACATTTTCTCTATGTGAAGTCTCCTCTTTTTTATTTTATAACCATTTAAGAACGATATAAAGCGATATAGAAAAAAAAGTTTGAAGTCGATCGTGATCATGGAAAGTCGATTTCAAGAGCGTTGAATACTCCAAAAAGATGATTTGATAGATTTCAAAAATTTTGGAAGTTATGGTATGGCGAGTCTCCTCTTTTTTATTCCATCAACTCTTCAGGACGGTCATGAGGGATGGAGGAAAAAAGTTTCAAGTTGGTCGTGACCATGGAAAGAAGATTTTCAGGTCGTTATGTACTCGAAAAACATGATTTTGGACTTCAAAAAATTCTGAAATCTTTCGTATGGCGAGTCTCTTCTTTTTTATTCCACAAAATCTTCGGAACGGTATTGAGGGATGGAGGAAAAAAGTTTCAAGATGGGCGTGACCGAGGAAAGTAGATTTTAAGGTCGTTAAATAATCAAAAAACATGATTTTGGACTTCAAAAAATTCTGGCTTTTTTTGTATGGCGAGTTTCCTCTTTTTTATTCCATCAACTCTTCGGGACGGTATTGAGGGATAGAGGAAAAAAGTTTCAAGTTGGTCGTGACCATGGAAAATAGATTTCAAGGTCGATAAATGCTCAAAAAACATATTTTTGGACTTTCAAAAATTCTGACATTTTCTGTATGTGATGTCTCCTCTTTTTTATTTTATCGGCGTTTAGGGACGATATAAAGGGATATAGAAAAAAAGTTTGAAGTCGATCGTGAGCATGGAAAGTCGATTTCAAGAGCGTTGAATACTCAAAAAAGATGATATTTGATAGATTTCAGAAATTTTGGAAGTTTTGGTATGGCGAGTCTCCTCTTTTTTATTCCATCAACTTTTCAGGACGGTACTGAGGGATGGAGGAAAAAAGTTTCAAGTTGGTCGTGACCATGGAAAGGAGATTTTCAGGTCGTTATATGCTCGAAAAACATATTTTAGGACTCTAAAAAATTCTGGCTTTTTTTGTATGGCGAGTAATGTCGTCTTTAAGCGTCGATAAAATTAGAGGAGAGGACACTCCCCGTACAGAATATGCGAGAATTTTTGGAAATGTACAAATATGTTTTCCGAGCATTTAACGTCCTTAAAATCTACTTTCCATGGTTACAACCAACTTGAAACTTTTTTCCTGCATCCCTCAATACCATCCTCAAGAGTTGATGGAATAAAAAAGGAGAGACTTTCCATACAGCAAATGCCAGAATTTTATAAAGGTCAAAATCATGTTTTACGAGCGTTTAACGGCCTCAAAATTTACTTTTCATGCTCACGATTGACTTGAAACTTTATTTCCCTATCTTTCAATATCGTTTTAATACGTCGATGAAATAAAAAAGGGGAAACTTTCGATACCAAAACTTCCAGAATTTTTAGTCTATGAAATCATCTTTTTCGTGTATTCAACGCCTTTGTAATCGACTTTCCATGCTCACGATCGAATTTAAACTTTTTTTCCATATCGCTTCATATCGTCCTTAAACGTCGATAAAATAAAAAAGAGGACATTTTTAATAAAGAAAATGACAAAAAATTTTAAAGTTCAAAAATACGTTTTTTAAGCATTTCACGCCCCTAAAATCGACTTTCCATTATCACAATGGACTTGAAACTTTTTTTCCCATCCCTCAATATCATCCCAAACTGTCGAACAAATAAAAATGAGGATACTTTTTATAAAAAAAATGTCTGAAATTTTTTAAGCGTAAAAATACGTTTTTCGAGCATTTAGCGCCCTTAAAATCGACTTTCCATGCTCACGATCGACTTGAAACTTTTTTCTCACTTTTCTTCACATCGTTCTCAAGTGTTGATCAAATAAAAAAAAATACACTTTTAATACTACGCGTTGTCGAAATTTTTCAAGTATTCGACCCCCTTAAAATCGACTTTCCATGCTTCCGATCGATCTCAAAATTTGTATCCACCATTTTCATATGTTTTTTGAATTATTTACGAAATAAAAAAAAGGACACATCGACTTTGAAAAAATTCACAAATGCCGCGCTGGTACGCCGCTATATATACAGATATTCAGAAGGCTCGCCGCTCGACGGCCAGAGACGACGAAAAATACTCGCTAAGGCTTCAGAAATTAGAAAGAGACAAAAACCGATTTCGTCTCTCACTCGCACTCGCATTGACGGCCGGGTGGCCCGAGAATAGCCGAAGTGTATTGGTTTGTGTATTAGTACACACGGATACTCGCACGCACACTACACTACTCTCGTGTAGAGACCGGCAACGAAGCGGGCCTCGCTGCCAGTCTCTCCCCACTGTATTAGTACACACGGACGCTCTCACACACACTACCCTACTCTCGTGTAGAGACCGGCAGCGAGGGGCCTCGCTGCCGGTCTCTCCCCACCGGCGCAATTCGGTTTCAATATTTCTCTATTATTTTTGCAAATACGGAAATTGACCTAGGAACCTTTTTCATAGATTATTTAAATTCTCTACAACGTCTGTTCGAAACTTTTTTCGATCGAACGTTTAGTTTCTGAGATAAACCGTTTCCAAAATTTCGCTTGCGTTTTGTGCAAAGCCTCGGGGTCTGATTGCGAAAAAATATATCACCATTAGATTCAGCGTCATCGAACGACCTTTCAATCAATGTTTCGGGATTGCCGACATAAAGTGTTTACGTTTCGTCCTTTTTACTTGGCCTAACGTGTCATACCAAAACTTCTAGAATTGATCAAATCGATTAAATCATTTTTTTCGAGTATTCAACGCCCTTGAAATCGACTTTCCATGCTCACGACCAACTTGAAACTTTTTTCCTCCATCCCTCAATACCGTGCTAAAGAGATGATAAATAAAAGAGAAGAGACTCGCCGTACGAAAAATTCCAGAATTTTTTGAAGTCCAAAATCATGTTTTTCGAGTACATAACGACCTGAAAATCCCCTTTCCATGCTCACGATCGACTTCAAACTTTTTTTCTATATCGCTTTATATCGTTCTTAAATGGTTATAAAATAAAAAAGAGGAGACTTCACATAGAGAAAATGTCAGAATTTTTGAAAGTCTAAAAATAGGTTTTTTGAGCATTTATCGACCTTGAAATCTCCTTTCCGTGGTCACGACCAACTTGAAACTTTTTTCCTCCATCCCTCAGTACCGTCCTGAAGAGTTGATGGAATCAAAAAGAGGAGACTCGCCATACCATAACTTCCAAAATTTTTGAAATCTATCAAATCATCTTTTTGGAGTATTCAACGCTCTTGAAATCGACTTTCCATGATCACGATCGACTTCCAACTTTTTTTCTATATCCCTTTATATCGTCCTTAAACGCTAATAAAATAAAAAAGAGGAGACTTCACATAGAGAAAATCTCAGAATTTTTGAAAGTCTGAGAATATGTTTTTTAAGCATTTATCGACCTTGAAATCTACTTTCCATGGTCACGACCAACTTGAAACTTTTTTCCTCCATCCCTCAGTACCGTCCTGAAGAGTTGATGGAATAAAAAAGAGGAGACTCGCCATACCAAAACTTCCAAAATTTTTGAAATCTATCAAATCATCTTTGCGGAGTATTCAACGCTCTTGAAATCGACTTTCCATGCTCACGATCGACTTCAAACTTTTTTTCTATATAGCTTTATATCATCCTTAAACGCTGATAAAATAAAAAAGAGGAGACTTCACATAGAGAAAATGTCAGAATTTTTGAAAGTCTGAAAATATGTTTTTTGAGCATTTAACGACCTTAAAATCTCCTTTCCATGGTCACGACCAACTTGAAACTTTTTTCCTCTATCCCTCAATACCGTCCCGAAGAGTTGCTGGAATAAAAAAGAGGAGACTCGCCATACAGAAGATGCCAGAATTTTTTGGAGTGCAAAATCAAGTTTTTCGAGCTTTTAACGTCCTCAAAATCTACTTTCCATGCTCACGATCGACTTGAAACTTAATTTCTCTATCCCTCAATATCGTCCCAATACGTCTATGAAATGAAAAAGAGGACACTTCTGAAACCAAAACTCCCAGAATTTTCAAAATCTATTAAATCATCTTTTTGGAGTATTCAACGCCTTTGAAATCGACTTTCCATGCTCACGATCAACTTTAAACTTTTTTTCTCCATCCCTTTATATCGTCCTTAAACGCCGATAAAATAAAAAAGAGGAGACTTCACATACAGAAAATGACAGAATTTTTGAAAGTCCAAAAATATGTTTTTTGAGCATTTATCGACCTTAAAATCTACTTTCTATGGTCACAACCAACTCGAAACTTTTTTCCTCCATCCCTCAATACCGTCCTGAAGAGATGATGGAATAAAAAAGAAGAGACTCGCCATACGAAAAATTCCAAAAATTTTTGAAGTCCAAAATCATGTTTTTCGAGTACATAACGACCTGAAAATCTCCTTTCCATGGTCACGACCAACTTGAAACTTTTTTCCTCCATCCCTCAATACCGTCCTGAAGAGTTGACCGAATAAAAAAGAGGAGACTCGCCGTACAAAAAAGCCAGAATTTTTTGGAGTCCTAAAATATGTTTTTCGAGCATTTAACGACCTGAAAATCTCCTTTCCATGGTCACGACCAACTCGAAACTTTTTTCCTCCATCCCTCAGTACCGTTCTGAAGAGTTGATGGAATAAAAAAGAGGAGACTCGCCATACAAAAAAAGCCAGAATTTTTTGGAGTCCTAAAATATGTTTTTCGAGCATTTAACGACCTGAAAATCTCCTTTCCATGGTCGCGACCGACTTGAAACTTTTTTCCTCCATCCCTCAGTACCGTCCTGAAGAGTTGATGGAAGAAAAAAGAGGAGACTCGCCATACCAAAACTTCCAAAATTTTTGAAATCTATCAAATCATCTTTTTGGAGTATTCAACGCTCTTGAAATCGACTTTCCATGCTCACGATCGACTTCAAACTTTTTTTCTATATCCCTTTATATCGTCCTTCAACGCCGATAAAATAAAAAAGAGGAGACTTGACATACAGAAAATGACAGAATTTTTGAAAGTCCAAAAATATGTTTTTTGAGCATTTATCGACCTTAAAATCTGCTTTCCATGGTCACAACCAACTCGAAACTTTTTTCCTCCATCCCTCAAAACCGTCCTGAAGAGATGATGGAATAAAAAAAAAGAGACTCGCCATACGAAGAATTCCAAAAGTTTTTGAAGTCCAAAATCATGTTTTTCGAGTACATAACGACCTGAAAATCTCCTTTCCGTGGTCACTACCAACGTGAAACTTTTTTCCTCCATCCCTCAGTACCGTCCTGAAGAGTTGATGGAATAAAAAAGAGGAGACTCGCCATACCAAAACTTCCAAAATTTTTGAAATCTATCAAATCATCTTTTTGGAGTATTCAACGCTCTTGAAATCGACTTTCCATGCTCACGATCGACTTCAAACTTTTTTTCTCCATCCCTTTATATCGTCCTTAAACGCCGATAAAATAAAAAAGAGGAGACTTCACATACAGAAAATGACAGAATTTTTGAAAGTCCAAAAATATGTTTTTTGAGCATTTATCGACCTTAAAATCTACTTTCCATGGTCACAACCAACTCGAAACTTTTTTCCTCCATCTCTCAATACCGTCCTGAAGAGATGATGGAATAAAAAAGAAGAGACTCGCCATACGTAAAATTCCAAAAAATTTTGAAGTCCAAAATCATGTTTTTCGAGTACATAACGACCTGAAAATCTTCTTTCCATGGTCACGACCAACTTGAAACTTTTTTCCTCCATCCCTCAGTACCGTCTTGAAGAGTTGATGGAATAAAAAAGAGGAGACTCGCCATACCAAAACTTCCAAAATTTTTGAAATCCATCAAATCATCTTTTCGGAGTATTCAACGCTCTTGAAATCGACTTTCCATGCTCACGATCGACTTCAAACTTTTTTCTCCATCCCTTTATATCGTCCTTAAACGCCGATAAAATAAAAAAGAGGAGACTTCACATACAGAAAATGACAGAATTTTTGAAAGTCCAAAAATATGTTTTTTGAGCATTTATCGACCTTAAAATCTACTTTCCATGGTCACAACCAACTCGAAATTTTTTTCCTCCATCCCTCAATACCGTCCTGAAGAGATGATGGAATAAAAAAGAAGAGACTCGCCATAAGTAAAATTCCAAAAAATTTTGAAATCCAAAATCATGTTTTTCGAGTACATAACGACCTGAAAATCTTCTTTCCATGGTCACGACCAACTTGAAACTTTTTTCCTCCATCCCTCAGTACCGTCTTGAAGAGTTGATGGAATAAAAAAGAGGAGACTCGCCATACCAAAACTTCCAAAATTTTTGAAATCCATCAAATCATCTTTTCGGAGTATTCAACGCTCTTGAAATCGACTTTCCATGCTCACGATCGACTTCAAACTTTTTTTCTCCATCCCTTTATATCGTCCTTAAACGCCGATAAAATAAAAAAGAGGAGACTTCACATACAGAAAATGACAGAATTTTTGAAAGTCCAAAAATATGTTTTTTGAGCATTTATCGACCTTAAAATCTACTTTCCATGGTCACAACCAACTCGAAATTTTTTTCCTCCATCCCTCAATACCGTCCTGAAGAGATGATGGAATAAAAAAGAAGAGACTCGCCATAAGTAAAATTCCAAAAAATTTTGAAGTCCAAAATCATGTTTTTCGAGTACATAACGACCTGAAAATCTTCTTTCCATGGTCACGACCAACTTGAAACTTTTTTCCTCCATCCCTCAGTACCGTCTTGAAGAGTTGATGGAATAAAAAAGAGGAGACTCGCCATACCAAAACTTCCAAAATTTTTGAAATCCATCAAATCATCTTTTCGGAGTATTCAACGCTCTTGAAATCGACTTTCCATGCTCACGATCGACTTCAAACTTTTTTTCTCCATCCCTTTATATCGTCCTTAAACGCCGATAAAATAAAAAAGAGGAGACTTCACATAGAGAAAATGTCAGAATTTTTGAAAGTCTGAAAATATGTTTTTTGAGCATTTATCGACCTTAAAATCTACTTTCCATGGTCACAACCAACTCGAAACTTTTTTCCTCCATCCCTCAATACCGTCCTGAAGAGATGATGGAATAAAAAAGAAGAGACTCGCCATACGTAAAATTCCAAAAATTTTTGAAGTCCAAAATCATGTTTTTCGAGTACATAACGACCTGAAAATCTTCTTTCCATGGTCACGACCAACTTGAAACTTTTTTCCTCCATCCCTCAGTACCGTCTTGAAGAGTTGATGGAATAAAAAAGAGGAGACTCGCCATACCAAAACTTCCAAAATTTTTGAAATCCATCAAATCATCTTTTCGGAGTATTCAACGCTCTTGAAATCGACTTTCCATGCTCACGATCGACTTCAAACTTTTTTTCTATATAGCTTTATATCGTCCTTAAACGCTGATAAAATAAAAAAGAGGAGACTTCACATAGAGAAAATGTCAGAATTTTTGAAAGTCTAAAAATATGTTTTTTGAGCATTTAACGACCGGAAAATCTCCTTTCCATGGTCACGACCAACTTGAAACTTTTTTCCTCTATCCCTCAATACCGTCCCGAAGAGTTGCTGGAATAAAAAAGAGGAGACTCGCCATACAGAAGATGCCAGAATTTTTTGAAGTGCAAAATCAAGTATTTCGAGCTTTTAACGTCCTTAAAATCTACTTTCCATGCTCACGATCGACTTGAAACTTTACTTCTCTATCCCTCAATATCGTCCCAATACGTCTATGAAATAAAAAAGAGGACACTTCTGAAACCAACACTCCCAGAATTTTCAAAATCTATTAAATCATCTTTTTGGAGTATTCAACGCCTTTGAAATCGACTTTTCATGCTCACGATCGACTTTAAACTTTTTTTCTCCATCCCTTTATATCGTGCTAATATGTCGACGAAATAAAAAAGAGGACACTCTTCATACGAAAAATGTCAAAAAAAATTTGAGTTTGGAAATGATCTTTTTCGACCATTCACCCCCCTTAAATCCGAGTTTCCATGCTTGCGATCGACTTGAAACTTTTTTTCTTCATCCCTCAATATCATCTGAAAGTGTTGATAAAATAAAAAAGAGGACACTTTTCATGGGAAAAATGACAAAATTTTCCAAGCGAAAAATTACGTTTTTCGAGCATTTGACGCCTTTGAAATCGTCTTTCCATATTCACGATCGACTTGAAACTTTTTCCCATTATCTATCAATATCATCCTAAACTGTCGATGAAATAAAAAAGAGGACACTTTTCATAAAGAAAATGTCAAAAAAATTATAGTTTTAAAATACGTTTTTTGAGCATTTGACGCCCTTAAAATCGACTTTCCATTATCACAATCGATTTGAAACTTTTTTCTCCATCCCTCAATATCATCCCAAACTGTCGAACAAATAAAAATGAGGATGCTTTTCATAAAGAAAATGTCTGAAATTTTTTAAGCGTAAAAATACGTATTTCGAGCATTTTGCGCCCTTAAAATCGACTTTCCATGCTCACGATCGACTTGAAACTTTTTCCTCACATTTCTTCACATCGTTCTCAAGTGTTGATGAAATAAAAAAGAGGACACTTTTAATACCACACGTTGCCGAAATTTTTTAAGTATTCGACCCCCTTAAAATCGACTTTCCATGCTTCCGATCGATCTCAAAATTTGTATCCACCATTTTTATTTGTTTTTTGAATTATTCACGAAATAAAAAAAAGGACACGCGGACTTTGAAAAAAATATCGATTTCGTTTTTTTCCAACGTTGGAAACTTCAGGGTACTTATTATAAGGGCTATCGTAGGGCCAATTTCGTTGTTCGCTGGTGGTCCGTTGAGCAAGCCTGTTAGCTTTTTGGGCCAAAGTCTACCAAACTGTGAAAAGCGTCATGTCCATGCAAACCGTGTTATAAATTCATGATCATTGAGAAGAGAAACTCGGCAGTTTTTGAGAGAAAATTCGATCGAGTCGGAACAATGGAATGTTTTTCATTTGCAGCCACCAGTCGATTTATTATTCGATCTCGCTGATTCCTACTTCCGACTGCAAAGATATATCCTACGATTATTTATAAAGACCCTGAGTTAGAATGACCCGGAAGTTTGCAATGTTATGTCATAAGTGACGAATCATCCAAATATGATCGAAAGATAAAATTGCATTTGATGCAAGAATAATAAAATCATATGAAAATCACGAAGCTACGAGGTAATGTTCGATCTTTTTGGCCATGAGAATTTTACAATTTGTTGAATAATTAAAATATAACCACCTGTGTGAGTTCACGCTCTCTGCAGCAGGTTTTCCTGTATAGACGGCCGTAGGCACAGCCGTTGGTGGTCGGCCAAATAAAATGTAAGGGAATCGGTGGGATGGAGTATATGGAAGAGAAAACAGGGCGAACGATGACCGAATCACGGAAACCCGATATTTTATACGAAGAAGGAACATTGAATCTGCGATAAGAAAAAATTGGCATATCTAGTAACAGAAGGAATGAGAAAAATCAGTTCAACCAGATCCATGGCAGAGCCAAAAGATTCTTTACACGCGAAATCGTATCTCACACATTGTCCGCTCCGATCAATATATTTTTAGTCAAATATTCTTTGCCTATTCGTTTGGTCCGTCAAAATAAAAGTTTAACATGAATTAAGTTCAAGTTTGCATCTTTTGAATGAACGAAATTGTGTTTTTTCTTCAGAAGAGCTCACAATCATTGTTCAATATTTGGTGCGGACAATAAATCGATGGTCTTTTGAGTCCCAGAAACTCGATCGAGACGAAAAATAGCCATAATTTCCAAAATTCAATAAATAAATAATAGAAACAATATTTCATTGAAATGCATTAATTAAACTTTACGTGAAGTCGAGTAAATACATTGTTTGTTTCCGGTATTGAATCAGGTGTTGAAAAATATTTTTTTTTTCTTGGTATTGCATTTACGTTGAAATATTCGGGCGCATAAAAACACCAGCAGGGTTTTCAAGCTGGATAAGAAATATTGATATTCTAGGGCAGTGTTTGGCCGAATTCTTCGATCTGCGGTAACAGATAGCCCCGAAATACGTGCTTTCTTTTCTCTGTGGGCATATTCTTTTTCTTTCCTTACACGTAATACCCGTGGATATCAAGTTGAGGGGTGTGAAAACGAGAGAGAGAGAGAGAGAGAACGAGAGGAAAACTCTAGTCGTGCGAAAATTTGAGGAGAGTCCGCCGCGCGAACGTAATCAGCATACGGTTTTTCGTTTCTTCGTGTCCGTATGCATTATTTCTCCTACGCAGTCAATAAAACTTTTACGACGACCTTTGCTGGAGAGAAAATTTTGGTGGAAAAGATCGATCATTTGTTAGATACGTTCGACTAAACTTTTTCGAAAAATAACAAAAATTTTGTCATTACAGCAAGAAATATTCTAGAAAATTTCTTCGAAAAGTAAATTTTTGTAATTCCCATCGTGAATTTTACTGACAATTCCCTTCGAAATCGAAAATGTTGTCAAAATTACGAAATTATTGAAAAATATTAAGTTCACCGTGATCAAAAAAAAAATATTGATATTTTTTGGACAAAATTCCATTTTCAGGGTAGGCATATGAAGCCTTTCAGAACCTTCAAGTCGAAAAATTTCATTCAATCAATAAAAATAAAAATACAAAAATAGTTCTGATGAGGAAAATCAAACTGGGCAAGAATCAGAACATTTTCGGGGTAGAAAAAATGATATAGGTCAAGTTTCCACAGTGGAAAAAATAACGAAGTTAATGTGTGAGCACACACGTTGGTGAAGAGCTTCGATCGGCATTATTCCGGAATCTGCTGGTGCGGGAATAACAGTGGCGATTGACGTGGAATGAAATTGTTCGACTTTGCAGGTTTGGCCCCATTACTTTCGTGTCTTGGCTGTCAAGGAGAATATCGAAGAAATCCAAAAAGAAAGCATCGGGCGAGTGGCTGCAGGCTTGAACAATCGGCAGGGTTTGACGGTTCGGCTCGGCGAGAGCCGAAGAGTCGAATAATTGACAGAGTGTTCGGAATATGACGGAGAAAAAAAAGCGCAAAGTGACAGTGATAAATTGAGACGTGGTGTCTTTTTATCATCGGATCTTCACGCGGCTGAAAATATACGCAGAGATAATGACGGGATCATCGAGACACTATGTCGTATCGTTTTCTTTCACGATGGAGAAGTTGGCAACGTTGGAATGCAACGAAATTCTGTTCTGTTTCCAGGAGAGCTGATAATTATTATTCAATATTTGGCCCGGACGATGAAACGTTCGTCTCCCGAGTTCCAAAAACTCAATCGAGACGAAAAATATGCATGATTTTCAAAATTTAATAAATAATTAATAGAAACAATATTTTTCGTTGGATCTCAACGTTGCAAACTTCAGAGTCATTTTATTTCTACAGCTTTCAAATTTGTCGTCGATATTTTCAAAACTTGTTCAATATAAACTTCCGTAAAAGAAATCTCGAGCTCGAGCTCCTTGAACGATATATAATTTGCCGAACGATGATACAATCGAGTGCATTTTTGTGTCATAAAAATCTACCCCGAGAAGATAAGTTATTACGGTAGAATTTTATCCGGCTTTATTTTCTTCTCCAGGTTTTTATTGCACCAAGTTTTCTTGCAGTGGCCACGATGAAATATATGGCAATGTTCATAACATCCGGTATTATGTATAAGTGTGTACACGTTCCAGATAATAGAGTAGATCCGAGGAGCTAAAAAACACTGTATTAAACTTGGTGAGAGTAAGAAAGATGGAGGGTCGTATATTAGAAAGATGTATGGACAAGTTATGGACCTCGAACGCTGTAGTTGATCGGAGGATGAGCGCGAGTTGAGAAAAAAACGATAAAAAATAAAAATAGGCCGAAAAAAAATGGAAAAACGAAATGGTGTGAAAAGTGGTACTGTAACTCTTGTGCGACAGGAGTAAATCGTACCTCGCGGTCCAGTGGTTGATTCCCTGATCGGAAATCGGCATTTCCAAGATTCTTGGAGGTAATGCTTTCTAGCTGAGTTTAATGGAGTGTTGCAAAACTTACGACGTGGTAAGTTGAAAAAAAAAAATCTCGCTCCTCGTGTTTACAAGAATTAATAAAATGGGACAAATCAATCACATGATTCTGGAGTTTCCATCGCTGGAAAGCAACGAAATTCTGTTATTTCTTCAGCAGAGCTCATAATTATTGTTCAATATTTGTCCCGGACAATAAAACGATCGTTTCTCGAGTCCGAAAATCTAAATCTAAATCTAATTCGTTGAATCTCAACGTTGCCAACTTGAGTGATCCAATGTTCCCCATCAGTTGGAAATCAAGAACGCAGTCCATTATCCGAACAGGGTGCCATTTTTCACAAGACAAGAGCGCACTCCAAGTGACTCATATATACGTTGAGTGTGTGCACACACGAGGTTTGGGCAAGTTCGCATACACAGAGGTTGAGGATCGTAGAACGTCAATCCGTTGAGAAGTTTTCTACAAGGGCCCTTGATGCAGCAGGGAGAATGAAGTTAATTGACAGACTAAGAGAGAGAGAGAAAGAAAGAGAGGGAGAAAGAGAGAAAAAGATAGAGAAGATGAGAGAGCGACGTTTGGGTGAGCGAAATAGCATGTCGCGCGTAATTACAGCAGCAGGGGTAAAAACGCATTGGTCGCTGCCTTTTCTCTTTCTCTTGATGCTCGTAGACCTTTCACTCTCATATGTGCCACGTCTCGTACTACGTTTCTATAGAAAGCTTACTATCAATGCCTTTCACAGTAGTTCCCGCTGTATATATGTATTATCTTGCCACTCGTAGCGTTCGCCGTAACAGCAGCAGCAGCAGCAGCAGCAGCAGTTGCCGAAGAGTGAAGGGTGTACCAGATCGTTCAAGTGATGACTCAAAGAGGAATCGAGCCAATGGTATACCAAAGTGTAAACAGAGATGGTAGATCGACACTGGCAAATAGGGCGATACAAAAGAACCAAGAACAAAAAAGACTATATATACATACGTGTATCCTGCTCGATTGGGATTTTTATTTTTGGAGTAAAAACAAAAGCAAAGTCTGTGTATGGAATTTCATAAGAAAATTGGAACGGAGCTGTTGTTGACGATCAAGCCACAATGCGCGACCTAAATATCCGTCATTGGCCCAGAAAGTGTTCAACTTTTCACACGTTCCGGATGAATTAACAAATAACTCGATGAAACGATGATGTGCGAATGAAGTGAGCTGAACGGTTTCTTGAAAGGAAATATATTTATGATGCTCGAGTCAAGTTTATGATGCTTCCTTGGAATGCAACGGAATTCTGTTTTAATACTCTTTTTAATCGTTTTAATGTTTCAGCATCGAAACACAAAATTGGTATGAAAATTGTCATGGTTTTTGACATCGAACAGAAAAGTTATTTTTTGTTGGATCTCAACGTTGCGAACTTCAGTGTCATTTATCTATGATTCTGAAGTTTGCATTGTTGGAATGCAACGAAATTCGTTTTTTATCTTTGGCAAAAATAATTATTTTAATGGAAAATGTAATTACGATGATGGAATGATCGATTTTTGCCATCCGATAAGCATATCAGGTCGAAAAATTTGGATGACATTGAAAATCGCGTGAATCATCAACAAAATCGAATATATTTCGTTGCATTGCAACGTTGCAAACTTCAGCATCATCATTATCTTCATTTTCTAATTATCTTTGAATTCTCAATTAGCGATTTTGGATTCGTCATCATTTTTTAGTTGCTTGGGAACTTGGAAAGTGGAAAATGTGACGAAGAATGTGATTTTTATGGTTCGGGTTCCGAAAACAAATGATCAGAATGCGATACAGCGTAAAACATATTCTGATTAATAAGTTAAGTTCCGGTGAAAGATTCATCAAAATTGGTTCAGTGGTTTTTGCGTGAGAAGGGCACAAACATAATTTTGTAGTAGAGTTTTCCAGTCGATACAGAATCATAAGTAAAGCTGGCACTTAAGCGGGGGCTCTTCGAAGCACATATTGAGTATATAATATTTATCGACGAAGGATCATATATTTTCGGAAATAGCACACACGTATATTTCTTTGTTCCCAGATGGGGTATGGGGACAGGAGAGACAACATCGAGGGGCATGCGATGCACGACGGGCCGCCCCCTTCTATCGCCTGCTTTTATTTGCCTTTATTTTTGCTACGGTATATAGACACGAAATTCTGCTCGTATATCCTCTCCACTCGTGCTCGCGGATACGTCCTGCCCATATACACCCTCTGTCCGCATCCCCCGTTCCCATATATCTCGCACGGTTCTAGCTCTAGCCACACGTGCTTTTCGTCTCTCTCCGCACAGCACCGAGAGCAGTTCATTCTTCTCGGCGCGGTTCCCTTCTTCCCGGTCCACTTTCGCCTGTACTCTCCCAGCGGCAGCCCCTTTACACACACTGAACCAACGACCGTCTACACATACACCGTTTACGATTTCGTGTACTGTGTAAACATATATGATGACGTTGAAGTTTGCATCGTTGGAATGCAACGAAATTCTGTTTTTCCTTTAGCAGAGCTCATAATTATTATTCAAGACTTGGCCCGGACAATGAAACGATCGTCTCTCGAGTCCCAGAAACTAAATCGAGACGAAAAATAGCCACGATTTTCAAAATTCAATAAATAATTAATAGAAACAATATTTTTCGTTGGATCTTAACGTTGCCAACTTTAGAGTCATCGTATATATTCAGCCAATTCAGATGTTGGGAGTCGTGTGTGCGGAACATTCTGCAAGGCGCGTGCACGAAGCCACGGTCACTTTCACCGAAAAGAGCCTCATGGAGGTGAGTCTTATACACAACACCAATTCGTCGATGACTCATAGACCGAGAATCCACTTTGTTCCATACCCTGCATCAGCAGCCGGTCCCTCACCCCTGTCCGAGTTACATTTCGAGTTACAAACTACATGGGATCCCATGAAAGAGGAAGAAAGGCATCACAGGCCTTCGAAGGCTCGTGGTTTTTCGAACTAAACTTGCGTGTCGCGGATAATCTAAATTTTCATAGTCATATGTTCAACGTCAAACGGACCACGACATATCTGACCACATTGCAGTTTGTATCGTTGAAATGCAACAAAATTCTGTTTTCTCTTCAGCAGAGCTCATAATTATTATTCAATTTTTGTCCCGGACAATAAAACGATCGTTTCTTGAGTCCCAAAATCTAAATCGAGACGAAAAATAGTCACGATTTTCAAAATTTAATCAACAATTAACAGAAACGATATTTTTTGTTGTATCTCGATGTTGCAGACTTCAGAGTCTTATGATTATTGTCGAACATGGCAAATGAAGAACACCTGGGTAACGAGCACCGCAATGGGCAATATTTGTGCCTCGGCCATCCACGTGGCGAACATTCAAAACGTTATATTCCTGAACAAGGATTAGGAGCGAAACAGTTTGCCACGATATCAGCATGTTCGGGGTTTAAAATTTGTAGAGAAAAATTCGAAAAAATACGACTTTTGTTGTTGTGAAAATATTTACTGGAGTTACGCTCATTTGGGCTGATAAAAAAAGGAAAAAAAGTGAACTCGCAGTTAAGAACTTGCGAAGAAATCGGCGAGATTCGTCCATGGATATTTTTATATACACACGCTATCGTATGCGTTGGCGTGTTTGGATCGTAAGCCCGAAAAACTCAAACGGTTATATCCTCGAGATAACTTTATCGATTACCTTCCCCAACTCTTCCCTTACATTTGGAGAGCATCGGAAAACCCGTTTTTTGTCTCGACACTTTTCTCGCATGAAATTGTTCCAAAGAGTTTCGCGTTTTATATGCGATATTCAGTTTGTACGCAGCGATCTTTCGCCCAAATTTTCCGGGCCCGATGTTCCCAATAACTGTGACCGTTACTTTTCGGATGTATTAAAGTCACAAACTTATCACGATACTTTGCCCAGCGATAAAACACTTTGGCAAACATTTATGAATCATCCCATCGTAGAAGAATATACATATGAAAATGTGGAAATACTGGAATTTCGATGCGCTTTATATCGCGCATTTTAGAGTTTTATATATATTTTTTATTATCTATTAGTAAGGCCAAAGTTTGAAACATACATTTTTAAGATCCGTTCATACCGACAACGCTTTCGCCCACAAAAACCGATTGCCCATTAATAATAGTTCGTACAGGAATAAATATGATAAAAATATGAATCCGAAGTTGGCAACTTTCGGATTTAACAAAAAATATTGTTTCTATTAATTATTTATTGAATTTTGAAAATCATGCCTATTTTCCGATTATGGTGAAGTTCGCATCGTTGGAATGCCACGAAATTCCGTTTTTTCTTCAGCACAGCTCATAATTATTATTTAATATTTGGTCCGGACAATAAAACGATCCTCTTTCGAGTCTCAGAAACTCAAAAGAGACTAAAAATAGGCATGATTTTAAAAATTTAACATAAAAAATCAATAGAAACAATATTTTTTGTTGAATTTTAACGTTGCAAAGGTCAGAGTAATATTTTTTCGTCTCGATTGAGTTTTTGGGACTCAAAAGACAATCGCTTTATCGTCCGGGCCAGATATTGAAGAATAATGATGAGCTGTGCTGAAGAAAAATCAGAATTTCGTTGCATTCGAACGAAGCAAGCTTCAACATCATATAAAAATTATAGACCGCGAAAGAGGCTGCGGAGATTCTCGTGCGGGTGTATCTTATCGTGGAAACATGCAGTTAAGCGTGGGCAATGAAATCAATGATGCATAGAGCAAGAGGCAAGAGAGTTTGGTAAAAGAGCCATAAGATAAGTCGAGTTGGTAAATAACCCAGGTCGTGGATTGTGTATATCCCGACGTTTATATGGGGTATCGCGCAGCAATATCGGTATTTTGGTGGCGCTGGTACAACACCAGAGAGGCGCCAGAGACTGCGGTTTAGTGCAATGATTTCTAAACTGGTATACATGTATGTAAAGCAACGAATAAGGAAAGATGTAGGAGTTTCCAAAGAGTGCGAAGAGAATGGTGTAGAAAACGGGATTTCGTATGTGTTCGCTATTTTCATATAGAGCTGCTGGCATTACCATCAAAAACGGTCCATAGTAAAAGCAGTACAATGTACACGCGTATGGGGGAAAAGGAGTTTCTCGACGACAATTAGATTTTCCGGGTCGTTGGTTAACCAGATGTCGCACAAAATCTCGGCATCTCATTCACGATCATTCCTCCTCTCCCTTTTCTCGTTCCATCGCAATGTCTGATTTCGTATATATTCGCAACGATCCTAGTCTCGTTCTATATTGCTCCCGAGATTCACAGAGCTATCGTTTTACAGTCCATTCCAAACAGTTCGTAGAGTTGGTTTACCACTTTGTGCGGGCCAATTCAAGCAGTGGTTCCTCCTCCTTCAATTCCTCTTTTTATTCATACCCCCTCCCTCTCTCTCTCTCTCTCTCTCTTGCTCCTTGGCTAATCTATTCTAGGTCCCTCGTTCTCAAACCGACTCGTTGCCTCGCTCTCTTTGATGCTCTCCTATGCAGCCTGGTATAATAGCTTGGGGATACGACATTGGTAGAGGCGACGTCTGAAAGTCCGTGACTTCGAAGGCGGGCTGTTAATGGCCAAGGCGTGTGCATTGGATCTCAGCATAAGGTATACATATATATATTGTTATGGCTATGTAGACAATAGCACGACTTCTCCGGCCCATTCCCTCCTGGGGAAAAGGAGTTTCGAGGGGCAGAGGTGGGGGGGGGGCATCATCGTGAGATTCTCTCTCGTGTATTGCCAATAACGATCACCGCGGGGATGTTCGCGCCTCTGCAGTATTCCCTTTGCGAAACAACCAATGTTCAGCTCCATTGAGATTCTCCCTGCTGCATCATACACACACACACCCCCTATTAATTCCGTATTCGGCAATTTCGATACTACACTACACACATAGACACATGTATGTATATATGCGCATCATATATAATCAAGTGTCCATGAGGGAAGGAAGGAGGATCCCTCTTAGCTAGAGCACGCGGCACAACAGCCTTGAGGAACAATGACTCGATGTTCCGTTTGGCAAGCTCAGCATCCCAGATAAATCAAGACAATCTATACTGTTAATATTATATCAACACCGAGGTATAACTATCCATACTTGAGAGACAATATCATGGGGATATTATGTATTCATGGCTATATGCATGTCGTATAAACGATCATTATACGGAGTTGACGGTGCAGCAGGTTAATGCGCCGCATCTTTAAGGACATGCAAAATTTCCTGTCGATAGAATTCCTTTAAATTTTCACCGCACAAAGAGAATAGTAATATGCAATAGCACGCGCAATTTTAAGAGGTTTCACCCTGTAGACGTCGAGATATTTATGGATAAAAATCACAATTTTCAGTAGATTCTCATAAGAGCGCGTGTTAAAAGTTGCAATTTCCAACATTAAATATTTTGATTTCCAAATGGTAAAGCCTTTTAAAACTTCGCATACGCTTTTATACACATTGAAGAAGCTTTATTTAGTTTTTCAAAAAAATCGGTCGGAAATTTTTTTCAAAATTTTGCTTATTAAATAACGAATACAGATTATCTCGGACAATCTTGAATTTAGAGTATGTTGTTCTTTAGTCAATTAGTAACACGTTTTTGAATGAACTTAGGCCCGGAAACCATTTTTTATGTGAGAAAATTGAAACTAAAAATTTAGTTTTAACCGTCGCCATACAAAGTTTTTCTTCTTGGCTCCAGTCTCATCAGACGGTGCAAAATATTTTCGTTTCATAATATACAAAGTATTATTCAAAGTTCAGGACACGACGCGAGTAATCCTTTCGATCACATCGGAATAAAACATCTCAGAAAAAATGTCCCACTTATATGATCCGGAAAATTGTGGGCTATGAGAGAACACACAAGAATAGAACGCGAAGGAAAAGTTTCGAAGAAAGAAAAATATATGACTGTTGGAAAGGACGAAAAGAGATTGGAGGATAAAAAAAAACGCTCGTCGTTCAGCGGATCTCGGTCAAACTGAAATCTGACACTTTGCAAAGTTCGCCGCATCAAACGTTCTGCAGCTCTGCTTACCTATTTATGAATATCCACACACACACACACATATAGAAATTTATAACTTTATATGTCCAAGTCTATGCGAATCTTGCAAAGAGAATTCTTTCGAATAATTCTTACAGTCGAAACGGCTATTAGAACACTTAATGAGTCAACGAAAAAAAATATTGTTTCTGTTAATTATTTAGTGAATTTTGAAAGTCATGGCTATTTTCCGTCTCGATTGAGTTTTCGGGACTCGAGAGGCGATCGTTTGATTGTCTCGGACCAAATATTGAATAATTATGAGCTGTGGTGAAGAAAGAACAGAATTTCGTTGCATTTCAACGATGCAGACTTCAACATCATCTGGAATACGTCCCACGCAGATTCAAATGGTCGTGGAAACGCGATTGCTCTTGTTGGTTAAGGTTGGAGGTCATGCAGAGTCGCAGTTCTCGTTCTAGCTCGAATCGAGCCTCTCACAAGTACTGCATGCATATGTCCGAGTGTACATCGAAGTTTGCGTGTAAGTGTACCACCGAGTTCTATTGCTGCTTTGACACAATTTGTCAGTGGGCTCGGTACAGAAATATGTCGTAAAGAGAGGGAGAGTGCTGTTCACTGCTGGACCGCATAGGCTAAAGACCAGAGGGCGCATAAGAGCGAAGCAGCTCGCACAACAATTCGAGGTGCATTCCTCTTGAACGCGTGTGGTTCAGTGTAGGGCTCTCATCGCGTTACATCATCCGTTACGCTAGGTTTCAATGCGTCTGAGCACAGCAGGGATATCCGAGAAGGGATATCTCTTGTATATGTTGTTGAAGTTTGCATCGTTGGAATGCAACGAAATTCCGTTTTTTCTTCAGCAGATTCCACAATAATTATTCAATATTTGGCCCGGACAATAAAAACATCATCGCTCGAGTCCCAAAAGCTCAATCGAGACGAAAAATAGTCGTGATTTTTAAAATTTAATAAAAAATTATCAGAAACAATATTTTTCGTTGAATTTCAACGTCGCAAGCTTCAGAGGCATCTCTGCTTGTAAATGTACTTTTGTCTAGGTATCACGTGACAGCGGATCGTTCGTAACCTATTGCTGTGCGAGTCTTCCGGAATAATTGTTTCAAAGGGGAGGAGGCCCATATAGTCAGACAAAGAAGGAGCAGAGAGGAGAATTATCGAGCGAGTCAAAGCAGTGCACATATCTGACAGTTGGACTTTTGAATCAGTATTCATAGGGTATCCCTTTGATTACCCGACAAGAATCCAAGCAATTCTTGCCACTTCCAAGCGCTCGACAAGCATGCGTAACTTTTGATCAAGAAGTGCCGCTGTGTATAGCTTGTGTTAGATTTTCGGATCAAAGACGGTAGGAATTTGCGGGACACTGGTTTACATGACAATTAAATCACCAGGATATATGGATCATGAGAAATCCTGCATAACTTCGTCTCAATGTTTATTGTGTGCTTACACCTTCCGTCTTTCGAATTTTCATTCACGAGACTTATTTGTCACCTGCTAACGGCGGCGCCAGAGCCCAATCAATTGAGAACATTTTTTAACACATCACACGAAATGTTCGCGAATGCAATATGTAATTTTGGACCGCGACGAAAAATGTTTGGGCTCACAATTTTTTTGTTACGAAAATTGTTACTTCTGACGTCAAGAATGTTCATACAAAATAGATAAAACTGCTGAATAAAGTAATACTGTGATAGTAACAGGTTAAGATGTTTTTATGTATGCAAAATCGCTGCCAAGCCGGATCTGCAAGTTATGCTAAAAATATTCAATAAAGCAGCTGTGATTCCATTCTTTGGCTCGCTGTCGAAAAGTCTGAAGCGGGGGAGCAAACTTACTGTTCCGCGATACTTGGACTTGTCGCTCGTTAATTGTTCGCAGATGCCACAATTTTTGTACTCACCTGTAACAGAAAAGAAAGAAAAAAACATAAGTAAATCTCGTTGAATTAATGAAAAAAGTATCGACGGCACAATGTATTCATAATTTATACAAAGCGGAAGTTCAGGCACGAAAAGAACTCGCGCCAAGAACTTAATTTTTCTCCGATACTCGAGGATTGTTTAAAACTTTGTACGCGACTTATTGACCTCGAGTTTTATCGTCAGATTTATTAGTCCAGCTTCAGTTTTACAAGCTCACGATATCGCTCCCGTAAAGTTTGAACCCTACGGTGTAATTCGGGCTGGTGAACGAAAAGTCAATCACCTTAAATTCCGAAGTATGCAAGGTTCAAATTAATGGTGGTTTGGGGTGAAGGCAATATTTCAATTTTCCTGTTTCGTGGGCGGTGAGAGCGGTTGCGCGCTCTGACGTATTCCATATTCACCAACAGGTGAAAAGCGCATGGGGTTCAACTCACAATTACGCTACCGTTGTATCTAATTTCAACTGACCTGTGTCGAGTCAAGACCATCGCTCGCTCGCAAACTCGGCGCTATACTCTCGAAATTCTGCCTTAAAACGAACGCAAAAGCACTCAGGAAAATGTTTCAACGTGTACGGAACTTCAAAGGTTAAGATATAGTTGGCTCATTGCAAAGTTAGAAAAATGAGATACTTCATCATGAATAAAGCATTGAATTATAGTTGACGTTAATGTCCATGGAGATTTTTTTTTCTACGCATATACTCTCAGATAAAATGTTTATGTATGCGCGCAAACGTTGGAGCAATCGCTACATCCGCGAAAGATTTATTTTTTTCGAGCCCACTTAGAGAATGGCGCGAATTTCTCGTTTTTCGTATCAATTACCATTAAATAACAATAATAAAAAAGAATTTTTATCCTTTAAGAATTGCACACTCTTTTTCTATGGATCCGAAACTACTTTCCTGAATTTTTTCAGATTTTTTCAACCAGCCCAAGTACAGTAAAAACTGGTAGGACGCCTCAGACCCATGTGTGAATAGGGAAGTGCGCTAATTGTAGTGTATACGGTCTGGATATCAATGAGGCTTATTTGGGTCAAGTGCACTCATCACGGTTTCATTGTTTCTCATCGCATTCAAAAAAGTCACTACGAATAGAATGGACTGGTGACAAGTGGAGAAGCACCTATTGATGCGATAGAAGATCCAGGTGATTTTAATTCTTTGAGGTGACTATTCTGAAAGAACGAAAGAGCGCTGCTCTCAATCCATCGTGATGAGTAGTTGCATGCATGGATTTCATGATGTTTTTTACTCTACCCTTTTCGCCCATAAATTTTGCGCGTTACGGGCATTAGGTTGCTGGAGAGCCACATCGATTACAAAAAAAAAACTGAAAGTGTTAATCATTTTTTTATTGACGTTCTTTAATCAATTTGGAAATAGTGAAAATCAACCACAATTATCAATTTAGCGAACGTATGTATCGAGAGGATCAAGTTTTCACGTATTGCTGTCACAAAATTACTTTAATTAAGATTCTTTAACAATTTTGTATCAACATTCTTCACACCGAAACTAACAATTTTCTCCGGTGAAAAAAAATTTTCTGACGTTAAAAATTTGAAATATTTCATTTCCAATTTTCAACTTTTCCCATGAGTTGCAAACAAATGTGTTCAGGATTTTTCTTCGAAAATTCGGCTCACAGCCTTTTTGGCTGTGTGCAAAAAAATCCTGAATACATTGTTTCAACTCAGTAAACTGGAAATTATATGTCTCAAATCCTAAACGTCAAAAAAATTTTTTCCTTAGAAGATAACTGTTAATTTTGGTGCCAAGAAATTTTATACAAAAATTCGAAAGGAGCCTGAATAAAGCAGTTCTGTGATAGTAATACCTTAATCGACAGATATATATTCGTAGAGTAAGAATGTGGTAACAAAGACAAAAGATACGAATGAACCGCGCGTTGGTTAGTGTGTGGTGAGCGGTGACTAAGCCATCGATAGAATATAAAAGCAGCTACACTCGTGTAGATTGTTGCAACTAAGGCTTCTCCTGCTATCGTTGCAGCTCACTTCGGCGTGGCGTCGATATCGTACAATAGCGACTCTTCCGGTTAACCCAAACGTTTAATCAAATCAAGGGTTATTCGTCATGACTGGTTGCTTCAACAATTGCTCATAATATGATTCAGAATCGACAGCAGCTGTTGGGATCCATTGAATCAAGTGATGGCCATAATATAGTGAAAATTCTAATTAAGAGCGTTGGAAACTAATTGCAGGAAAGTGATGACGTTGGAATGCAACGAAATTCTGTTTTTTCTTCAGCAGAGCTTACAACTATTATTCAATTTGGTCCGAACAATAAAACGATCGTCTCTCGAGTCCCAAACACTCAATCGAGACGAAAAATAGTCATGATTTTCAGAATTCGATAGATAACTAATGGAAACAATATTTTTCGTTGAATCTTCACGTTGCAAACTTCAGAGTTATGAGGAGTGTATAGTTTTTTTCCAACATTGCTCGGAAGCAGGAGGAAACAATTTCCGGACAATTGCAACAATGGAGGTGGATGAAACTTGAGGAGAAAGTAAAAAGAGTTTGTTACTCGAAAATCGACGAGGGTATCTTGAAGATGTTTTGTTTATGCCAACAATGTTGATAGCAACGCGAAGACGTGCGAGAGGAAAAAAAAAGCATGAAACCCGATTATCAGTGTGCGTGTCCATGAGGTACTGTTGTACGGCTTCCCCGTAACGAGATAACGATCGTGAACGTTGAGTGTACGATGTCGATAAAGCGAACGCGGCTAGGAGCATCAGAGCAGCCGAGAGACTTTGCCAGGCTCATCGTTCCGTCTTGCTCGCGGTAATCGACGGCGTCGTCCCTCTCATTGCGGTCGTTACTTTCGTCATCGTCAGCGTCGTCGTCGTCGACGACGACGACGAGTTCGTCTTGGCTGGCTTTGCCGGTTGCCTCACTTCAGCCAACATATTGCTTGGGGTGACCCTCTTGAAAGTGCAATCAAGGAGAGGATGAACACGAGTTATTCGATGCTCAAGTTAAACTTGACACTCTTAGGAATTATGGTACACCTCTGTCGGTGGTGGAATATAGTGCCGGAAGAACGGATTTAAGCCATTGGCCAACCGACTATAAATTCTTTTCACAAACGCCAGCGGAATTCGTCACTTATAACAAGATAAATGGTCTTTACAACAATTACAAAACAAAATAGTTCATGTATTTGCCAAACCTTAACCTTCGGTAGACAAAAATGGGACTGAGGTGTCCAGCCGATTCAGTGAATGGCGTCAATTTTTCGTTTTTCGTATTCATAACTATAGAATTTTGGAAAAAATGGGGTGCAACACTCTTCACGTGAAAACATCGTTCGTTGTAAACTATGCTTCAGAAATCGTTCAACTTATGGTTAATGATCATTAGATAAATGTATGGTCGCGATATTTTACAAAAATTTCATAACTACTCGTGATTTTTGCACTTTTAAATTTTTTCTTTGGCGTTCGCCCCCTGCTGAATGCATCTTTGTGCGGTATGCACATCTACGAGCATACAAATGAACCTTCCGAAGCGCGTATAGCAATTGTCATAAGATTTCGATTACAATTATTTTTTTCCCACAAACTAGACTTTCGATCGTTCTTTTTTTATAATATCTTCAGCAGAAAATACTATAACACTGTGTTTTTTTTTCATCAAAATCGTGAGAACCGTTTTCAAGATATTACGATACACATTTTTTGTGTGATGATTCCCATGTGTTCAGGTGGAGCAGCCACAGAACTTCACTTGCCATATCTCAAAAAGTATACGGTACAACTATTTTTTTTTTTTTTTTCAACGATTCACAAAAATCTCTTGCGTTACATATATTTTTCTGAAAATTTCCGTAAGAAATCGAGTTTTGCTATTGAACGAGTTCAAGTACCTTAAAAAAACGATAGGACGTCCCAGACCAATGTGTATCCAGGGAGTTGCGCTAATTATCGTGTGTCTACGAAGGGTCAAGTCTTCAAAAGCAGTTTCTCAATGTATTTAGTAGGGTTGAATATTGCAACGAGTTAATTTGCGATAAATCATCAAGTTTGTCGATAAACGGGAATGTGTGTTTCGCGCGGAAAGCGAGATAAACGGTCTTCTTCGGGGTAATTATCATAGCGATAAAGACCCGTATAAATAGAGCTATGAGAGGGAACTAGATCATCAGGTTGTGCTTGTTTTCTTCACACGAATATACGACGAGCTATATAAGATGATAGCTTAAGGTGGGTAAATATTTAAATGAGCGTTTCCGCTCGCCCGAACCCCATTCCCTTGGTCGGTTCGTCCGTCACTCAAGCACACTGATATGCCCTTTGTTCGGAGCGCTTCTCTCGCGATCCTTTCCTCGGATGCCACACAAGCCACTCGGGTGCAAAAGGAAGACGCTTTGTTTGAAATTCTCGACACGGAGACGATAAGGGCTGCATATAGATAAATATATATATATATACACACGGGAAAAATCACGAGGGGTTCAAGAGCGCAACCCCATCGACGACACGATGAGTTCCATCGTGTTTCTTCAGATAACATTCCCAAGATTACAGACTTCTTGTCCTTTTTTTTCGAATAATTCTCACTTCTGTCTCTTCATCCCTTTCCAGATAAATCTTTCGACCTTTTCTTCCTGGTATCTTGTTCGCAGGAGAGTGTAATTTGAAAGATCGGAATAAACTGTAAAAAAATACACGATACGATTCTCTCAAATTCTCTACCTTGGCGATAACGGGTCATGAAAATTGATCGATATTCAGTTACTGATTCCTCAATCTCAACAGCCGATATTCAATTATTATTCAATTATTCCAAAGAGGTTTGGACGTTGGCATGTGTAAAGAATCGAAGTTTGCAATTCGGGCGTGATTCAATTTTTCATTTTACACACGCATCACATTCAGCCACGGAGAAAAAACTTTTTTTGAGCAAATATTCAATGTGGTGTGCCGAATGAAGGGGCGAATCCGTTGAATTTCGTGACGCCGAGGGTAAAACTTTTGTGTAAATTTAAACGAATAAGGGAATGAGAGAAAGAGAGAGAGGGAGAGAAGGGTGGAAAATGTGGCTACAATTTTGTGTTCGTGAGGAGAGTGCACTCGTGCAGTTGGCCAAACGTAACAGTACGGCGAGCGTGAGTGAAAGTACATATGTATATCGCATGTGTACATAGAGTCGCTTTGGTGTACCGAGACCTAATTAGATTCGAGTCGAATTTCGCGACCCACATAGGGACAAGATGAGAGAGAGTGAGATAGATCAGTAGGATGGGGGAGGATTGTAACGTGACCGGAAATGGCCCGGTAATCGTGCAATGCACTGTCCTCGTGGGGCTTTCATCGATCTACTGTAACTGCCAAGAGCGGATCTCTGCACGCGTAACATGTAGTCGATAGAATCGCGATCAACATCCGTTGGTTCGTGCAGCAGGAGCAGCAGCAGCAGCGGAGCCCGCGATGTGCTGCTCTTTCGACGAAGATTAGTGAAAATTTGGACCATTATCTTAATTTTAATCATCTGCTTCCGTGATCTGCTCGGTGACTTTTCGTATAGGATTGCAACCTCGGCAACGATCAAAGTCCAAAGCGGGATGTGGGCTTCATTAAGCTCTCTATACATACATCTCCAATTTTGCGGCTTTCCCCCGGACAAAACCCGTTCCAGCAGGCGCCAAATCGTCTCAACGTTAAAATATTTGGCGTCGGAGGGTCGGCGCCATGACTACATGCGAAACAACTCACCGCGATTGTACCAACTAATGATTCAATGTGTGCATATATAATAATGCCACTTTGTGTCATCGACAAGGTCGACCATGGGCTTTCATCATTGGAAATGACCAGAGAACTGCCGCAATTACCTCAGAGCGCAATAGAAAGTTATTCAGTTTTATAGTATTAATTATTTATGGAATTTTGAATATTGTGCCTATTCTGCTTCAATATTCGGTCATGATGATGAGTCGATCTTTTCTTAGAATCGAATCAGAAGATCGGTACGAAAATTTTCATGGTTTTTGACATTGAACGCAAAATAATTCAAAATATTTATTTTTCGTTCGATCCCAAAGTTGCGAACTTCAGTGTCCCATGCCCATTTTTCGTCTCGATTGAGTTTTTGGGACAGAGACGATTGTCCGAGCCTCGTGGTCCAATTTCGCACCAATGCCTGCGTACTGAGTACAAACGTACATGTCAAATTGTCCCGTGCTCGCGTGTTACCATTCCGCCCTATTGGAAGGATATTGAGAGAGACAGCTAGAGCGCAAGAGAGAGAGAGAGAGGGCGAGACCATTTCGGCATGTACGCGATTGCGGATGTGCTGACGATCTGTCGATCAGCCGAATTAGTCAAGCGAATAACAACGGTTTCAAATCATGGCAACAACATTATTGCACTCGAACTGATGATTACGGCATTAAATGGCGTGATGTATGGAAAAACCCAAGAATTTAATCTTGACCACTTCAGAATGTGAGGCATTGAAGACGATAAGTTGTGGGATACCGCAACGAAGAAAGTGAATGTCAATATCCATGGAAAAAGGTGCAGCAATGTAAAGCCCTCGAGGCCCAAGTATATATGACAAGAGGGAAAAAGAAAAAAGCCCCGAAGCGGTTCATGGGAGAAATGAGATCTGAAAAATACTGCTAGTCAGGTTGGTGGACGTGCAAAAAAAAGTCGTTAAATTCGACGCATTGCTTTTTACGAGATGTTTCTACAAATCTAGATGCGCGTGTATATACCGATGTTTTATAGCGATCGAAACGAATAAACGGACTGAATGCTCGTAATACCTAATGAAAGATGAAAACGCGAGTCGCTCGTGAAGAAAGGCCATGCAATGGGTTAGAAAGAAAAGGGCGGGACGTGGGAAAACCGTTTGAGTATATCAGACTCAAGCAAACGCCTTCGCGGAAATCAGATCACAGAAATTCAATTAGGAGTCAAAGAATTTCCTCGAGGCATCAACACGGGCCTCTATACGAGAATGGTGAAAAAATAAGTAGAATCGCGGGAGCAAACGATTCGGAAGTGAAGAAGAACAATGAGGTCAGAATAGCATTGAACTCAGTTGGGGGACAAAGATAAGCGTCCTGCTGCCTGCGATCGATATCGAAGAGAACATTTGTACGTTCCCAATTAAAAATCGCCCAGACGAACAGCGAAAATTTGCTTCATCGCGCCGACGAGCTATTACGACGGCGGTTCAATAAACGATTCTCATCCGAATTGATGAAATGACTCTGAAGTTTGCAACGTTAAGATTCAACGAAAAATAATTTATATGTATTATTTATTGAATTTTAAAAATTATGGCCATTTTTCGTGACGACTGAGTTTTTAGGTCGCTAGTTTAATTGTCCAGACCATATATTGAATCATAATTATGATGATCCTGAAGTTTCCATCGTTGGAATGCAACGAAATTCTGTTATTTCTTCAGCAGAACCAATAATTATTACTGAATATCTGGCCTGGTCAATAAAACGATTCTCTGTTGCGACCAAAAAACTCAATCGACTAGAAAAATTGCCACGATTTTCAAAATACAATAAATAATCAATAGAAAAAATATTTTTCGTTAAATCTCAACGATGAAAACTTCAGAGTCATTAATTATGAGCTTTACTGGAAAAAAGACATCTCATTAGCTCGTGATCGAATAATCGAAATTTCTGTGATTGGCGGAAACTCGGATGACCGTACGATATTCGTATAAGAAAAGCAGAGGATACTAACAAATAAGTGAATAATGTTGGACTTGTATAATAACAAAAATGATAATAATGAGGCTTCGCACTCCTGGGATTGGGAGACGGAGCTACGACGTTCCACCAATATGTCTTGCGTATGCTCAAACTATAGCTCGACTAACAATTCCAGCTTTAACTTGAGTTTGGAGAGTTGTACTACAACTCTGGTGTCGAGTCTAGTATTTCTCATTTCTGCACCATCGTACATATCTCTCATCAAAACACGCAGCATTCTCCAATTCCAAACTTCATCACCGCATGTACGTGATCTTCATCAGCAGCCCAAACTTTCGGAACCAAGATTGTGCGGGACTCCTTGGAGGTTATCACACACATTGTATCGTCATCACATGCGCGACTTCAAACTTTAGCCTCGAGGTGGCAAACGATGGAGTGATTCTCATGAAAAGACTATCGAGATGAGTTGCAACTCACGGTGGACAACACTGTAATGATGTTGAAGTTTGCATCGTTGCAATGCAACTAAATTTTGTTTTTCCTCCAGCAGAGCCCATAATTATTATTGAATATTTTTGACCCAGACGATAAAACTCTCTCGAGTCTCTCGAGTAATACAATTTTTTTTTCTCATTTGTCTTCTAACCAGTTTTCGAATAATAGAATATTGAAGTTTACGTGTATAAGCATGGCGTTTTCATATATATTAGTATATATTCCGGGCATAAGAATTCAGCTTCAATACTGAATTACTCGGTAGCTAAACTGATGAAAAGTAAGAAAAAACTTTGTTTTCGCACTTGATGTTGAAGAACGTTATCACCAAATTTTGTCAATTTCTCAATGTTTAGATGTTCTTCCAGAAACTCCTTAATAGAAATAATATTTTTTGTTGAATCTCAACATTGCAAACTTCAGAGTCGTTACAACTTTCACTAACACAGTACGAACGATGCAATCTTCAAATACGTCAATAAGTGAGGGATAATAGGGTTCCGTGATTGGTTCACATAGATGCATTATCACGCCGAGATAGAGTCATGCAACTCGAACTATCGCTACAATCAAGGAACAGTTCAATCTTCTTCTTTATCCATCTCCTTCAAATTTTTCGGAATTCCGCAAATAACGGTATATACGAAAGTATTGTCATTTTAACGAACTCTTCTTTATTATCAGTGCCTTTCCAAGATTCCAGGCTCGATCCATCATGAAGCATCCGAGCCGAGTATACACGCAAACTTTTGTTTCTGCACAGCAGGTAGTATAGTACCTTTCAACAGAACATGATGGTTGTCAAGAGTAGAACTCTTCCGTCTTTTCTCCTTATTCGGATGTTGGTCATGCGCGCATGGACAGTCTGTAAACCGAAAATGTCGTACGAAGCTATAGAGACTATCAAGTTAAACTTTTCACTCGGACGGAACGGCGGTGGATCAAGGTAATGTCCTGGTACGTCTATACAAATGTTTATGCCCGTGTGTCGTTGGTATATATATGCGGCGGAAAATGTGTGGAGAAACGAGGAGGATAGAAACAAGGTACGAATTCTCAGTGGTCCTTGCTTATCACCGTTCCTTACCACTAACTCGCATATATGCCAGTGAAACGAGGCTGGCAAGAGGAAAGAGGTTGTCGCGAAAGCCAACGGCCAAACAGATCTTGCAACTTGGTTGCAGGGAGCGCGCACCAATCTCCATTACTTTAGCTCATTACTGCTCGCACCGCTGATTCTCTTTCTCTGCATCTCTCTCTCTCTCTCTCTCTTTAGGTTGGGCTCTTGCTCTTTCTAGTTTCTGCTGGCAAGCATGAGGGAAACGAGCAGCTCAACCACTCTGTCTTCTTGCACACAGTTATAAACTCGGTATGTGCATGTGCGTGTTTAACTGCCATTTCCGCGGTGTGAAAATGACCTCCTCTCGGGCAAAGACACTGCTAGGAGATTCGTTGCAGTCGCGCGACATTGCAACTTGGCCAGCAGCTTCGTTCGCGTACCATGATGGTTTTGTGCAATATTCATATATATATATACATACATGTATATGTGTAATCCAAGGTATATAGTAGTAGTTGGAAACACGAGTATAGCAGAGTGTAACCTTCCCAAGCAACGCGGGGCATATCAACTTTCAGCAGTTCCGGCACATCCTTAAAGCTCATCCTGCTTTTCTCTCGGGCTGTACGTCATCACGAGCAACTGTGAAGACAGCCAACGCTCAGTGACATCTTAAAACTTGCCGTTTCCAGCACCTAACGCTGTTTACGTTGCGAGCGAGAGCGCGTTAAGTTAAAGTGTTAATGAACATGGATACTTAGTTTCCTTTTCAGTCGTTACTATCATTCCTTTTCTCTCATTTTCCCAACTTACTGCAAATGCCTTTTACTCATAACCTTCTTGCCAACAAATCTTCATCTCCCCTTCTCCTGATGATGCTTCTTCGGCAACATAATATGAAGCATCCATTTCCAACGCGACTATTTTCTTATTCCGAACAGCAGCATTCATTTTCCTCGGCAGCAGTCACTACAAATTTTATGGTACAATGTATACCAACAAGCATCAAGTATGGCAATCCAGAGATGACTCGTAGGCGAGTCAAACTTATAAAACGGCTAATCTGTAAGAAAGCTCTTAAAAATTGCATCGCTACTTGGTGAACAAAAATCTTTTCATAAGAATATCTTCAACTTTTGTTCAAAGGCGTGCAACGTCAGCACACGAGCAACGACTCGAAAATCTTCCTTTTATGTACTTTTAGACAGATACAGTCCGCAGCCAATGTATTGCAGTTACTCAAGCATCTAGTTGTATTGCTGCTCCCTTTGAGACGCCAGAGCTGGTCCAAGTGCAGAAAGAACGGCAAGAGAGAGAGAGAGAGAGAGAGAGAGAGAGAGAGAGAGAGAGAGAGATACATCGAGAGACAGAGAGCAAGATGAACCGTTACATTATTTTGCTTGACGAATCTTGGGAAACACACGTATAAAGACTCGATGGAATGCTTACACGAACGTGAAACGAGACGAGTTACGTTGAAAATTTCAAGTGGGCGAACTGTTCTCAGTATCCGCAGCTACTCTGACTCTCATCCTTTGAACTTTTTCCATCTGCTAAGAGGCGAAGTACCTCCCGCTATCCGGGGTATAACGACCGTTCGATTCATCGCACATGCACCAATCGAAATGTAAATGGAATATGAATCCTCTCGCTAGAGATTCACATGGGACTAGAAACGCGACGATGATTAATTGATCGATATTAATTACTTTTGGGCAAGGGAGTTTCGCGCAAAAGCTTCTGCTCAATTTTTCCAACGTACCAGGCCAAGTTCTTCACGGAAAAAAGTAATATTTGGCAAAGCGTTTAAATCTTGTTATCAGAATCAACTCGCCGTGTACTCTGTGCGAAGCAATGATACGATCGAGCGGTGTTGACCCAGTTTCCAATAAACCTGTATATTATTTTTACATCCATTCATTGAGCCAAGACGTATGGCGACGTCGATAAATGAGTTAAGGTATTGCCATCACAAAACGACTTTATTCGGGGTTCTTTCAAAGTATTGTGTGAACGTTCTCGGCACCAAAACTATAATAGTTTTCTCCTAAAGAAATAAAGAATCCAATCCGAATCCATCTCCTTCCATAAAGAAAAATTTTCTGACATCGAGAATTTGAGATATTTAATTTGGTATTTTCCGAATTATTGCGAAAAAATGGGTATAGAACTTTTCTTAGAAAATTTCGGCTCAAGGCCTTTCTGGCTATCTGCAAAAAAATCCTAAATACCATTTTTTTGCAACTTTTAAACGAGAGTGACTTTCATTCACACATGTTTCATGGGGAAAATTAATAATTGGAAATTAAATATCTCAAATTCAAAATGTCAAAAAAATGTTCTTCGTAGCGGAAAACTGTAAGTTTTGGTGTCAAGAATGTTCGTGCAAAGTTATTAAGGAATTCTGAACGAATGAATTTTGTGACACTAATACATTAAGAATCGTAGCCTGTACATTTTCTACGAGCCTTCATTTTGACAAGTATCCATACATTTTAGATTAACGATAATTCGAAATTTCTCTTATATACTTGTTCGCACAACTGTATTTTTTTCTCGAACGCGATTAATAACTGTCAAAATTATGTTTGAAAATATGCATGAAACATTGACAATTTATCAACAACTTCAAGCCCCGTGTCGTTCGTGATATTCGAGGAACGTTGCGAGGGCAACAAGTGGGTAACAAAATAAATGCAACTTTTCCAAGACTGACGTTTACTTGAGGCACATCTATAATGCAAAAAATGAGTAAGAAATTACAGCCGTGAAAGAAGTTTTGGATAACGTTCGCGATCCAAGCAGAGAAACCGGAGAACGTTATTTGAAAAGATTTCGATTTAAATATTATTCCTGGCCTGATTCAATCACGCTCGAGAGCAGATTGAAGGTGAACGATAACTGAGAATTCCGTGATATGATTCGTTCGGTTCTCCATCGCCGACTCTATACTCGAATATATAAAAAAAAAAAAACCGTGAGGCGAACTTAACCGCAAGTATTAAAATCGAAATGTTTCGAGTCAAGACCCGACACGCTTTCGGTACAAGGAAAAAAGCTCTTTTCCATTATAATTTCAACCTTCGACTCAACGGCGTATTAAATATGTGCGACTACTCGAAAAAAAAAATCAGAGACCCGAACTAGCTCTCCGGACGGCTCTAGAAGTATTATTGTTGAAGAATCTCAATTGTACGTAAATTTTTATCGATCGCTGCTTTAACGTGAGCCCAAGATTGTGTGCAAAAAAAAAGTACCGAGTAATCAATAAACCCGTTGAACTGTGTGATTGGAAAGTGTATATACACGAACGAGTGTAGTCCCAAGCGAAAAATTTCGCCGGTATATCGATAGTTTTCGCCGATTCAGAAAATTTTCAACAAAAATCAAGTCTGCGTAATAATTATAATACCCTGCTACAATGAACTTTCTCGTTAATTACGCGAGGCGCATTATGAAAAGACTGGAACAGTGACCATCAAGCATTTTCAGCCAGTAGTCGAGAATAATGATAAGCAGGAGGTAAAATTCGCATCAACAACGCATTGATAATTCCCGATGGTGCAAACTATCAGATAACCCCCGGTACGAGTATTCACTTGCGTTAACATATATATACTCTCGTCGAGATCTGCGAATCTACGTTGTACCAAACATCCGGACGCGATCGCTACGAGGAAACAAATGGAGGAGATATGCGAATGCTCGATATGGAAACAGAAACGGTCAAGCGGCAAAACTAGATGAAGAGAATTAGCAAGCTTGAGTAGACCACGAGTCCTCATCTTCCTAATGATGGACCCGAAAAGCTCCTGACCACAAGATACAAGCATATATTGCACATCGATCATTGTGAACTTTGAACTATGTATCCACAGCTAACCTGGAATTATCTGTATATAATGACTCTGAAGTTTGCAATGTTGAGAATTAACGAAAAATATTGTTTCTATTAATTATTTATTGAATTTTGAACATCATGGCTACTTTTCGTCTCGATTGAGTTGTTCGGACTCGAGAGACGATCGTTTTGTTGTCCGGACCAAATATTGAATAATAATTATAAAATCTGCTGAAGAAAATAAAGAATTTTGTTGCATTCCCATGATGCCTCCAATATTATCTATATATACACATTCATCTTGACGCTTTGTCGAAAGTTACGGAACGCGAGTACCCAACGAAAAGTCCACAAGTCCTCAATCCGAGGTACCGAACCTGTTTCAATCATATTTCGAATCTTTGGAGAGTCTCTTTTAAGGGAGTTTGTTCCCGTGTTTAAAATCATAAAATTCCAAACTGGATATCTCATGTTTCGTTTGACTCCACTCAATATAACAAGCAGAAATAGTGTGTCAGTGCTATGGATTCTGAAAATTATTTCAACGATTCAAGCACCGGGATATATAGAAAGTTTGGCACGAAATCTATGCGAGCGTCGATATTGTTGACCCTGGGGCCAAAAATCGTAACATAGATTAAACCCGAAGAGCCCCTCTGCGTATGTATTCGGTGGAGAGTTGGAGCAGGGGGCATTTACTAGTGTCGATGAAACTGCTAGATTCTCACGAATGTGGTAGCAGCCCCTCGACGCGGCACCTCTCCATTCCCATGCACATTACGGTTGAGAGGTACGGGCAATTAAGTGTGGTTGTGTTGCCCGTTCCCTGAAAGCCCGATCCTTGCACTGCACGTTATTGCGTCGGAGAATATCCAGAAAAGGGGGAAAGTAAATAGTTTGCTAGTGTGTTACCATTTTGTGGCTGGACACACTTGAGCACATTTACACTGATATGGAACCATCCATCCATATGGATGATGAGGCCGCATTCACGGGTGCTCCCTCAACCGGGTGCCAAGCTCATCGTTCTTGCTTCCCTATGGCAAATTCCTTTATTTCTTATACCGCGTCAAATGTATGACCGTGTTTGAGCAAAAAAATAAAACGAGAAAGAATTCACTGCGATCCATCCATCAATAGGAATGATGTGCGGGTAAAAAGGATGGTAAATCAAGAGGACGAAAGTACGAGATTGGAAATTGAACTGGTGAAGTGCCCATCAATTCACAATAGTGAATCGACAACTAGCCTGTCCCCCCATTGTACGTCCCTATAGATAAAACAGACAAAGCGCGTAAAGAGAATAAAAAGAAAAACGAGAAAAAAGATGAGAGAGATTTAATACCGGGAGCTGAGAAACCCCGCGCAATTGCGAGATCCTCTCGATGGAACTTTTATACCCGAACAATTCAACTGTGTAGCTCATCGAAGAAATTTGACATTTAAAAAGGCCATGACTCGGAAAAATTACGTTTAATGCCGAAGACAGCTTCAGACATTGATATCTCGATTTTCCTTAACAAATTCAAAAAACTACATCGAAATTCGTCCATCAGGTAATGAATCAGGAGCCAATCAGACTTGCAGGATACCCAACTGTATGTAATACGAGCCGCTGCCACGATTCTTGATGTATGCATTGACTGTTGAATGAATGGCTCTTTGTTGTGCCTCAAGGCAACATATTTGATTGCAAATTCGTTATTGCAGAAACGTAGACAAAGTGAAGCAAAGATAAACGAATTGGTTTAATAAAGGCACTGGGATTATTTCGACGATTCCGCGTGATAGCCGGGGCCGTACATTGATTGAAGTAAAGCTTCCTTTACCTTGAATCCCTGCGCTGACCGCAATAGCGGATTTAAGAAAATAACCCAAAAATCGATAACCTCTCGCCCATTGGGGAAGTATTCCAGATTGAAAATTGCTCATGCATCTGGAATTTTCCGTTTGATCTACATAAAGCCTTTTTTTTTTGGAAATTGGTTGTTAAATATTATTGTATACGCAGTGGATTGAGTTTCATTAACCTCTTCATTAATGATTGCTCAAGCGAGCAACGTCTTTACTGTTCAGAGACCCCGACAAGACTGTAAAATGTTCCATAAGAAAAAACCCTTAAAGAATAACGACACTGTATGCAGAGAAAGAAGTCTCAGCTTCCTTTTAGTATATGGTGACTGTTTACATCGACCTATGCGCCGATTGGTTTTTGAATCGTAAACTCATATCTACATATCAAGTATTCTTAGGTCTAGAAGGCTGTATTATCCAACGATTCACAAGCTCAATTTATCATAGCGAAAATGCATGATTACTTTAGCGTTCGTGCAGGACTCATTAAATAAGAATTAAGATTTGATCGAAGAACAAAAAAGGCTCAATTATTAACCGATTTATCTGAATTCATTTGGAAAAACTGTGCCACGGTAATTTCGTTTTTATTCCGTTTTTTTTTCAAGTCTTCGTGCAAGGAACATAATAAAAGCAGCAACGTGCAAAATCCATCAATATGACAAGCAGTACGATAAGTGTAACGTCAGCTATAAATCGTACCACGCGAGAGCTACGAATGCCGATGATAAAACTGTACGTAGGCCTTTACATCTCTTATATACTTCCTTACACTTTGGCGGCGGTGAGTTTTCAGCCTCACGTGATTTTCAGTCCAGTGACCATAGCGTCGACGCGATATATGAGCCAAGTCTTTCGTTTTCCCACGTAACGCCTTGCAACTCCATAAATAATACATTCAACTTCCTTTTCAGCGGCACATTTACCATGATTTCAACTTTTTTATAATACTGACGATAATAGAAAATAATTTAGCGTTGAATTTCAAGCATGTACAGAGACAAAAGATTGCCAGGTTTCACATGGTTTCACGCAGAAACCAGACGTTTCAGCTTGCCAATATCAATTGCTCGATTATTTGAAAATCATTCAATGTCGCTCCGGGCATGTGACGTCAATGAGAATTTCGTGCGTTATAAAAATTATTGATCAACGATCGATCCGTGATGTATTCACACGAGCAAAAACAATCAATCTTTTCAATTGCATTCGATAATCACATAAAAGTCAAACTTTTATTGATTTGAGTGTCGTACAAATTCCAAAATACATTTACTATTCATTTTTTCTTCAATTTCCAAAACCATGAACATTTTCGTGCCGATTTTCCGTTCAAGTTCTCATCGCTTTATAGTCCTGGACAAATATTGAATGAAAATCTTGAGATCTGCCCAAAACAAGACGGAATTTCGTTGCATTTCAACGATGCAAACTTCAACATATCGTGAAAAGCTATATGTAAGATTCGCGTCTGAGTCAAGTGATGATATAGGAGAAGGATGTGTACACGTTAAAATAAGAGAGTGCGTAAGAGGTATTCGTGACGACGACGACACTATACATAAAAGACGAGGACATTCATCGACAAAGTCCCGGAAGTTTCGCGAGAGCGCGTACTTAGTCACGTAGCACGTGACTTTAAGACCTCGAGGGGAGTTGCAATCACGCATACGACTTTTGCTTTGTCAGATTGGAACGACGAGCGAGAAGCGCCGTCTACGGCAAGCAGCAGCAGGCTTCGAGCTATTAATTCGCGAGAGTCGATTCGACCACGCGATAAGATCGAAGAAATCAAATAAGGGATGGTGTTGAAGTTTTCATCGTTGAAATGCAAAGAAATGCAGTTTTTTCTTCACCACAGCTCATAATAATTATTCAATATTTGTCCCGGACAATGAAACGATCGTCTCTCGAGTCCCAAAATCTCAATCGAGATGAAAAATAGTCACGATTTTTAAAATTCAATAAATAATTAATAGAAACAAGATTTTCCATTGAATCTCATAAGGCACGACCTGCATCCACCATTTTTGAAAGGTGAAGTATCGACTTTTTCTTCTTCTTTCGTGGATTGCAACGACCCACATTGGTGCACATTGACATCGATATCTTGTTTGTAAAACACACACACACACACACACACCCAAACACATAAACGACTAAATCTACATTTGTAGAAGTTGCAAGTCCTTGAATCTTGAGTCTTGCTCTGTTCGAATGCATATATGCATGTCGACGCGATATTGACAGTTGTCTTCGATGGGCTAACCGTAGAGAGTTCTCAACTTACAGAAAGTAAGAACTCGTACAAGTGAGGGGCCGTGGCTATACACGCATCCGTAGGTTCTTCCGAATAGCCCCAAGTTGACGACGGTGAAGCCAAGAATGCATGACGTCATGGCCTAACGTTTCACTATTCGTATCTCTCCTTTTTTCTTGCTCACTTATGTCTCGCTCTCTCTCTCCTCTTCCCAAGACTTCCGCCCCACCACTGACCACAAATTATGACAAAGCCAACATTCTTTATCGCTGTCTTTCAGTCCCTCCCTCGTAAGTTTGCCCATACCTGAGTCAGCCACCAACGAGGCTTCTACACCGAGATACAACATTGCGTCACGATGCTTTATCAATTTCATGACTCGATTTCCAGGCTCCCCCTTTACTCCAACGGTCTGACATTTATTTCACGCCCATTCAGCCTCTTTTCGTGTACACATAGTACATTATCCATGTCCAATTTTAAGTGTTCGGTGATAATATTAAGTTCGGAAAAATATGGCTCTTCGCAGCAATTCCAATACGAAATAAACTTGACCTTGATTCGCACAAATTTCTTAGTATTTCAATAGCGCACAAAAGCACATCATTACCGAGTTTTCATTGCACTGCCAGGAGAAAATTTATGAAACAACAAAAGCAGCTTGCGAGCAAGGAACATTTTCTTTTATGACTATGAAGCTTGCAGAGTTGAGATTCAACGAAAAATATTGTTTATTCCATAAATTATTTATCGAATTCTGAAAATCATGACTATTTTTCGTCTCGATTGAGTTTTTAGAACTCGAGAGGCGATCGTTTTGTTGTCCGGGCCAAATAGTCAATAATAATTATGAGCTCTGGTGAAGAAAAAACAGAATTTCGTTGCATTCCAACGATGCAACTTAAACATCATTTTTTTTTGTTGGATATGAAAATTTTATCTACGTGTGACAGCGGTCATTCGATCGAATTGAGTCACTGCTGCATCTCAGTTGAGAAAAAGCGGAAATAAAATCAATTCAAGTTCCCGCGATTAGAGTTTTGTGATGCTAAGTTGGTGCTGGCTGCAGGGATATTTCAGAAAGCGCAAAGTCAAGGAATTATTGTATCATTGCGTCAAACATAACCCAGAAAATAACGATGCGGTCAAATTCCCAAAATATTATGATTAAAGTTTCGCTGGAATGTAGCATGTGCTTGTTTTCTGCGCTAATGCTGAAATCGATAGGTTGTTACATATAATGTAGAAATGAACTCGTGAAATAAGCGAGAGGGTATGATGTACATAAAACTTGGTTACAAAATGGTTATGTTACACGTGAATCATTTAATGCATTCGGTGGCAGCCGCAAATGAAAAGGCCTTATTGGGCATGACGTAATTATCAGATTGGGAAAATGATTTCATTTTTCTAGGTGGAGGTGAAAAATAGTTTGGACACTCGACAAAATTTCATGCCGATCAATTTTAAATGGTGTGCCTTCGATAATTGGCACGTATGAAACACTAAATATCATTTCGTTCCTAATTTTTGTTTCTATTCGCACGGATAGCTCAGGTGAGACTTTGAAGACGCAGCAAAATGTGATTAAATATGCAGCAAACGACCTTGTCGAATTCCGCTTGGCCTTTCGAGGGTGCGCGATCCAGCCAACTTTATTCGCACAAGTATTTCAATTGAGTGTGGGAGATCGATTTTAGGCGCATGCACCGAGCGTTATATCCAATTTTGATAAGGTATATTGCATCATCGGTACTTTGTTGAAGCACGTCACTTGATGCACATGCATGTATACCATTATGCGAGGCAATTCATTTTGTTCTATTGGAACGGAAGGTCTGATGGAACATTTTAGGTTCGAGATAGCAATTTGAATACAAAACGAGAGAGAGTGTGAAGAATGTAGCGAAATATGAACTGAGGCATTCATCAAGCCTCGGTAGACACACCGAATGGCTTGAATTATGATGTTGAAGTTGGAGTTTTTTCTTCAGCAGAGCTCATAATTATTATTCAATATTTCGCCTGGACAATAATAAAACGATCGTTTCTCGAGTCCCAAAAACTCGATCTCAACGAAAAATAGCCATGATTTTCAAAATTCAATAAATAATCAATAATAAACAATATTTTTCGTTAAACCTTAGAGTCGTCTTGAATTTCTCGTTTTTCGTATCGAGCACCATTGAATAAAACTAATAAAAAAGAATTTTCATCCATGACCCAGTCCAGTCTCTCTTTCTTATAGTTCCAAACTACTCAACTGAATTTTTTCACATTTTTCAAACGAGTCCAAGTACAGTAAAAAACGGTAGGACGCCCCAGACCCATGTGTGTCAAGGGAGGTGCAATAATTGTAGTGTGTCTACGAATTCTCAAGAAAATCGACACTCCAATCAATTTAGTAATGCTTTGATCAAATTTCCGGTAAAGCTATATGTTTGCGAATGAAGAAAACAACTTTAATTTATTTAAAACCACAAAAAAATTCATCAGTCGAAAAAGATGCCAAAGGGATAAAAGTTGATCGTTTATTTGAAAAGCACACGCAGCAGGTGTGCGAGGCCTGTACTGGTATGTATTTATTATGAGGTTTTGATGCATCGCGGATGCATCACACACACATCGCACATAGGTCGATATTCACACACGTTCGAAGCAGGAAGAAAAAATTGGTCCGTATAATCGGTATCGCACTTTTGCGTCGAGAGATATCGCCGCAGAGTCGGAAATGTTTTTGCTTTGCGGTTGCATCGAAGCGGTAAAGTCCGCGCTCTCATGGTGAGAAACCCCCATGAATAACGCTCCGATGTGAATGTTTATATATTCATAGCTGTGAAATATGTTGCCGTTTTATATGGAGACGTATGGTCCCCATACGTTCAACTTGTCGTCACTAAATCTTAACGCAGGTCATTAATATATATGTAAGTAAAGTTAGCTCTGAAATATTCAGCTTTTCAAGTTATTTCGAGGACTGTAAATCGCGCATTTCCGCCAAGGACTGCTTAATTATATGGCACGAAGCATCGGTCTGATATCAGATATACCACACGCAGGGTTTATCAGACATAAACACAGAAATTGAGAATCCGATATTCGGATTTCGTGTGTATTTATAGCGCCGGTGTGGTGGGATTATTTATTAATGTTTTCCACCCTTGCTGCCGGGACCATCAGCTGGCAAGGTGAGAAACCCCCTTAAAATCAAGTTTATGGAGAGATGAAAGATACGCGTTGACCTTGCACTTTCGCCAATCGTGAAAATATTCGAAAATATTTCCTAGACACAAGAATTCGTTCGACCGGAGACAAGTTTATGGACCACTGCGAGCAGCAGATGGTATTGAACACGGAAAATTAAATTTTGTCAAAACGTCGATTTCGTTGAACACGGTGAACTGAATATTTTTGGATAATTCCAAAGTTTTCCTCATTTTGACAATATTTTTCATTTCTAACGAACTGCCAGCAAAATTTTCGATTGAAATGACAAAAATTTACTTTCCAAAGAGATTTTTCGGAATATTTCTTGCTGCAATGGCAACACTCGTGTTAATTTAAAAAAAAAACGTCTGGACGAACAAAATCTCGATCTTTTCCAACAAGTTTTTCTTTTCAGTCAAGTTTGCATCGTTGGAATGCAACGAAATTCTGTTTTTTCTTGATCAGAGCTCATAATTATTATTCAACTCAATCGAGACGAAAAACAGTCATGATTTTCAAACTTAAATAATAAAAATAATAAGCAATATTCTTCGTTGAATGGACTTGATTGAAAATTTCGTCAACCGATAACGAATCTCCAATAATTTTGAATCCGAAATCTTCACCGGCATATTTTTTATCAGACTCGTGGTCTCTCGTCGCAAAGCTGGTGAAAGATAATTGGCGTTCGGTCAGGGAATTGGGCGAGATGGCCATGCACGAGGACGTTGCACACACGTTTGGTATAACAAAATTTCCCGTAGGAAATATTTAATTCCTGGTGCTTCTTTCTTCTCGTTGCTTGAGGTCTGCACGTTCGCGTTTTAAACACGAGGTACGTGTCATCACGTATAGTGACGCCGGGATCCTCGCCGCCCCGTCACTATACGCGTAGGGAGGAAATGCCGCGCAGGTAGCGAGAAGCAGCACACAGCAGCAGGAGATTCGGTGTGGGAGCTCGTACAGGTGCTCGGGTTCAAGAGACACCTAACTGTGGACCTGGAGCCTCGAGCTATACAGAAAAGTGGCGGTACCGAACGCTATGTACGAGATCGGAGAGAGAGAGAGAGAGAGAGAGAGAAAGAGCAAGAGCGATGAGAAATAAAAAGAGAAACTCGCTAACGACGAGGAGGCAGCGCGCGAGAAGAACGAGACAAAGGGGGTAAAAAAGACCAGAGGCAAGTTTTCGTAGCCTCGACTACGAAAAGGCGATTAAACGCGTCAAGCAACGCGAAAAGTGAAGAGAAGAGTGTAACCAGCTGAATTGAGCAATGGTACAAGTATAAAAAGTCGGTTGGATGAGGTAGGAAAGAATATATAGGCGAGTGCGAGAGACTCAGAGTTCAGCAGCAGCGGAGAGATGCACAAGGGCGCGAGTAAAGAAACGTGAAACTTTTTCAAAGCCATGCATTATGTCCCCGCGGCGGTTGCACACTAGTTACTGCTTTTTGGCCCTTGCTCTCTTCTTGCATTCGTCTTTTCCTGCGTCTACCATATCTTTCGTCCTCTTAAATATATTACACAACGTTGAATTCACCAAAAAGAATAATGAAAACCCATGGGCGAATGAAAAATAGGTGAACCGCGAGAGCACACTGAAAAGACATTTTCGTTGGAAAAGATCGACATTTTGTTGGATACGTTCGACCAAACTTTTTATTTTTTTGAAAAATCACAAAAACTTGGTCATCGCAGCACGAAATATTCTAGAAAGTTTCTTGGAAAATTAATTTTCGTCATTCCAATCGTAAATTTTGCTGACAGTTTCGTTAGAAATGGAAAATATTGTCAAAATTGTGAAAATTATCTTGAAATATTTAGTTCGCCGTGTTATTCGACAAAATATCGACGATTTTCGACAAAATTTGATTTCCAGGTAAGTCTGGAGTTTGCAACGTTGAAATTCAACGAGAAATATTGTCTTTATCAGTTTTTTTTCTGAATTTAGAAAATTGTGACAATTTTTCGTCTCGACCGAGTTTTTGGGTCTCGAGAGACGATCGTTTTATCGTCCGGGCAAAATATCGAATAACAATTATGAGCTTTGCTGAAGAAAAAATAGAATTCCGTTGCATTCCAAAAACTTTGACATCATGTCGAAGGGAAGAAACGCGAGACAGTAAGAAAAGATGAACGGAGCGCCCACAAAACGAGAATGCAGGATGTCGGCTATTTTTCAAGATTTTTACGACTCTCTTTCGCTCTCAATGCGAGTATGATGCCGCGACATAGAAAGCACGAGACTAAAAGAATATAAGGGTGGAAAAATGTGAGCTCCTTTGGCCCGAGAAATGAGCCACTATGGCTTTGTGAGCGAGGCGACTATATGCGGGCGACGATGCCTTTGTGGACTGAATTCTTTCTCAGGAACAACAACATTTCATTTACTATTCCGAAAAAATTTGATAAGCTTCACCGCACATTAATGCAAAATAAACTACAAGTAAAACTACGTATGAATTCAAAGAAAAAAAAAACCCCAGATGAGGATCACAAAGACCCATAAAATTCGTCTCGAAAGTTTGCAACGTTGATAATTTTTCTATCATTTTTTTTTATTGAACTTGGAAAGTTATGGCAATTTTTCGTGTCGATTAAGTTTTTGAGACTCAAGAGAAGATTGTTTTATGGTCCGGGCCAAATATTGAATAATAATTACGAACTCTGTTGAGGGAAAAACAGAAAAACAGAAAACATCGACATCAAATTATATTTTCTTCCAAAAATTTAATGATGTGATACCAAAAGTGATAAACCATGGGGAATTGATGGAATATTTTTCGTTGCACTCCAACATCCCCATAAAGTTGGTATTTTCACATTGAACTAACGATGAGATATCGTGCGAGTTGACGAAAGAAATATATTTGATAAATATTCATCTTAGCTGCAGCAGCAGCTTCGTAATAATTCCGTTCTCGTTTTTATTTTTTATTTTTTTTTCGGGGCATTTTGCGCTCCCTTGAGGAAAAGGTGAAAAGTCAAGGTATATGCGAGAGGAGTATAGTGAATGGGAGAAACAAGAGGAAAACTTGTCGACGATAGGGGGGAGGGGGGGGATCCATAAGTGTGCAAATACCTCACGGGTGTTTCTTTGATAAAAGAACATCTCGTCGAGGCGGTGCGAAATGTTGACGGTGTGTATTATTCTTTGGAGCAGGTTGGATAGAATCCACGAGAAAAGTGGATGAAGAAAGACAAAGTGTAAAGTAGAGGGGGGAAAAAAAGCTCAACGAGATGCTGCTGCTGCTGAGAACGCGATGGGGCAGTAAAAACATCGTGGAAACAAGTCGCGATGTGCACACGTAGTTGAAGAAGAAGAACGTTGGCGACAGTGCGAGGCTGAGAAAAAAGGAGAGCGAGAGACAGAGAAAAAAACCTTAAGGAAGGGAGCTATTTGCGAGTTTGACAAGAGAATCTCAGCATGCGACGACAAAGACAACGAACCCGTTGAAACGAAACGGGCGCGGGGCACAAGAATGATAAAAAAAAGGTCAAATGAAAGGTGTAAAAGAGTGCAGGAAAATTTTCGCGAAAGGTAGTATATTACAGCTCAAATACACACGATGAGCAACAACAACAACAACAATTTTGGTTGGACGAGTTGGACACGAAGTCGTGAAAAGAGAGCTTGCTCGCTTCGTTGTCGCAACTTTGATTGGACGTAACGGACCAACGCGACTGTCATAGAACGAGATCAATCGTAACAGCGTGCAATGTTCGTTGCTTCTTTCGCCGAAAAGAACATTTTTTTGAAAAATCACAAAAGTTTCTTCGAAAAGTCAATTTTTGTCATTTTAATCGTAAATCAAAAATGAATAACGAATAAAAACAATATTTATCGTGAATTTGACAACGACTATGTTGCAAAAAGTCCTGTAGCTATAGGAGGGAAAAAAAGAGTCAAAATTGCGCACAGAGATTCGATATCGCGCATAAAAATGATGAAAGAAAAAAGCAGGATCGAGCCTCGGCGCAAAGGTATGGAAAAAAACAATTGACCGTTCAGAAATTCCCAACACGTCAACTGGTTAGAAATTGGTATCCCAATCGGTATATGGTGAACCCATATGAAGGTGCACAAACTACACATGAAGTCTCTATACAGTACTCTCTGAGGCTCGTCTTACCGCGCGCGGTAAGCGCCATCCAAGGAATAAGATGGCGAAGGGAAAAGAAGAACACGAAATCCTATAACCCACTTTTGTGAATAACACCCCGGAGGATCGGCGAATCGAACCACCTTACCCGATAAAAATGGTTGGTTACATGTATATAGATATATAATATATATAGAAAAGAGAAAAAGCAAGCCTGACGGAGGAGAGAAGCAGGAGCCAGCAGAGGCGCATTCGATCATCAATGCTGTTGGGCTTCGCTCCGCTTTTGGTGCATTGCACAAGATTTCAGATTATCGGAGAATATAATTTAATCGCAAAGTACAAAAGTGTCGAAAACTCTCCCAGTGTCTCTGCAGTACTCCCATTAAAAAAATAAAACTATAAGTCGCGAGTCCGTAGACACAATTAGCACACGTCCTCAGACACACAAGATATTGTTAGAAAAGATCGATATTTCGTTGGATACGTTCGCCACGAAGCGTTTTTTTGAAAAATGCCAAAAATTTTGTCATTGGAGCAAGAAATATTCGAGAAAATCTCTCCGAAAAGTAAATTTTGTTGACAGTTTCGTTAGAAATCAGAAATATTGTCAAAATTACGCGAAAATTTTCAAATTATCCAGAAATGTTCAGTTTAGTGTGCTCGGACTCGTTTAAAAAATCTGAAAAAATTCAGTAAAGTACTTTTGGATCTCTAGAGAAAGAGGCTGGACCGGTTAATGGATAAAAAATCATTTTTATATGATACGAAAAACGACGAATTCACCGGATTCGCTGCATGGGCACCGCAGACCCATGTGTGTCTACGGAGGGTCAATTCAAAGATCAATAAACTCGACTACAAAAGACTATTAGAGAACAAAAGAAAATCGTTCAGAGTTTATTCGAGGAGAAATCCAACTAAAATGAATATGTCTATAGAAATTCAAAGTCGAATTTTCCGAACGTAATTGGATCGAGGCGTTGTTCAGTTTGACGTGAAAAAAGGAACATTCGCGGCAGGTATAATTAAGAGTGCATAGGGTCGCCGCTCATAGGGAAAAGTACGAGATCTGTCAGGTATATACTTTTTAGTGTGTGACAGAATGGTGGAAAAGCGCTAATGACAAACCAGCATGAGAAAAGCCTTTGTACTTCTCTTGTTCACCGGATCTTGGCATTGTGAGGCGGGATATTAAGCACTCGTATTCGGGGAGGGCAATGCGTGTCATTCGATCCAATGTGGTACGCGAGTGTGGACTATTGTAGGAGTAGTACGTGATCCTGTAATAACAGCCTTCCTTTATGCGTCCCGTTCGTTACTGATTAAATCAGAGCCAACGAGGCTTTTTACAATGGTCCTCACAAATCACAAAGTTGCAAAAGTTCGATAGGATTGAATGTGAAGAAGGTAAAAAGAAAAAATAGCAAAGACTGATACAGAGCAAAAGGTGGAAAATTCAGTTTCAGTGAATCCCAACCAACCCCAAGTGGACCAAGTATTAAGGACGTTGAATGGCGATGGTCAAATCTAATATTTCCTGTAACTTTTTCTTACATACAAAATCGTTTGCAAGCCCAAGTTCATTCAAAAAAGTTGTTGCTAATTGACTAAACAACAACATACTCCAAATTCAAGATTGTCCGAGTTAATTTGTATTTTTTATATAATAACCAAAATTTCGAAAAAAATTCACGACCGATTTTTTTGGAAAACTGAATAAAGCTTCTTCAGCTTTAATGTTGAAAATCGCAACTTTTGACACCCACTCTTATGAGAAACAACTGAAAATTGTCATTTTCATAAATAAACATCTCGACTTCTACATGGTGAAACGTCTTAAAATTGCGCGAGCTATTAGACATCACGATTCTCTTTGCATGCTGCAAATTTAAACGAATTCCATCGATAGAAAATTTTGCGTACAAGGTCCTTAAAGCTCCAAAAGTATTTACTCATTTTGATGACGTGATGCGTTTTAATGCATTTCAAAAAGAATAACCAAATTCCAGTACCAAATCAAGCTGCTCATGAGTTCAGAATCTACAACAACAAGCTGTATTGTTAGCGCGATAACATATAATAAAAAATATTCTGGCAAAAACCAGCATAATCGAGGAATCAAGATAACCTGGTCCTTGTTGTTGAACGAAACGAGCCAGCATGCATGGCTCTCGCGTACGAAAGCTTCCCAGCACAAAAACAACTTAGTCCACCCCGAAGAGAGCAGAACATACATTTAACTGGTTTTACTTTCATCTCGACGATTTCTATACAAAATATTAAGGATCAAAAGGTGCTTCAGCGCCAATGAAGAGCCTTCCAGATAAAGAAAACAATTAACAACGGAAAAAAATGCAGGCAAAGCCGTAGTTGGTGTGTCTAAAGTGCATGGATAACGGGACACAACATATCGTGTCGTGCGCACATGCAGACACGACGCGAGTCTTCAAAAGCAAGAAAGTCTCGTGTGGTGTGCGTCCAGCACCGAGTACTCTACCGTACGATTTGTGTACCTCGCTCGTGGATGACGAGAACGTCAAGAGAACGAGATGCGGGCCTTTTGCACAATATGGTGGCAAGGTTGGTCGGGACAGAGTGCCATAATATCTGTAGTAATCAAGTACAGTATGGAGAGGAGCAAGAGTGAGAGCAGGACATGAGACGAAAGGGTAATGTTTGCAGCGATACACATGGAGCGAAGGCTCCGGCACCGAAGCTTATGTTCGAGTTACGAGAGTCCGCGTGGAGTGCAACACCGGAGTGGATATATCAAGAGAGAAATGCACAAACTCGTCTCTCGCACAGTACGGGACACATACTCAAGTTTTCGCGCGCTATGCATGCGGGAGAAACACAATCGTGTGTTCAAACTCCCATGTTCCCGCAGTCGTGGGCCAACATTATCTTTTGCGGCAAGATTAACGGATACGCGGCTTGATCAAGAGCGAGATTCGTCCTGCATAGAGTTCGTACGATTTTGTAGCGCTTCTCCGAGTCGTAGCAACAAAAAAAAACTGTTGAAATTTATCTCGAGATTTGATAAACATTCAAGAAATCTCGCAGCTCGAAATTATGACTCTAAAGTTTGCAACGTTGAGATTCAACGAAAAATATTGCTTCTATTAATTATTTATTGAATTTTCAAATTCATGACTTATTTTTCGTCTCGACGATCGTTTTATCGTCCGGGCTAAATATTGCCTAATAATTATGAGCTCTGCTGAAGAAAAAACAGAATTTCGTTGCATTCCAACGATGCAACAATGTCGCCATGTTAAAAGCATAAGAAAATTCGAAATGATGAGAATTTGATTAAATTTGTTGAGCATATTCTTCAATATTAAATATGCAGAATATAAAATTTTTCAAAGATTTTTCTCCTCCATAGTTTTCGAGTAATTCAAAAGAAGAGTTTTTATATTGTAAATTCCAATTATTCGACAACAATGTAACCAGAAAATTGTAAGAAATTAGTGTAATCGTATTTGAGGCTAAAGAATCTTGTAGCCAAATTTTATGAAATTCTTATGATAATATTGTGTCCTGCTGCTGTACGTTCTGGCTCTCGAGTAATTAACGCACATTCTGTAAGAATGTTCTGTCGAGTATATGAAAAACATGGTCTTACCTGACCGAGAGTAACTTCTCTCATCAAGAACCTGCTAATACTTGGATAAAAGTTTCTCCCATCAGCATGAGGGCGGAGTTGGCGTTAGCGAAGGGTTACATAAGAGCTTGAGAGAGGACGAGCAGGATGGCATCAATCGCTAACGATCCGCTTTTCCCTTCGGTCTGCTCTTTCGGAGCGATCGTGATCCCGAACCAAGAGAAACACAGCGAGGCAAATGGAATATGCTGCTGCTGCTGCTGCGGTCGTATGATAGTACGTACATGTGCTTCGGTATTAGAGCCGAATTAAAATCGTCGGAGCAGCAATATTCCGTAGCCAGGTTTCGCGAGCAGCAAAACTTTGGGAAAGGCTTATATTGGAAGGAACGAGAACAGTGCGAAATTGTATCGTAACTGAGATCCCTCTCTCTCTCTCTCTCTTAGAATTCGGAGCTTCATATAGGAGGAGTGAAGATTGAGTCTCTGCAGTATTATAAGCTCTGAGGCAAAACTTTTCGGCATGTATTTGGCCTGCTGCTGCAACTGCATGAAAGTATGGTGCGCAGAAAACATTTTGAATCAACAAGTTCTCTTAATTTGTCTTTTCGTATTGTGAAGAAATTGTTTCGAGCCGAAATAATTTTTTTTTTTTTTTCACTTATTCCGGTGATCTGAGGTCAAAAATGACTTGAATTTTGAAAAATTCATATCTTCGGTAAAATTTAACGAAAATGGCTCAACTTGGGCTCATTCTTTTCGTTTTTTAACGCAGAATCACGTGACCTTGGGGAAATTTTGCTTGGAGTCTAAGAATCGGTCGAAAATTCGGTAAAAACGATAAAAAACTGGAGAACGAAGGAAAAAGGGGTCGATTTTGACCCCGGATTACTTTTTTTGATTTTTATATCGCTTGAATATGCAACGAGGGAAAGAAGAGTGAAGGCATCAGTGGAGAATTTTTGCAATATTCGTGGCAATATTTCACTTTTAGCTTTTGAATATATCCTAAAGAAAAGTTTCTGTAGGTTGGGTCGCGTGGTAATCTCGGCGGTATATTCAAGCTAGTGTCTCGGCGGAGGAGCAAATCTTTTGAGGCAAGCTCCTCCGAGCCACGGACAAAAATGAGCGACCGAGTTTTTCATTGTTAATGCGTCGACGAATGCCGGGCCAGCTCTTCGGGCTCTATAGGCTCGAGAGAGAGAGAGAGAGTGATATAACGAGAGACCAGAAAGTGACCCGTGCGGCATGCAATTCATGCAAGCTTGTGCATCAAGAGCTGCTGCTATGTACACCGCAAGTGCGGCAAAAGACTTTTCCAAGCAAGTCATCCCAATAAGGCTTGTAGACTAAATATCCATGGAGCCTATAATTACGATGTTAATTCAAGTTTGCATCTTTGGAATGCAACGAGATTCTCTTTTTTCTTTATCACAGTTCATAATTATTATTCAATATTTGGCCCGGACTATAAAACGATCGTCTCTCGAGTCCTAAAAACTCAATCGAGACAAAAAAATCCATGATTTTGAAAATTCAATAAACAATTAATAGAAACAATATTTTTCGTTGAATCGCAACGCTGCAAACGTCAGAGTCATCTGTAATTTCTAGCATATCGAAAACAATCCTTGATGACGACTCCAACAAACTTTGACGCGATTATTTCATCGCCCAAGTCCCGAAACGACAATTTTGTTGAAAAAGATCGATATTTTTTGTTTCAAAATCCCAAAAATTCCTCATTGCAGCAAGAAATATTTTAGAAAGTCTCTTCGAAAAGTAAATTTTTGTCATTCCAATCGTAAATTTTGCTGACAGTTTCGTTAGAAATCACAAATACCGAAAATTTTGAAATCATTCAAAAATATTTATTTTAACATAATCAGAAAAATATCGACGTTTTTCAACAAAATTTAATTTTCAATGCAAAAGCTATAATCAATCAAAATTTGAAAAAACCACGTGTGACATTTAGTACAAAAAGGGGAAAAAAAAACACGTAAATATAGTCTGAGCAGATGAATAATAGACGATGAAAAAATCGAGCTGCGCAGGGCGCGCTATGAAAACGTGACGCGCGGCAATGTGTGCATGTGTGTTTTTTCTCTTTTTGCCCTTGTGAAAAATATCCAAATCACGAGCGCTCACGGGAGAGGGCTCGACAGTATATTGCAGTCTGAAGCTATAGATGGTGTGGGTGTTGCAGAATCGAGGCGAGAAACGAGAATGATCGAGGGAGCTGCACACCTGCTGTCACATTCCAAAATGACTAATCGTTCGATGTTTCGAGCTGACGAGCACAAGCGTGCGCGCGCGGCAAAGTCGAGGGAATGAATGTAACGAGGAAAGCGAGAGGAAAAAGGGAAGAAAATGTGTGAAAAAAAACGGGCGGAGCGCAAGGGGGGGGGGGGGGTAAAAAGGGGGATGGGAGGGGGAGAGCGAGGGGTTGAAAAGAGGAATAAAAAATCTGTAAACCGCGCGAGGAACCGCCGAGAGTCCCGTTCACGATGTGTGTGAAATGAACAAAAATAGCGGAATCGTGTCAACGAGATTTCTCGCGAAGAGCTATGGAAAACCGATGCGCGCGGATGAGATGTATGAATGGGAAGGGAACGCAAAAAAAAACCAAGAAAAATACATAAAACAAGTGAGAGAGAAGCGTCGGAGATTCACCAAGTCGCGAGAGATCTCGCGCGTTCTCTCCAGACTACACTTGTTTTACTTTTTTCCATCAATTTTTTTTTTTTTTTACGATGTTTGTCAATTTGCCATCGCACGAGATGCGTATGTAGGTCATTCGACGTCAATTGCCTAATGTAATGGAATTTTAATGCAATATCGAAAGGACATTATGCAATTACAAACGTGCAAATTTTCATAACTAATTGATAAAAAAAAAAAGATTTTTTTTAGATTTCTTTGCCATTTTCGCATTCACATTGTTTAGCTAAATCATGACTCTGACGTTTCCAACGTTGAAATTCAATGAAAAATATTGTTTCTATTGATTATTTATTGAATTTTGAACATTATGGCCATTTTTCGTCTCAATTGAGTTTTTGAGACTCGAGGGACAATCGTTTTAGTGTCCCGGCCAAATATTGAATAATAATTATGGGGTCTGGTGAAGAAAAACCAGAATTCCGTTGCATTCCAACGATGCAAACTTCAACACCACTGCTCGTAACCCAATTAATCGATTTCTTGATACCGATAAATCGAAATTCAGATATTCTTTAATTGTGCACATGATTCTCGTTCTCAAGCAGCGTTGGCCAAATATTTAATAATAATTATGGGCTCTGGTGAAGAAAAACCAGAATTCCGTTGCATTCCAGCGATGCAAACTTCAACATCATGTTAAATCTTGTGCAGTCAATATTCGAAATATCGACAAAAATACATGCAGATGAGTCTGAAGTTTGTGAGGTTGAGATTCGACGAAAATAATTGTTTCTATTAATTATTTATTGAATTTGAAAATTCATGGCTATTTAGAGTCTCGATTGAGTTTTCGAGACTCGAGAGACGATCGTTTTATTGTCGGGGCCGAATATTAAATTGAAAAAAAATGTGATATCGGGTTTTGGAGCTGGAGAGTAAGCGGAGCTTAATTCGCTTTATATGAAAGCCATTTACAAATTTACGTATATATACGAGATATAAAATTCTTCACCTCTCTCGTCGCTCTTATTCCGACACTTTTAAGTTCACGCGCGCGCGAGCTCGTTAAAACATTCTACTTAAGAACAGGTGAATTTAAGAGGGGTCTATGCGAAGCTTCTATATATCAAAGACGCTGCAGGGCTTTTTCTCGTCTTTCCTGATACTGGCACGGACCCCTATATAGATATATTACAAACACACACAAAATAATACTGGGCATGCAGACTCTGGTGGCTGGTGCAGCGACATGGAAAGTACCAGAAGGAGAAACCATGCGCCACCTCGACCATATCGCAATTGTGTCTTGCGCGACAGTTGCATTTTAATCGCGGTTAAAAAAAAAAAAGCCCTGGTCCAGGGTCCAGGGAAAATTTATTTTTCGTAACATGGTAAACTAAATATTTTTGGACAATTTCAAAATTTTCGTAATTTTGACTATATTTTTGATTCTTAACGAAACTGTCAGCAAAATTCAACATTAGAGTGACAAAAATTTACTTTTCGAAGAAACTTTCTAGAATATTTCTTGCTGCAATGACGAAATTTTTGTCATTTTGAAAAAAAAAACGTTTAGACGAACGTATTCAACAAAATATCGATCTTTTCCAACAAAATTTTGAAGCCCGTTGAAGTTTGTTGTACTCGTCATCAAGGACTCTTTTCGTTAATCTAGAAATTTGACAGATGACTCTGAAGTTTGCAACGTTGAGATTCAACGAAAAATATTGTTTTTATTAATTATTCATTGAATTTTGAAATTCGTGGCTATTTTTCGGCTCGATTGAGTTTTTGGGACTCGAGAGACGATCGTTTTATTGTCCGGGCCAAATATTGAATAATAATTATGAGCCTTGCTGAGGAAAAAATTGAATTTCCTTGCATTCCAACGATGCAAATTTCAAAATCATTGTTTACAGACTGTTTGGTCCACTACATTATACGCGAAAAACCGAACGTCGTAGGCTCACTCATAGTTGGTCCTTCAAACATTTCTGGGCCCGTATTAAATTCGCCGTGTGCGAGCAACGCGGAGAGGATATTATAATGTTGCACGACGTAAGATGGACAAAGGGGTTGTCTTTCCTGCTTCAATTAGGGATGCAACGGTGGCGAGTTTTATTCGCGTGTACATGGGACTTGACAGCAGAGTTGCTGGAGGCGTCACAGCGTCAGAGGGTGCAAGAAACAGGCCTAGAGTGCTGACTTTAAGTTTAAGAAAAAAGTGCTCGTAAGCTCGCTCACTCGCGCGCTCTTCGGGTGAACGTAAGATTATGGAAATTGCGTAGGGTGCTTCAACCCTTTTCGCCGCAAGCATACACACTCGCATTACCATCTTTAATAAAGTTCTTGAGATAATACGCCACTTTGATTTCTGGGTCGCCGGAATTGCGCTGACACACAAGTTATTTTCGATACGTGTATATATGAGAATGTCTAGATATAATCAAGTGCGACAATTGCGGCGCCGTGTCTCTTTTGTCCACTCGACGTTATTATCGCGCTGGCACTTAAATCTCGATAACCGCACGGTCTCGATAACGGTCTCAACGTATTTTAGCAATTATTTCATTCATCAATTTATTGACTCTCGGAATGACTCTGAAGTTTGCAACGTGCTCAAATTCAACGAAAAATATTGTTTCTATTAATTATTTATTGAATTTCGATAATCGTGGCTATTTTTCAACGAAAAAAATATTTTTTCTATTATTTATTTATTGAATTTCGAAAATCGTGGCGATTTTTCTACGAAAAACGTGGTTCCTATTAATATTTATTGAATTTTGAAAATCAAGGCTATTTTTCAACGAAAAATATTGTTTCCATTGATTATTTGTTCAATTTCGAAAATCGTGGCTTATTTTTAACCAAAAACATCGTCCCCATTAATTATTTATTAAATTTCGAAAAATGGTGGCTATTTTTCAACGAAAAATATTCTTTCTATTATTTATTTATTTTATTTTGAAAATCGTGGCGATTTTTCTACGAAAAACGTGGTTCCTATTAATATTTATTGAATTTTGAAAATCAAGGCAATTTTTCAACGAAAAATATTGTTTCCATTGATTGTTTGTGGACTTTCGAAAATCGTGGCTTATTTTTAACCAAAAACATCGTCCCCATTAATTATTTATTAAATTTCCGAAATCGTGGCTATTTTTCAACGAAAAAATATTTTTTCTATTATTTATTTATTGAATTTCGAAAATCGTGGCGATTTTTCTACGAAAAACGTGGTTCCTATTAATATTTATTGAATTTTGAAAATCAAGGCTATTTTTCAACGAAAAATATTGTTTCCATTGATTATTTGTGGAATTTCGAAAATCGTGGCTTATTATTAACCAAAAACATCGTCCCCATTAATTATTTATTAAATTTCGAAAAATGGTGGCTATTTTTCAACGAAAAATATTCTTTCTATTATTTATTTATTTTATTTTGAAAATCGTGGCGATTTTTCTTCGAAAAACGTGGTTCCTATTAATATTTATTGAATTTTGAAAATCAAGGCAATTTTTCAACGAAAAATATTGTTTCCATTGATTATCTGTGTAATTTCGAAAATCGTGGCTTATTTTTAATCAAAAACATCGTCCCCATTAATTATTTATTAAATTTCCAAAATCCTGACTATTTTTCAATGAAAAATATTCTTTCTATTATTTATTTATTCAATTTTGAAAATCGTGGCGATTTTTCTACAAAAAACGTGGTTCCCATTGATATTTCTTGAATTTTGAAAATCAAGGCTATTTTTCAACGAAAAATATTGTTTCCACTGATTATTTATCGAATTTCAGAAATCGTGGCTTATTTTCAACAAAAAACATGGTTCCCATTAATAATTTATTGAAGTTTGAAAATCGTAGCGATTTTTCAACGAAAAATATTGTTTCTATTGATTATTTATTGAATTTTGAAAATCATGACTATTTTTCGTCTCGATTGAGTTTTGCACTGAAAATGAAATTTGGCCAAGAACGTCTTTATTTTTTATTAAACACAGTAAACTAAATGATTTTTGGATAATTTCGAAATTTTCCTAATTTTGGTGATATTTTTCGTTCCTATCAGAACTGTCAGCAAAATTGATGATTAAAAATGACAAAAATTTACTTTTCGAAGAGACTTTCTAGAATATTTCTTGCAGTAATGACAACATTTTTTTATTCGAACGTATAGGAAACAAAATATCAATATTTTCCACAAAAATTTTCTTTTTCGTTGCATTCCAACGATGCAAACTTCAACATCATCGTCTCAGACGGGAAGGGGGAAACAATTGTACTGGAGTGCATAGAGACTGAAAGAAAAATCGTGAGATTTTTCATAGGCTAGTAAACTTTTCATACAAAAGAAACTCAAGGTGAAAAGAAATAGAGAGAAAAAGCGTTTTTGGACAATGTCCTCAACGTATTTTAGCGAGGCCAGAGAGAAGAGTGAGCAATTCTCCACCGTGGCCGGTTAGAAAAGCGCGTCGTTTCACAACTCGCGAGTCGATCGTGGAAGAAACTTGTGCATACACTCTCGGGAGAGAGAGAGAGAGAACGAGAGACTGCGATGAGGGAGCAGAAACGACGAACGAGAGGACGACATGGAGAGAGGAGTCGAGTTAGAGTTTCGAGATTCCCGTTTCTCTTTTTCTCAAGAGAGCTAAGAGTATCGAAGCAGCTCACTCGTCTTTACTGCCAATCCCAAGTAGGGCAAGCCCAGTGAAAAGAAAATCGAGAGTGAACGAAGAAAAAAGAATTAAAAGAAAAAAAAAATTAAGAGAGCACACAGAAGTGTACGGTTCGCCGATCGAGCGTGCAACGCGACGAGACGTCGAAACTTCTAAGGAACAAAGCTTCTTTGTGACTGGTACTTTTTCTCCCCTCCATCTCTCCTCTCTCTCTGTCTTTCTTTTAGGCTGAAGCAAAGTTGAGGGGGCCTCGGTTACCAAACGATAAAAAAAATCACTCCCCTCCTCATTTCACTCGATCAATTCCAATATGTACGTCATCATAAAGTGAAATGAGCACATATTATATGCACATAAAACTTCCAACGATAAAAAACGTATGTATATAGATCATTTCTAAGAATAACGTGTTATTCAATATATTCAATCTACCCAGCAAAACAAAATCAATTACTCATGCAATTTTGGTTCATTTTTCATTCATTTCATCAAGATGAAAAAAGCAGCTTAAGGTATTACAATCACGAAACGACCTCATTTAAGGTTTTTTCAAATTTTAGTATATAAACGTTCTTGGCACTAAAACTACTAAAAGTTTTCTCCTATGAAGAAAATTTTTCCGACGTTTAGAATTTAAGATTTTTCATTTTCACCAAACGCGTGTAAATCGAAGTCACGTTTCGTTAAAACAAACTGCAAAAAACGAGTTTCAAAAAAAATGGATTTAGGATTTTTTTTGCCGATAGCCAGAAAGGCTGTGAGCCGAATTTTTTGAGATAAATTCTAAACACATTTTTTGCAACTCATAAACGAAACGCGACTTGAATTTACACGCGTTTACATGACTCTGAAGTTTACATCGTTGAAATGCAACGAAATTCTTTTTTATTTTTAGCGAAAATAATAATTCAAGCGCAGAATGTAATTAAGATGATAAAATGATCGATTTTTGCCACCCGAAAAACATATTGGCTTGAAAATTTTTGATGACATTGAAAATCGAACGAATTATCAATAAATTCAAATATTTTTCGTTGCATTCCAACGTTGCAATCTTCAGCATCATGAAAGCATGGGAAAAGTTAAAAATTGTGAATCGAATATCTCAAGTTCTTGACGTCAGGAAATAATTCTTCATATATAGGAGAAAATTGTTATTTCCGGTGTCAAGAATGTTCATACGAAATTATTGAAGAATCCTAAATGAAGTAATTTTGTGATGGCAATACATTAAAATGTTTTTATGTATATAAAATCACTCCCAAGCCGGATATGCAAATTATTCGTAAAAATATTCAATAGAGCAACTGCGATTCCATATTCTTTGGCTCGCTGTCGAAAAGTCTGAAACGAGGCGGGAGCAAACTTACTGTTCCGCGGTACTTGGACTCGTCGCGCGTTAATTGTTCGCAAATGCCACAATTTTTGTACTCACCTGTAACAGAAATGAAAGAAAAAAAACATAAGCAAATCTCATTGAATTAATAGTAAAAAAAAAAGTAATTGACGATACAATGTTTTCTGGCAATCTGCAAAAAAAAATTCCAAATCCATTTTTTCCGCAATACTCGATTTCTGTAATTTTTTCAACGAACCGAGACTCCAAAAAAATTGCAAATGAAATATCTCACACTATCACAACTCCAAAAAACTTTTCTTCTACTCTAGAAATGGTGAGTTTCGTCATCAAGAAAATTGATCGCGGTAATTACCGAAAAATTCTAAATAAAATAATTTTATGACCGCTAAATAATTCGTTAAATTTTATATTTCTTGAAAAATCTGACACGTCGAAACATTTGTCAATAAAAATGAAACATAAAAGGTCGACGATCCTGAATGGTTTTTCTTTTTAACCACAAACGTTTTTTTCTTTTTTTCTTTTCAACACACTTTAAATCCCCATATAACTGAATGGTGACGAGCCCGATGGCCCGAGAATGCATAATGACCGTCCGTGTGTTAACTGGCCCGAATTTGTAGCCGCGGCGCCGTAGCCGAACGATTTATACAGCGAACGAATTGTGGGAGTGCAACGACGACGAGAGGAAGGAGGAAAGAATTTCGCGAGAGGATGAGAAGGGAAGAGAGAGAGAGTGAAGAGCAGGTCCCGGGAACAAAACTGCGTGTATATACGAAATCGGAGTAATTTCGCGTCCAGTACACATGCGGCACTGTAAACACTATTCTCTTTAGTTTGTTCCTATCCAACAAATCCTGTTATTTGCATTACGAGCAGCACCAGATTTCCTACAATTCGAACCAAGGCAACATTCCATTCGACAGCAAACGAGCGAGTAACGTAAATTTCGTGTATAGAATTATTATGTGTGAGAAACAACCGCGTTCAGTCTACACGCTCTCACTTTTCTCCCGCGTCACAAGTAGTCGCTCTGCCATTAGAATTAGAAGCAAAAAGAAAAACGACACAATGTACACGCACATTGACAAAAAATTATCTCAAAATTATACAAAAAATGATCTAATGGCCTTGTGTCTAAACGTATTTTTTTTTTTTCACGTAATTTTATACTATTTTCAAATTCTACAACATTTAGTTAAGTGTGAAGCCAATTATGTTTGTTTTTAATTTTTTTTTACATCTTTTTAACCTGTCGAAAAAAAAAATTAAAAAGTAAAAAGAAAATTTATTTCCAATTGATTAATTAATGAATTTAAAAAAATTCAAAAAACGACGAATTAAAAAATAATAGATTAATGAAAAAGAATCAATCAATTTTAAAAAATTTGATTTTCGATTAATTGATTGATTGATATTGACAAATCGAAAACAATTCTTTTCTTTAAATCGGCAGGTCCATGTGAATTTTTGATAAAGATAAAGAATGTTCGAAAAATTCGAATCGAGTAGAAAATAAATTTGGATTTTTTGGTTAAGAATCAAATTTTGGTGAAAATCGTTTTTGGTGAGTCGCACGTAGAGAGATAAGCTCGCGAGTTGTATATACATGCACACATGCACTTGGCTTATTTGTGAGAAAAATATTTATTCCCGCACGAAATATATAGTTGGCAAACACATACACAAATCTTGTCTATGATTCAAAATGGGTTTGCTATCTGTAAAGGGACATCCCGCGAGCGAAGCGAATGTGTTGCCGCCGCACGTGAATTATACATAAACTTGGTATCTCCTCCAAGAATTCCCTGGTTGGGCATATTACACGCGTGTCTGTACAAAATTTAAGAGGAGTACACATTTCTTGCAGAACGCGCCAACTTTATCGTCCTACGACGAGAAATCCCAACAGTGAATAGAAAAAATCTGTTTTACGGTGATCCTATAAACACACAAATTTTCATCGCAAAATCCCCATCGAGAATGCGAAACAACGGAAACTAATTATTTTTAAAAATGAAAACTAAAAAATGCAACAAAATAATTTAAATGTCGTAAAGGAATGAAATTCACTTTGACGTAAATTTGACCCGAGTAGAAAAAAAGATTGAGATTAAAAAAAAAACAACACCAACAAAATTATTCATTGACGAAAGGCAATTTAATTTAATAAAATTTCGTGCATTATTGGATCATGATAAGAAAAAGATTCAGTCAAATTTCCAAGAGGCTACAAAGAACCAGAAAAAATACATTCGCATTGGTGTTTCATGAATTTAACACTGATTTCATACATTTCATTGTATTCAACAATGAAAACTGTGATTTCTCCCAAGAATTGATGACAATTCATTGTAAAATACAATGATTCTGAAGTTTGCATCGATCGAATGCAACGAAATTCGTTTTTATATTTGGCAAAAATAATCATTTAAATGGAGAATGTAATTACGATGATGAAATGATCGGTTCTTGACAGCCAAAAAACATATCGGCTCGAAAAATTTGGATGAAATTGAAAATTGAACGAAACGACAATAAAATAAAATAGTTTTCGTTGCATTCCAACGTTGCAAACTTCAGACTCGTAAAATGCAATGAAAACTGAGATTTCTCATAAAACTCAATGTTAAATGAACAAAATACCAATCCGAATATCTTTTTTCCGGTTCTCTCCAGCCTCTTGACAATAATTCGACTGCATCATTTTAGGACGGTTTTAGAATTACCGTTCAGAATTTAATAAAATCTGGTACATTAGTAGATAATGATAAGAAAAAATGATGCTGAAGTTTGCAACGTTGTAATGCAACGAAAAATATTTGAATTTATGGATGATTCGTTCATTTTTCAATGTCATCCAAAATTTTCAAGCCAATATGCTTTCCGGGTGGCAAAAATCGATCACTTTAACATCGTAATTACATTCTGCGCTTGAACAATTATTTTTGCTATAAATAAAAAAGAATTTCGTTGCATTCCAACGATGCAAACTTCAGAGTCATATATAAGAAAAAGTTTCAGTCAAATTTCCAAGAGGCTGCAGAGAACCAGAAAAAACACATTCGCATTAGTAATTTCATGAATTTAACATCCATTTCATTGTATTTTAAAATGAAAGCTATGATTTCTCCCAAGAATCTACAACAATTAATGGCAAAATACAATGAAAACTGAGATTCATCATAAATCTCAACGTTAAATGCACAAAACTACCAGTACGAATGTTTTTTTTTCCAGTTTTCTGTAGTCTCTTGAAAATTCATCATAATCTTACGGTCGTACAGAATTTCATGAAATTTCCAACGATGATTCTAAAACCGACAGAACTACCTCAAGAAGCCAAGTGAAAAAATGGTGGCGTTAAGTAGCCTCTCGAAAGTACATGCTTGAAAGGTTAATGGATTTTTTTTCAAGACTGAGCTTTAACGGACGATATATTCATCCCTCATGGCCCCGAAGCAAAACTTGGATTTCATTCGGAGTCAGTGGTACGGAAATGGTCGTGCGCGCGTGACGTGGTATCGTTCGGGGTGGGCTAAAAAGTCGATATTTTTTGCTCAGTCCAAATATATATGTTTATATATAAATTTTGAACCGAGAGGAGCATTATCGCAGTGATACATGCATTTTCAATGCTCAACGACATTAAATATATACATGGGACAATATTTTCGTCATATATCCAGGTCCATGTACGCGGGGATGAGTATAAAATTTTTTCGGAGGTTTAAACCGAATCGCGAGATACACTGCACACGAACGAGAGAGATTTTGCTTCAGGATCGAACGAGGGCTTGCCACAAGGGACAAGAGTTCCCGCGGCTCGGGGAATCGGTTTTGAAAACCACTTTTTCGATACAGAATCGCGATTCACGCCGAACGCAGAAAAATATATAACCACATTCTGCTGCTACGCGGAGTATGATTGAACCGCGAGCTAGGCGGTAGGGATAAGCACGAAAAAAGCGCCATTGGAAACTCCAGCGTGAAATAAAACTTTGTAATCTTTTTTAATCGCTCTCTTGTACTCTCGCTCAATTTTTCTTGTTACATTATTTACTTCCGCTCGCCAAATCATTCGAGAGTAAATCAACACACGGACACACACACACACCGTTTCGAACGAGGCAATATCGCGTTTCTCACAGATAAATCTTTTATTAACTCGCGTACTTGGTATAGTAGCGAAAAAAATAATAATAAAAAGGTAAAATTTGCAAATTGCTTCTTCAAGATGCTCAAGATGCACGATGCTCAAATATCCCTCTATGGAGAACTATATTTTTAATTTTATAGCTTCCTCGTAAAGAAGCTTTGAGCATCGTGCATCGCGAGCATCTTGAGGAATCAATTTGCAGCCTTTTTTGTCATGTTCGCATCGTTGGAATGCAACGAAATTCGGTTTTTTCTTCACCAGAGCTCATGATTCAATATTTTTGTCCCGGACCATCGTCTCTCGAGTCCCCAAAACTCAATCGAGCCGAAAAAAGCCATGATTTTCAAAATTCAATGAACAATCAATAGAAACAATATTTTTCGTTGAATCTCATTGTTGCATTGAGAAGAAAATTTTATTGAAAAAAATCGATATTTTGTTGAATACGTTCGACTGAACGTTTTTTTTGAAAAGTAACAAAAATTCTGTCATTGTAGCAAGAAATATTCTAGAAAGTATAAATTTTTGTGATTCGAATCGTAAATTTTTCTGCCAGTTCAGTTAAAAATGAAAAATATCGTCAAAATAACGAAAATTTTTATGATGCTGAAGTTTGCAACGTTGGACTGCACCGAAAAATATTCGAATTTATTGATGATTCGTTCAATTTTCAATGTCAAGCAAAAATCGATCATTTTATCATCGTCATATCGTATAGTTTATTGCCAAAATTGAATTTTCAGTGTGCAAACTTGAGATTCATGAAAACAAAACGTTCACCAAAAAAGTCGTAAAAAAGAAGCGAAAAAATGTGAAAAAAGCAATCAACAGAATTTACGAGGAGTTTTCAGCCCCGAAAGAATATGAACGTGACGATCGAATGTTTCGCCACCAAAAAAAAAACCTTATCAAGTCTCTTTAATAGATTTTCCCATGCAACGAAAAAAATCAGTCTCGACTCTGTACAATCGAGAGTGCATGTTTTCCCGAGTAATTTCGAGGGTCCACGAGGGGGATACACTGATGAGAAAAAATAGGAATCAAAAGTACGATCCAGTTAGCGTGAACGGGTCTGCTGTGAGACTTGAGTGGCCCAAATGTGTTTAATTATCCTCGACACACTCAAGGGCACACACTACAGTTCAACTGCATTATCCTTTTCCAGCATCCCGATAAAAGAGAGACGTAAAAAAAAAGAAAAAGAGAAAAGGTCAAAAAAGCGACGTAGAGGAAATTTAGGAGCGAGTGAGCACGGGGTCAAGTCCAGAAAACAAGAAAATAGTCCGTACAAATGTCTCTCGGAGCAGGAACAATACGAGGAGACACCGCAAAGAGACATTTTCTCCTCCAATTTGCGTGTGCGCCGCGCGATCCAATGTAATTAACTAATTCAGTGTTAAAAATCGCGACAGTATCACTCTCGAGATTATCATAGCCTGTTCCCCCCCCCCCCTCCCCTTCCTCCTTTTGCCCTGCTGCATCCGTTGGACGGTTTTATTCACGTTGTCGTACTTTTATCTTCGGCTGCAGGCAAAACTTGTTCTTGTAGCCTCGGTGTGCGCGGTTTAATCGAATTAACACGAATTACCGAATTAGAACGGTGGGCGATTTCCAAGAGAGAAAACGAGGGAGAGAGACGAAAGCGACTCGTGATAATTGCTCCGAGGGATCGGCGGCCATTTGTATTATCAACCAACGGCAAGAAATACTCGTCTCCGTTCTCCAGCCTCCATCTTACGATAAAAAATCTACACAGACAAACACAGACACAGCGAAAGTTGCTTGTTGGGAACGTCTGTGCTAGTTCTTGGTCAAGATATACTCCAGCTAATTCCAATTCCCTTCGTGTGTTTTATTTTCCCCTGCTGCTGCTTGTTTTTCCGCTTCTCATCCACAGTTTTAAGGAAAAGCTTCCGCGTATACTCGCCGGAGCGAAAGCTTGTTTTTTAATGCGCTCAGTCCCCCCTCCCCCCTCCCCATGTTCGTGGTCGATCGAAACACACAACACAAAACAAAGTTTCATTCTCTAAAAATAATACTCATCGAGCCAATTTCTCTTGTCAGAAAAACGTCATTTTTTCAAAATAATATCATCTGTAAATATTTTGTGCACGATATCCATGGAAAAAGACGAAAAAAATCCATGAAAATGATAAATATATTGGGCCATTTAGAATTTTTCTCATTTTCGGAATTATCTGAATTTTTTTTCGACTTTCAGTTTTTCGTTTGCAAATAATTGTCGCATTGACGAAGGTCGCATGGAAATTGTTATTGATGAAAGTTTGCGACGTTGAGATTCAACGAAAAATATTGTTTCTATTGATTATTTATTGAATTTTGAAAAATCGTCGCTATTTTTTGGGTCGTTTGGGTTTTTGGGACTCGCGAGAGAGTTTTATTGTCCGGGCGAAAATATTACTGAAGAAAAAACAGAATTTCGTTGCATTCCAACGATGCAAAGCTGAACGTCATTATTTAATTTTTTTTGAAAATTCTCCCGAGTTTTGGGACAAAGGTAACGAAGACCTGGATTTTGCCGTGCGACTGCTCGCTACGCCAATGTGTCGCGAAGACGCGATTCTATACCTGCGATGGTCGGGGCCACGTACGGGGCAAGTCGTCGCAACGGCATCGAGCCTCTTTTTCTTGGACACGCAGTTGTCGTTGCACGGCGCGGCGCGTCGACAGAAAATGCAGCAGCCAAAGACTCTCTCTCTCGCTCTCTCTGTCTTTGCTCCGTCCCGACGATGATTCACTCTTCGAGGTGAGATGCTACTCGGTTCAAACCAACAGATTGCCAGAACCAGCAGCAGCGCAGCAACAGACGTGCACGCACTAATGTTCAAGGGCTCCGAGTGAGTGCACAAGCCTTATACAACATCACATCCATATATATCGCGTGTACGCGACTTTTACGTTTCCCTCTGTACACGGAGAAAACGAAGTCGAAAATTATTAAGGAATATATTAGGAATCCAGTTACTTATTGCTGAAAATTATAGTATTTTGAGGACAGTTCGGAAATTACAGCAATATCTCGAATGGCAGTGCGACAAATCGTTCTAAACAGCATAGTAAAACGTCATCATCAGATCAAAACCGATTTTACAATTTAGCATAGCAATTCAAGAAAATCGCAATGGCCATGGTAAACGAAACGATACGTGTGATAAAATTTCACCCATGTTCGATATATATTCATATTGGGATTATAGAATTTTACTATGTCGACGTTTAAAATTTGAGATTTTCTCACTCATAACTGAATTCTTATCTGACATAGTAAATTGTGCATGAAAACGAACCTGAAATTCATTATCGCGCGCATTACTGTTTCTTATTCATATAGAACTGTTTATAATTCGTACTAAGAAAAATTGCAAGTGTTAAAAAATACTATGCTGTTTTGCAATTGATGCTACGATTCTTTTGCTTCTTAAGCTTCGTATAGGACATTTTGCCAAAACATTTCATTTCTTACTAAACAAAACGAATCCGTTTTCTCCGTGTATGTAGCCCTTAAAATACTCTTGTTTGAGTACAAAATATATTGACGTGTATACGTGCATTACGTTGCTGGAGAATCTTGGTTCGATGTTTCTTACGAGAGCATCACGTGTGGCCTTTTCCCTATACGAAATTTTCTTATCAACCAGCCGCGCGCTGGCATATGGAAAAAAAAACACGGAGCAGGGCAAACTGCGATAAGAAATACCTACAACTTTGTATTTTTAAACGGACAATAAAACGATCGTCTCTCGAGTCCCAAAGACGCAATCGAGACGAAAAATAGCCCTGATTTTTAAAATTCAATAAATAACTGATAGAAACAATATTTATCATTGAATCTCAACGTTGCAAGCGAAATATTCAAGATTTTTTTGAATTATGATGAAAACACCATAATTTATGGGAATTGTCAGCTTCCCCCATTAAATATCATTTATGATGACACAATCAACAGCTCTACGGGAGAAAAAAAATTCCCCATAATTTTCGGGAAAAGGCCTCAAACTGCAGTCATTCGCGTGCACTGAAAATTAAATTTTGTCATAAAACGTCGACAATTTGTTAATAGACCAAATATTTTTGGATAACTTCAAAATTTTCGTAATTTTGACAACATTTTTCATTTCTAACGAAACTGTCAGCAAAATTTTACGATTGCAATGACAAAAATTTTGTGATTTTTCAAAAAAACGTTTAGTCGAACGTATCCAATAAAATATCGATCTTTTCCAACAAAATTTTTTTCTCAGTGATATCGCCGGTAAAACTCAACGAAAAGGGCTCGACTTGGCCTCATTCTTGTCGTTTTTTAATACAGGATGACGCAGTGAAAATTCAATTATGTAAAAAAACGTCGATATTTTGTTGACCACGGTGAACTAAATATTCTTGGATAATTTCAAAATTTGCATAATTTTGACAATATTTTTCATTTCTAACGAAACTGCCAGCGAAATTTTACGATTGAAATGACAAAAATTGACTTTTCGAAGAGACTTTCTAGAATATTTATTGCTGCAATGACAAAATTTTTGTGATTTTTCAAAAAAAAAAACGTTTAATTTAATGTATTCAACAAAATATCGATGTTTTTCAACAAAAATTTCTTTACAGTGCGAGCGATCGGTACAATTTATAAATTTTCTCCAAGTCGATCCGTACGTTGGGCTATTTCTCGTACTACATTGAAGAGCATATAAGAAATCCAAGTTGTAGTTCTCGAGTGCTAGATAAAAGCATCGGCTGCTCTCGGGGGGGGGGGGGCGACCTTCGGGTTCGCAAACACACCAACGAGAGAAACCAGTCCTCTTGTTGGGTTATGTCGTGGTCATCCGGTGGCTTCGTCTTCCTCCAACGTCTTGTTCGAAAGCGAGACGAAGGCGCATGGATGCGCGTTCTCTCTTTCTGCCCGCATGTCCGTAACACGAAAGCCGCCTCGAGGCGTACGCGCGAGCGAGATTCGCGTGTGCGTCACGCTAGTAAAGATTCTCTTTTGCGCGTTGCGGCTGCTGAATCGCTTGGCGAGCCCGAGAGAGCAGAAGAAAATCGGGCGAGCGCGAGCAAAAGGATCGGCGAATGCATGAAAAGTCAATTGCATCGAGTATTTTTCTCCAGTAGCCTCTTTTTTCCCCTAAAAATGGAACTTGACTGAGAATCTCAAGTTTCTTTCAAGCGTGCACAAATAAAATTCGAGGAAACTTTGAAAAACTTGTTCTCCAAAATCCGTCGATATTTTGTCGTTGTTCCCCACCGACAGAGAAATGTCAAATAATTTTTAAATAAACAATTCTCGACACCAAAACTGCAAGAATTTTCTGCTGTAAAGAAAAATTTTCCGAAGTCAAGTATTTGAGATATTTAATTTCCAATTTTTTTAACTTTTCCCATCCAAACGCGTGTAAATTCGAGTCGAGTTTCGTTTATGAGTTGCAAAAAAATGTGTTTACGATTTTTCTCAAAAAATTTCTGCTCACAGCCTTTCTGGCAATCTGCAAAAAAAATCCTAAATACATTTTTTTGCAACTCGATTATTGCAACTTTTTAACAAAACGGAATTTTAAATTTACGGGGGAAAAATCAAAAATTGCAAATATCTAAAATTCTAAACGTCAGAAAATATTTCTTCATTCAAGAAATCAGTTAATTTTGGTGCCAAGAACGTTTAAAAAAAATCTCGAAAGTAATACCTTAAACGGCAAACAGTGTAACATAAAAAAAACGGACTGAAAACCCACGTGCATTCCAGCACGATGCAAACTTTCATCAAATATAGTTCGAAATTCTTGAGACCTGGACAAACGAGCCATTTTTTCAGCTGCTCAAACAACGTCCTGAGCAAGATGCGCTTTTGTACGTTTTCCTCCATATTTTTATGACTTACTTTCCATTTTTTTTTCTCTCTCCCTCTCTCTCTTTCTCTTTCCCTGCGCAAACCCCTTCATTCTGTTCCCAGAGACAAATGTTTCCGGACAGACATTCTTGTGCATTACGGAATACTGCGCGGCTACTTTTGTCCTCGAAACGCAAAAAACTAGTGTGCACGTGGGCACGCGCGCGCAGATACACACACGCGACCACATACATTCGTACGCATGGATTTCTTTTGAAATTTCATTCTTAGCTCCCCGAAATTTTCTGTACCGACTACTGACTTACATTTTTACATTATACTTATTTATATAGATATATATGTATGTGTCTGGCGTTGACTATAATGCACGCGAATGAATATGTATAAACGGGTCGTCGTCCGGTGCTCCACGCTTCATCGAACCCCGGATACACGTACATCTGCCTGTCTTTTTCACCAAGCTCCATTGTTGCTTTTAATACACTGGATATATATGGACTCGTACGCGATTCACATATATATTTCACGTAATATTGTGTGAGATTTGCTCCATGCTCAAAAATATCTCGAGCAAGAAATCTCTGCGGCGACAATTTTCCCTATATTTTTCCGATTATCAAGAAAATCAATCAATTCGACGACTTTGGAGTTTGAAACGATAAAACGATCGTCTCTCGAGTCCCAAAAACTCAATCGAGACGAAAAATTGCCATGATTTCAAAATTCAATATGATGCTGAAGTTTGCAACGTTGTAATGCAACGAAAAATATTTTATTTCATTGTTGATTCGTTCAATTTTCAATGTCATCCAAATTTTTCGAGCCGATATGCTTTTTCCGTGACAAAAATCTATTATTTTATCATCGTAATTAAATTCTCCATTTAAATAATTATTTTTGCCAAATATAAAAGAGAATTTCGTTACATTCCAACGATCCAAACTTCTGAATCATAATTCAATATGTTTATTGAATTATTATTTATTATTTATTATTAGTATTGATTATTATTATTAATAGACACAATATTTTCCACTGAATCTCAACGTTGAAAGCTTCAGAGTCATTTTTTAATTACGAACGTTGAGATTTAACGAGAAATATCGTTTCTACTAATTATTTATTGAATTTTGAAAATCGTGGCTGTTTTTCGTATCGATTGAGTTTTGAGGACTCGAGAGACGATCGTTTTATTGCCTGGGCAAAATATTGAATATTAATTATGAGCTCTGGTGAAAAAAAAACCGAATTACGTTGCATTTCAACGATACAAACTTCAACATCATATTTGTATGTTTTATTTATCATTTTATTAACTAAATTGTATGAGAGCGATCAAAGAACGCGCGGGCGCGTTTGTCACGTGCAAAGTGCACTCGTTAAGGAAACAGAAAATGAAAAAATAACGACAATAATAAATAAACGGTAATTAAAAAGGAGGCCGCGCCTCGCAACATTGTCTACTTATTTGCGAGGGCGTCGGCAAAACGCGAGCATTGTATATTCACGATCAGTGTGGAATAGAGGAAAGGCGTGCCCCGGCGCATCTCACGGTGGTTTGCACACTGACGTTTGAATATGCACAGAAAATCGAGGTAAATGGATGGAAAAAATAGAAACAATAAAAAAGCAAAAATTTTCAGGTAAAGCTGTGCATCACTGAAAATCAAATTTCGTAATAAAAAAACCGTCGATATTGTGATGAACACGGTAAAAAAAATATTTTTGGATGCGATTTCAAAATTTTCGTAATTTTGGCAATATTTTTTATTTCCAACGCAACAGTCAGCAAAATTTACGATTGGAATGACAAAAATTGACTTTTCCAAGAGATTTTCTAGAATATTTCTTGCTGCAATGACAACATTTTTGTGATTTTTCAAAAAAACGTTTAGTCGACCGTGTCCAACGAAAATATCGATCTTTTCTAGCAAAATTTTCTTTTCAGTGCAGAAGTATAACGTGTTCATTTATATTAGTTGAAAAAAAAAAAAAATTGTATAGAATTTTAGACGTTGCATGTCCGCCGCGCCCCTATCTTCAAAGAGTCAACTCCCCCCCCCCCCTCCCTCAACTCCCCCCCCCTCCCTCCTCCCCTTCTCTTTGTATCACCCTCATGCTATTTCCTATCCGTCCAAAAATACGCGTGATTTTCGCACGCTCGACTTGGCCAGCCTAGCCGATAAGAGTAACTTTTTGAAATAGAGGGGAGTGGTGACTGATAAGATTACACGCTTCTCTCCATTTTTTGCTGTCGTTCAAACGGCTAAAAAGGTGAGCACAGCTCTTTCTTGGATATTTTGCTTCGTCACAAAGAAACCTTTATAACCAGAAAGAGAGAGAGAGAGAGAGAAAGAGAGAATAATAGACCGTCATTCCGAGCCCTTCGATATATTTTCAAACGTCAAGAGGAAATCGCATTATCCTTTCGTTTTGACGCACGAGCCTCATTTTGGCCTCTTTGGTAGCTCATTTCTCAATTATACTCCAACCCCGAAAAACCCTTTCACCAATTTATCATTCCGGAGCACTCGATTTTTCCATTTCCAACAATAATACTACGATTTAAAGAAAAATTTTCAACCCTCGGTAGACAAACTGAAAGGAAAATTTTGTTGAAAAATATCGATATTTTGTTGAAAACGTTTTTTTGGAAATTGACAAAAATTCTGTAAATGCAGAAAAAAATATTCTGAAAAAGTCTCTTTGAAAAGTCAATTTTTGTCATTCCAATCGTAAATTTTGCTGACAGTTCCGTTACAAATGGAAAATATTGTGAAAATAACGAAAATTTTGAAATCGTCTAAAAATATTTAGTTCACCGTGTTCAACAAAGTGTCGAAACTTTTTGACAAAATTTCATTTTCAAGTGCACACGAGAATGGCTTGAACTTCACGTTTATCGTATCGAACATCTTCGACCCTAGAACGGTAAACTTATTTTTTTTCCACCTCTTCCGGTAACCTGGGGGTCAAAAATGACGCCAATTTTGAAAAATTCACATTTCCGAAAAAATTCAACGAAAAGTCTTCGACTTGGGCTCATTTTTTTGTTTTTTAATGCAGAATCACGTGAGCCTGGGACAATTTTGCTTGAAGTCAAAAAATCAGTCAAAAATGTGGTAAAACGTTAAAAAACGGGAGAACAGAGCGACATAGGGCGGGATTTAAAATTCGAGTCGTTTTTGACTCTCAAGGTTACCGTTCAATAGGCTTAAAAAAAAACAAAAAAAAAGAATTTTTATTCATCACCCAGTGCGCAGCCTCGTTTTCTACCGATCCGAAACAACTTTCCTGATTTTTTTCCAATTTTTCAAACTGCACCAAGTGCAGTAAAAAACTTTAGGACGCCCCAGACCCATGTGTGTCTACGGAGGGTTAAAAATAAAATATGAGCAAGGAAAATAATGAAAGTAACTCAAGATAAATTATCTACAAAACCGGAAGTCTACGATTACTCATATCCACAATAATGCAACGCAATCTTTCCCTCATTGTTTATGTTTGTTTTGTTTAAATAACGACAACTTTGGCGATGTATTCAGGTTTCAAGCGCAAGTCGATCCCGATGACACTACAACGCCGCGTCTTCCTCGCACCTTCCCTTATCACAAACCGACGACACGTAATCTTGTCACGCCGATAAAGATTTTTAAAAATGGCCGTCTCGTCTGTTTGTGTTGCATGTCGCTGTGCGTCCGTGTCCAAGACTGTGCGCGCGAGTGTGCGTTTTTAACGTGTGCATGATAAATATATCGATCGAGAGACTCATCCTCGCTTGTCACGAGAATATATTCTTATCAGCGATTATTTTATATACATATATGACGCACCGAATCGATTCTAGTATTACGATACAACACAAAAATTTCAAATCCAAGACATTTTTTTATCGCTCGTGCATTTTCGTTCGTTTCGATAAATTTCACCCAAAAAACGACGAATATTTTAAACATTGATTCACGCAATTGGAAATAATTTGAACAAATTGACGCGGATAAATATTTTCAAAAACTGAAAAACAAACGACTCCGTGGATTTCGAACTCAAATTTTTGTTTCTTATTGTTTAAAACTAATCCATTTTGTGAGTGTAAAGTTTGCAACGTTGAGATTAACGAAAAATATTTATTCTATTATTTATTTATTGAATTTCGAAAATCGTGGCCATTTTAAATGATTTCTTTTAATTGTTTATTCCATTTTGAAAATTGTGGCCATTTTTCAACAAAAAATATTGTTTCTTTTATTGATTTATTGAATTTTAAAAATCGTGGCCATTTTGCAACGAAAAAATCGTTTCCAATATTCATTTATTGAATTTCGAAAATCATGGCAATTTTTCAACGAAAAAATCGTTTCCATTATTTATTTATTGAATTTCGAAAATCATGGCAATTTTTCAACGAAAAATATTGTTTCTATGAATTATTTATTGAATTTTGAAAATCGTGGCGATTTTTCGTCTCGATTGAGTTTTCGGGTCTCGAGAGACGATCGTTTTATTGTCCGGGCCAAAGATTCAATAATAATTACGAGCTCTGCTGAAGAAAAACCAGAATTCCGTTGGATTTCAACGTCGCAAACTCCAACATCATGATTTTCGGGAAAAAACCAGAGAGCCAAGATGCAGCCTGATTCGAAGAAAGTTAATGCTTCTCCCGGTTGATAAAAAATGAAGAAATAATATAAAAAATCAGGACATTTTTGTTCTCGGTCGGATCTGCGAGCAGTTAAAAAGACAGTTTACTATTTGTGTCACCAGCACGCGGATAAACACAACATCGTGTTGGTACGTAAAGTGCATATAGAATGCGAAGGAGCACATTGTTGCAGAGTATCGTCGCGCTCGCCGCAGCAGTGCATGGCCATACGCGCCGGCATGCATTTTGCTGTGCATCGGTTCAACGTTTCGTATTATATATAGAAACGGCAAACGCGACTGGCCACAGCAATACAAGCAAAACCTAAACGAGGGGGAAGCCGCGGCGGGGTTAGGAAGAAAAAGCTTTGCTTTTGTGTATCCACGGGTCACTACAGAAAATTTCATACATGAGAGGGGCGGGAGGGGGGGGGGGGGGGAGGAGCCTCGGGCGATCTTTGAGCTTTGCGTTATTTTTCGGTTTGTCTCGCCCGAGCATTTCGCCTTTTCTTATTCCACCCTCGTTGCCATTCATTTTTAAGTCCGTGAAGAAAGAAAAAAAAAAAAAGGAAAAAACGCCGAAACACTTTGAAGAGTACGAGCAAAGACTGAAAATTGCAAAAAAGCTGAAGAGGACAATAAAACCGGAAATGTTTCTCGTTGATGAGCGCGACTCTGTGTCGCGGGAACGAGAATCATGTACAAAACTAAAGAATATCTGAATTTCAATTTATCGGTATCAAGAAAGCGATTAATCGTGTTACGAGCAATAGCGTTGAAGTTTGCATCGTTGGAATGCAACGGAATTCTGTTTTTTCTTCATCAGGGCGCATAATTATTATTCAATATTTGGCCCGGACACTAAAACGATCGTCTCTCATGTCCCAATAGCTCAATCGAGACGAAGAGTAGCCACGATTTTCAAAATTCAATAAATAACCAATAGAAACCATATTTTTTGTTGAAAAATAGCCACGATTTTCGAAATTCAATGAATAATTAATAGAAACAATATTTTTCGTTGAAAAATCGCCATGATTTTCAAAATTCAATAAATAATGAATAAAAACAACGTTTTTCGTTGAAAAATGGCCACGATTTTCGAAATTCTATAAATAATTCATGAAAACAACATTTTTCGTTGAAAAATCGCCATGATTTTCAAAATTCAATAAATAATGAATAAAAACAACATTTTTCGTTGAAAAATGGCCACGATTTTCGAAATTCTATAAATAATTGATGAAAACAACATTTTTCGTTAAAAAATCGCCATGATTTTCAAAATTCAATAAATAATTAATGGAAACAACATTTTTCGTTGGAAAATATCCATGCTTTTGAAAATTCAATAAATAATTAATAGAAACAACATTTTTCGTTGAAAAATCGCCATGATTTTCAAAATTCAATAAATAATGAATAGAAACAACACTTTTCGTTGAAAAATCGCCATGATTTTCAAAATTCAATAAATAATGAATAAAAACAACATTTTTCGTTGAAAAATGACCACGATTTTCGAAATTCAATAAATAATTAATAGAAACAACATTTTTCGTTGAAAAATAGCCACGATTTTCAAAATGCAATAAATAATTAATAGAAACAATATGTTTCGTTGAATGGTAACGTTGCAAACTTCAGAGTCTTGAATATAAGAATGTTGGGCTGGACTCAAGAGAAAAAACAGAATTTCGTTGGATTCCAACGATGCAAACTCCAACATCGTCGAAGAAAAAGTGCAGTCGCAACGATCAATGCGGAGACGAGCGGCCATCGCGGTAAAAGTAATATTTGTCATGTACGACAAAAGTTTTTATCATCACGAAGAAATGCCACACAAAAGATTTGTCTCGCGCGCACAAATATCACGAGAATTTTTCAATTTCCAAATGGATGTTGGAGCAGCGGATGAATCTGCGGGAGCAGGTTGAAAATTTGTGTGAACAATTTCAATCAGTCTTTTTTCTTCAACGTAAAATATTCACTCGCGCAATATTTTGGAGCACCTCGCGCGAATCTACGCGTGCATATTTCGAATTTCAATTAGACCGCTGCTGGATCGAATAAATAAAATTATTGGAATCAATCAAACGAAAAATAATATCAATTGATTCTCAGTATAGAAAGTTAAAAAAAAAAACTGCTTTGTGCGTATTATTTCGGGTCCGATGAATCAAAATTATGATGAAGTTTGCATCGTTGAAATGCAACGAAATTCTGTTTTTTCTCCCGCAAAGCTCTCATATTTATTATTCAATATTTAACAATAAAACGATCGTCTCTCGAGTTCCGAAAACTCAATCGAGATGAAAAATAGCCATGATTTTCAAAAATTCAATAAATAATTAACAGAAACATTATTTTACGTAACGTAAGTCGTTAAAAAATCACTTTGAAGTTTGCAACGTTGAGATTCAATGAAAAATATTGTTTCTATTGATTATTTATTGAATTTTCAAAATCGTGGCTATTTTTCGTCTCGATTGAGTTTTTGGGACTCGAGAAACGATCGTTTAACTGTCCGGGCCAAATAATGAATAATAATTACGAGTTCTGGTGCAGAAAAAACTGAATTCCGTTGCATTTCAACGATGCAAACCACAAAATGATGTTAAAGTTTGCAATGTTGGAATGCAACGAAAAATATTTGATTTTGTTGATGATTCGTTCAATTTTCAATGTCATGTGAATTTTTCGAGCCGACATGCTTTTCGGGTGGCAAAAATCGTTCATTTTATCATCGTAATTACATGCTGCATTTGAATTATTTTTGTTCGTCAAAGATAATAAACGAATTTCGTTGCATTCCAACGATGCAAACTTCAGAATCATCGGGAATAAACTATTTTCTTGGTTCAATCGACTGAAAGATGCGAGAAAAACGGTAGATTTTCTCGTAAAAGTTATAAAGTAACGACTTGTAACGTGTACATGAAACTTCATAGTTTTTCCACGTATGTACAATTTGCATAATCCGTCACGGATCGTACACACACTCTCGTGTTTCTCAACGCAGCGAACGCGTATGCACCAATGCTTGTAGTGTTTCTCACGTCCATGGCTTCGTTAACCGGTGTATAGTATTATTTTACACACGATGCAAAGACGCCACTACGATCACGTGTGTTCTTCATACGCGCTTATATAAAAACGATTTTTTCCTTCGAGACCTAGAAAAATCTATTCAACCCTGAACCAAACGTAATGATGGACTGAAAATGAAATTTTGTTGGAAAAGATCGATATTTTGTTGTTCGACGAAACGTTTTTATGAGAAATCACAAAAATGTTGTCGTTACAGCAAGAAATATTCAAGAAAGTCTCTTTGGAAGGCAAATTCTCGTCATTTCGATCGGCAATCATGCTGACAATTCCGTTAGAAACAAATTTTGAAAAAATCCAAAAAAATTTAATCGAAGAACCAAAAATTGAAAATAAAAAATGATTTTCAAGTTTGCATCGTTGAAATGCAACGAAATTGCGTTTTTTCTTCAGCAGAGCTCATAATAATTATTCAATTTGGCCCGAACAGTAAAACGATCGTGTCTCGAATCCAAAAAACTCAATCGAGACGAAAAATAGGCATGACTTTCAAAATTCAATAAACAATTAATAGAAACAATATTTTTCGTTGAGTCTCAACGTTGCAATATTGAGAGTCACAAAACGGGAGAGCATGCAGTGACGATGCGATGGATGACGAACATTTTGAACGGCGTGTGACGCCCACACGAGGAAAAATGGTGCGGGGGAAAATAATGAGACATGGAACGATTACTAATACATCAATGAGAGCACATTTCCCAGTAAATCGTAAAAATGGAAGGAGGTGATGCTAGTGCAATGGTGAATGGGAAATTGCAGCGGCGTGCCAAGCGTGTGTCGATCGTTCTCCGTTCCCTCTCTCTCTCTCTCTCTCTCTCTCTCTCTCTTTCCTCCCGCACCTTTCCCTCTCTCCTTTCAGCAGCTCTTTGGGTTCCACAACGTATAACCCAACAGCCTCGCGGAATCCGATAAACGTAAGCGAAGTCACGTCGGAACAAAGCACTACTCTCCGTCCCTGTCTCTCTCTCTCTCTCTTTCTCTCTCTCTCTCTTTCTTTCTGCTCCCTAGCTCCATGACAATCTCTTGCGTTTTCTTTTTCTCTCTCTCTCGCTCGATCTCACGCCTTCGATGCAATCGTTGCAACGAATTCTGCTGGTTAGCTGATTTTCTTCATAATGTTGTACATTTCAATGGCCATTCATAACATTTTTTTTCCTCCCCACAATTCATTGAGTCACTATTTCGTAATAATACATACTAATTAGAAAAACTCGAATGCACTGATTTTCTCGACGTTAGATTATCTGCGTGACATCAAAACGACCGAATAACTTGGAAAAAAAAAAAGAAGACCTGCTTAGGAGACACGTTGAGCCACGTCAGTGATTAATCACCTCCCGAGGTCGTATTAATCGTCGTCGCATTGAATTTCTCCGGATCAAACTTAAATGATGACTCTGAAGTTTGCAACGTTGAGATTCAGCCAAAAATATTGTTTCTATTAATTATTTATTGAATTTTGAAAATCGTGGCTATTTTTCGTCTCGATCGAGTTTTATGACGCTGAAGTTTGCAACGTTGGAATGCAACGAAAAATATTGAATTTTTATTGATGATTCGTTGGATTTTCAATGTCATCCAAATTTTTCAAGCCGATAAGCTTTTCGGGTGGCAAAAATCGATCATTTTATCATCGTAATTATATATTCTGCATTCGAATATTTATTTTTGTCAAAGATAAACAAGAATTTCGTTGCATTCCAACGATGCAAACTTGAAAATAATAAAAAAAATTACTATGAAGTTTGCAACGTTGCGAGATTCAACGAAAAATATTGTTTGTAATAATTATTTATTGAATTTTGAGAATCGTGGCTATTTTTCGTCTCGATCGAGTTTTTGGGACTCGAGAGACGATCGTTTTATCATCCGGGCCAAATATTGAATAATAATTATGAGCTCTGCTGAAGAAAAAACGAAATTTCGTTGCATTTCAACTATTCAAACTTGAAAATAGTAAAAAAATTACTGTGAAGTTTGCAACGTTGAGATTCAACGAAAAATATTATTTGTAATAACTGTTTATTGAATTTTGAAAATCGTGGCTGTTTTTCGTCTCGATCGAGTTTTTGGGACTCGAGAGACGATCGTTTAATTATCCGGGCTAAAGATTCAATAATAATTATGAGCTCTGCTGAAGAAATTGCAGAATTTCGTTGCATTTCAACGATGCAAACTTCAACATCATCATATGGGTGGAAAAAATGACGAAATTTTCTCTTACAAGTGTGTTAAGGTTATGGAAAAGAAATTATTGCGATATGAAATTTGCCGTTAAGCAGAAAATCAACGACGTCGAAGTTGGCATCGTTGGATCGCGACGAAAACGGATCATTTTTCATAAATCAGGGGACTTTATATTAATACAGTGTTCGTCAGCGATAATGGGACGCTCCGTTTGCTACTGAAAAAGATAATTGACCAGAAAAATTGTAGAAATCGCATAAAAAATCAAAATAATGAACGACAAACAAATTTTTCGTCATTTTCCAACGATGCAAACGTGAATATCATGAAAATAATGTTTTTTCTCTTAAAAAAAAAAATACGAGATAAAATTATCCATCGATTCGCGTTATTCCTGATGATAAAATTACGGAATTTATACGTTTTTTGTATTCATGGATGTCCCAGGGACCATGAAGGCTCAAAAATATCCGATATCGGTTGTTCAAATAGGAACAAACAAATGATTTTTAAAAATATGTAAAAAATGTAAAAAATGATATTAAATCCAAACAAATATATCCCAACGTTTATGGCTCAAAGCCTAAAAAATGAGAAGAAATAATGTTTCGTGTATTTCAGAATAAAAATTTCCTAAAAATAAATATGGAGCGATATGGAAAATATCGAATGGGTGGAAAAAATATCGGATGAGTAACGAAATAACCAAACGAATGAGGATAAAGGACGAGCGACTCGTACTGTTTTTCTTTGACCCATTTCAACAAAAACGCATCCCGTTTCGATATCAACTATGAAAGCCATAATACGTCAGATTCGTGACGATTTACACGGAATTCAACAATCCGATCGTGAAAACTCTCGGAAGCGACATTAAAGTAAAAAATTCTGGGTCGTTTCAACTCTAAAACGTCAATCTGGGGTCATAACGACCCCAGACGATTTAAAATCGCTTGCTCCCGTCGTTCTTCCGTTTTTTGTTCGTTTCTGCATTTGAAAAACGAAAAGAATGAGCCCAAGTTGAGCCACTTTCGTTAAATTTTACCGGAGATATGAATTTTTCAAAATTCGGGTCTCCGAGACCCCAGTTTACCGGAATACGTAAAAAAAAAAGATTCTAGGGTTAAATCTAGAATTTTTCTGTTATTAAAAAGTGGATAAGGGTTTTCATTAGAGTCCCCAATGAATATGGAAATCTGAGAAGAAGCGGCGTACAACGACGACGATGTCGAGAAGAGAGAATAGTTTCAAATTTTATGGGGCGCGACACTGTTCAGAAGCGTGAGAATTAATTTAAAGTTGCGAAGAAGAATTTTGATACAAAAGAGAATAGTTGGTATTTGTGAACTTCTTTAAAATGCTCTCCGCAAGAAATTCATGACTCTGAAGTTTGCAACGTTCAGATTCAACGAAAAACATTTTTTCCATTGATTATTTATTGAATTTTGAAAATCGTGGTGATTTTTCGAGTCGATTGAGTTTTTTGATCGCAAGAGAGAATCATTTTATTGGCGGGACCAAATATTCAATAATAATTATTGGCTCTGCTGAAGAAATAACAGAATTTCGTCGCATTCCAACGATGGAAACTTCGGGATCATAGAAATTCACAAGTCACTGAAGTTCGCAACATTGAGATTCAACGAAAAATATTGTTTCTATTATTTATTTATTGAATTTCGAAAATCGTGCCTATTTTACATGGTTTCTATTAATTATTTATTGAATTTTGACAATCATTGCTGTTTTTCATTGAAAAACGTCGTTTCTATTATTGATTTATTGAATTTTGAAAATCGTGTCTATTTTTCAACAAAAAAAAATCGTTTCCATTATTTATTCATTGAATGTAGAAAATCACGCCAATTTTTCAACGAAAAAAATCGTTTCCATTATTTATTCATTGAATTTTGAAAACCACGTCCATTTTTTAACGAAAAAAATCGTGTCCATTATTTATTCATTGAATTTCGAAATTATGTCGATTTTTCACCGATTATTTATTAAATTTTGAAAATCACTCTTAATTTTCAACGAAAAAAATCGTTTCTATTATTAATTTATAGAATTTTCAAAATCTCGACTATTTTTCGTCTCGATTGAGTTTTTGAGACTCGAGAGACGTTCGTTTTATTGTCCAGGCCAAATATTGAATAATAATTACGAGCTCTGGTGAATGAAAAACAGAATTTCGTTGCATTACAACGATGCAAACTTCAACATCATGAAAACCATGAATGTGTGTAAGGAAGTGTTGGCTAAATATTCGAGAAGAAAATTTCGGGGGGCAGTGGGGCGTACGCGGGTGAAGCTGAAACGCGTGAACGTACGAGAGAAGCGCAAGAGGGCTCCATAAAACAGCAGCAGAGATAGAATAATAACAGTCTCGCGGACAACGGTGCATGGATAGAATGAGGGAAAATATCCCAAGAGAAAATAAGATAAGCCGCGCACAACGCGATGTACGTACAAAGTTCTAAGCCCTCTCTCGCCCCCAGTTTCTGCTCTTTCTTATTCTCGTCTCTCGGGTATTTTACTCCACGACTAATTGATAACACCGAGGTTAAGTAGTGCAGCACAAATCGTATCTATTAATCATTAGTTTCCGCGTGGATGATTCTTTTCTTTGCCCTACAATCGCGTTTTGTTTCTCATCCTCGAGGTATTTATATATATATGCGCGGTCTCAATGGCAAAATCTTGTTTCATATTAAAACTTTTTTCTCAGCTCAAACTTTTCTCCAAATCCGTGTGAATCGCCATAACGTCAAAGTCTCGATCGTCAGATGAAAAAAAAAATAAGAATTATTCGAAATATTGAAAAAATGATGAACGAGACAAATTTCGATGACTCTGACGTTTGCAACGTTGAGATTCAACGAAAAATATTGTTTCTAATAATTATTTATTGAATTATTGAAATTTTGCATCCAATTTCGTTGCATTCCAACACTGAAAAATAAATTTCGTCAAAAAACGTCGATATTTTGTTGAAAACGGTTAACTGAAAGTTTGCGGATAATTTTCGTAATTTTGACAATATTTTTCATTTCTAACTGAACTGTTAGCAAAATTAACAATTCGAATGACGAAAATTGACTTTGCGACGAGACTTTCTAGAATATTTCTCGCCAGAATGACAAAATTTTTGTCATTTAAAAAAAAAACGTTCAGTCGAACGTATCCAACAAAATATCGATCATTCCCCTCAATTTTTTTTTTTCATTGAGCAATGCAAACTTCAACGTCATTAAATAACAATGAAAAATTTAAAAAAATCCATCACCCAGTGCAGTCTCTTTTTCTACAAATCCAAAACTACTTCCCTGAATTTTTTCAGATTTTTTAAACGAGTGCAAGCACATCAAAAAAACAGTGGGGTCCCCCAGACCCATGTGTGTCCAAACAACTAGTACAAATGAAATAGTTCATTATTGCCGTCAGAGTTAAGTTTCAGCATCAAATTAAAAAATCGTTCACCAACCACAAAATATGTTGCCAATTTCAACGATTCAAATTTTTTATTTAAAAAAAAAACGTACAAAAATCTCGTTTATATTTTTGACCCGAAATCGCCTCTGACAATTCTCGTAGATCGTTCCCTTATATACATAAAAAAGGAATGAGCCGACGAAAAAAAACGTCGAGCTCGATTTGTAAACAAAAATCCCTAAAACCATCATTTTCATTTTTTTCGAAACTGCATTCCGTAGCAATCGTCAAATTCTCATAAATTTTCAGGTCGTTAAATCGACAAATATTTGAAAAATGTATTGAAACAACACGTAAACATTAACCCAAAATCCTCGACATTCGAACCCAAAGAAAAAGACGTGCATAAAGCCTGCACTCATTTTCGAGGGGCCTTTCGAGTCCCCAAAACTCGACGAGGGAAAATTGATGCATTTTTTTCGGCACGAAGGAAAAAAAAAGAAAAAAAAACTTTCTACTGCGATTCGTCATGTTTCTTCGGTTTCGACACGCGTCGAAGATTCTAAACCCCTAAGAGTCCTCCCCCTCCCCCGTCCCTAGACATTCTTCGAGGACTCGTTCCGAGCCAGTTGTTCAGAGGGTTTAGAGAGGCTTTAGGAGCCCCTTCACTCACATCGCAGAGTATCCTGTGTACACGTTTTCGCTGTACAACCTCGTGTGCGCTACGCCAATAAACCGTGCAAGGCCATTCCTAATAATCAACAACGCAGTGTCGTATTTTTTTCTCTTCATTGCAATAACTAAAAATTTTCAATCATTCGATCACCATCATTTGAAAATAAACATTTTTCATCAAGTTCTGTTCATCGATCTTGGATAATTCGCCAAAATCAAATAATTCAAAATAATAAAATTAAACTGATAAAAATCAAAAATACAACAGAAAAATGAAAATGAATAATAAAAATAATAAAAATGATAAATAAAATCGAAAAACAATGCAAAATAATGGAATAGGAATACTAAAAATAATAAAATAATAAAAATTATGGAAAAAAAATAAAAAAATAATAAATTGAAGAATCGCAAAATAAAAAAATGATAAAAAAATATAAAATGCGAGCGATTCGAAAAAATTTGTAAAATTATTAATAAAAAACGTAAAAAAACACAAATTTCGTTGCAAATTCCGTCAATTACTAACACTGAAAATTAAATTTTGTCAAAAAAAACGTTGATATTTTGTTGAATACAGCGAACTAAATATTTTGGGATATTTTCAAAATTTTCGTTATTTCGACAATATTTTTCATTTGTAACGGAACTGTCAGCAAAATTTACGATTGGAATGACAAAAATTTACTTTCCGAAAAGATTTTCCAGAATGTTTTTTGCTGAAATGACAAAATTTTCGTGATTTTTGGAAAAAAACGTTTAGTTGAACGATATCCAACAAAATATCGATCTTTTTTAACAAAATTATCTTCTCAGTGAAAAAGTTCCACTTTTTTTTTCTTCTTTTCCAACTTCGCCGAACAATACAAGTTTTTTTTGTCGAGTTGTAATTTTTGTAAGAATGTGACGAATTGAACGAGTCGTTTGATAATTTCTATTGTTCTCTGGGCCCGATTGGTATTGCGTTATTTGTTGTTGCTGCCGTTGGGGGATCGATGGCGCTACGTTCGCGGAGGTTAACCGACCTCCGGCGTCCACCGAACCCGTTTCATCCCAGCACACAATCAAAGAATCGTTGGGCCCTGGTAAGCCGCCCGTATCGTTAAAACAGCCGGGACGCACGGGATATACACGTAGAAAAAAATTCATACGTACTCCCCCACTTGTGCTGAGAGAGCGAGCGTGCTGCTGTGAGGCCCACAGAGACGCTCACCTTAGCGCATGCGCGCCATCTTTGACGCTCCAACGCTCGGGACCGCGACAAACGCACACTCAAACAAAACATGCATCACCGATTCACACGTACACTCGGACTCGCACACACACGCGCGCGAATACGAGTCCAGAGGTAGGCTCGCAGCACCTGAGGGCGAAAAATGCTCGAGCGATTTTGAAGGAGCCTCCACAACGAAACGGAGAAAATCATTTTTTTTTCGAGCAATGACGAAAAATATTGTTTTCTATTCATTATCTATTGAATTTTGAAAATCGTGGCTATTTTTCGGCCCGATTCAGCTTTTGGGACTCGAGACACGATCGTTTTACTGTCCGGCACAGATATTGAATAATAATTGAGCTCTGGTGAAGAAAAAACAGAATTTCTTTGCATTCCAACGATGCAAATTGTGATCGTGAAAAAAAAACCGCTTGCGAGCAAACGTTATTGAAAAACGTGGATTTTCGAATTCTGTTTCGGAATCACCTGTTCGATGCCAACGGAAAAAATGTCGGAAAAACACTGGAATTGAGCCAGCGGCATTTACGCATCTAAAAAATATTCGTAACACCGAAATTCCGATTGCTTTGCTAAAGGAATTACTATAAATTCCGAAAAAAAAAAAACAAAAACAACAAATTCCCCGCACCTGAATCTGACCGAAATATTTTTCAATTGAATTTTTCGTTGAGAAAAATTATATTCAATTATTCAGTGTGGTGGAAAAAATTCGTTGAGCAAGCAATTCCATACTTTTTTTTACAACTTTGATTCAACCGAAGGCCCGCAAGTAATTTACGAAGCTTTTTCTCGAATCACGAGAGAGCGAGATTATTTCATTCCCTCGTACATCGGCTGACGCTAGAAAATTTCGTAGCTCGAACGCGCCAGAGAATTCCACGTTATTCCGAATTTAACCCTAGAACGGTGACTCGCGGGGTGAAAAACGACCCCGAGCGATTTAAAATCCCGAATTTACCGAATTTTCGACACATATTTCGACCTCAAGCAAAATTGCCCAGGCTCACGCGATCCTGCGTTAAAAAACGAAAAGAATGAGCCCAAGTTGAGCCCTTTTCGTTCATTTTTACCGGAGATACGAATTTTTCAAAAATTGGGGTCATTTTGACCCCAATTTACCGGAAAAAGTAAAAAAAAAAAGTTACCGCTTTAGGGTTAAAAAAAGAGACGACACTGCCACGGAAATTGTTGCGATTTACAAAGAATTCAAAACGAAAAAGCCACGTCGTCGTGTTTGCCGAATTCGTCATATTTCTTCGAATTTTTCGACGATAAATTTCTCGATCTCGTTTACCAGGTATTCTTGAGTGTCGCGCAGACTTGCAGTGTGCAAGGAGCTTGAGTTCAGCTCATTGTAAGAATACCCACGAAGCATCAACACTCGTAGAATCGTGTGTGTGTGTGTTAGTACGTAAAGAAAGGTAGAATCGACTCACCGAGAGTTCCGTAAAGCAGGAGCAACAATGCGAGTCGTGTCTGGGACCTCGCCCAGGTCGACCGGTAGCCCGAGTCTCCGTGGGACCGTAGTTTTTCCATTCTCTCTTATTTCACGTCTCCGCGAGCTCTTTCCCTCTGTATCGCGCGCGCGGCTTCTCCTTCGCTTCGGTGTCGTCGTCGTTTTCGCGCTAACAAAACTTGCTCGCGTCGTTTTTTTCCGCAGAGTTGTTGCTCGCACGAGGACACATACACAATACACACACAACCGCGACACAGGACACGCGAAACACACACACAAGACGATGAGACACTTGTCACAAACACACAGACACGTAATATTTTTTTACGATCCAAAATCCGCTTCTTTCCTTTTGCCAACTCGGTGTCTCCTCGCTTTATCAATATTCCTCGATTTACCTGACGATTTTTCTTACGAGAGCCTAAAATTCCAACTATTTGCAAAATACCGATTTCTTCACCGCACCTTCGCTTTTATCCACCACTAGTTGCGATCTCGCGCGTCATACCGAACCAGCCAACTTTTGCCCATGTTTTCAAACGATATTTATCGAAAGTTATTTATCGAGATGCTTTTCACTTCGCATACGCGCACGCTTTTGTTACGCATTTTTATTGCCAAGACTCTTTGAAACGGAGGATAAATAAAGGAGATTTGTTGGCAGAAAATAAATACGTCGAGCTTAACGTTGTTTTTGTTTTCCAGCGCGTGTTTTTTTTACTCCGGATTCGCGGCTTTGCTTGTCTCGCGCGAGAAACGCGGCTCAACGCGGCGGCAAGGATCAACGCCGAAGCAACGCGCTCGGCCAACTGAACTCTACGAACGTGCGATGCCTCGCGATCCTTCGCTCCCCCCCCCCCTCTCGCTCGCACTAGCACGGCCGCGCGCGGCAGTTCGTAATCCTCCCCCACCACCTTCCACTCGCTTTCCTCGTTCCTACCGGCCCGACTCGACTCTCTTCGCACTCTTGTGCTCCCCCCCCCCCTCTTCCCAAGCTCTCTCTCCTCATGGCATACAAACAGATCCTACTACCCCCTACCACCGCTTCGCTATACCGTAGAAACTACTTGTTGAACGTCCAGTGACGTGCCAACGCTCGCTGGCGCCCTCGGCCATATTTCGTGCGCGATGTTTTCTTTTTATTTCTCTTTCCCTTTCGCATTCCGGGCCATTTACCTCAACAGGGTTTTACGCGGCTTTTTTTTCAACCGTTTCAAACAGACTTTCAGCTTTTAGTGATTAACGGACTCGGACAAGATTTTTCGTGCTTTCGTGATGCGTGGCCAAGCAAACTGTGCGTTTTCGTCGCGGAAGCAAAGTTTTTCGGGAGTGACATTTTCGACGAGGGAAAATGGAAAATGCGACAAAAATACATCGCGGTTCGCGGGGAAAATATTTCGAGTCGAGGTAACAAACTTTGGACGTGATCATGACCTTGGGAATCGTATTTTTTGTACGGAATTTATTATCCTGGAGATGACATGACACGCAGAGGTATTTATACCGTAAATCGAGACGAATGAAACAATGAATTTTTATTTGAGGTGTACATTCGATGAATAAAATGATTACGCGACAGGTGATCATTTCTCGCAACTGAGAGGTTATGTTTTTTATGCCGCTTTCGATGACGTTGCGCGGTCTCTTTTTGCCTGCGCGATATATACAAATCGACTCGCGTTGGTATCGAAATTTCTTCGAACTTTTCCAGTATTTGCACTCGCGTTTCAGACGTTTTATCATCTCAAAACCATTATCCTCGTGTTTTTTCTTTAACCCTTATTTTTAAATGACCCCAATTTTGGAAAATTCATATCTCCGGTAAAAATGAACGAAAAGGGCTCGACTTGGGCTCATTCTTTTCGTTTTTTAATGCAGGATCGCGTGAGCCTAGGCAATTTTGCTTGAGGTCGAAATATGTGTCGAAAATTCGGTAAATTCGGGATTTTAAATCGCCCGGGGTCGTTTTTTACCCCGCGAGTCACCGTTCTAGGGTTAAATTCGGAATAACGTGGAATTCTCTGGCGCGTTCGAGCTACGAAATTTTCTAGCGTCAGCCGATGTACGAGGGAACGAAATAATCTCGCTCTCTCGTGATTCGAGAAGAAGCTTCGTAAATTACTTGCGGGCATTCGGTTGAATCAAAATTGTAAAAAAAAGTATGGAATTGCTTGCTCAACGAATTTTTTCAAACCCATTGAATAATTGAATGGAAATTTTCTCAACGGAAAATTTGTCGAAAATTTGGTAAAACGGGAAAACGAAGGGCGGGCGCGGGATTTTGAATCGCCTGCAGTCGTTTTTGACCCCAGGTTACCGTTCCAGGGTTGAATAAGAAGAAAAAAAAAAGAAATTTATCCACCACCCAGTGCAGTCTCTCTTTCTAAGGATCCAAAACTAATTTCCCGAATTCAATCAGATTTTTCAAACTCGTCCGCACTCGTTCAACTGGTAAACTGTTTTCAGTTTAATTTTGTTGGAAACGATCGAAATTTTGTTTCCCACGTTCGTCTAAAAGTTTTTCCAAAAAATCCCGAAGAATGTTGTCATTGCAGCGAGAAATATTCTATAAAAAGTCTTTCCGGAAAGTAAATTTCGTTAGAAATAAAAAATATTGTCAAGAAAACGAAAATTTTGGTCCAAAAATATTTAGTTTGCCGTATTCAACAAAATATCGACGTTTTTTTTGACGAAATTTAATTTTCAGTCTCTACGGACCATTAAAAAAAAAAAACTGCAAGTACAGCGATTCGGAAATTGCATTTCGACGTCATATAAAAAAAAGGGGGGAAAAACAATTCGGATAATACGTCACGTCTCGCTTTATATAGATCGAAGCAGAAATTCACGTCGGTTCAATGACATCAATTTGCCAGGCTTTTGTGCAAACCCCCCTCGCCCCTTGTCTCACTCTCGCTATAGCGCACACTCTTTTTATTTTAACTCCATAACATCGCGCGCGTCGTGTGGCAATCGCCAAGAAATTCCTTCGTCGCCGCGAGATGATGTCCGAATCATCATCTTTAACCGAGTCGTCGCGCGCTCTTCCAAATGACCCCTTATCGTTTCTCCGGCGACAATAAGCTTCTCTCAATTTACAGGGTATCGCAAATATGCCCTATTGTTCAATGTGAACGTACGACAGATCGAAAATTGATGGAGCATTGAGAGGGGCGTTAAATTTTATATCTGTCCTTAAAATCGATCGATCGGCTGATAACGCTCGTTCGAATGCGAAATTTCCGAGCTGCAGGACACACCGCCATATTTTTATTTCCGATTTTATTTCCGAGCATTTAGATTTTTCACATTTCGGCCAATGGTTCGTGAAAATTGCACATTACAGCTGGGAATACTGTTGGAACGAAGACACAGACAAAAATCAAAGATTTTTTGGAATAAACATTAAAAATGAAACGATTTTCTTAGGAATTTTCCAGGTTTCGTGTTTTCCAAAGTCGTGGCTGCGTATTTTTTTTTATTTATGAAGGAAATCCGAAACCTCCGCCTTTTTGTCAATCGCCGCGAAGCAGATTTATCGCGCGAATTGAAAAAAAGAAAAAAAATTAAAGATTTTGTGAAAAAAATGAAAATGGATCGATTTTTTTGGGAATTTTCAAAAATTTTCGTTTTCTCCGAGTCGTGGAGGCGTATTTTTATATTTGTCAAAAAAATCCAAAACGTCTGCCTTTCTGGCAATCGCCGCGGAGCGAATTTACCGCGAGTTGAAACAAAAAAAAAAAATTAAAGATTTTGTGAAAAAAATGAAAATGGACCGATTTTCTTGGGAATTTTCAAAAATTTCGTGTTTTCCAAAGTCACGAGGGCGTATTTTTTTTATTTGTAAGAAAAATCCAAAACGAACATCAAAAGATTTAAAATGAAATAATTAAAGAACCAAAAAATTTGAAATTTTTTTATGCGCCTTAAATTTTCGTCTGGAAAATTATAAGAAACGCGGAAAAAGACAGCGATTTCGGGATTGTTTGAACTCTCAGCGTCTTCCACTGCAGCGGACAGGAAAAGAAAAAAATTGTTATTTATCAAGGAATTCCCTTTCAAAAACAAAAAAATAAATGCAATTCGTGAAAAATGATTAAAAAGGAGTTGAAAATCAGCGTTTTTTATTATCGAGAATCGAGCATTCTCGTTTCTTCAATTCACCAGAATCGCTCGAACGGTTATTGAAACTGGAATAAAATAGTATATTGCGTTGGCGAAATACAAAATTGTCTTTTGAGACATTTGCTACACATATTTAAGCACGTTGTATGGCGACGGTCAAATCCAAATGTTTGTTTTAAGTTTTTCCTACATAAAAAATGGTTCGCGAGCCCAAGTTCATGAAAAAAAGTTGTTACTAATTGACTCAACAACAACATACTCTAAATTCAAGATTTTCCGAGGTAATCCGTATTTTTTATATAATAACCAAAATTTCGCATAAATTTTACGACCGACTTTTTTGAATTTCTCTTGATATTCTCATCGGTACGTGAAGAAAATCTCATCATTGTCAATAAGTTAAAAGTTGATATTCACGTTGCATTGATTTTATTCTGCATTTCCGATATGCACAACTTCCGCGATGACATTTATCACGTGTCAGTTTTTTTTCTCTCCGTATAGAAATATTTTTCTACCAAGCTCTTAAACATTTTTTGCAGAGACGTGTCCAATACATTATTTTATATTGATATTTGCATGGTGACGGTCAAATCTAAATGTTTTTTTTTTTTTTTCAGTTTTTCTTCCATACGAAATGGTTTGTGAGCCATAGTTCATGAAAAAAAAGTCGTTACTAATTGACTAAAGAACAATGTACTCCAAATTCAAGATTTTCCGAGGAAATTTGGATTTTTTATACAGTAACCAAAATTTCGAAAAAATTTTACGACCGATTTTTTTTAAAAACTCAATAAAGCTTCTTCGATGTTGCATAAAAGCGTGTGCAAAGTTTTAAGAGGCTTCACCATTTAGAAATGGAAATATTTAATGTCGAAAATTGCAACTTTTAACACGTGCTCTTATGAGAAACTACTGAAAATTGCGATTTTTATAAATAAATATCTCGACTTGTACATGGTGAAACCTCGCAAAATTGCGCGAGCTATTAAATATCACTATTTTCTTAGTGTGGTGAAAATTTAAAGGAATTCTATGGATAGAAAATCGTGCATACAACGTCTTTAAGTATTCGTGGCTGCTGCAGGAGGTCTCGAAAGCAATTGACGATTTCGATCACGATTGGTGAATGGCGTATACCACTGTCACAATGACTATTACAAACTAAGACACATATTTTATTCGTTTCATTGCGAAGAATCGAGGGAAAAATCCATTGTATTACGAGCGAGGGAGGGGGGGAGGCGATGCTTGTATATACGTATAGTAATAATACCTTTTCCGCGAATACAGTCGCAAACTCGATCGTTTCGAAATTACATTCCCTCGCGTAAAGTTATGCCCCGTACGTGAGACTTTTCCGTGGTGAATTTCGCGATAGATTCAAGTGCCGGAACTAAAAGGACGCGTTTCGGATGTCGGCGTTGTTGACGCTAAATCTACCCGCACCGCGCCACCGTTCCAATGAAAATCCACCACTGGATCAAACGCTCCAAGCGATTAATTAAAATTGTCATTCTCGATTTTTATTCCTCGCCGAAATCCCGAAGAATGTGGAAATTTTTCCGTTTTTTTTTTGTCTTCAACATCAACTTTTGGTTGCACGTGCTAATGAAAATTTGAAATGAAATCTTGGAAAGGAAAAATCAGTTTCAATCCCAAATTCCAATTTGGGGATTTTTATCAACAAACTCGCGTGACGTCACTAAAAAAGTCGAAATCTTAACTTTATCGCTCAGTCCAACTCTCTCGGTATGAAGAAAACTTTTCTGATATTTAGAATTTGAGATTTTTTGAATTTTGATTTAGAATTTGCAATTTTTCATTTTCTCCAAACGCGTGTAAATTGAAGTTTCGTTAACAAGTTTCAAAAATCGAGTTGCAAGAAAAATGTATTTAGGATTTTTTTTGCAGATTATATTTATTTCATTAACAATTGAAATTATATTAAGAGTTGATTTTCAAACATTAATAGAACGAAAATTATTATAATAATTATTCATGAAATAATAATTATTATAATAAAATAATAAGATAATAATAAAAGTTATTCAAACTTTTAAATTATTTATGATTATTATGATAATTTTTAATTATTATTATTTTTAAATAATAATTATTCATAATATTATTTAATTTATTATTTATTATTATTTAAGAAAATTATCAAGTTTTGTTAAAAAGTTGCACAAATCGAGTTGCAAGAAAAATGTATTTAGAATTTTTTTTGCAAATTGCCAGAAAGGCTGTGAGTCGAAATTTTTCAAGAAAAATCCTAAACACATTTATTTGCAACTCATAAACGAAACGCGACTCGAATTTACACGCGTTTGGATGAGAAAAGTTAAAAATTGGAAATTAATCTTGACGTCAGAAAATTTGTCTTCGTAGCAGAAAATTGTTAGTTTTTGGGTCAGCAATGTTGAGATGAAAAATTATTAAAGAATCCTAAATAAAGTAATTTTGTTAACGACCAAAAATCTTGTTTTACACTCGCTCTCCATATCTGTTTATTTCAATCAGCCCTGCTCCATCACCAATCCGATCTAATTGAGTTCACGCGCTACTCAAATCAAGTATCCCGCCGAGAGATTTTTTCTCCCTCGCAGTTGCTTCCATCTGCCTGCTTCGAGCCCCGCCGCGTCTCGCAGTGCTGCGCTGGTATCAAAAGAGACGGCGTGGCTCGACGCCTGAGATCGAAGAAAAGGATTAAAAAAAAATTGTATGCACGAGGTCGCGCGTCAGAATCGAAATGTGTCTCGCGCGCGACACAAGTGTCAATTACGTGTTTTTTAATTATTCGTCTGCTCATCCCTAATTCGGCCGGAGATGCTGCATCGAATCGCCACAAACGCGCGCATGGACGTAATAAGAGAAAAAATCTTTGTAAATATGTGGATTTTTCCATCGACTCTGCATCGTTGGCTCCAAGAGACTCTCCAGGAATTACCGCATCAGCAATAACGAATCTGACAAGATGAGTCGCTGCCACGAAACCAATTCTCGCGACGCTTGTGTACATGTTCCAAGTGCACGCGGATAGTTTCGATGCATGTTAATGAGACAGAATAATTCTCACTCTGGTCCATCATTGCAAACACGAAATAGTCACTCTGCGCTCCTTCATTTATCATTTTTTTATTCGCTTTTACCGAGGGAACTCGAATTCTTGAAAGAGCCTGCTGCGTCCACTCTGTCCATCGGGATTTCTTAAGAATGTGTGGAGATTCAAGTTTTACGCAGCGATCATCACCGGAAATGACAAAAATTGAATAACGTTAATCGGGGAAGAAAATTTTGTTGAATACGTTCGACATTTTTTGAAAAATCACTAAAATTTTGTCATTGCAGCAAGAAACATTCTAGAAAGTCTCTTTGAAAAGTAAATTTTCGTCATTTTAATCGGAAATTTTGCTGACAGTTCCGTTAGACATGAAAAATATTGTCAAAATAACGGAAATTTTGAAATTTTCCAAAAATATTTAATCGCGTTCGCTTTTTCTCTTCAGTCTCCCGTTTTTTTTTTTTTTTCACTGTTTTACCGCACGTTTGAGTAATTTTTTTACTTGAACCAAAATTACCCCAGCAGGCTCACGTGCTCCTGCATAAAAAAAAGAAAACACCACTGAAAATTAAATTTTGTCTCTGTCGAAAACGGCAAACTAAATATTTTTGGATAATTTCAAAATTTCCGTTTATTTTGGCGAAATTTTTTATTTCCAACGGAACAGTCGACAAAATTTACCTTCGGAATGACAAAAATTCACTTTTCGAAGAGACTTTCCAGAATATTTCTTGCTGCAATACCAAAATTTTTGTGATTTTTCAAAAAAAAAAAACGCCAAGTCGATCGTATCCAATCAAGATTTTCGTTCAATTTCACCAGAGATGTGAATTTTTCAATATTTGGGTCATTTACGACCCCGGTTTACCGGAATAATGAGTAAAAAAAAAAAACAGATTCTAGCGTCAATGAGCAATAACGAAATCAGTACCAATAATCTTTGGCCCTGCGGATATTCGCAGGCATCGAAACTTTGACTCGAGCCAACCCTCATCCACGCAGAAAACATAATTTTCCGCGATTTCGCTGGAAGCTCTGATCGATCAAACTAGAAAATGCAGTCGACAGTTTCAAAGCTCTTGTAATTGTTTTTTTTTCGTCCCCCCCAAGCTTCGTCCCCCTCCTGGCCGATCGTTTCCGTTGCTCGCGCGACAAACTGACAACGTCGTATGCATGCGCGCGGGTTAATTAATTGAAAACTTTAATTGTTTATACTCGTTGATTGGAAAATGGTTGAAAATCAGTCGTCTCTGTGCTTTTTGTTGTTCACAGTCGCCTCGGTTGCATACTCATTGTCTTTATCGCTTATTCCGTCACCCAACAGACCTTGTCATGTATATACATATTCAACATTAAACACGTAGTACATGGGAAGCTATTATAGTATATAGAGCAGCTTGGAGTCCGGAGTACCTGTTGCAGAGGCTTGAGAGAGGTAGCTATGGCGGTTTTATCAAAGCTCAAGCGTGTGCAATATCACATTCTCTAGGCCGCAGGTGTATTCCCCTAAACTGATCCGACCATGCAGTGACTGCATGTGTGCCTAACAAGAATGCGTCAATCCGCCCCAATGATTAGCCGAGAGCTCGATCAAGTGCTCGTAAACATTAGCGACGAATTGCGTTAATTTTCCAAAGGAAATTAAGGACGTTGTATGGTGCTGGTCAAATCTGAATGTCCATTTACAGTTTTTGCATACAAAATAGTTTGCGAGCCCAAACTATTCAAAGTTCATTGAAAAAAAGTTGTTAATAATTGACTAAAGAACAATATACTCTAAATTCAAGATTGTCCGAGGTAATTTGTATTTTTTATATAATAAACAAAATTTTGAAATAATTTTACGACCGATTTTTATTGAAAAACTCAAAAAAGCTTGTTCGATGTTGCATCAAAGCAGCGTGTGCACGGAGAAAACGAAGTCGAAAATTATTAAGAAATATACTAGAAATCCAGTTACTTATTGTTTAAAATTATAGTATTTTAAGGACAGTTCGGAAATTACAGCAATATCTCGAATGGCAGTACGACAAATCGTTCTCAACAGCATAGTAAAACGTCATCATCAGATTAAAACCGATTTTACAATTTAGCATAGCAATTAAAGAAAATCGCAATGGCCATGGTAAACAAAACAATACGTGTGATAAAATTACACACATTTTCGATATATATTCCTATTGGGAGAATAGAATTTTACTATGTCGACGTTTAAAGTTTGAAATATTCTCACTCAAAACTGAATTCTTATCTGACATAGTAAATTGTTCATGAAAAAAAACCTGAAATTCATTATCGCGCGCATTATTGTTTCTTATTCATATAGAACTGTTCATAATTCATGCTAAGAAAAATTGTAAGTGTTAAAAAATACTATGCTGTTTTGCAATTGGTGCTACGATTCTTTTGCTTCTTAACCTTCGTATAGGACATTTTCCCAAAACATTTTATGTCTTACCAAACAAAACGAATCCGTTTTCTCCGTGTGCAATGTTTTGAGAGGCTTCACCATTTACAAATTAAAATACTTGATGTTGAATATTGCAACTTTTAACACGTGCTCTTATGAGAAATTATTGACAATTGTGATTTTTATAAATAAATATCTCGACTTCTACATCGTGAAACCTCTTAGAATTGCACGAGCTATTAGATTTCACTATTCTCTTTGCGTAATGCATATTTAAAGGAATTCTATCGATAGAAAATTTTGCATTCGACGTCCTTCTCAGCTCCAACACGATTCTGCTCCTAACCTTTTTTTTTTTTTGACCGATTTCATTAACCTGGCGTCATGAATGATTCCAATTTTGAAAAATTCATATCTCCAGTAAAAATTAATGCAGGATCACGTGGGCCTGCGGCAGTTCTGCTTGGAGTCGAAAAATTAGTCTAAATTGCAGTAAAACGATAAGAAGCGCGAGACTCGTGGGATTAAAAGTCGTCCAGGGTCGTTCTTGACCCCAGATTACCGTTCCAGGGTTAATTCTCTATAAAATTTTTTTTTAGACTTAGATTTTCGGAATTTCTTTCAAATTTTTCGACCTGGACATGAAGCAAATGTTGAAAGTAGAAAAAATGGAAGTAGAAAAACGTACTACATAATACGTGTGAGTGATTTTTGGTTGTGAACGCTTTCGCGCACACGAGAGCACAGTCTGATCCTGCAGCAGGATCGGTGTTAGAATCCGGCAGGTGTTCGATGAGGATAGTCCGTCGTTGCAAAAAGGAAGGGGGAAGGGGCATGGCAGGTGGATTAGGGAAGGTTCCGAGTTGGTTCGTGAAATTCGAGGCTCCGTCTTCGAGACTCGAAGCCTTTTGGCAAATTAAAAATCTCACAAACCCACGGATTATATGACTCTGAAGTTTGCATCGTTGAAATGCAACGAAATTCGTTTTTAATCTTTGACAAAAATCATTATTCGAATGCAGAAAGTAATTACGATGACAATGATAATAATAAAATTGAAAATTTAACGAATCATCAATAAAATGAAATATTTTTCGTTGCATTCCAACGTCGCAAACTTCAGCATCATCGATTGTGTGACTCTGAAGTTTGCAACGTTGTGATTCAAGGAAAAATATTGTTTCTATTGATTATTTATTGAATTTTTCAAATCATGGCCATTTTTCGTATCGATTGAGTTTTCGGGAGTCGAGAAACGATCGTTTAATGTCCGGGCCAAATATCGAATAATAATTATGAGCTCTGATGAAGAAAAATCAGAATTTTGTTGCATTCGAACGATGCAAACTTTGTGCGTTATTGCTCACCGTCTATTTTTCCATTTCTTTCCGCATTAAAATGCACAACTTTACATTCACTTTTCCACAAGAATTTTTTCCTAGAAATTTGGACCACGACGTTTTTTTTTGCTATGTAAATTCTGAACTTGCTCTTGGCCTTTTTCTTTTCATCAATTTTTTTTTACCCTCAAACGCACTTTTCGTCTCGAGGCCACATTTTTTTTCTGTTTTCCTTTTTTATTACGCCCTTCTCCAACTCTCACTCTGGTCTACTTATAGCAGGGCGCCATAATTCCGGACTATAAGAGGGTGACGAGGAGTTGCGCTGTTTTGGGCGAGTTGGGTGAAAAAGTTGCACGAGGCCGAAACGCGTCTCGTTTTTCGGTTTCGATTCGACGAAAAATAATTTTTCTATATAGTATTTATTGAATTTCATAAATCATGGCAATTTTTCGTGTCGAGTGCGTTTTTCGGACTCGAGAGACGATCGTTTTATTGCCTGAGCCAATTCTGGGATCAAGAAAAAACAGAATTTCGTTGCATTCGATGCAAACTCATTCAACACCGTCAGATCATTAAGTTTTTTTCGTAAAATGTTGTTAATCCATCGAAATTGGATTAAAATATTGAATTAAATTTATTTTTTTATTTTTCTCAATTATATTTATTGGATGACCCTCGTGATGTTTTGAGAACTGGCAGGCGATTGAACCGGAAATATGATTAATAGATTTCGTGAAACCAACTGGGATAAAAATGCATAAAGAAAATTCTACAGAAAAAAGTGGGGGCGAAAGAGAAAAAATCATTCAGGAAAAATAGTATGTTAAGGAGCTCGCGGAAAAAAGTGGGCTATTTCAAACCGCAAGTAGAATTTTGCCACCCAGGACGAGGTTGGCAAGTACTCGCGGTTTGAAATGACCTTTTTTCACTTTGGTGTTGCGTACGCTATTTTTCGCCAGCCTGCCATGGAAAATTGGGCTTTAGCAAGGCGGTAAATCCAACTTCTTCCAAGATGTAGTGGAAAAATCGTGTTTCTACTTTCCTTGGAGAAATATTCGTCGACGCGCACACTTGGAACGAATGTTGCCACTTTGTTTCCAAATTCCGGTCATAAAACTCCCATTAACGATGTAAGGAACTCTGAGACTCGGAGTGTGTGGTTTAAAAAATGTATAAACTAGAAATTGAGTGCGCTTGGAATTGATGAATATCGATGAGGTAATCAACTTTCAGTATCTCGTGGAAATATTACGTAGCACGTTCATTAAAAATGTTTTATTGATATCGTGGGCACTTCCTTAGACACACATGAGTCTGGGGCGTCCCGCCATTTTTTTTACTGTACATGGACGAGTTTAAAAAATCGGAAAAAATTCAGGAAAATAGTTTTGGATCTATAGAAAAAAAGGCTGCACTGGGTGATGGATGAAAATGATTTTTCATTGTTGTTCTTTAAAGGTAATCGATACGAGAAACGAGAAATTTACGCCATTCGCTGCATTGTGTTGACAAGGATCGATTTTTTGTTGGATACGTTCGACCAAACGTTTTTTTCAAAAAATCACAAGATTTTTGTCATTGGATCAATAAACATTCTGGAAAGTCTCTTCGAAAAGTAAATTTTTGTCATTTCCATCGTAAATTTTGGAATTATCGAAAAATGTTTAGTACACCTTGTTCAGCGAAATATCGACGTTTTTTTGACATAATTTAATTCTCACAGCGTGATCCTGTATTAAAAAATGAAAAGAATGAGGCCAAGTCGAGCCCTTACCGTTAAATTTTACCGGCGATATCACTGAAACGAACATTTTGTTGGAAAAGCTCAATATTTTGTTGGATACGTTCGACTAAACGTTTTTTTTTTGGTTTAAATCTCAAAATTTTTGTCATTGGAGCAATAAATATTCTAGAAAGTTTCTTTGAGAAGTAAACTTTAGTCATTTCAATCGTAAATTTCGCTAACATTTCCCTTGGACATGAAAAACATCGTCAATTTTGAAATTATCCAAAAATATTTAGTTCACCGTGCATGTTCAACAAAATATCGACATTTTTTGAGAAAATTCAATTTCCAGTGTGATTTTTCCAAAATTGGGGTCATTTATGACCCCAGATTAGCGGAATAGGTAAAGAAAACGAGTTTACCGTTCTAGGGTCAATGAATCGAATTTTTATTAGTTAATAATATTTTAATAATAATAATTTTAACCCAAATAATCAATCCATAATAAATAATAATAATAATAATAATAATAATGAAATTAATAACACAATCTAATAAAATAAACGATTAAATGAAATGAAATGAAATTGGATGAATTAAAATAATAATTTTGAGTGTTATTAGTAACAAGCTTGTTAATGAGAACTGTGTACAAAGGTTTATTGTCACCTCCGCGGATATACATATGTACAGAATGTGTCACGACGAGAAATCGTCAACCTCATTGATTTCCGGAATTCCTCACCTCGCACGTATACACATATAGAGATAAGTATTCACACGTACGCCGAAACACGACTAACCTGAGAGAACCTATATATAACACACACTCCATCTCGAGAGCCCGCCACGTCATACGCAGCTCACGACACTCGGATAAAGTTGGAGACGAGGGGGAAGATCGGGTCGGGTGCATGAATCACCCGACAATTTCGAGTCATATTTCCTATTTTTTTTTGTGTTTCCTCTCGTTGGAATGTCGTTGGCTGCCGCAATTCTCGAAACCTTATCCTGTTTTCCTCAACTGTGAATACCGCCATTCTGGACAATTCTTTTTTCCCACTTTTCTCATTTACACGTCATATTTGCGAAAAATTATCCCGACACGATCATTTTGAGGTTTGGATCGTTAAAATGCAACGAAATTCTGCTTTTTATTCACCAGAATTCATAATACTGATCAATATTTGGCCCAGACAATAAAACGATCGTCTCTCGAGTCCCAAAAACTCAATCGAGACTAAAAATAGGCACAATTTCGAAAATTCACTGAATAATTCATAGAAACAATATTTTTCGCTAAATCTCAATGTTCCACACTTCAGAGTCATATTTTTTTATGATGTTAAAGTTTTTATCGTTGAAATGCTCATCATTATTGTTCAATATTTGGCCCAGACAATAAAACGACTGACTCTGAAGTGTGCAACGTTGAGATTCAACAAACAATATTGTTTCTATGAATTATTTATTGACTTTTGAAGATCGTGGCTATTTTTCGTCTCAATTGAGTTTTTGGGACTCGAAAGACGATCGTTTTATCGTCCGCGCCAAATATTGAATGATAATTATCAGCTCTGGTGGAAACAAAACAGAATTTCGTTGCATTCCAACGATGCAAACTTCAAAATCGTTCAAACGATCGTCTCTCGAGTCCCAAAAACTCAATCGAGACAAAAAATAGCCACGATTTTCAAAATTCACTAAATAATTGATAGAAACAATATTTTTCGTTGAATCTCAACGTTGCAAACTTCAGAATCATTTTTTTTATTATGTTCAAGTTTGTATCGTTGTTCGTTCAAATTTGTTATTCAATATTTGGGCCGGACAATAAAACGATCGTCTTTTGAGACCAAAAACGAAATCGAAACGAAAACTAGCCACGATTTTCAAAATTCACTAAATAATTGATAGAAACAATATTTTTCGCTGAAATCTCAATGCTGCAAACTGCAAAGTAATTTTCACCGTTCTTTATTCAAAATTCACTCATTTTATGCAATCTCGATTCGACGTCGTGCTATTTGGTTTATATTTATTGCGAAATATTATTTATGGCTCCGATTTTACTCGGACGTAGTTAAAATAATAGGGCTCTCGTGTTGCGATTTCCCATCTCACCAGTTTTCAGTTCTGCTATATATGAAAACATGCATAATGTTTTAGTAACGAGCAACGACAATCATATAAACACGCAGATCACCCAAGCCAACCAAACGGAACCATTAATTACGTTGATTGTTATCGATAAACAATGTATGGTTATGATTCCACTAAAATCGACGTATAATTATTACATATATTGGGTTATCTGTGGAATTTCATTAGCGTAGAATTTTCATCGTCCTTGCCAACATTTTGACACACGAAACAAGCGATTGATGACCCTCAAAATTACTCAAACGTTAATGACACATAGCCATAAAGAGTTTAACGCATACCTTCCGATTTTTCTTCACTATATTTCTACAAAGTTCGACCATACGCAAGGACGTGATTCATTTTATAGGCAAACTTTTACTCGGCAGGTCGAATAACTTTCCATCTCCGCCCTCGGTGCATGGATGGAGGCTTTTTGGTCCAATCCGGTCACATGACAGGTAAATGACCCTCCGTAGACACACATGGGTCTGGAGGGCCCAACCGTTTTTTACCGTACTTGGGCTCGTTTAAAAAATTTAAAAAAAATCAGAAAAGTAGTTTTGGTTCTCTAGACAAAAAGGCTGCACTGGGTGATGGATAAAAAATCTTTTCTATTGTTTGTTATTTAATGGTAATCGATACGAAAAACGAAAAATTCACGCCATTCGCATTGAACATGAAATTTTGTTCGAAAAGATAAATATTTTGCTTTGGAAAGCAAATTTTCGTCATTTCAATCGTTAATTTTTCTGCCAGTTCCCTTAGAAACCAAATGCATTAAGAAAATAAGGAAAATTTTGAGATTATCCAAAAATATTCAGTTTATCGAATTCAACGGAATTTCGACGTTTTTTTTTTTCAAATCAAAACTTCATTTTCGGTGCGCTGGACGCTCCAGACTCGGCTGCGTCTGGTTATCATGGTGTGTCAATCGTTTTGCTCTGTTGCGGATTGTCTGCGCGGTACGACTAATCGTCCAATGACCTTAAAATTGATCATTCATTTGGTAGAATCCGTACAAGCATTTTAATGGGTAAAAGTCTAAATGTTTACTTACCAATTAAGCGTGACATTTCAACTTCCGAAAAAAGTGATTCGTACATTCGTGTATGTACATTATTCGTACATTATTTATAAATTATGGAATTACCAAAGAGACAGAGAGTGAGTAAGATAAAATCGAGGGAAAACGAGAAAACGTTTGTGTCTGAAAAATAAGGGATGATTTTGAATATTGCATCATTGGAATGCAACGAAATTCAGTTTTTTCTTCACCAGAGCTCATCATTATTGTTCAATATTTGGCCCAGACAATAAAACGATCGTCTTTCGAGTCCCAAAAACAAAATCCAGACGAAAAATAGCCATGATTTTCAAAAATTCAATAAATAATTGATAGAAACAATATTTTTCGTTGAATCTCAACATTGCAAAGTTCAGAATCATTTTTTTTATTATGTTGAAGTTTGCATCATTGGAATGGAACGAAATTCAGTTTTTTCTGCACCAGAGCTCGTAATTATTGTTCAATATTTGGCCCAGACAATAAAACGATCGTCTCTCGAGTCCCAAAAACAAAATCCAGACGAAAAATAGCCATGATTTTCAAAAATTCAATAAATAATTGATAGAAACAATATTTTTCGTTGAATCTCAACATTGCAAAGTTCAGAATCATTTTTTTTATTATGTTGAAGTTTGCATCATTGGAATGGAACGAAATTCAGTTTTTTCTGCACCAGAGCTCGTAATTATTGTTCAATATTTGGCCCAGACAATAAAACGATCGTCTCTCGAGTCCCAAAAACAAAATCCAGACGAAAAATAGCCATGATTTTCAAAAATTCAATAAATAATTGATAGAAACAATATTTTTCGTTGAATCTCAACATTGCAAAGTTCAGAATCATTTTTTTTTTTATGTTGAAGTTTGCATCATTGGAATGGAACGAAATTCAGTTTTTTCTGCACCAAAGCTCATAATTATTGTTCAATATTTGGCCCAGACAATAAAACGATCGTCTTTCGAGTCCCAAATACTAAACCGAGACGAAAAAAAGCCATGATTTTCAAAAATTCATTAAATAATTGATAGAAACAATATTTTTCGTTGAATCTCAACGTTGCAAACTTGAGAATCATTTTTTTTATCATGTTGAAGTTTGCATCGTTGGTATGCAACGAAGTTCTGTTTTTTTCTTCAGCAGAGCTCATAATTATTAATCAATATTAGGCCCAGACAATAAAACGATTGTCTCCCGAGTCTTAAGAACTACATCGAGGCGAAAAATAGGCATGATTTAAAAAATTCAATAAATAACTAATAGAAACAATATTTTTGGTTGAATCTCAAGGTTGCAAACTTCAGAATCATTTTTTTCTATTATGTTGAAGTTTGCATCGTTGGAATGCAACGAAATTCAGTTTATTCTTTATCAGAGCTCATAATTATTGTTCAATATTATAGGCCCAGACAATAAAACGATCGTCTCTCAAGTCCCAAAAGCTCAATCGAGACGAAAAATAGCCACAATTTTTAAAATTCATTCAATAATTAATAGAAACATCATTTTTCGTTGAATCTCAACGTTACAAACTTCAGAGTCATCTTATGGTTGTAAGCTCGTTGGAGATGGGGGTTACTCGGATCTACGCCCTTGTAAATGTTGTCTGTTGATTTGCACACACACGTTCCATACACAAGCCCTCGAGCAGCGAAATAGTAACCAAGGCCTCGTCACGAGCGTTACAAATGTCAATCTCCTGTCGCTTCGTCTGTTTTTCTCTTCGTCTCATCCCTTGCTGTGTAAACTGGGTCTGCGCGCCGCTCTAATATTACCTATGCTCCCGGGCAAATTCTCGTATGTCACAATTCATTCCCAAAATGACTTTTGCTATTGAGATTGCTATGCGGAGTGACTAAAATCGATATTTACCACAATCGAACTAACGAAGCTACGATGTGACCCCTCGAGCATGCCACGCGACTTCCTGCCACTCTGTGTTTCTCTTTTCCAACCCCCTCTCACCGCCTCCCTCGCGCTTTCACCCTCAATAACCATTCCCACACCCTTTCAATGCTGCTGGTTACTTCGAGCACGTTTTTCATCCATCAAAATGAATAATTCGAAGAATCCGCGTCCGAAACTCCAGAAGCTTCTCCGCATCCTCTCAATTTACCTCGCGCACACTAAAAATATCCAATCATAACACACCCCATTGGAATACGAATCAAACTGTTATTTACGGATGTGAAAAAATTCGATTCGTGACAACTCCCAACTTTATCAACGCACTCTTGTGTCTTTTTATCTTTTCTCCCTCTCGTATGCAAATTCGACATGTTTTTTTTTTTGCATGTCGATTTTTTTTTTTCGTGATTGCAACACACACGCCACAAGCTGAACTCTTCGCATGCTGAAAAGTTCATTTGGCATCGTAAACCCTTTTTTCACACTTGAAATCCCCGGCACACGATTTCCTTCTGCTGTACCAATCACCAGCCCCCCGTTCATCTGCTAAACGATACATATACGTATTAGCTCTACCAGACCTACATTCGCGAGGCCACATATGTAAAGACCTGTTTCGAGTACTGCAATGCGAAATTTCAGGCCTCCAACCATCGGCTATCATGGATATCAACCTGTATATAGACAACTTGATAAAATTGTTTTGTAATTTGGTTCGAACGAATTTATTTAAACTTCTTTGAAAATGTTTGCATAAACGTTCTTGGCAACGAAACTTTTACAGTTTTCTCCTTATGGAGAAAAATTTTCTGACGTTTAGAGTTTGAGGGATTTAATTTACAATTTTTTATTTCCTTCATCTAAATTTATTTTTTATTTCATTTCAATTTCTAGTGAATTAATTTTATTAAGAATTATAATTCTATTCAGACTTGCTTTTTCACCGTTAATAGAACGAAAATTATTATTATTGTTATTTATGAAATAATCATTGTTTATTATTTATTATTATTTAAGAAAATAATGATGTCTCGTTAAAAAGTTGCAATAATTTAGGATTTTTTTTGCAACGTGCCAGAGTCGAAATTTTTTAAGAAAAATCCTAAACATATTTTTTTGCGACTCATAAACGAGACGCGATTCGAATTTACACGCGTTTGGATGGGAAAAGTTAAAAATTGGAAATAAAATATCTCAAACTCTTGACATCAGGAAATTTTTATTCATAGGAGAAATTTTTCAGTTTTGGTGTCAAGAATTTTGATACAAAATTATTAAAGAATCCTAAATAAGATAATTTTGCGATCAACGACTCAAAAAGGCTTGCCTTGATTTCGTGCATTTCTCCACAACTGAAAACCCCAATTCTCCACGCGAGAAAATTCGTCATTGAACTTTTTTCATTTATTTTTGAAAGGCTTGAAATTCTGTCGTTCTTTTTCGTGTCCGGATGAATTATTTCGGTAAAATGAAAAAATTCATTGTAAAATAATTTTCCGTGAACAATGAAATGGACAAAAAGTTGTTTGAAACATATGCATAACTTGCTGAAATGTAAAAGACTCGCCGCTTCTTTGCTCACGGAGTTATAATGCGTGTTCATACGATTTTCATGAATTTATTAAACTGGCAAGAATTTTCAAAGGATAATTCATCAGAAATGTTCGCTGCGCTCCAGGCTGACAACTTTGGGCATGCAACGGTATGGAATTTTTTTCGCTACCCGCCATACAATTGAACAATTAAAAAACAAGCCGCGCAAAATGGAGCAACGAGGAAAAGAGCGATGGAAAAAAAGCCAGCGAACGAGTGGAAAAAAGTTATCGATAGAAAAGTGAAGATAAAAGGGGGAATAAAAATATGGAACAGATACTAAAAAATTCATGTACATTTCAGATGAAGTTGTCGATGACCGCGTGGTTCGGTGCGAACGAAATAAAAAAATCGGCCCAGTTATTGACCAGAAAAAAAAGTACATTAAAAAAAAAAAACAGCAGCCGCACGTTCAACAATTCGTATCGTTCTCTCTGTCGAAAGAACAGACCGTGCGATTCAACGGGAATGTCCAACGACTGTGTGTTCCCTTTCGCGGCTAATAACGCCGAAAGATCTATCACAGTATTTCGAGGCAACTATTATTCATATAGAACTTCCGGTTCGTTCTCAATTCGGCCCACATACCCTCCCCCCCCCCCCCCTCTCTCTCTCTCATTCTCTCGCCATTCTGTTGGCCCATCCACCCCATTTCTCTTTCGCCCATGCCATGGTACATACACAGGTGTATCCATGCAAAGGACATTGCAACGATGCAACATCGGGCTGTCGATAAAACGCAAAACTGGCGGAGAAATTTGAAATCGCGTTCGCTTGCCTGGAAAACATTGATCTGTATACACGTATTTATGGATAGTGCATCCGCGTGCTTCTTTCCATCGCCATTGGTATTTTGAAAAACTATAAAAACCTTGGAAATAAAGATTGTACCCATGGTCATGGGATCTCACAATGGTCCCATCATCTGGGCTCGAGTTTGAAAAACCTCATGAGAACCAGCAAGTCAGATATCACGATCCAGCGGTCGGAACCTTATCGGATGAGTCTCACGTTCGCAACGTTGAGATTCAACGAAAAATACTGTTTCCATTGAATTGTATTGAAAAAAAGTTAAATTTTTTGAATCTCGTTTTATCGGTACAAACTTTTTGTGTTTCTTCCGTGCAATGCCCAAATTCTTACGTTGGATTTTTGTTCAGATTGGGTTCAAATTTTGACACATTTCGAAAGACATTGAAATGTTGAGAAAATATTAAATTGCTCTTCGAGGCTTTGACAAATTTTCTTCTGAAACTACACTTTGAAAATTGTGCGGTGATAGAATTTTTACTGCAACTGCAGTTTTTTCATGAATTTTTCGTATTTTTAATTGGGTCTCAATGTCGTTGCCCTCGGCACGCGTCAACTCTGTCAGAGTTCGAGTTATAAATTGAGGATTCGAGACTTATTTCCTGCTTACCTAAATCTGTCACGATGGCCGCTGGTTCATTGACATATCAATGACAGCTCAGGCTCGTTTTTGCCGTGACAGGGAGGGAAAAATAATAATAGCGAACGAGACATCCCTCGAAATTCTTAGCGAAAAAGCAGATTTAAAATTTTATTTCCAGAATATCGTCGCACCGAAAATTAAATTTGGTCAAAAAACGTCGATATTTTGTTGAAGACGGTAAACCAAATATTTTTGGATAATTTCAAAATTTTCATTATTTCGACAATATATTTCATTGCCATCATAACTGTCAGCAAAATTTACGATTGGAATGACAAAAATTCACTTTTCGAAGAGACTTTCTAGAATATTTCCTGCTGCAGTGACGAAATTTTTGTGATTTAAAAAAAAAAAACGTTCAATCGAACGCATCCAATAAAATATCGATCCCGCCAACGAAATTTTATTTTCAGGGCAACCATCAAAAATTATTATAGAAAATGAAAAAGACTAAAAAGCTGTGATTCACTGTGAAAAACGAAAAGCCTCGGATACTAGCAACAAGACAAAACGTTTATAGATAAGAAAATTTGAAGACGCCTGGGAAATGGATGAAATAAAAAAATCAAAATTCCATGCACCGTGACAAATTTACCTGGAAAGACGCATATTAGATTCGCTATAGGGGATGATGACAATGCTCATGGCCAATGGTGGTGTAACCATTCCGAATTTGCATACGCTACCGCAATGTTCCGTTGAACGGTGGTGGGGCCACTATTTGCCCTCACACTTGTACGACCTCTGGTCCACATACCTCGTAAATATATAGAGGAGTTTCCATGCATGCAGACAATTTTTAGTAACAATGAATTTTCACGTTCTTCCGAAATCTCAGAAAGATTCAATTAGGCGCGTACATTCGCGTCGACTTTTTAACACTCCGTAGACACACTGCAATCAGCGCGGCTCCCTAGACACACATGGGTCTGGGGGTCCTACCGTTTTTAACTTGGACTCGTTTAAGGACGTTGTATGCAAAATTTTCTATCGACAGAATTCCTTCAAATTTGCACGTCACAAAAAAAATAATGACATTTAATAGCTCGCGCAATTTTAAGAGGATTCGCCATGCGAGTGTTGAGATATTTATTTATAAAAATCACAATTTTCAGCAGTTTCTCATAAGAGCGCGTGTTAAAAGTTGCAATTTTCAACGTTAAATATTTCCATTTCTAAATGGTGAAGCCTCTTACAACATTGCACACGCTTTTGTGCAACATCGAAGAGGCTTTATTTAGTTTTTGAAAAAAATCGATCGTAAATTTTTTTCGCAATTTTGATTGTTGTATAAAAAATACAAATTACGTCGAACAATCTTGAATCGAGAGTATCTCGTTCTTTAGTCAATTAGTAACAACCTTTTTTTAAATGAAATTAGGCTCGCAAACCATTTTGTATGTAAGGCAAACTGAAAATTCAGGAAAGTAGTTTTGGATTTATAGAAAAAGAGCCTGGACCGGGTGATGGATAAAAATTCTTTTTTATCATTGTTATTTAATGGTAATCGATACGAAAAACGAGAAATTCACGAGATTCGCTAAATGGGCTGGACCCCCCAGACCCATGTGTGTCTACTGAGGGTTAAACGTGGCTGATTCAATTTTAATTGCAGAATATTCGGAACTAAATTTATGGAGAAATAACGAAAAAGGTTGAATCGATCACGCTGGAAGGATATTGTTTCCATTACACGAAGCCCACTGCAGTTCGAACTACTTCCGGTCAGTTGTAATATCACCGGAAAGGAAAAAAAGTATTGAAATTGGTAATTGCGTAATGGGTTGGTCAATAGCATTGCTTTTAAAACTTGATTATGAATGCGTCCAACTCGGGGTTGGAATGGTAAACGCGTATGGATTTATCCACATTGAGATTCATACGTATCGAGAAATCCGCGAAGGACTACCAAGCACACGCGATAATATTGCAGAACTCGTCACTCGTCCCTTTTGTCGCCAATCGAGAACATTGTTCCGTACAAAAAGCTTGTTACATGCTGGCACAACTCTGATTCTCACAATTTCATCCCGTCGGGATCATTTGATGTGATTATGACCCTAGAACGGTGACCCGGGGTCAAAAACGACCCCAGACGACTTTAAATCCCGCGCCCTTTTTCCTAATTTTTTGCCTTTGAACGAAATCGCTCCAGGCCCACGCGATTCTGCATTAAGAAACGCAAAAAATGAGCCCAAGTCGAAGCCTTATCGTTAAATTTTCACCGGAGATATAAATTTTCTTCGATTGGGGTCATTTTTTATCCCAAGTTACTGGAATGGGTAAAAAAAATGCACTGAAAAGATTTTTGTTGGAAAAGATCGACACGTTGTTGGATACGTTGGACTGAACGTTTTTTTTTTTTTGTGAAATCACAAAAATTGTCATCATCCCCTATAACGAATCTAATATGCGTCTTTCCAGGTAAATTTGTCACGGTGCATGGAATTTTGATTTTTTGATTTCATCCATTTCCCAGGCGTCTTCAAATTTTCTTATCTATAAACGTTTTGTCTTGTTGCTAGTATCCGAGGCTTTTCGTTTTTCACAGTGAATCACAGTTTTTTAGTCTTTTTTATTTTCTATAATAATTTTTGATGGTTGCCCTGAAAATAAAATTTCGTTGGGATCGATATTTTATCGGATGCGTTCGATTGAACGTTTTTTTTTTTAAATCACAAAAATTTCGTCATTGCAGCAAGAAATATTCTTGAAAGTCTCTTCGAAAAGTGAATTCTTGTCATTCCAATCGTAAATTTTGCTGACAGTTCCGATGGCAATGAAAAATATTGTCGAAATAATGAAAATTTTGAAATTATCCAAAAATATTTGGTTTACCGTCTTCAACAAAATATCGACGTTTTTTGACCAAATTTAATTTTCAGTGTGAGCTTAGATGAACGTGGGATCGAATATAATATAAAAAAAAACAGCAACTGCAACGCTCTCGTCTTCCTTATGTTTATTTCACGTTGCCAGCCTCGCATGTGCCAAAACCCATGGATTTCTGTAAACAAAAGCGAAGGGTAATTGATACCTGGTGAGAAATCAATAATTGGCCATTTTAAGCTGTGCCAGGAAAGCTTGAATTTCAAATTTTGCTGCAATTCTCGTAATAAGCAATATGAGCAATAGCCGATGCATATCGAGGCACTGATTTGGCAGACAATTTTCATTGACGCTTCGACTTTGTCAATACCCAGCAAAATTCCCATGTTTTTCATTGTTTTCTGCCACATTGTCGATCCATTTACGAAGCGTTAATTGAGACGAAAGCAAAAGCAGCCGTGATTGTGAACAATGTTCGTTCATCGCCAGTATTGCCTTTGGCGTTGTTGATTACTCAATTATGCAAATTTCATATAAAACGATGAGTTTTATCGACAGCATAAATAAATCATCCAAAAGACTCCCGTCACTCTCGCGATGTTAATTCGACGATTTTCATCATTCGCATTCGTTCAATATTCCATGGGATTTTTATTTCATCCTCTAATTACAAACTTGATGCTCCCATCTATTTTTTTTCGGGCCGTGCTCGAGGAATCGTGGACTCGTCTAGTTTAACTTCTAAAAACTTGACAAACGATGATGGATAAAAAATCTTTTTTATTGTCGTTATTTCATGGTAATTGATACGAAAAACGAAAAATTCGAGCCATTCGCTCAATTGCCTCGACACCCCAGACCCATGTAGGACTTTCGGGAGTTGAGAATGTATTTGAAAACTGCTGGACGAGATCGATACTGGTTTTTAGATGAACCTATATACATGCTGCATACTTGCATCGATGCATGTGTATGCATCGATGTATAAATGGTTACGGTAATGCGGTGTATTGAATGTGTATTCCTACTGGGCTTGTCCAACATTTCACAGACAACTCTGGTGATCAGTGGGTTCCGAACTAATCGAGGCACGCTCGGGACTCGCAGATCACAGGCTCCAAACACGATGTTCCTAAACCCAACGTACGTATATACGACCAAATTCTATAAATAAGTTTCGCTCTCTCTCTCTCTCTTATTGACGATAAATTGCTCACTGCACGAGCAGAGCGCGTCGTGAAATAATGACAGCTTGAATTACCATAAGCCGTCCGCCGAGCCAACAAGGAACAATCGAATTTTCTCTAACGAGATTACGAGACAGGATTATCAAAATTTCCTCATGATACATTTCTCCCCTCCCATGCGGTCTGAACCCTCACTTTACAACTCTCTATACGACGTCTCACTAATTTGACAATAAACTGACCACCGATGCACCATTACATATATTGATACATGCATTTATCGAATCTATTCGTGCATAATGGGCCCCTTTCCATCTGTCTCTGTGTTTGGATTGGTCATTTCCACGAGACGACTTCTTACTCGACACAACCACGATGTTGAAGTTTGCATCGTGGGAATGCAACAAAATTCTGATTTTTCTTCATCAGATCTCATAATTATTGTTCAATATTTCGTCCGGACGATAAACCGATCGTTTCTCGAGTTCCGAAAACTCAATCGCGACGAAAAATAGCCATGATTTTCAAAATTTAATAAATCATTATTAGAAATGTTTTCGTTGAATCTCAACGTTGCAAACTTTGCTTATATCCCTTTTTTTTTTTACTGACAATTTTGAAAAATTCATATCTCCGGTAAAATTCATCGAAAAGGATTCAAATTGGGCTTATTCTTTTCGGTTTTCAATGCAGGTTCACGTGAGCCTGGGGCAAGGCTGCTTGAAGTCGAAAAATTACTCAAAAATGCGGTAAAAAAGGGGTAATCTTTTTTTTTACCTATTCCGGTAACTTGAATTTTGAAAATGCATATTTCCGGTAAAATTCATCGAAAGGGATTCAAATTGGGCTCGTTCTTTTCGTTTTTCAATGCAGGTTCACGTAAGCCTGGGGCAATTTTGCTTGAAGTCGAAACATTACTTAAAAATGTGGTAAAAATGGGGTAATCTTTTTTTTTTTACCTATTCCGGTAACTTGAATTTTGAAAATTCATATTTCCGGTAAAATTCATCGAAAAGGATTCAAATTGGGCTCATTCTTTTCGTTTTTCAATGCAGGTTCACGCGAGCCTCGGGCAATTTTGCTTGGAGTCGAGGAATCAGTAAAAAATGCGGTAAACCGAAAAAAGACGAAGGGAAAAAGGGCGCGGGATTTAAATTCGCCTGGGGTCATTTTTGACCCCAGAACACAGTTTTAGGGTCAAAAACGAGACTCTTGGGGTAATGCGGTTTCTTTATTCATTAATTACAAACTTTAAATGTTCCATAAAAATAATTGCTCGATGAATAATTCCGATTGGTTCGATTTTCGGAATTGCTGATGTGCCTCTCATTACTTTGTTAATAAATAACCATCGATTAATCCTTTCTCGGTGGTAAATTGGCTGTATCCTCGTTGTTCGAGTTTCTAACACGGAGTTTTGCATATTAGATGCATAATTTGCATATTCGATGCTGCCGCGATATCAAAAGCCACACAGCCGCACAAATAAAACTATAGAAATGAGAGAGAAAATGGAATTTGATGAGATGAAAAAAAATGTCGGAGGCATTTAAATAAATATTTATCGGCGCAGGGCAAAATGAACGGCAATATGGATTCGTGTTTTTATGTGCAATCGATGGAACAGTGTGTGCCTCCGTTTTAGTCGTGACTGCCAGGACAATCCATCACTTTTTCCGACTACTCAATGTCCATTTCCACCCATCGAAATAATTCTCCCGCTCTTTGTGTACACGCTTTTTTTTCTTTTATCTTTGACGAATGCCCATTGCGAATTTCTTCATAGACAGCCCGTGCGAAACCGATGTGGGTTATTCGTGTGTGCAGATCATCTCTGTAAGTGTGTGAACGCTCTACTATCGCGTAATATTATTGGTCGATACGCTCTGCTGGGTAAATCGCGAGATACGAGTGCGCCGCGAGATGGGCTGAAGGATAAACCTGCGTATCGCACTTTGGTAGCATTAAAAATGTAAATATAGCCATAACATCGAGTTCCGAGGGATCGCGAGGCATAAGCGAGCGAAGAGAATAAAAAAAGAGACATGGAAATCTATTAACGTCAGTCTCGTAATGACGCCAGGCCCAGAACTACCAGACAAACCATCTGGGCATCGAGAGAGAAAGGCAACCAAAGCCAATAATTCTTCTTGAAGCTTCCAAAACCCTCCCCCTGGCCCCTCACTCGTGTTGGATTATGATTTATGGAAAAATCGTTCGCAAACTAGCCTTATTTCTCTTTTTTACTCGATGTTGTAAGCTCGTGAGCTTACAACTCCTGGAAAATGGAAAATGTTTGAGTATTTTCTTGACCTGCACTGAAATTGTTTTTTTTTTTTTTTAAATCGCCAAATTTTATCATTGCAGGGAAATTTTCGTCAATCCAATCGTAAATTTGGCTGACAGTTGCGTTAGAAATGAAAAATATCGTCAAAATTACGAAAATATTTAGTTCACGCGTGTTCAACAAAATATCGACGTTCTTTGACGAAATTTTATTTCCAGTATGTCCGCCGCCTGCATCCCATTTTTTCCTGCTTCTTCCCATTTCTCAGATTTCCACATTTATTATTTCACACCGCACAAAGTATCCCCGAGTACTTGTGTCGCTGTGCAGATAGTTTACCGAATATCCAAAGGCTCCGAGTCACAAACACTCGCGCATGAAAAGTGAGAAAATTCAATACGACTCACGTATCCATCCCTGTCTGCATGCCCAAATATATTTATATACAAGTGGATTTCTCCTCGGAATCTCTTATGCGTTTTATCATCGTCTAAACTTTGGAGTAACGTGTCGTTCCTCCGGTCTTTACGTCACTTTCTCGCGCCACAAGAAAATCAAATGAAAAGTTTGTGTTTCGCAATCCGCAAATACAAAAAACTACCACTTCAAGGTATTTCACAAGTTTATTTAACCCTCCGTAGACACCTCCCTAGACACACATGGGTCTGGGGCGCCTTACCGATTTTCACTGCGCTTGGACTCGTTAAAAAAATCGGAAAAAATTCGGAAAAGTTGTTTTGGATCTACAGAAAAAGAGGCTGCACTTGGTGACGGATCAAAATGATTTTTTATTCCTGATATTCAATGGTAATCTATACGAAAAACGAGAAATACACGAAATTGTGGAATGAGCTGGACAAAATCACAATTTTCAGCAGTTTCTCATGAGAGCGCGTGTTAAAAGTTGCAATTTTCAACGTTAAATATTTCGATTTCTAAATGGTGAAGCCTCTTACAACATTGCACACGCTTTTGTGCAACATCGAAGAGGCTTTATTTAGTTTTTGAAAAAAATCGATCGTAAATTTTTTTCGAAATTTTGATTGTTGTATAAAAAATACAAATTACGTCGAACAATCTTGAATTGAGAGTATCTCGTTCTTTAGTCAATTAGTAACAACTTTTTTAAAAATGAAACTAGGCTCGCAAACCATTTTGTATGTAAGGCAAACTGAAAATTCAGGAAAGTAGTTTTGGATTTATAGAAAAAGAGCCTGGACCGGGTGATGGATAAAAAATTTTTTTTATCATTGTTATTTAATGGTCATCGATACGAAAAACGAGAAATTCACGAGATTCGCTGAATGAGCTGGACATTTCAGACCCATGTGTGTCCACTGCATGAGGGTTCACTGGAGAACGGTAACCTGGGGGTCAAAAAACGAGCTCACACGAATTTAAATTTCTCGCCCTTTTGCCCTTCGTTCTCCCGTTTTTTATCGTTTTACCGCATTTTCGACTAATTTTTCGACTTCAAGCCAAATTGGCCCAGATTCGCATAATTCTGCATGAAAAAACGAAAAGAATGGGCCCAAGTTGAACGCTTTTCGTTGAATTTTACTGGAGATATGAATTTTGCAAAATTGGGCTCATTTATGACCCATTTTTTATCGGATTTCAAATACTGTAATTTAGAATTCGAATTCGGAAGCAGCGATTCGTAAGTTGGTCATTAAATGTTTAAACAATAAGCTTGTGATTCTTACAGAGACAGGGCAGTGCGTGTTTGAGTTCCATGTCGTTATCAGTCGGTGAAAGAAAATGGTAAGAACCACGTCACGACCTCTCGTGCGCCCTCTCTCGCTCTTTTTCTTCTTCTTTCTTGACGCTTTGAATTCTTTTCTGTCCACTGCAGCGAATCTCTTTATGCAAATTTTTTTTTCAACATTACGCGTTCACCCTTTGCTTCGTGAGCGTACATGTCCAACGTTTTTTTTTCCTTTTCGCCCAAGTAAAACTAAATGCCCTTTATTATGCATTTTAATCGGTTTATTTTATCGTCCCGAGAGTTTTTCCTCGCTCCGAATTTCCCTTTTTCCTTGGCCCTCGTTTTTTTCACCGTCGGAAGCCTCGCTGACCTTCCTGATATGGAAATACATTCATACCACTGGAAAATTTGATTATTTATTTTAATGGAAATTTTCTTTGAGATTTCGCAAACAAGAAAATTCAGGAAAATTTATTTTTCTGTCCGAGCTTCACCGGTTGATACGAATCGTTTCCTCCGTCAACAATTTTCGCTCTTCCCGAAAAATCCAGCCATTTCAACTTGGGGTCAAAAACGACCCCCAAATTTTTCCCTTCGTTGTCCCGTTTTTCATCGTATTTACCGCATTTTTGACGATTTTTTTTACCTCAAGCAAAATTGCCCCAGACTCACGCGATCCTGCATTAAAAAACGAAAAGAATGAGCCCAACTTGAATCCTTTTCGTTAAATTTTACCGCAGATATAAATTTTTCAATTTATCGGAATTGGTAAAAAAAAATTACCATTCTGGGGTTAATGACACGTTTAAATACCGCGCTCGATCATATATTTGCTGAATTTTATTATTTTTATTTTTTTGGGACAAATGTTGCTGTGCGATCGTGCCATGAACTTTGTCTGCAGATTTCTTTTCGCAGGGAATTTACATGGAAAGAAAAGTGGTGCTAAAATATACACGGAGAAAACGAAGTCGAAAATTATTAAGAAACATACTAGGAATCCAGTTACTTATTGTTGAAAACTATAGTATTTTGAGGACAGCTCGGAAATTACAGCAAAATCTCGAATGGCAGTGCGACCAATCGTTCTAAACAGCATAGTAAAACGTGATCATCAGATTAAAACCGATTTTACAATTTAGCATAGCAATTAAAGAAAATTGCAATGGTCATGGTAAACAAAACAATACGTGTGATAAAATTTCACACATGTTCGATATATATTCATATTGGGACAATAGAATTTTACTATGTCGACGTTTAAAATTTGAGATATTCTCACTTATAACTGAATTCTTATCTGACATAGTAAATTGTTGATGAAAACAAACCTGAAATTCATTATCGCGCGCATTACTGTTTCTTATTCATATAGAACTGTTTATAATTAATGTTAAGGAAAATTGTAAGTGTTACAAAATACTATGCTGTTTTGCAATTGGTGCTACGATTCTTTTGCTTCTTAAACTTCGTATAGGACATTTTCCCAAAACATTGTATTCCTTACTAAACAAAACGAATCCGTTTCCTCCGTGCAGTAGTATAGATTCTTTCTCTTTCATCGCATATGTAATACCATTATGGGGACTCAAGAATTTATTGCTTCTGAATTATTCTTCTTTGTTGGCTGGCCATTGTATTTGACATGTATGCCTAACGACGTTTCAGCTCGTTACTAATCTACATCTACAATATCACTTATGTCGGACTCATATATTATTACCAACGGAATAATTTATAATGCGAAAAGTGAGCCGCACGTATGTGGTTCCGGCGATTACCAGAACTGGGCAGTCTTGATGAGGTTAATATTCGAAGTCGATCTTAAAGATCGACTTCGAATTCACTTCTCGATTTGGAAAAGCAAAAAGCACGACTCAAGGGGTTTAAATTTCATTGCAAATGTTGAAAAGTAGGTCAACGATGCTACACAAAACTTGATGGACTAGACATTTTCTATCGAGTGTGCTCTCGCGAAAAGAAAAAAAAGAAATGTTTTCATGATACAAATTTTATCTGCTGACCTTAGACTTGATACTTTTATCTGAATATGAAATGAAAAATAATTATCTCGTTCGAATTCTCTACGAATAAAATTAATCAAAAAATTTGATTTATTGTCATTAATTATCTTTTAGAGCACTTGCTCTCTAGAAATATAAATCAAGGTGAGGAAGAGGAAGTTTGTCAGCCGGACAATATATTCGGCTGCTTTTGATGCCAGAAATACTGAACGATTTCCACTGAATCTTTCACAGAGAGACAGCTCAAGATCCGCAATGGGATTCGGGCTATTTAGTTTGCTACGCAATCGGCTTAAGGACGTTGTATGCAGAATTTGCTATCGATGAAATTCCTCGAAATTTGTATCACACAAAGAGAATAGCGATGTCTAATAGCTCCTGCAATTTTGCGAGGTTTCACCATGTAAAAGTCGCGATATTTATTTATAAAAATCACAATTTTCAGTAGTTTCTCATAAAGAGCTCGTGTTAAAATTAGCAATTTTCAACATTAAATATTTCGATTTCTAAATGATGGAGCATCTCAAAACTTTGCATACGCTTTTGTGCAACATCGAAGAGGCTTGATTTAGTTTTTGAAAAAAATCGATCGTAAAATTTTTTCGAAATTTCGATTATTGTATAAAAAATACAAATAACCTCGAACGATCTTGAATTTAGAGTACGTTGTTCTTTAGTCAATTGGTAACAACTTTTTTTCATGAACTTGGGCTCGCGAAGCATTTTGTATGTAAGAAAAACTGAAAACAAACATTTAGATTTGACCGTTGCTCTACAACGTCCAGAGAGTAAAAAGCCAATGGTAAAAAAATTGCGTGATTGTTAAACAGAAAACTTGATGTTGGAAATTATTCTCGACGTGATCGTTGCTCGTGCCACGAGCAAGCTGCAAAAAGCAATGGCGAAAGTTGACGGTACAGACGGCTCTCATGTTACAATAGAAAAAAAATAGAAAAAAAGGAAAAATGAAGCCGAGAAACTGTCAGTCCCTTCATCCCTTGCATCAGCCACTATACGCACCACGGATCGAGCTCTGGGAACGTCAACGGGTCGTCCGGACGCAGCGTGTCATTGCATCCAAACAATAGAAACATGCGGCTGTTGCGTGCTCGTATCCGTAAGAATATAAAAATAGAAAAAAATGCATGTCGAAGATCCGTGACACTGCAAATACATGCACATGACTATACTGCAATAACGCTTTTTACAGTTTATTCTACCGTGTTTTTCCAACTTCACAATGTTCGGATAAAATTTGAGCAAGCATCTCGCTATCTTCGCTGTTCTTTCAAACCGCGCGTGCATTCTTCTCGTATTACTATTTAAGAGCATGAATCGTGGCCATTAAGCATTGGGGCGTTTTTTCACTAAAATTCTAATCCAATTAATTAATTAGTAAATATTTTTCTTCCTTCTTGTCCGTCTAAAATTCACTGCAAAAAATGTTCAAGTTTGCATCGTTGCATTTGGTCTTGACAATAAAACGATCGTTTCCTGCGACCTAAAAACTCAATCGACACGAAAAATGGCCCTGATTTTCTAAATTCAATAAATAATGAATCCACGATATATTTTTCGTTTAATCTCGCAGAGTTACAAACTTCAGTCATAAAAAAAAATTCAGTTTGTTAATAAAAATGAGAAAAAAGACGATACGACGTGTTTATAAATCATTTCTCACGGAATTGCTGACGAGGAATTTCACTTTTTTATGCATTCTGCTTACCAGGAACTGGAAAATACCGATCAATTGAAAAGCATCATTTTAGAGGTCATTTAGAGTGAAAAAGTGGTAAAAGTGAAGAGTCCGTGTGGCTTATGAGATTTGAAAATTCATACGAAAAAAGCTGGAGCTTATTTTATTAATTCCAGAAATTTCGTAAATTTCAACTAATAATTGGAGATTTAATTTTTTTTTTTTAAATCAGTAATTACTCAATTTTTTATTATCGAAAAATATCGTTCGCTGCGGACACAAACATTAGCTCAGCAGTAGAAATTCGCAAAGTTTCCGCACGTTGATTCATTTTCATTGAGGATAAACCGGGTCGTTTAAATAGTCGGACATTTTTGTTTCATATTGCGAAATGAAAGCAAAAAATCAAGATATATCGTGAGCTTGATCTATTCACGAATGAATTATTCAAGATACCATGAATGTAACCCTCAGTGTAGACACACATGGGTCGGGGAAGCCCATTCAGGGAATGGCTCAAATTTCTCGTTTTTCATATCAATTACCATCGAATAACGATAATGAAAAATCGTTTTTATGCATTATTCAGTGCAGCCCCATTTTCTATAGATCCAAAACTACTTTTTTGAATTTTTTCAGATTTTTACAAGAGTCCAAGGACAGTAAAAAACTTTGGGACGTCCCAGACCCATGTGTGTCTAGGGAAGTGCCCTAATTTCAATGCATCTACAAGAGTCTATTGCTAGTGAATTGTGCCTGACGGAAAGGTCGGGAGTTTGATTGAATTACTATGGCAGCAGGCAACCGATTGGGGATACAGAACAATCCGCTAAGTGTCATCCCAAATTAGCTGTCTTTGCTCTAATGGCGAATCTTATGACGTTTTCGAGAAGTCATCAATTTCAATATCACTCGGTAGCCTGATAATGTTCGGGTTATCACACACTGTAGTTATTGTGTAATGATGCATTTGGCTCGATCAAGGTGCGAGGGACAAATGGATCCAATCAAATAGTCCTCAGTCCTTGGAGAACGTAGGCGTGCGAGAGATGGACGTTTGAATACTATTACCCTCGGGATCTCCATGTACAGAGCGATCAAATTCTGTGATAGATTATTATTAGTCGATAATGGAATAACTATCGAGTTGAGTATCATTCTTCGTGTTGAAATGGAGATTAAAAAATAAAAAATGACACTGATACAACAACCATTGATGATTTTCGTTCGTGAATATTGATGGTAGACACACATGGGTCTGGGATGCCCATTCAGAGCATGGCGTGGATTTCTCGTTTTTCGTATCAATCACCATTAAGTAACGATATGATGAAAGAATTTTTATCCATCACCCAGTGCAGTTTCTCTTTCTGTAGATCTAAAACTGCTCTCTTGAATTTTCAATGATTTTTTAAGGACGTTGTCGGCAACGTCGGCAACTCTTTGCTTTTCTCAACAAATACTCATCAATGGAAAAAAAATCAAAGAATAGTAATCAACGGAAAAGGATCTTAAAATTCCGTTAATTTCCAGTGACTTTACGGTCTTTTCTAATATTTCATTTTCTTTTTTTTTTGTATTTTATACATGGCGTCTGAAAGGAAATTCTGTTTAGGGAGGTGATGATGAATTTTATACTCACCCGGGTGAACTGTAGGATGTTTCAAAAATTAATACGTTTTGATTAATTAAGGACGTCGTATGCAAAATTTTCCATCGATAGAATTCCTTTAAATTTTCACCACACAGAGAAAATAGTGATCGCTAATAGCTCGTGCAATTTCAAGAGGTTTCACCATGTACAAGTCGAGATATTTATTTATAAAAATCACAATTTTCCATAATTCCTCATAAGAGCACGTGTTAAAAGTTGCAATTTTTAACATTAAATATTTCGATTTCTAAATGGTGAAACCTCTCAAAACTTTGCATACGCTTTTATGCAACATCGGAGAAGCTTTATTTAGTTTTTCAAAACAATCGGTCGTAAAATTTTTTCGAAATTTTGGTTACTGTATAAAAAATCCAAATTTCCTCGGAAAATCTTGAATTTGGAGTACATTGTTCTTTAGTCAATTAGTAACGACTTTTTTTTCATGAACTATGGCTCACAAACCATTTCGTATGGAAGAAAAACTGAAAAAAAAAACATTTAGATTTGACCGTCACCATGCAAATATCAATATAAAATAATGTATTGGACACGTCTCTGCAAAAAATGTTTAATAGCTTGGAAGAAAAATATTTCTATACGGAGAGAAAAAAAACTGACACGTGATAAATGTCATCGCGGAAGTTGTGCATATCAGAAATGCAGAATAAAATCAATGCAACGTGAATATCTACTTTTAACTTATTGACAATGATGAGATTTTCTTCACGTACCGATGAGAATATCAAGAGAAATAAGCCACGAGAAAAAGGTCTATAAATACGAAGAAAATGGAACAGGATATGCATAGTTTATATATGATATTCAGACAATGCCTTTGCAACGACTACGTACATATATTTCCTGAAAATCTATTCTGTATTGCACGCACGTACGTTTTTTTCCACAGACGTATACTTTCCATAAGAAAAATTCGTGTCTACGTTGATTCTGGGACTTGTTTTTATTCTCATTCGTAGCTTTCCCTTGCGCGCCGGTTGATTTATTTTTTCGCATGTAAGAGACGAAACCAATTTCCGCGCCAACAATATTAAATTAGGGCTCTGCGCAAATGGGCAAAAACCTCGTATTTTACATTCTCGAGCAAGAAAAACGGCCCTGAGCCGCAAATGAAATTCAAGTCGTTAAATTTCGGTTTAATTATTCTCACATTTGAGCCGAACTTCGCTTTTTCACGACGAAACTTTATTTTACTTTTTTTTCGGACTGGAAAATCTGATTCCAACGCTTCGTGGCATTTTCAACTCGATACTCTGCGAATTAAAACAATTTTATCCTATGAAAAAAAAATTCTCTGACGTCAAGGATTTAAGATATTTGATTTCGCATTTTTTTATTTTCCCATCTGAACGCGTGTAAATTCCAGTCGCTCTCGTTTATGAGTTGCAAATAAATGTGTTTACGATTTTCCTCAAAAAATTTCGGCTCAAGCCTTTCCGGCTGTCCGCAAAAAAAAAAAAAATCCTAAAAACATTTTTTTTGCAACCCGATTTTTGAAACTTTTTACAGAAACGTGACTTGAATTTTCACGCGTTTTGATGGAGAAGATAAAAAATTGGAAATCAAATATCTGAAATTCTAAATGTCAGAAATTTCTTTTCATAGGCGAAAATTTGAAGTTTTGTTGCCAAGAACGTTTACACAAAATTTCGGAAGAATCCTGAATAAAATGGTTTTGTAAACATTTTCAAATTCCCACCGTATTTTCAGGCGATCCTATTTAATAGCAAAAAAAAATGGATTTTCGATTGATCGCGTGGAAAACAATCGTTGCGCCGCACAGTCTTGTTTTGCCGATTATCGTCACGCGATATTCGCAGCGTTGTAGAATTTGATTTATTATTTTTGTTTTTTTTGTTTCTGGATTTCACGATGTTTCGTTTTTTGAACAGTATATCGTATAGTATGACGAACGAAACGCGAGCTTGTATCAGCTTTTTCGCACACAGCCGCTGTGCACCGAGGGAATTTCCATAAATTTGAATAGAAGTATCGTATCGCGTTGATGCACACGTCCGATGAACGCGCGACCACGCCAGATATTCTCGTAAGCTTCGTCATGTTTTCTTCTCATTTTAAATTCGATTTTTTCCATCAATCCACCGAGGATCCATTGTTTTTTGTTATTCATACGCGTATCGACGCACACATCGTCGGTATCGGAAAAACGGAGCTCCAATTTGGCGCCCACTGACTTGGGACCCATCGCCACGCATCCATCAAACACATGCGGAGACGATTCATAGCCGGATGCAGTTGAAAAGGCTGCTAATAGTCCGACTCTATTACATGAAAATTCTGCAATATTATTTATTTCCTTCCCATTCAGGATTTTTAGTCGCTATGGAATTTCTCAATGTTAATAATTGTTCAATAATTAGCTTCTTAATCGTCGTGAAATTTTTACACGAGCTTGTGAATACTTCACGCCCTTCAAGGACGTTTAATGACAACGGTCAAATCAAAATGTTCGTTTTCAGTTTTTCTTGTATACAAAATGGTTCGCGAGCCCAAGTTCATTGGAAAATGTTGTTACTAATTGACTAAACAACAACATACTCTAAATTCAAGATTGTCCGAGATAATTTATATTTTTTATATAATAACCAAAATTTCGAACAAATTTTTACGACCTATTTTTTTGAAAAATTAAATAATCATGGTTTTCGAATCATGGCAACCTGGAGAAATATTTAAAATCAATCGTTAAGGACGTTGTATGGCGACGGTCGAATCTAAATGTTCGTTTTCAGTTTTTCTCACATAAAAAATCGTTTCCGAGCCTAAGTTCAAAAAAAAAAAATTGTTAGGAATTGTCTCAAGATCGACATACTCTAAATTCAAGATTGTTCGAGGTAATTTGTATTTTTTATATAATAACCAAAATTTCGAAAAAATTTCACGAGCGATTTTTTTGAAAAACTAAATAAAGCTTGTTCGATGTTGCATAAAAGCGTATGCAGAGTTTTAAGAGGCTTCACCATTTAGAAATGGAAATATTTAATGTTGAAAATTGGAACTTTTAACACGCGCTCTTATGAGAAACTACTGAAAATTGTGATTTTTCTAAATAAATATCTCGACTTTGACATGGTGAATGCTCTCGAAATTGCGCGAGCTATTAGAAATCACTATTCTCTTTGTGTGGTGCAAATTTAAAGGAGCTCTGTATATCGTTTGAAAATGTTGCATACAACGTCCTTGAGCGTTGAGTTCTGACCCAAACCTGATACAAAGGTCCTTTGATGGTAACGCGTAAATAATAAATAATAATTGTAAATACGATAACAATAGTTCGAGACAATCAGGGGCTAGTTTACGAACTGTTTACAAATCTTTCGCTTCGTTGGCATTGATGTAAACACACACGAGTTTAGTTGCTACAAAGTGAAATTTAATTGGTTGCCTCTAAATTCAAATGTATTCATCAAGAGCATAGTCCTCGGGTCTCTGTGTTTTTAACATTTCCCCACGGGCACTAGGGCAGCTTAATAATTATAAACCACCGAGAATTTTACCACGCCCCAAAATTTTATTTTCACCATCGCCGATTAATAAATCCTCCATAACAAAATAACTGAAAATTCATTCCCGCTAATGACGGTAATGGAACTTTTGGGAAACGTGCGAAAATTAACTCGGCGTTGGAATTCTCTTTAAAGCGAATTTATTGATTAACCCCGTTGTGAAAATGATTTAACGAAAAAACAATAATTACCGGGTCAGAAAATGCGTCGACCGAATAAAAATTCGGTTGACGAATAAATTTGCTAGAAAACAAAAATTCAGGAATATATTAAAAATTCGACAATCTCGATTGACGTAAAAAACAATTTTAATGCTATTTATTATTCTCGCAAACATACGATGACAGTATTTTTCGTAATAACTTAATGAAATTACATTTTTTAAATATATACAACGCTCGATGAGTAAAAAAAAAAACCTCGAATTTTCAGACAATTGGATAACGATGAAAATGTGTAATTTAAAAATTGAGTGATTAAGAAATTTTTGCACCGTTATCAAGTTTTTTTGCTGTCGCTCATCTCGTACTCAAAGTGACGGTCGATAAAGCCAATTTCAAGCGACAACCACGATATTAATATCCGGAGTTAATTCGCCGAATGAATTTGACTTTTTTTTCTTTTTCATTTTTTTAAAAATTCATTCGGTTTTTTTTTGTTTTTTGTTTTTTTTTTTATCAAGCACGAATCGTTCACGCAATCACGTAATGTGGTGCATGCAGTTGAGATTTTTGTGACGTTATTTATCGATGATTTCATAGCTTTTCACCACTTAAATTGAGGACGTTGTAATACGAATGATCAGGAAACCTATCGAGCTCGATGTAATCCGTTTCATCGAGAAGCAGACCCTCAGCAAGACTCACAAGCTCACCGAATGATGGCCTGCACGCTGGATCTTTGTCCCAACAATAATACATTATGTTGTAAAGCTCTCGCTTACAATGCTCTGGTCTGTCCAGTCTGTAACCCTCTTTTATCCTCCGCATCACCTGTAACATAAAACTCAATTAATTATCATGCACTGGACTCGCTCTTCCAGCATTTTTCTTCAAATTTTCAAATTGCATACTCAACGTATGCTATTGCGTTTACATTACAACATTTATGCTGCAAATTATTTCGCTCGACCAACCATTCGTTGAAAATCATTATCATAGGAAACGCAATAATCGTTATTAGCTTTTCGAGCATTAAGGACATTGTATGCACAGTTTCTGACGATAGAATTCCTTCAAATTTGCACGACACAAAGAGAATAATGATGTCTAATAGCTGGTGCAATTTTGAGAGCTTTCAGCATGTAAAAGTCGAGATATTTATTTATAAAAATCACAATTTTCAGTCGTTTCTCATAAAGAGCTCGTGTCAAAAGTTGCAATTTTCAACATTAAATATTTCGATTTCTAAATAGTGAAGCCTCTTAAAACTTTGCATACGCTTTTGTGCAACATCGAACAAGCTTTATTTAGTTTTACAAAAAATACGGTCGTTCAAATTTTTCGAAATTTTGGTTATTCTATAACAAATACAGCACGGAGAGAATGTTACATCAAAATGTACCATGTTATATGACTCTGAAGTTTGCATCGTTGGAATACATCCAAATTCGTTTTTTATCTTTGACAAAAATAATTGTTTAAATGGAGAAAATGTAATTACGACGATGGAATGATCGATTTTTGCCTTCCGAAAAGCATATCGCGTCGAAAAATTTGGATGACATTAAAAATCGCATGAATCATCAGAAAAATCAAATTTATTTCGTTGCATTCCAACGTTGCAATCTTCAGCATCATCATGTTATTATAGTTCCCTGGTACCAAGTCGTCCCTCTGAAAAATTTTAGCAAAAACGTAGTCATTTTTCGTTCTTTTTTTTTTAAATCGAAATCGGGGAAATTATGACATTTTCGCCCTTTTCATCTTGAATTTAGAGTATGTCGTTGTTTAGTCAATTAGTAACAACTTTTTTTAATCAACTCAGGCTCGCGACCGATTTTGTATGTAAGAAAAACTGAAAACGAACATTTAGATTTGATCGTCGCCATACATCGTCCTTAGTTGTGGAAAATCGAACGAAAAAACTCGTTTATATTCGCCTGCTTCATTAATTTATAAAAAAAAATGCCGTGAAGAGTGCAACCGGATAAATTGCTCAATTATAAGTCCACCCGTGATTTTATTGGCTAGGACGAGGAATCAAGGCTCGAAATTTCGAAAAATGTTGTCACGGGGCTCGCGTTCCGCTTTTTTTTTTTCATTTTGATACTTGGCTCCGAGCCGTTGCATCTCTTGATACCTCGATCAAAATCGAGCGGCATTCTGGTTAAATTTTTTTTCCATAGCACTCGAACAATTAGCTCCAATTATATGTAAACGGTCTAGGCCAATTTTTTGTAAAGTTGCCAATAGCGTTGAACCGAAAAGTTGAACGATTTGTTTCGAGCGTTTGCAATTTCGTAGAATTTCGCCTCAAAATACATTAACACTCCATAAAGATCGAAATGGTAAACGAATCAAAATTTAATAACCATCAAAACCACTCAATGGAAATATAACGCAAATAGCGTGTTGCAAATTTAATTAAATTAAAAAACTTGGATCGCGAGGCAGTGAAACACAAAACTCGTTCAATAATTCAACAAATTGCATGAAACAAAATGTGAATTTTTCATTTTTAGGTCTAGAACGGTGACCTAATTTTTTTTCACCTATTTCGGTGACCTGGGGTCATGAATGAACCTTATAATTTCGAAAAATTTACATCTCCGGTAAAATTTAACGAAGAGCGTTCAACTTGGGCGCATTCTTTCCATTTTTTAATGCAGGATCACGTGAGCCTGGACCAATTTAGCTCGACGTCAATAAATCAGTCAAAAATGCGGTGAAACTCGCCCGGGGGTCGTTTTCGACCCCAGTTTACCGTTCCGGGGTTATTTTGAATAAATTTCCCGACAATAATACGAAATTCAGAGCTTTTTCAAATTTCCATTGACATTTTTTCCAAAATTAAATTTTTATAATATATACAACGCTCGATGAGTAAAAAAAAAAACCGCAAATTTTCAGACAATTGGATAACGATGAAAATGTCATTTAAAAATTGAGTGATTAAGAAATTTTTGCTGTGGCCAATCTCGTCAATTTAGCTTGACGTCAAAAATGCGGTAAAACGCTTCAAAAAACGGGAGAACGAAGGGCGAAAGGGCGCGGGATCTAAATCCGCCCGGGGGTTGTTTTTGACCCCATTTTATCGGTCCAGGATTAATTTAAATAAATTTCCTGACAATAATAGGAAATTCAGAGCTTTTTCAAATTTCACTTCGCCTTTATCCAATTTCCGCACCCCACGAGATTAAAATCGATTCCATATTGAAATCTACTCTGTTTGCGTAATTATCTCGTTATTGAAATTGCATTGCGGGATGAATAAAATACAAGACCGTCGGTAATTGTGTCATAGGAGCAATTATAATTTTATACCGAGCCCTGGAGAGCGACAAATATGGGAATAAAGATTGATGGCGAATGGGTCAAGTTGAAAGGATTTTAGAGTGCAAATGAAAAACGAATATTGAATAAATTCAACGAGAACGGGAAACTATACCTCAGCAGCGGCGAGACCAGGATACGGTGTCGAACCCAGTGTCACTATTTCCCAGATGAGGACACCGAAACTCCAAATGTCCGATTTAACCGAGAATATATTGTCGTAAAGGCTTTCCGGTGCCATCCAACGAATTGGCAAACGTCCCTCGGATTTTCTTTCGTATATTTGATTCGCTGCTACGTCACGAGCAAAACCAAAATCCGCCACCTTACAGGCACGGTTTTCGTCTATCAAAATATTTCGAGCTGCCAAATCTCGATGAATTATCCCTTTCGAGGCCAAATATTCCATGCCCTTGGCGACCTTGGTGATCCAACAAACAAAAAGATCACGTTTTCATATCAAATTATACAAAAAAATCGAGAACAGAATCAATTCCAATCGTTTTTCCCTTAAAAAAAAAAAAACTTGTTGATTCTGTTCGGAGTTTTTCCCAAAATGTGTTTTTGCACAATGACAATGTTGCTTTTAGGCTTTAGCCCCAAAAAATGCCACAAACAAAATGTTCTCGAGATGGACGATGCTCAAATCTTCCCCCCTATGAGGAAACTCTCGTTTGTAATTTTGGCTTCCTCGGAACTTTTAAACATCTTGAGGAAATTTGCAAATTTCAATTCGCAGCGTTTTTTGTATTTCCATTTAAATTATAGAATTTCGACAACTTTTCTAGAAAGTAAAAAGAACGTACGGACTTTTACACAACATGTTGGAGAATTTGGAAAAATTGAAACGGTTGTACGATTTTTTGAAAAACTGAGATTTTTCGTAAAATTTGGAAATTTCATTAAATGCAAATCGTTCAACCGATATTTCCTAAATTCAATACCAACCTTTCCATTGTGGTACTCAACATATAAAAACAAAATTAGTAAAAAATCTTGAAATTTGCATAAGTCAGAGCGTTGACATTTTGAAAATTTCATAATGCCGTAAAAATTCGTATTTTTCCATCAATTCCGCCAAAAATTCTCAGAGTATACAGAAAAGAAAATATTTACAATAATTTATTTAGCATTCATTGGCCAATCGTTGACCGTAGAAAAAAATCACAAAATTGACTGAAAAATGTAAAAAAAAAAGGAAAAATTTCTCTCAAAGCTAATTTTTTTGTATTTTAAAGATTTCCTAAAAAAAGCAGACGATTCAATGGTAATTTGAGAAATCTGGCCATTTTTTCCCTTTCCTTACTCGTTGAGATAATTTTCTTCCTTTTCGGAGCCGCAACGTCGTCTCTACTTCGGGGATATTTTTATAGAAATTAAATCCAAAGGTCGACGGTAGAGAATTGTATTTAGTCGAAAAATGGAATTTTTAGACTTTTTTTAGGTGGTGGATAAAAGTTGAGAGTGATAATTGGTCAGAGGGTCGTCCGATCGCAAACGAAGGAATGAAATTTACCTGATATACGAAACTGGTGAGATCGCGTGAGGTCAGGCCTGGTCCACCGTGATTTCTCTCCTCTCTGGAGGCTCTCAAAAAACTTTGAAGTTTTCCGCCGCTCACGTACTCCAAAATAACGAACATCGGTTCTCGTTCTGTACAACAACCAAGTAATCGAACTACGTTCGGATGAGGCTCCAGGCTCTTCATGACTTTGAGCTCCTGTGCCAGGTCCAGCCTTTCTCGCTCGGTTGCATTTTCCTTCAACGTTTTTACTGCCACTATCGAGGGACCGGGTTTATCATCTATGTCGATTGCTTCGCTCCGCCATACTTGGCCAAAACAACCTTCCCCAAGGATGTTAAAAACCTGTGTCAAAATTCGTACCTCAACGATTAAAATTTCATTTTCATATCGACCAGCACAGTCGTATCAAATCTCTATCAAAACAGACATTTCCTTGGACGAAGATTGAGGGCTTTTTTTTTTATTAGAGCTCTAAAAAAAGTGTAGAAAAAAAATTTACGGGGATTTTACGTGTTTTCGAATCAAAGCAGCTTGGAGAAATATTTGAAATCAATCGTTTAGGACGTTGTACGCAGACGCTCAAGTCTAAATGTTTGCTTTCATTTTTTCTTGCTTCCAAAATCGTTTGCGAGCCTAAGTTCATTAAAAAAAAGTTGTTACTAATTGACTAAAGAACGACGTACTATAAATTCAAGATTGTCCGAGGTAATTTGTATTTTTTGTACACTAACCAAAATTTCGAAAAAATTTAACGACCGATTGTTTTGAAAAACTAAATAAAGCTTCGTTCGTTGTTGCATAAAAGCGTATGCAAAGTTTTGAGAGGCTTCACCATTGAGAAATCGAAATATTTAATGTTGAAAATTGCAAATTTTAACACGAGCTCTTTATGAGAAACTACTGAAAATTGTGATTTTTATAAATAAATATCGCGACTTTTACATGGTGAAACCTCGCCAAATTGCAGGAGCTATTAGACATCACTATTCTCTTTGTGTGATGCAAATTTCGAGGAATTTCATCGATAGAAAATTCTGCATACAACGTCCTTAAGCCGATTTCGTAGCAAACTAAATAGCCCGAATCCCATTGCGGATCTTGAGATGTCTCTCTGTGAAAGATTCAGTGGAAAACGTTCAGTATTTCTGGCATCAAAAGCAGCCGAATATATTGTCCGGCTGACAAACTTTCTCTTCCTCACCTTGATTTATATTCCTAGAGAGCAAGTGCTCAAAAAGATAATTAATGACAATAAATCAAATTTTTTGATTAATTTTATTCGTAGAGAATTCGAACGAGATAATTATTTTTCATTTCATATTCAGATAAAAGTATCAAGTCTAAGGTCAGCAGATAAAATTTGTATCATGAAAACATTTCTTTTGTTTCTTTTCGCGAGAGCACACTCGATGGAAATTGTCTAGTACATCAAGTTTTGTGTAGCATCGTTGACCTACTTTTCAACATTTGCAATGAAATTTAAACCCCTTGAGTCGTGCTTTTTGCTTTTCCAAACCCTCGCGATGTTTATTCGCGGAATTTCAATCCGCGCTAATGATATTTGAAGACACTTAACAATTACGAATATGCACGTGCGTTTTGACGTTTGCAATTAATTATTTTTGGATTCAACTTCAACTTCATTCGCCGTTCTCTATTTTCCTCTGAGCCATTTAATGAACGGTGTTTTTTTTGCTAATCACCGAGACGTTGAATGGAAAATGAATCGGCAAAATAAAAAATTTCATCACCAACTCAATTCACTCCGAGTGAAATGTGCAGAATTTTTCACAACGTAGAAAGATTTTTGTTGGAAAAAAAAAATAAAGAAACGTCCCGGAAAAAGCCAACGAAATTTCACGTTCATGATGGGCGAAGGAAAAAAAAACATGAATACTGAAACGATGATTGGATTTTTCTGTTAATCATTGAACTTTTAAATGTTTCTTATTCGCATGCATCGATTTCTCGAATCGAAATATTTCTATTTTTGTACTGACCTTGAGCCTGTGTCTGGGAAATTCCCACTTGTCGCTCTGAATCTTCGTTTGCATACCAGCCTGATTGTCCTTTTCCCAAGGCTCGTATCTGTTGCTTTTGGCCTTTTGGCCTCTCCATCTTTTCAGGACGAGCGAAGGATCGTCCGAAAGATTTGACACGCTCACGGAGGCTTGTTCCTTCTGCGAAAATGTCCATTTTAACAATTAAAAGTCGAACATTTGACCAACAATCTGGCAATTTCACAAATTTGAAACGAAGCTCAGAAATTTTACTAATCACTTTTCGTTGCTACGAATAAATGCGAACAAGAAAACACAACAAAAAATCCCTAAACTGAACTGTAATTGCTGTTTGGACAAAAAAAAATCGACCCGGCGTTACGATAATTTCAATTAAAATATTAATAACGAAATAATTACGCGAACGGCGTGGATTTGAATATGAAATCGATTTTAATCTCGTGGAGAGCGGAAATTGGATGAAGAGAAAGTGAAATTTAAAAAAGAACTGAATTTCGTATTATTGTCAGGAAATTTATTCAAATTAAGCCTGGAACGGTAATCTGGGGTCAAAAACGACCCCCAGGCGAATTTAAAACCCGCACCATTTCTCCCTTCGATCTCCCGTTTTTAAAAATCGTTTAACCGCATTTTTAACTGATTTTTTTACTTCAATCTAAATTGCTCCAGGCTCGCGTGATCCTGCATTAAAAAACGAAAAGAGTGAGCCCAAGTTGAACTCTTTTCGTTGAATTTTACCGGAGATATAAATTTTTCAAAATTCAAGTTACCGAAAAGAGTTAAAAAAAAAAGTTGAGTTACTGTTTCAGGGTTAAAAATCGCTCAGTGACCTGATTTTTGCTTACGCTCCGGAATTATGATCCTGAAGTTTGCATCGTTGCAAATAAACGAAATGGAAATTTTTTCAAAGTCAAAAATGCAGATTTTTTAATTTACCAAAAGTTTTGGAGAAGCATAAAAATGACGGAAAAAAGTTGTCCGAAACTTTTGGTGGAATAAAAAAGTTGCCATTTTGACTTTGAAAAAAATTCTATTTCGTTTATTTGCAACGATGGAAACTTCAGCATCATTCCGGAATTTAAGTTTGTGCATGCGCCCAAGTTCCTGAAGGATTATGTTATTTATTTGTTTTACTTTTTCATTATTTACCGTGTCCTCCTTGGACTTTCGAGCGGTGCAGAACTTGTTTCTGATGGACCAGACACCGAGACCGAGACCGAGTAACAAGGCGCAAACAGCCGCTACTGGAACCAAGGTTATTGCCATATCCTGACTGGGTGGTGCCTGGCTCGGGGATATTTTAGACGTCAGGGCTGTGCCCTCGATCTCGTTACTCTCGGGGGATTCTTCCGGTAAGCCATTTGTCGTTGTCGTACGACGGGTCGTTTGATATTCCGGTCGGGGTGACTCTGGCTGAAGTTTCGTCGTTTTTTGGCCGCTGCCAACCGGCGGCGGAGCTATCGGCGGATGAACCATCGATGGTCTTGGATAAGACGGCAAATTAGGCAGGCCCAGCAGTGGCGGACGTATCCTCCCACCGGAACCGTGTTGGCTTGGAAAAGGCGATCTGTACGACGCGTCATTAGAACCCAAATTACAAATGCATTCGGTCGAGTGAAATAAAAATCGAAGGAATTCATGATGTTGAAGTTTGCATCGTTGGAATGCAACGAAATTCTGTTTTTTTGTCCATTTTCATCGGAAACAATTATTTTTCCATCTCATCTCGTGTGAAAAGTTTTCTCAACATTTTCACACACGACCGCGAGCCAACGGCATTGTGAATTAAGTTTATTGCGAGTGTACCAAAGGGACTGCAACTTGGAGGCGAAGTTGTGGATCGTCGATTCTTGGAAGGAATTCATCAAACACTTGAGGAAATTGAAAAAGAGTATACTGTACCTTGTGTGTCCTCCATTGGGCGCCGAGGTATTCTTTATGTTGACATAAACCTCAGTCTTAGCCGTCAGTTGACCATCGGAGACGGTCACGTATAAAAACAGGTTCTGGCCTCCCTGGAACCAAGAAACAAGAAGATGATCGTATAGCTTACAGTACTCGTCAAGCTTCCCATTGATTTTTCAACATACACATCATTTTCGACTTATATATTACGTGTACTTGTGTATAATGACGTTCATGTATAATGCAGACACACAACGTCGTTACGAATTCTCGGTGTCTAGGTCGAGACAACGTCCCACCATTACTGCAATTTTCTCTCTGCTGTACCTCGATCTCCACCTTAAGGACGTTCTATGGCGACGGTCAAATCTACATTTTCATTTCCACTTTTTCTTACGTACAAAATGATTCGCGAGCCCAAGTTCATTCAAAAAACGTGTTACAAATTGACTAAAAAACGACATACTCTAAATTCAGGATTTTCCGAGGTAATTTGTATTTGTTATGTAATAATCCAAATTTCGAAAACATTTTACGACCGATTTTTTTGAAAAACTATATAAAGCTTCGTTCGATGTTGCATCAAAGCGTATGCAAAGTTTTAAGAGGCTTCACCATTTAGAAATCGAAATATTTAATGTTGAAAATTGCAACATTCAAAACGAGCTCTTTATGAGAAACTAATGAAAATTGTGATTCTTATAAATAAATATCTCGACAGCTACATGGTAAAACCTCTTAAAATTGATGACGTTGAAGTTTGCAACGTTGGAATGCAACGAAATGCATCAGAGCTCGTAATTATTATTTAATATTTGGCACGGGCAATAAAACAATCGTCTCTCGAGTCCCAAAAACTCATTCGGGACGAAAAATAGCCACATGATTTTCAAAATTCGATAAATAATTAATGGAAACAATATTTTTCGTCGAATCTCAACGTTGCAAACTTCAGAGTCATTAGAATTGCGGGAGCTATTAAATGTCGAAATTCTCTTTGTGTGATGCAAATTTCGAGGAATAGTATCAATAGAAAATTCTTCATACAACGTCCTTAGGCCGATTTCGTAGGAAACTAAATAGCCAAAATCCCATTACGGATCTTGAGCTGCCTCTCTGTGAAAGATTCAGTGGAAAACGTTCAGTATTTCTGGCATTAAAAGCAGTCGAATGTCCGACTGACGAACTTTCCCTTTCTCGCCTTGATTTAAATTTCTAGAGAGCAATTGGTCAAAACGATAATTAATGACAATAAATAAAAATTGCATGGTGATCGACATGATTGTACAAATTGTACATGGTGAAACCTCTTGAAATTGCTCGAGCTATTAGATGTCATTTGAAGGAATTCTATCGATAGATAATTTTGCATACAACGTCCTTGACATTGGGAAAAATCGCTCCACCGTATGCGAAAATCCGTAGCACAAGGCCGTCGGATATTTCTGATCTGCCGTGGATAAATTATTTAATTTATTTGGAGCTGATCACTGAGCCGAACCAAAATAAAGGACGAGGCTTGAAGGACGGGACACGCTTCTCACTTCGTGCTTTCAATGGTAACGCTCTGAATCAGCTCTCACTAATTAATCAATATCTGATGAACGGTGTGTCGAAGGAAGAAAACGTTATTCCGAACAATCTTTGGTTTGAATTTAGCAGGATTTGATTGCTCTGATAATTTTATTCAGACGATAAACTGACGATAAACTTTTTTTGAAAAATCACAAAAATTCCATCATTGCAGCAAGAAATATTCTAGAACGACTCTTCGAAAAGTAAACTTTTGTCATTCCAATCGTAAATATTGCTGACAATTTCGTTCGAAATAAAAAATATTGTCAAAATTACAAAAATTTTGAAATCAACCAAAAATATTTAGTTTACCGTGCTCAAAAAAATATCGACGTTATTTATTCTACAAAATTTCATTTCCGGTGCAAAACTACTCGAAGAACTTGCCATTCCAGTCTGGCGATAAACAATATCGTAAAATGCACCGAGGCTGAAGTTGCATCGTTGGAATGCAACGAAATTTCGTTTCTTCTTGAGCAGAGCTCGTGATTCTAATTAAATATTTGGTCAGAAAAATAAAACGATCTTTTTTTAGGATCCAAAAAGAAAATCGGTACGAAGTATTGTCGTCGGTTTTGAAATTGGACAGTAAATTGCAAGAAAAACGTATTTTTCGTTGCACTTGAACGTTGCAAACTTCGGTGCCATAAAATGCATCAGTTCGAGACCGGATGTTGGGCTTGGATAAGGCGCGTTCTCACGAGATTCTTCAGAATCTTGAACGGAGCTTAATTGGACGTCTCGGAAGTTTGCAACGTTGAGAATCAATGAAAAATATTTTTTCGACTAATTATTATTATTTTAATCATTATTTTGGGACTCGAGAGACGATCGTTTTATTGTCTGGGCCAAATATTGAATAATAATGATGAGTTCTGATGAAGAGAAAACCGAATTTTGTTGCATTCCAACGATGCAAACTTCAACATTATTTAATTGGACAAAATATCTTGATGGAATTTAATCTTCGTCAGATTCATCGAGATTTATAATGGACGGAGAAAAACTTGTTTCTTGGAACTTGAATTCATCAACGAATTACGAAAGTTATTTTTTCCTGGTATATTATTGCTTACCCTTCCTTTGAGCGTCTCATTAAGAAAGACCGTGCCGGTAACGTTGTTTATAAAAAATGGTAATGGGGGCTGAGGACTGTCATCGCCATTGTAACTGTGGCCAAGAGGTTCAAGACCGAATGTCAAATCGTCCTGTTCGTTGTCCTCCGCTCTCACTCTGTCAACGATACTCCCAACGGGCTCGGATTCCGGTAACACCCAATTACGCTGAAGCCACATAACTGGCGGCGTATTGTCGCTGAATTGACATTCTGAAAAATAAACAATCATCTCGTGCTACAACCAGGAATATTTCCTCCTAACGATTACACAAAGCGAATCTCGCTTTGATTTAAAACACAATTCAATTTTCCAGCTATTCGGTCATTACACGCGACTTTAACGAATCTAAATGTTTGTTTTCCGTTTTCCTTACATACCAAATGGTTCGCGAGCCCAAGTTCATTAAAGAAAGTTGTTGCTAATTGGCTAAAGAACAACATACTCTAAATTCAAGATTTTCCGAGGTAATTTGTATTTTTTTCATAATAACCAAAATTTCGAAAAAATTTAACGACCGATTTTTTTGAAAAACTCAATAAAGTTTCTTCGATGTTACATAAAAGCGTATGCAAAGTTTTAAGAGGCTTCACCGTTTAGAAATCGAAATATATAATGTTGAAAATTGAAACTTTTAACTCGCGCTCTTATGAGAAATTATTGAAAATTGTGATTTTTATAAATAAATATCTCGACTTCTATATGGTCAAACCTCTTGAAATTGCGCGAGCTATTATATATAATTATTGTCATTGTGTGGTGCAAATTTGAAGGAATTCTATCGATAGAAAATGTTGCATACAGCGTTCTTAATTAATTCAAGCGATGTCAAATTCATTTTAATTCTGGCAATTTTCCACGGTTCATCTGCGCGAGTATAAAATTCATCGTCACCTTCCACAGTAGAATTTTCTTTCACACTTCGTGTATGAAATACAAAAGGAAACGAACATGAAATATTGGAAAAGACCGCAGAGTCACTGGAAATTAACGGAATTATTTTAAGATCCTTTTCCATTGATTTCTATTCTTTGATTTTTTTTCCATTTGTGAGTATTGGTTGGGAAAAGTAAAGAGCTATCTACGTTTTTTTTTTTTTATGTTTTCTTCCATGGCTCGTGGTTACGCTCGGTGGTACGCCGAGTTCCAATTAGCTACGGACTTCACGTTACGATAATAAGAGAAAAAAAAGGAAGAGAGAGGAGACGAACGAGACTTTTCTTCACTGTATTCCGGTGGATTATACATTCGCTTGTATGTGAATGTCTGTACAAGAGCGCTTTTCATATGTACAAGGGAAGAGAATGCTGGCTATCGTACGCCATGAGAGATCGACCTTGATACGCATCTTACTGGCATTTCGAGTTCATATCATCAAGTAGAGTGTGACCCTGGCACTTGGTGCCTGACCTTCGCTTCACTGACCGATCGTAATGAACCGTTGTTTTTTTCGTGTCAAATAATTAACGCATCGCGGATCGTGTAATTAACGATTTCGTATCATCCACAAAAACAAACTCAGTGAGGCACGTGTCTTTTTTTTTTTTTTTCATTCAATCACATCGACCCTCATTTTGGTGATGTTGGAGTTTGCATCGTTGGAATGCAACGAAATTCTGTTTTTTCTGCCAAAAACTCAATCGAGACGAAAAATAGCCATGATTTTGAAAATTCCATAAATAATTAATACGAGCAATATTTTTCGTTGAATCTCAACGTTGCAAACTTCAGCGTCATATGGAGACTAGGTATTTTATTGAGAAACGCATCAGCGCCCGAACCCGTCAAGTATTAGTTTCGATTTTTTTTCGAAATTTTGGTTTTTATTGCATACGCTTTTTCGGTTATTATTTCCATACGCTTTTATGCAACATCGAAGAAGCTTTATTTAATTTTTGAAAAAAAATCGGTTGTCAAATATTTTCGAGATTCTGGTTATTATATAAAAAATATAAAAAATACAGATTACCTCGGACAATTTTGAATCTATAGTATGCGCAATTTCAAGAGGTTTTACCATATAGAAGTCGAGATATTTATTTATAAAAATCACAATTTTCAGTAGTTTCTCATAAGAGCACGTGTCGAAAGTTCCAATTTTCAACATAAAATATTTCCATTTCTAAATGGTGAAGCCTCTTGAAACTTTGCACACGCTTTTATGCAACATCGAAGAAGCTTTATTTAGTTTTTCAAAAAAATCGGTCGTAAAATGTTTTCGAAATTTTGGTTATTATATAAAAAATACAGATTGACTCGGGCAATCTTGAATTTAGAGCATGTTGTTCTTTAGTCAATTAGTAACAACTTTGTTTCGTGATCTTAGGCTCGCAAACCATTTTGTGTGTAAAAAAAAAACTGGAAACAAACATTTAGATTTGACTGTCGCCACGCAACGACCTTAATCAAAAGTGCACTCAGAATACTTTCGTATATGACAGAAAAATATTAGTGTTACGGTTAATTTGGGAAATTACGCTACCAGGAAAAGAAGTAAATGATGTGGGAAAACTTTCTGTCAAATGTTGTATAAGAAATTTTCAACTGTCCCGCTGCGATTTTTTGAATTGCCTTTATTTTTAGTGTATTGAAATATCGGCAGTGAAAAAATGGATTCGTTGTTTGTGCCTTGAATTTTCGATGAGCAATAAATTCAGTAGAATCGTGCGCGAGAGTGAAAAAATTCCAACGACGATAGAGCACGAGCTCTCTTGCTTTTTTCGGCGAGTTGCAACCTACCGGAAAGTCCACCAACACATAAGCACGTAATACATTCTAAAGAATATGATATACAAATGGGCTGTAGACTAAAAGCCGCATGCTGGTGTGTCCGGCACCTTGAGGGACATGGAGAAAGTGGGACGATGAAAGTGCGACTAAACGAGAAGGGAGCCTTGATGTTCACTCGACGAGAGTAGATGTTAAATGAAAATATTGCCTTCCTCACTTTTCAGTTGATGGCTAATTTTTCAAGCACATATTTCAACGAGATCGGGAACCAGCATTTTACATTTCTAATTAATCTCCCAATAATTCACTCATTATTGTACATCGAGAAAATCAAATTTTCCAAAAACAAAAAAAAATGACTCTGAAGTTCGCAACGTTGAGATTCATCGAAAAATATTGTTTCTATTAATAATTCATTGAATTCCCCGAAAATTATGCCTATTTTTCGTCTCGATTGAGTTTCTATTCGAACATTTTATTGTCCGGCACAAATACTGAATAATAATTATGAGCTCTGCTGAAGAAAAAACAGAATTTCGTTGCATTCCAACGATGCAAACTTCAACATTGTCCAAAACATAGTGGAAATTTACGAATTCCAGTAAAATATTGACGATAATCTCGGGTCAAAAACTATTCCAGGCGACTTTAAATCCTGCGCGCCATTTTCCCTTTGGTCTCTCATTTTTAGTCGTTTTACCGCATTTTCGACCAATTTTTCGACTCCAAACAGAATGGCCCTAGGTTCACGCGATTCTGCATGAAAAAACGAAAAGAATGAGCCCAAGTTGAACGCTTTTCGTTGAATTTTACCGAAGATACGAAGGCTTTCGAAACTGGGGTCATTCGTGACCCCAGGGTTACCGGAATAGTTAAAAAAAAAAGGTCACTTTTTTAGGGTCAACTAACCTGGAACATTTGCCAGTAATAAAATGATGTTCGAGCGAATTTGGAAAAGGAATTGTGGGTCCAGGATGAATTTTTAATCAGAGGTAAAATCGATTGAGGTTTCCTCAACGCGGAACGACAGCAGGACCGTCTTAAACCAGAAAAACTTGGTCATATCGTCTTATCGCGATTGTAGCAGCAACTCACAACCATTCACTTCTTATTCACCGCAATGATATCCATTATTCAGACGGTCTTTACCAGTTGGAGTGCTTTTCTCTCTCCCTTCCTTTTTTGTTTGTTGCTCTCTTCGTCTCTTTCTCTAATTCGTTTTGTCTCGCTCTTTCTCTCTCGCGAAGCATCCCACAATGCAGCCCCGCGCACATATCACAGGCTTTTATACCGTTTTCTCGCTGACTTGAATCTCTCCGTTTCTACCACATCGTCTTTTGTCCACTTTTGTTGACTAGCTGTACGTTCCTTTGCAGGTGTACCACACCTGAGATCCGAGCGACGTTTGGCATACGTCCAAACGGCCTTATAAAATCTGACGTTTCTAAAAAAAACAACAAAAAAAAGGAATCCGCAATTCCTTGACATCCGCTTGGCGAGCAACCGCGAAAGGGTTCAAATTTCTTTTTCTCATTCATTGACGCGACCTTTTTGTATTTCATCTGGTTTTCATCGCCTATCAACGATATTAACGACTCGATTCAATATCGACGCCAATGATTTGTAAATCTCGAACGCTCCAAGAGAAAGCAAGGCAAAAGTTGTTTTTTTTCGTGCACTGAACAATTTATACATCACCGCGAGTCAAGACACGATCTCGCGGTCTCCTGTACCGACCGAGAAAGATTTTACGATCGCACAAATCATGCAGTGCTCAATTATTCGCGTTTCTGTATTTTTATTCACTCGCATCTTCTTCCCACGGATTATCAGAAAAACATTCATTAATGAAGCACATTGCTTATGGGCAAGAATTAATGTGAATTGTAATTTTTCGAGAACATCCGTGTCTTTCATTTTGTGGCCTCGACGTCCTCCAGAAAGTAGAGAACAAAATTCAGACTCAAAAACGACCCCGGACGACTTTAAATCCCGCGCCCTTTTTCCCTCATTTATCGTTTTACCGCATTTTATTAACAAAGTAATGAGAGGCACATCAGCAATTCCGAAAATCGAACCAATCGGAATTATTCATCGAGCGATTATTTTTATGGAACATTTAAAGTTTGTAATTAATGAAAAAAAAACCTCATTACCCCAGGAGTCTCGTTTTTGACCCTAGAACTGTGATCTGGGGTCAAAAATGACCCCAGGCGAATTTAAATCCCGCGCCCTTTTTCCCTTCATCTTTTTTCGGTTTACCGCATTTTTACTGATTCCTCGACTCCAAGCAAAATTGCCCGAGGCTCACGCGATCCTGCATTAAAAAACGAAAATAATGAGCCCAAATTGAATCCTTTTCGATGAATTTTACCGGAAATATGAATTTTCAAAATTCAAGTTACCGGAATAGATAAAAAAAAAAATTACCCCATTTTTACCACATTTTTAAGTAATTTTTCGACTTCGAGCAAAATTGCCCAGGCTCACGTGATCCTGCATTGAAAAACGAAAAGAATGAACCCAAGTTGAACACTTTTCGTTAAATTTTACCGAAGATATGAATTTTTCAAAATTGGGGTCATTTAGACCCGAGATTACTAGAATAGTAAGGAAAAATAAGGTCACCGTTCCAGGGTTCAGGGTTCATAAAAAACTCTATAATTCACGATTTCGGTTGGAATTTCCATGGCTTCTCGCTTTTGAGACGATTTTTTTGCCATTTATCCAAAAATATTCATGCAATTTTCAAAATTCACGAATCTAAAAAAGTTGAATGAAAAGAAAAATGGAGTTTGACCAAATTCTCAATACTCTTATCGTTGAAAATCCATCGCCATATTTGACAGCGCAGTTGATGAGCTTGGAGAATTATTATGGATTTCGATAATTAATTAGATGAGATCGAGATTGTCGACGTAATGTCCACATTATATCATGAAATTTTTTGCAGTCTCGTGCATCAACGTAATACATGCAAGTGGCAATAATGGTAGTGTGGTACGAATTTAGAAACACTTTCGAAAAACTTGTGAAGACATTGCCACTCTGGTTGCACAAGGAAGAAAGTCCTTCGTGGAATGTGTGTGTGTATTCATTACTGGTAAGGAGTTGGTTCGTTGAACCAGAACGACCGAATAAGCATTCGGAAATTCCCAAGCTATGATACATGCATTTATACGGATATGTGATTATTGTAATGCACGAAAGGAAAAGTATGCCATTTGCTATATATAGAAACACATCCTCAAGAAATTTGATAACGATTAATCGTCCTCTACTTCATCCACGACAAAATAGCCAAGTTGCTGTGGACGATGTTCTTCAGGAGGGTGGCTCACACGACAATGTTGCCATGTTAATAGCATGAAACAATTTAAAATGATTAGTATTTAATGAAATTTGGTAAGAATATTCTTTAGTATTAAATATAAATATACAAATGTTTAAAGATTTTTCTTCTCCATAGTTTTCGAATTATTCAACACTAGAGTTTACATGCGTGAGCATAGGATTCAGATAAATATCTTTTGCATATTGTGAATTCTAATTATACGACGACTATGCAGACGAGAAATTTGAAAAAAATTGTGTCATCGTATTTGATGCTACAGAAAGTTATCAACAAATTATTTTGAAATTCTTATCATCCTGTCATGTATCTAGCCAAGCTCCTTGAAAAAGTACCAAAATGGCGGCTGATATTAACACGTGGATATCTCATGACGATTAATTGATTCATTTATCCATTTTTTTATCAGAATATGATGAAATTTTTTGATTTTTGATTAAATTCCAAAACTGCAATTTTGACCAACGTTATCGAAAATACTCTGAAAAAATTTTTTTTCAGATTCACAAATTTCACACAAACAGATATCAAAAATATTCACAAATTTTCTAAAAGTTGAAAACTTTCGGTCGATCCGAAATGAATCAATTTCAAAGTAATTTCTCAATGAATTTTGAGAATTATCTTCCGCATTTTTTTAAACAAAAAAAAATATCACTGTTAGAAAAAAGAAAAAATTACGAGTTGTTACAGAAGTTTTGAAGTTCTACTAGGATTTCTAAATATTTCCATCCTCCAGAGTCGAAGATTACGGTTGACGAGTTTCGAATCGGGAATAATTAGAAACACTGTGCAAAATCAGGGTTTAGAGAAGCTCATAGTGAATAATATACGAATGATGCGAAGAATGGGCTACATCTTATTTTGTATTATACACGGCGTCGAGGTTTCATTATTGAATACCTGGTAAACCTCATCTAGGAGATTCCTAATGAATGAAAATCTCGGGCAGGATTATTTGCTGATTGAAGTTGAGCTTCCATTAAGAAGCTCTTCAAGCCCTAACGGTAATCAAAATTCGTGCTTGTTATTATCCGAGGAAAATTCAAGTGTAGCGTTGCGAAGAGCACTCGAATGAGCGACGCCTTTCCAAACGATTATGGCGATAAAAGGGAACAAAAGATTGACAAAGGAAAGCTCGGGCCAGAAACAAAGAGCAGAGAAGAGAAAGACGCTTTGCATTTCTGCGGTTTGTCACATCGCTCGATTCCCGCGCATTTGTAGTGATAGTTTTCGTGCCTTTCACGAGCCTGTAGAAAATTCTCGTCTCGAATGAATTATTCAGAATTGTCCTCAACAAAAAGTCCGCAAACCTTTTGTCACTATGTATAATTTCCAAAAAATGATAAACCGTCATGAAAAACGATGGAACAATTAGAAATGGAGATTTAACACCTTTTCACTCTGGATTAACTTTTCCTGTTGATTAAGGTCGCTTTGGAGTCTAGCGATCGCGGCGGTGTAAAGAAAAATGATAAGAAGTTCTCATGCTCGAGGGTTATGCACACATATTATTAGGAACTTTCGAATCGTCAGTGATCTGTTTTTTTTTTTTTTTTGAAGATTCGATACACGCTATACACATTTTTCAAAACTGAAGTCGAATTTTCATTTTTTCAAGTCTCTTTTATTGTTTTTTAAATTCGAATACAAAATTTGTCGAGTCTTCACTATTATTTTCACTTTTATTCATTTCCGTGCGCTCGTTTGTTCGTAAAACCAAAACGGAGCACTCAAAAATGTTGGAGAATCGATTGTAAAATTGAATAATATTTCAAAAAGTGAGAAAAAAATCTGATTGTCGTATTGAGGACTTTGTGTGGCGACGGTCAAATCCAAATGTTTGTTTTCAGTTTTCCTTACATACAAAATGGTTTGCGAGCCCAAGTTCATTAAAAAAAGTTGTTACTAATTGACTGAAGAACAACATGCTCTCAACTCAAGAATGTCCGAGGTAATTTGTATTTTTTTATATAATGACCAAAATTTCGGAAAAATGTTACGACCGATTTTTTTGAAAAACTCAATAAAACTTCTTCGATGTTGCATAAAAGCGTGTGCAAAGTTTCAAGAGGCTCCACCATTTAGGAATCGAAATATTTAATGTTGAAAATTGGAACTTTCGACACGCGCTCTTATGAGAAACTATTGAAAATTGTGATTTTTATAAATAAATATCTCGACTTCTATATGGTAAAACCTCTTGAAATTGCGCGAGCTATTAGATATCACTATTCTCTTTGTGTGGTGCCAATTTAAAGGAATTATATCGATAGAAAATGTTGCATGCAACATGGGTCTGGGACGTCCTACTGTATTTCGACTCATCGTCTGAAAAAATTCAGGAAAGTAGTGTTTAATGTATAGAAAAAGAACCTGCACTGAGTGATGAATAAAAACTCTTTTCCATCATTGTTGTTCAATGGTAATCGATACGAAAAATGAAAAATTCACGGTATTCGCTGAATGGGCATCCCAGACCCATGTGTGTCTACGAAGGGTGAAGCTTACGCAAGCTTCATCCTGTCCATTACAATAAAAATAGAGAAATTCTATGGAAACGAATGGGGGATTGATGAGAACCCATAAAAGAAACAAAGTTTCGTGTTTGCCTCGATGATGTTTCGGGTATTTCCAGAGTTGCTGAACCGCGGGGAAAAGTGTAAACTCGAGAGAATCTTACGGATACCTGTTCAAGGACGTATATGGAGAGTTCGAATGAAATCTCCACTATGTCAGAGTTTCCGGGAACGGAGGGTCCTCGAAACGCGTCTGAATGTGTGCATGCGTGTTGACTCACATGTCTGCGAGCCGAAAGTTATCTCTTTCACGGATATGTACAAGCCCATGGCTATGTATACCTGATTATATAGAAAAATATATGTGTCGAGGCATAAGTATATGGATGCATGTTGAAAATGTTTTTGTCACGAGTCCGGCAAGCAACAAAACCAGTCAGAAACCCGCTGCCTTAGAGTCAAAGTAGAAGAGAACTTTCACTTTGGTGAGGCCGCATGAACAACATAACACAGTGAACGACGACGACGACCAAGTCGCACCGCGCCGCCGCGCCTTCCTCCTCATAATACAATTCTCTTAAATATTCCTCGAGACTGCCACGGCAAAACGCCGCTTCACTTTCATGCGCGAGCCTCGAGCCTTCTCTCCATATGCCACATACGCGAGACTTTCCTACCGAATCATCTTTCTTCTCTGCAGCATCCCATTCCGAATCGGACCTATTTATCTCGCGTCATATAATGATGTGACTGCATAGTTGACGCGCATCCCATGTTCGATGATGCTGAAGTTTGCATCGTTGGAATGCAACGAAATTCTGTTTTTCCTTCCCCAGAATGAGTCTGACGTTTGCATCGTTGGAATGCAACGAAATTCTTTTCTATCTTTGCCAAAAATGATTATTCGAATGCAGAATGTAATTACGACGATAAAATGATCGATTTTTGCCACCCGAAAAGTAAATCGGCTCGAAAAATTTGGATGAAATTGAAAATTGAACGAATCAACAATAAAACTAAATATTTTCCGTTGCATTCCAACGTTGCAAACTTCAGCATCATTCACCAGATCTCATAATTCAATATTTGTCCCAGACACTAAAACGATCGTCTCTCGAGTCCGAAAAACTCAATCGAGACGAACAATATAGCGATGATTTTCAGAATTCAAGTTTTGTATTTTTTTAAATGGCGTTTTATGGCGTCCCCACCATAATATTACATGGGATATGAATTGGTAACCACATAGAGCGTCACAAAAAAATTTGGAACACTTTCGAGCTGCAGCCCTGATTCGACATAATTACCATAATTAATAAAAACAATATTTTTCGTTGAATCTCAACGTTGCAAACTTCAAAATCATGAATTCTTGTAATCTTCGTTGGGTGACCGATCAGCCATGGTTCGGGAATAAATCGCTCATTGGAACAATTAAAATATGTGACGCGAACAAAAACTACCTCAATTAGAGCTCAAGTCTCATTAGCTGCATCCCCCCCCCCCCCCCCCCATTAAATTGGATGCACCTTCGGATTAAACCCGAGGAAATGAAAATAGCGACTTTTATTCACAGGGCCATTGCTGTGGTTGGCTCACAGTGAGAAATGGCCTTTCTTCAGGCGTATTAATATTGCTGTTGATTCGTCATCGAATCTCTATACCGTGTATATGAGCAAAATACCGGAATGCCGTTGGCTCTCAAACGATCGGCTAACGGACAGATAGATCATTGTTCTTGTTGGACGTGCGAGCGAACGAATCGCTTCACCGTTCGCTATAAGCGCACACTAACATCCGTTAATTACTGTCATATGAGTTGAATGCTTTCAAAATATTCTAAAACTACTAGTTTCTACGTACTCGTTATCCAATTGCCATCGTTCCGTTATTCTACACTTGTTTTCATGGAAATTGCGACAAAAATGAAAAATAATCAAGTTGAACAACTTTTCCAGATTCCACTATAGAGTTGAACCTTCGTAGACACACATGGGTCTGGGATGTCCAGCCCATTCATTGGACACGGTGAATATCTCATTTTTCCCATTGATTACCATTAAATCACCATAAAAAATCATTTTTCTTCATCACTCAGTGCAGGCTCTCTTTCTATAGATCCAAAACTACTTTCCTGAATTTTTTCAGATTTTTTTAACGAGTCGAAATACTGTAAAAATACGGTAGGACGTCCCAGTGTCTATAAAGGTTTAAGGACGTTGCATGCAAAATTTTCTATCGATAGAATTCCTTCAAATTTGCACCACACAAAGAAAATAGTGATATCTAATAGCTCGCGCAATTCAAAGAGGTTTTACCATAGTGAAGTCGAGATATTTATTTATAAAAATCACAATTTTCAGTAGTTTCTCATAAGAGCGCGTGTTAAAAGTTTCAATTTTCAACATTAAATATTTCGATTTCTAAATGGTGAAGCCTCTTGAAACTTTGCATACGCTTTTGTGCAACATCGAACAAGCTTTATTTAGTTTTTCAAAAAAATCGGTCGGTAAATTTTTTCGAAATTTTGGTTATTATATAAAAAATACAAATGACCTCGGACAATCTTGAATTTAGAGTATGTCGTTCGTCAGTCGAATTGTGATAATTCGACAATAACGCATCCAAACATCATCGTCCTTTGGTGGCATTGTAAAGGTGAAAAGAGACGGAGAAGCGAGCCAAGTTCACCGAGTTATACGCTGGCATATAAAGATTCGTTACCGGTAAAGACACACAGCGTATAACACTAAAACTAGAAGCACATACTTTGCTTGTTACAAGTAAGACTGGCACGTTACATTTTTCGCGGAAGATTTTCTCCCCTTCCTCCTTGCCGTCGTAGCAGACCGGTAAAAGATCTACGTTCGTTTCTTGCGCGTTGTCTGGTGACCCGATTCAACACCTTTCTGCGGTTCCCTATAGCCATACTCGTGTATATATAATCCATCAAATAGAAAAAGAAAACTATATTTGAGGAGAGTTCTGAAAAACCAAATTTCCAGAATCAACCAAATCTGCCGAAATAAATTGAGTTTTTTCATTAACTCTCCGTAGACATACTATGATTGGCGCACCTCCCTAGACACACCTGGGTCTGGGGCGTCCTACTGTTTTTTGTTTCATACTTGGACTCGTTTAAAAAATCGGACAAAATTCAGAAAAGTATTTTTGGACCCATTGAAAGAGAGGCTGCCCTGGGTGATGGATAAAATTCTTTTTCATTACAGTTCTTTAATGGTAATCGATACGAAAAACGAGAAATGGGCTACCGAGGGTTAACCGAGGGTTTAACGAGGCTGGACTACCGAGGGTTAAACGAATTCATGACTCTCAAGTTTACATCGTTGAAATGCAACGAAATTCTTTTTTATTTTTAGCGAAAATAATAATTCAAGCGCAGAATGTAATTAAGATGATAAAATGATCGGTTTCTGCCACCCGAAAAACATATTGGCTTGAAAATTTTGGATGACATTGAAAATTGAACGACATATCAATAAATTCAAATATTTTTCGTTGCATTCCAACGTTGCAATCTTCAGCATCATACGAATTCATCGAGTGATAAAATCATTCAATGATTTCAAAAAATGATGTTGGATCAAGCAGATAATAATTTGTGATATATGAAAATTGCCCAGACTCTGAATTGTACTGATTCGATAGAGTTCGTAACGTTGAGATTCAACGAAAAAAATTGTTTCTATTAATAATCTATTGAATTTTGAAAATCATGGCGATATTTCGTCTCGATTGAGTTTTTGAGACTCGAGACGATCGTTTCATTGTCCGGGCAAAATATTGAATAATAATTACGAGGTCTGCTGAAGAGGAAACAGAATTTCGTTGCATTCCAACGATGCAAACTTCAACATAAAATAACGTCGATTTTTATGCCTTTGCATTTTGCCATATGGCTTTGAATGAAAAATTTACTTAAGAATTTTTATCTTTTACGGTAATTGGTTGGAAATAGAACGCCGAGACGTTATTTCATCGGGTGAAGTATGTTCACGAAACTGGAGAATCATTCCAAACGATCTTCACTCCTGAAATTGCAACATTTAATGCTCGTCTTTACTTCCTCTTTCCGTTTCCATCTCAACGTGTCCCGTTTTTCCGGTTTTTCTAGACCTTTTTTTTAATTTCCAATTCCCACCATATTTTTACGTTTTAATTACGTCCGCTCTGGATTCTCTTGGTTCGGATCGCGGATCGGAATGTCCGTCGAAATAAAAAAGAAAAAAAAAACTGTGTGCGATCGCGAGTCACACACACGGTTTTTAGCTGACGAAATTCCCGTTCGAATTTTTTGGTATTTCTTGTCGACATTTTTTGACAATCCGTGATGTGCAAAATGCGTCAATGTTGAACGTAAAATCTACGATATTGAAGCTCGCATCGTTGAACGAAAAATATTGCATATATTCACGATTTTTTCTATTTTTGGAATCGCCTCAATTTTCCTTCGCCATTTCTAATAAAATTCATAAGTAAACCATTTCAACAACCATGACAATTTTTGTACGGACGGAATATTGAATAAGAATCGCGCATGAGCTCTGCTCGAGAAAAAAGAGAATTTCGTTGCATTCCAACGATGCAAACTTCAACATCGTAAACATTGTGTTACGAGGGATATAAATAATTGAAATATTGAATTTTTCTCGTATAAACGCGTTGCTGCAATAACTTGATCACACATTCTTGTGCGGAGGTTCCTATTAATTGCGCAGTCGCCATCGAAGTATTTTATGAATTTTTGTAATTGCGTCACGAGTTTTCAAGGCAGAAAATATTTTTCATTGTTGGGAATGTCTGCGCGGGACTGGCTGCTAAAAAATAATTTTCAGATGACGTCTCAAGGTTGTTTGTGATGGAATGTTTCAACAATAGCCAAGAAAAACGAACTAAAGTCTCCAAAGTGAAGATAAAGCTGAATCTAAAAAAGTCCGAATCAGGCTGAATTTCATTGGACGAAGAAAAAAATTGACGTCTGATCTGCGAAAATTCGATTAAACGAAACTTGCATTTGGTCCTGAGAGCCTGCGATGGATATTCACGAAGCAAGAACGAAACGCGATATTCATGGACATCCTGGCGAGTACAGTTTCATGAAAATGATCAAGTTATATCAACACGAAATGTGCTGAATAATGGAACTACTTCCGTAAATTATGGGCGGCGATATGGCAGAGTCCGCAAGTTTCAACTCCCCCCAACCACACAGTCGCATCGTTCTACTGTTTAGAAAACACTATCGTAGTAGTTTCTCGAGAAAAGTCCAATTTGCGAACAACTTCTGCATTGCATTCCAACTGATTAACTCTCCGTAGACACTCATGGGTCTGGGATGCCCATTCAGCAAATAGCGTGAATTTCTCGTTTTTCTTATTGATTACCGTTAACAAAAGGATAATAGAAAAGCATATTTATCCATCACCCAGTCCGGGCTCTCTTGCTACAGATCCAAAACTACTTTCCTGAATTTTTTCAGATGTTTTAACCAGTCGAAATGCAGTCAAAAACGGTAGGACGTCCCAGACCCATGGAGAGTGTCTATTAAGGGTTAAAATGATGCTGAAGTTTGCAACGTTGGAATGCAACGAAAAATATTTGATTTTATTGATGATTCGTTCAATTTTCAATGTCATCCAAATTTTCCGAACCGATATGCTTTTCGGGTGGCGAAAATCGATCATTTTATCATCGCAATTACATTCTGCATTCGGATAATTATTCTTGTCAAAGATAAAAACGAATTTCGTTGCATTCCAACGATGCAAACTTCAGAGTCATGGGTTAAGGACGTTGTATGCAAAATTTCCTGTCGATAGAATTCCTTTAGATTGCCACCACACAAAGAGAATAGTGATATCTAATAGCTCGCGCAATTTTGAGAGGTTTTACTATGAGCCTGAAGTTTGCATCAACGCAATGCCACGAAATTTTTTTAAAATTCAACTCCCTGGACGAGAGTGTTCCGGAACGAGTTTTTTTTATTTTTCAATTTTTTCCTTACCTTCTTCAGACCTGACGAATCGATTCGTCAAATAAAAAAGTGACGAATGATTTTTTTTTTTCATTTCGTGGCAATGCGTCGATGCAAACTTCAGGCTCATGTTTTACTGTACATATAGAAGTCGAGAATGGCACTGAAGTTTGCAACGTTGAGATGCAACGAAAAATACATTTTTCTATTAATTGTTTGTTTCAATAACAAAAACCATGATAATTATCGTGCTAATTTTGTCTCTGGGTCCTAAAAAAAATCGTTTTGTATATTGTCTTAACAAAATATTGAATAAGAATCACGAGCTCTGCTCAAGGAAAAATCGAATTCCGTTGCATTCCAACGATGCAAACTTCAGCATCGTAAGTCAAGATGTTTATTTATATGACAATTATTTATATATAAAAATCACAATTTTCAATAATTTCTCATAAGAGCGCGTGTTAAAAGTTGCAATTTTCAACATCAAATATTTCGATTTCTAAATGGTGAAGCCTCTTAAAATTTTGCATACGCTAGATCTAAAACTACTTTTCTGGATTTTATTGATGATTCGTTCAATTTTTAATGACATTCAAACTTTTCGAGCTGAAATGCTTTTCGGGTGGCAAAAATCGATCATTTTATCATCGTATTTACATTCTGCATTCTAATAATTATTTTTGCCAAAGATAAAAAAGGATTCTGAAGTTTGCATCGTTGGAATGCAACGAAATTCTTTTTCATCTTTATCAAAAATAATAATTTTAATGCAGAATGCAAATACGATGATAAAATGATCGATTTTTGGCACCCGAAAAGCTTATCGGCTCGAAAAATTTGGATGATATTGAAAATTGAACGAATCATCAATAAAATCGAATATTTTTTCGTTGCATTCCAACGTTGCAAACTTCAGCAACATGATAAAAAAAAAATTTGTTGCATTTCAACGATGCAAACTTCAGAGTCATCCGGAATCGTGGTCGGAGCAAATAATGTTAAAAAAAAAGTTGAAAAATGTTACCGGCAGGAATGAGGAGGCAAGCAGCCGCCGCCAGAACGGTCCAGCCAACAAACATTGCGCTACATTAGCCAACGTTTTTTCCGAATAAACGTTGATCCTCTTGTTGACACTGTGCGTCCGAAGCAAAGAGAAGGCCGCCTGGTCGACACACTTTTCGTCTGGACGAGTCACCTGCCGATTTATGCTCCCAACAAATTTTCGTCACTGCGCAGCGATCCAAGATGATTTGCGATCATGCCGGCGTGCATAAAAATCGATTTTTCACCATTTCCGAAATTCAGCCTTTACTCAACGCCCCGTCACTCGTGCAAACTCTCGTTTCAGCTTTTTTTTTATCGATCTATTTTATTCAAACGAAAATTTATCGATCCCATTGACTCTCGAGTAAAACCGTTTACGCGCGACTAGCGGATTCTCGTCTTCAAAACTGGAGCCACATCATGACGCAAAAAACACCATTTTTTTCCGATAAATATTGAAAAAAATGTTTTAATTAATTGCTGTAAAACAACGTCTTGAATAAATGTATCTCATTAGTCGCAGTATCGACGTGATCGAGGAGCGTGACCCCGAAGCGTCTCCCATGGCACGTGCTTCCTACCTCGAATTTTTCTACATCGGCAAAACTGGAGTATGCCAAGTGAGCGATTTGAATGTGCGCGCGAGGAGAGCCCAATATAACGACTAATTGTTACATTTACCCCATTGAGTACACTCTGGATTATGTTTTTCGATTATTTCCAAAAATTTGATGATTTTTTGTATTTTATTTTGGGATTTTGAGGACACTGCAATTAACCGAGATTTTACGGAGAAATAATTGACTCCTCGCGAGTTTTCATGCGCGGAACGTCGCGGATTCGCGCGTTGAAATCACCAAACATTACTTTTTTTTAACCAACAACTCGATTTAGTCGTGTTTATTTTTGTTTAGGCTGCCAATTTCACTCGATCGATTCGCGATCGCGAATTTTAGTCGGATAAACCTCTGAAAATTCCGTGATGAAAAAAACGTCGATCGATTCCGCATAAAAACGCGACTTTGACGGTTCTAAAGTCAGGCTTTGTCGGAGGATCGAGAGACCCGGCTTGAACGAGCTGAGCAACGGCTCCCGAGCTACTAGCTCGATTCCTCGATCGCCATTCCACAACCATGGCCGCCGTCCTCCGGTACTCGATGCCTCCACACAAGAACCTTCACTTTCCGTTCGTTCCCGTACATTCTTACGGCCAACTTGTCGTTCCCATTGGTCGAGCATCCCGAGTTTTCTTATTTTTCATGTCGGCATTGTACGCTTTTCAATTTATTTCAGTCGATCTCGTCAAAATTTCAAAATCCTGTCGGGTCCAAGACGCTCCGCAGACGCTCGCCAGCCATTTTCATAACATTGCAAAATTTATTTCCACGCTCGAATGATTTAGTTGCAACTGAAATCACGTCAAAAACGGACACAATACGAATTTCCACGAATTTATATCTCAAAATCGCCGTTTCCTAACCTCGCTTTTTCCGTTCATCGCGTGTATGACGTAAGCACGCGCGAGCAGAGAATAAATATGCGGAGGCAAACCGGATCTAGCAAGTCTCGAATATTAGTTTTCACTTCGAATCAACTGATTGTTCGCCCAATCCAACAAAACGCATGATAATTATGCGTTGTTGAAACTTTAGCATTCTTTACGATTGAAATTGGCTAGTCTAAAAATTGGCGGGAAAAAATGTCCTTAAACGCAGCGAATGGTTCGATGCATTCCGGTCGTTTATTGTCATTTAATTCCTCGTAATTATGCGTTTTAGTGCGTCCTCTGAAAGACGGTCAAATGGAGGAGCATAAAAATTCGATTTATCAAAAAATCGACAAGTGCCTCGAACTTTATTATCTTCAGAAACATTCTCGACGAATTATTAAATTCGTCAATTTTTTATTCAATTTTTTATTTTCCACGTACACAGAGACAACTTTTTAGGACCGATTTTCATCAGTTTTTTCAAAGTTCTCTGATAGTGTTTTATTGAAATTGTTCGCTATTTTGTTTTTCAACAAGTGCCTCGAACTTTATTATCTTCAGAAACATTCTCGACGAATTATTAAATTCGTAAATTTTTTATTTAATTTTTTATTTTCCACGTACACAGAGACAAATTTTTAGGACCGATTTTCATCAGTTTTTTCAAAGTTCTCTGATAGTGTACGGTATTTTATTGAAATTGTTCGCCATTTTGTGCTTCTTTCATGAAATTCTGAAAAATGACCGACCCCGAATTCGAGTTACCAATCGCTCGAGGGCGTCGTCCAAAAGAGTTCAGATATTTCCGTTTTGTAAAAATAAAGCACGAATGAAATTGAGGTAAAAATGTATTCGCTGCTAATAATGACTCTGGAGTTTTTCTTGTTTCTATTTATTTAAGTTATAAATACAGATTTTAAAAACCAAAGCGTTAATTTTGGCTTCGCTCGCACAACATGGTGGATTTGAAATGTTCGTTCGACGTTTATTTACAACTCTCGTTTCTCGTCGCAGGGATTCCCGCTTCGCAGTGCGACTATTTAAATTGGATGAAAATCGTAGACTAGGTGATTGGAGCTAAGACGATTGCGTTTCATTTATTTTGTTTCTTTCTTGTTGATCGACAACGGAGTTTGGATGTGGCTTAGAAATTAATAGGTTTGCCGAATGAGGCAGCTAGATGAGCTTCTCTCAGGGCTTCGGAACATGTCTGGAAAAAAAAGCAACGAATAATTCGTGAATTCGTGAATTATGTTTGAGTTTGCATCGTTGGAAGGCAACGAAATTCCGTTTTTTCTTCAGCAGATTTCATAATTATCCAATATTTGGGCCGGACGATAAAACGATCGTCTCGCGAGTCCAAAAAACTCAATCGAGACGAAAAATTGCCATGATTTTCAAAATTCAATAAATAATTAATGGAAACTCGATAAAATGAATGGAATTAATGGACATTTAATAATTAAAATTGATTAATTACTAATTAATGGAATTAATGGATATTTTTCGTTGAATCTGAACGTTGCAAACTTCAGAGTTATGTGGCAAGGGCAAGGAGAAGGAATGGCGAGACTATACGTACGGGGTGAGCGTGGCAGACTCGGGCGACGTCCTCGGCGCTCGCTCCGTACTCCATCGCGAGTACGGCCTCGTTGATAAGCTCGCCGGCAGCCGGTCCAATCATGTGTACACCTAAAATCTTGTCGGTAGCAGAATCAGCGAGTACCTTGACGAAACCGTCGGTCTCAAGATTCGTTTTCGCTCGGGAATTAGCCATGAATGGGAATTTTCCGACTTTATAGTCGATGCCTTCTTTCTTGAGATCTTCCTCGGTCTTGCCTACCCAGCCGACTTCGGGATGAGTGTAAACGACGCTCGGAACGCAGTTGTAATCAATGTGGACCGCTCCACCGGCTATGCCCTCCACCGTTATGATTCCCTCGTCCTCGGCTTTGTGCGCCAACATCGGACCATGAATACAATCTCCAATCGCGAAAATACTATAAATAAAAATTTCATTAAAAATCCAGCGTTTAGCTCAAGGACGTTGTATGGCGGCGGTCGAATCTAAATTTTTCTTTTCAGTTTTTCTTACACACAAAATGGTTCGCGAGCCTGAGTTCATTAAAAAAAAATGTTTCTAATTGACTAAAGAACAACGTACTCTAAATTCAATATTGTTCGAGGTAATTTGTATTTTTCATATAATAACCAAAATTTCGAAAAAATTTTACGACCTTTTTTTTTGAAAAATGAAATAATCATGGTTTTCGAATCATGGCAACCTGGAGAAATATTTAAAATCAATCGTTAAGGACGTTGTATGGCGACGGTCAAATCTAAATGTTCGTTTTCAGTTTTTCTCACATAAAAAATCGTTTCCGAGCCCAAGTTCAAAAAAAAAAAAATTGTTACTAATTGTCTAAAGATCGACATACTCTAAATTCAAGATTGTTCGAGGTATTTTGTATTTGTTATGTAATAATCAAAATTTCGAAAAAATTTTACGCGCGATTTTTGTGAAAAACTAAATAAAGCTTGTTCGATGTTGCATAAAAGCGTGTGCAAAGTTTTAAGAGGCTCTACCATTTAGGAATCGAAATAGTTAATGTTGAAAATTGGAATTTTTAACACGTGCTCTTATGAGAAACTACTGAAAATGATGATTTTTATAAATAAATATCTCGACTTCAAGATGGTGAAACCCCTTGGAATTGCGTGAGTGCGAATTTAAAGGAATTGTATCGATTAAAAAATTTGCATACAACGTTCTTAACTACGCGATCCTCATAATTATTCTCAAGTTTTTGTTTTGTTTTGTTTTCATTACGCCGCCGTGACTATGGTCGTCGCTTACTTGGGAACTACCGTCTGGAATCTATTGTTGACAGGAACTCTTCCCTTCTCGTCGCGCTCGATTCCCATTTCCTCGAGTCCGAGATTATTCGTGTACGGCCTTCGTCCGACACACACCAAAAGAACGTCGCACCCGAGAGTTTCTTTTTTGCTCGGATCTTTGGCATCCTCGATAGAAACTTGGATTTCGGAACCAGTTTTTTGGGCGCCGGTAACTTTGTTACCCAGCTTGAAATTCAAGCCCTGCTTGCTCATTATTTTCTGCAGCGTCTTGCTAACTTCCGCGTCGATGCCGGCGCCTCCTATCGACGGCATAAACTCCACGGCTGTGACTTCGGTGCCGAGCCTGCGTGTCGAACCGAAAAAAACGTGACGAAACATTAAAGCTAATTACGGTCAGCTCAAATAATTAGGAGCTCGGTACTTTTTACCTTTGCCAGACGGATCCAAGTTCCAGACCGATTACACCGGCTCCGATAACGATAAGCCTCTTGGGCACGGGATTGAGAGAAAGTGCTCCCGTCGACGAGACTATTTGCTTCTCGTCGATCTCGATACCGGCGAAAGGCGTTACTTCACTCCCGGTGGCAATGATTATGTTTTTCGCATTTATCGTCGTTTCGACATTCCCGCTCGGCCCCAAAGCGCTCACCTGATTCTTCCCAGTGATTTTCCCATGACCTTTTACCCATTCTACTTTATTCTTCTTGAAAAGACCGGCTATTCCGCCCGTAAGAGCCTTCACCACGTTATCTTTCTGCTCCAGCAGCTTCTCCAGATCGAGTTTCACATTATCCACTAAAACAGATTCAACGAATGATGTTCAAATTTTCATCCTTGGAATGCAACGACGTTCTGTTTTTTCTTTACCAAAACTCATCATTTTTATTTAATATTCGAACCGGACAATAAAACGATCGTCTCTCGAGTCCCAAAAACTCAACCGAGGCGAAAAATAGCCACGATTTTCAAAATTCGATAAATAATTAATGGAAACAATATTTTTCGTTAAATCTCAACTTTGCAAACTTCCGAGTCATTCGTATATGATGTTCAGGTTTCCATCGTTGGAATGCAACGAAATTCTGTTTTTTCTTCACCAGAGCACATAATTTTTATTCCCGGACAATAAAACGATCGTCTCTCGAGTCCCGAAAACGCAATCGAGACGAAAAATGGCCATGAATTTGAAAATTCAATAAATAATTGATAGAAACAATATTTTTCGTTAAATCCCAATGTTGCGAACTTCAGAGTCAAACGATTATTGTCGCGCTGCGACATTTTATTTCGTTCAAGTTTCCAAAATGAGGTAGCGATAACGGATGCAACAGGGGCTCACCCAGGATGCCTCGATTCTTGAGATCGCCGCTGTGAGCCATGTGATAGTAGTGCGAATTGTTCAACAGCGATTTGGACGGAATGCAGCCAACGTTGAGGCACGTTCCGCCCAGTGTAGGATTCTTTTCTACGCATACTGTTTTCATGCCGAGCTGAGCAGCTTTTATGGCAGCGACGTATCCACCAGGACCGGCGCCGATTACTACGACATCTGCGTCTATGCTGCTGGCGTATCTTCTCTGGGTTATCGAGAGGCCGGCAGTCGCGGGCCTTGCTATATTTTTCACCCCACCCGACTGGGTAAACAAACAAAATATAGAAACGTTTTTAATTGAAAGAAACGAACGTCTCCTTGGCGTGACACCTTGAGAGCGACTTTTTAAAAATTACTATTCGAATTCGCCATCAGCAGTTCGTCCCTTTATACACGGTGCAATAACCAAAATTCGTTTCTCCTTGTTGCAGTGTCTATAATATCAATTTTTATTCGAGCTGATTAAAACTTACCCTGACGACAGTGCTCGTCACGAGATTCAATAAATTCGCCTGCATCTTGTGCCTCGAACTCTTTTTGCCGATCGATGATTACGAAATTTCGGGGTTATTCGCTACGATTCAATGTTAAAAAGTTAAACCCACACACGACACGGGCCTAGCTGCTGGCTGCCTGATATCGTTTCATAATCGCAGTCGCACTCGCACGGCCTGCGTTCACATACACACACACGCACGTATATCGCGAGTCGACTCTGTGTTTCCGCAAAAGATGGCGCCATTCGTTGGTTTGCGGGCCTTGCGGCTTCTTTCGTCGCGTCATGCTCGTGTCGCGGCGTCTCGAACTCTGACCAATGACCAGTCACCAGTCTGATGACCTGACTTGCTGCTGAAGTGATCTCTGCAGCTCTGGCGCGACTGACCGCAAATAAGAAAACGTCGAATACACGATCAGGAAAATTTTGTTATAACACGAATGAAAATTCAATCTTGATTATTTAATTGAGTTGATCAATTGAATCGAGCAGAATCGAGTATTCACGTTTTCTTAGTTGCGAAAGTCGCCGCAGTGTAACGTAACCTCAAATATAATCATGGAGGATACACAACATAAATATCTTTTCGGAACAAACTAGTGCCTCGTTTTCCCTTTTTTTTCACTCGCGACGTTTATATTTTTCCGCCGACGAGATCATTTATCTGAATCACACTTGGTGCAATCATGGCTACACCCACTAATGGCAATGGCAATTTGGTGGACGAGTTCGAGGAGGCGTTTCAAGTAATTATTACAAACAACATATACTTGTGCACGTTACAATTACATTATCTATAAAATAGATGAACTGGGTAATCGAAAAAATACGTATTTTCAATATTTTACTCGATCCAGAGTTCTATCGCAGTTGGAACAAATTCTGAAAAGTTTTTCATTCTTTGAGCAAATAGTGTGCAGTGATTTTTGACAAAAACCAACCTTCAATTACTTTGAAATTCGCAACGTTGAGATTCAACGAAAAATGTCGCTTCTATTGATTATTTAGTGAATTTTTCAAATGGCTATCGTTGTAGTGTCTGGGCGAAATATTGAACAATAATTATGAGCTCTGCTGAAGCATTTCGTTGCATTTCGACGATGCAAACTGCAACATCATAACCTCCAAAATATCGATGAGCTTGAAGTTTGCATCGACGCAATGCCACGAAATAAAAAAATAGAAAAAATCATTCGTCACTTTTTTATTTTGACGCATCGATTCGTGAGGTCCGAAAAAGGTGAGGAAAAAATTTTTAAATTAAAAAATTCGTTCCGGAACACCCTCGTCCAGGGAGTTGAATTTTTTAAAAATTTCGTGGCATTACGTCGATGCAAACTTCAGGCTCATAAATATCGGCAAGGCAGCAGCTATGTTTGGCTCGATGGACTCGACTGAGTCGCTCCGCCTTTTTAGAAAATAGAAAGAAATGCAGTTCGGACTAACCAAGCAGCTTGAGGACGTTGTATGGCGACCGTCAAATCTAAATTTTTGTTTTCCGTTTTTTCTACATACAAAATGGTTCGCGAGCCCAAGGTCATTCAAAAAAATTGTTACAAATTGACTAAAACACGACATACTCTAAATTCAAGATTGTCCGAGATAATTTGTATTTGTTATGGAGCAACCAACATTTCAGAAACATTTTACCACCAATTTTTTCGAAAACCTAAATAAAGCTTCTTCGATGTTACACAAAAGCATATGCAAAGTTTTGAGAGGCTTCACCATTCAGGAATCGAAATATTTAATGTTGAAACTTGCAACTTTTAAAACGAGCTCTTATGAGGAACAACTGAAAATTGTGATTTTTATGAATAAATATCTCGACTTCTATATGGTACAATCTCGCAAAATCTAGCAATAGAAAAGTTTGCATACAACGTCCTTGACGATATTGAAGTCTGCATCGTTTGAATTAAACAAAAAATATTCTATCCACTCAGAATTTGTCAGATTTTCGAAATCACCTCAATTTTTCTTTAACATTAAGTTTTTCAGTTGCAGAAATAATCATGAACAAAATAACTGCTATTTCGTTTTTGGCTCTGCTTTTCAAAAAATAGAATAAAACAATCAGTTGCGTTCCAACAATGGAAACTTCAAGGTCATAGCAGCTTAAAAATCTGCTTTTGAACCCAATGGTATTAAAAATATCGTAAATATTCTGAATTGCAAATTAATATTTTTTGGCAGATTTTCTGGGTACTTGAGTTGCATAATAACTGAAAAAATAAATTTCTCGTCCGTTAGCTCGATGTAGCTATTTAAGCATTTCCATCATATGAGCGAGAATCTAATTTTTTCTTCATTTTTGTTTCATTTTCATGACGTTGATCTATGCAGCAATGCCTGAATATCCTCACAAAAGAAGAAGGTCTCGGTAACAACAGTATAGGCGGAAGTTTGTCGATAGACAAGGACGAGGCGAGAGGAGAAATAGAACAAGTCACCCTAAGATTCATAGACCTTGCCAGACAGATGGAAGCGTTTTTCCTTCAAAAGAGATTCTTGCTGTCTGCATTGAAACCAGAATTAGTTGTTAAGGAGGACATATACGATCTCAAACTTGAGCTCACTCGCAAGGATGATCTGATCAAACGACACTATGACAAAATAGCAGTATGGCAAAATTTATTGGCAGATCTACAGGGATGGGCTCAATCGCCTGCGCAGGGACCAGCTCCAAACGGTGAATCACAAATTTCACAATCGAAAACTATTGATAAAAAATTTACAAATTCCCATCATCCCATCCAAACAACGAAAGTCCGTTTTTTCAATATTGCAATCAACTAATTAGTCAAAATACCATGAATTCGTTCCACTATAAATATTCAATATCGAATGACTCTGAAGTTTGCAACGTTGTGTTTCTATTGATTATTTATTGAATTTTTCAAATCATGGCTAATTTTCGTATCGATCGAGTTTTTGGGACTCGAGCGACGATCGTTTTATTGTCCGGGCCAAATATTGAATAATAATTATGTGCTCTGATCAAGAAAAATGCGAATTTCGTTGCATTCCAACGATGCAAACTTAACGATGCTGAAGTTTGCAACTTTGGAATGCAACGAAAAATATTTGATTTTATTGATTATTCGTTGAATTTTCAATTTCATCCAAATTTTTCGAGCCAATATGCTTTTCGAGTGGCAAAAATCGATCATTTCATCATCCTAATTACATTCTGCATCCGAATAATTATTTTTGTCAAAGATGAAAGAGAATTTCGTTGCATTCCAACGATGCAAACTTCAACATCATAATATCGATCGAATTTTCATAAAATGGAAAAAAATTGGATTCCTCATTATCCCATGAAAAGATCGTTTGTCTAAGAATGATGGTTTGTCTTTCGATTCAAGGCTTGGCTAACGGGAATCAGGGTAATCAGGGTCAACCAGGACCTAACGGTGCAGGGGGTTCGGGACTGCAACAGCCGCAGACTCAGCAGCAGCAACAACAGCAGCTGCTCCAACACCAGCAACAGCTGCAACAGCAGCAGCAACAATTGCAGCAACTGCAGCAACATCAATTGCAACAACAGCAGCTTCACCAACAACAGGTATTTCAGTAAAACAAGAAAAACAGAAACGTTTAAAAGGGAAAATAAGAAAGTCCTTACTCGGAGGACAAAAGTTTAGTATTGTTGAGCCTTGGGACACTATCGTGATAAATGAATTTATAAACTTTGTATGAGATCGGGATTCGAGGCCGAAAACTGACCCAAACCAATTTCTGCGGCTGCCCCGAACATTTTTATTCGGTCTCCGATTTCCGTATGTTGAAAAAAAAAATTGTTCATTTATTTACTCACGTTGAAGGAAAAGCTCTCTGTAAAAATCTCGTTACACGACGATGAAGCGACTTGTTTTTTTTCTTCATATTTTCAATCACTCTTTTTATTACAATTCGTTACGTTCGCAATGTTTGTTTCCAGTAGAGATTCTATAAAGATAAAACAAAGACACTAAAATAATAGTCACCGGATACTCGTAGCTCGAAATATCTTTTCAAATGTGTGAGAGTGCCCGAAATCAATGCGTGCATGTAGAAAAAAATATGCATCTTGAGAAAATTGAATATTTTGGTGAAACAAATAATCTGTGATGCAAGTATTCGTCGAAATCCGTGAAATAACTTCACGGTTCTTATGACGTTCGAAGTCGTTTGATGTCTGTAAAGTTATTATTATTATTATTACAATTATTACTCAATGTTCCATCTTACGATCTGATAAATTATTTTTCGAACATGGTCGTAGTTGTTGCGTCGAATTAGTGCCTTGCAAAAATGTCCAATTTGCCAAATTTGTGAATAACGATTGAACAGAAATTTCCAATTTCGTAATCGAAGGAAAAAAGGTTAAAAAAAATCATAGAATATCAATTTTTGAGCTCATTCTGTTTGTTTGTTCCTATGAGCTGTGACGTAGTTAGAATTTTCGGTTGGTGTTTTACTGTTTGAGCAAAAGAAACACGCAAAGGTGCCAAAATTTGTGGAAAAGTGTACAAATTATCTAGCCAAATGAAAAAGTTTAAGAGATTCATCATCTGATAATAAATTACAATGAAATGAAAAATATTTCGGGGCGTAATTCGAAACTTGTTAGGTTATCAAATAACAATGCGAAACTCACCTCCTCGCCTAAACGTGATTTAATCGTTTTATATTACTCCCTATTCTTACAATTCATCATTGCCATGTGGTTTATGGGTCTAAGCTTTTATCTCGTTCTGCTGATTCTCATTTCTCTCAACTTTTCATCTTTATTTTCAACTTTTTTCGATTCGTAATATTCGAAAAAAAGTCTTTGGTGCTTAATGGAATTTTTCCGATGCTATCGTCTATACTACAATCTTTAGCAAAGATGGGTTCTCTTTGATTTTTTCTTGAATATTTACACTGGAAGAATAATTTATCTCAAAATACTTGATCTCCCAAAAAAATCAACTATTTCCCGATAATAATAACGTGCAATGATTTTTTAATGAAATTTACCATCATTGAAAAGATTAAGAGATTTCTCTCAATTTCTTTGATGACTGTACTGATTTCGTACGATGGAAGAATTCATTCTCGCACATGGCCCATCTTTGTTTCTTTGCCGACTATTTTATCCTCGTATTATCAGTCATTCTTTTCGTATTCATAGGTCTTTTGGTCTCGCGTACAGGATGATGTAGCAATCAATATATTTTTGTTTTTCTGTGCATGGCGAGGATTTTGAAGCAATTTGGGACGAGCCTTGTACGATTTGCCACCACCATTTTTTGCTAGTAGAATTTTTGTTAGTTCAGTCAAAAAATGAAGCCCTTGAAAACTTTCTTTCATGTGGAAAACAATTCTCGTCCCAATTGTCGACGTGTATTCGAGTAGAATTACAGAAAATCGTTTTCACTATTATTTATTTATTTATTTTTTTTCACCTCAAATTTTTATTTACTTGCGAGTAGATTGTTTGTAGAATAAAGGTCTTTGATCATGGTGAATCATTGTGCTTTCTTTCATCCACCTTCTCCAAGTGCTCCCTCCCAATTTTTCCTCGACGTGGCTGCGTTTCGCTCTACCAGATTTTCATACGAACACAGTAATTGCCTCGAAACCGAGTAAAACGGTGAATCAGTCTAATTCAAATATTTCGAGCGATTTCTTGAATATTTTAAATGTCCGCTACGGAAATTGAACGTAATATGATTTATAATGATGATTTTTTCAATGCATGACGATTTCTGAAGAATTGGAATATTTCATTGACTCTCGTTTGAAAACTTAATTATTCGACATTTTGTTTGTACAACAAAAAAAATTTGAAAAGTTTTTTTCTCTTTCAATTCATTCATTTTGCTTCTGAGCATTATTATGGAAAAAAAACTATAAAAATATCGATTACAGCGGGCGAAAAGTCGGTAGACAGTAAAGACGTAACTGAAAACATCGCGTCACTCGTAGAAAAAAAACTTTTCGTCGAATGGGAATGCAGGGATATGTCGTCAGTCGCGACCAATCAGAAACACGATAGGAACATTGAGGCCTTTCACTGTGCCATATACGTACACGTACGCAAACTTCGATCTTTGCATAATCTTGCCTGTGCAAAGTTTTTTCTCAGCAATTACAGCATTAATCGGCTTGATTTATAGCTCAATGGAGGGGGGGACAACTTCATTAGTCTTCATTTGAATTTTCGTAATTGAAGACAATATATATACTCGAGTGAGTCTCTGGATGCCGAAGGAAAGTGCCACCGGAAACAACAATCGGCCTTGAGAGAAAAATTTTCGGACAGAAATTCCTGGCAGGCGCTCATAAAAGTATTAATTTTTCAGGCAAAATAGAATTTTTTATGAGAACGCTAAAGGAACGATAATTAACGTGGGATTCTTGGCCAATTTTCCGTTTTTTTTATTTACCGTGAAAAAAAAGAACTTGGTTCAGATTAATTTCGCTTTTTATTCAAGATTCGAATGCAAAGGTTTCAGAGGATTGTATGGAATATTAAAAATGATATGAACAGTTTCTGTTTTACGTGTCGGTCGACTGTTGAAGAAGAGAGATTTTCCTTGGAGCAGGAAAACAGAAGAAATGAAAGCAAAACGGTGTCTCAGATTTGTGGTACGACTTGACGTTGCAGGTACAGCAAGGTGCTGGTGGGACAGCACAACAGTCGAATCTTCAAGGTGTCGGTGTCGGACAGCAAGGAATGTTCATGGGCCAAAGCGGTGGTGTCGGAGTAACCGGCGGTGGTAGAGGAGCCGCAGGATTTCCGGTTGGTGCTGTTGGAAGCGGATCGTTGCAAGGTCCATTGGCATTTTTGGAAAAGACAACGAGCAATATAGGGATGCCGGAGAGGCGAAGTTGACGCGCAAGGGGGAGGGGGCGGGGACGCGGTCGTGGTAGAGGTCGAGGTAGAGGTCGTGGTAACGGTGGCGGATTGCCACCACCATCACCCATTCTCGATCCATCCGATCCTTCATCTTATGCCGCTGCTGCAGCTGCAGCTGCAGCCGCAGCGGCCGTCGTCTCTCCTCTTCCCTCGCAACAGCAGCAGCCACAACCACCGTGCACATAAGTTGTTGCATTTTTTTCTGTGGCTGCTCAAGTTTTCTTCTCTTTTTTTTTCTACTCCCCATCAAATTTTATTCCTTTGACAAACTAATTGCTACCTCTCTTCCTTTTTTTTGACCCCCTTCACAACGCTCCGACTATTCTCTCATTTTTTATCGTCGATTTACTCGGAATCCACGAGTGTGACAACGTTCTGACCGAATGGAATCGCGAAAAAACATCGAGTACCAATTCTCTTGGCATTCCCAACTTCTCCCCTAAACGTTTAGGACCAGCAACCAAAAACCAGTCTTTCAATTACTTTAAGACGACATAGACACTTGGAAATAATGACCGGAAGTCTTCAAGATGCATTCACTTTGTAAGAACATGTCGAATCAATTAGATCAAGATTTTGAAAAGCGTTCAGTTGTTGACAAAAAGTGGTAAACGGCTATTTCTCGATTCCCTCGAGTGGCTGCATTCGCAAAAACGGGCCTCACACTAATTTTGGAAACCGCAGTCGATGGTACCAAAAAATTGTAACCGCCTCGTGAAATGTTCGTTTTTAAAAACCAGAATCTTGGAATTCGTCTAATTGAAGTTTCCTAAGTGCATATGTCGTCTTAAATGACGAGTCGGTTTTTCTTGTTAGTTCCTGGAACTTGAAGTGGTTCATGGTTCACAATGACCCGAGCCTTTCGTTGTCTCTTCCAGTTTCCTCTTCTGCTTCGATTTATTGTTTTATCGATATGATTTTTGTTTTTTTTTCTTCAATTTGTTACACTCAAATCTTTGTCCTATTGAATAATCAATGAGCCTGAAGTTTGCATCGACGCAATGCCACGAAATATTAAAAAAATTCAACTCCCTGGACGAGGGTGTTCCGGAACGAATTTTTTTTATTTTAAAATTTTTTCCTCACCTTTTTCGGACCTCCGAATCGATTCGTCAAATAAAAAAGCGACGAATGATTTTTTTTTTTCATTTCGTGGCATTGCGTCGATGCAAAATTCAGGCTCATAATAATCATTACAATTTCCTAATGATGCAAAAAGCAATAGACACTTTGTCGCCGAAACTAAAGCGGAGGAATATTTTTTTCCTCAACTCATATAAATTCTACCGGAGAATATTCAGGGTATAACGGTCGCTTATGCAGGAACGACAGTTAGTCACTTGGGCGTACGGGAGAAGAAACGAACGTGAAGGATTTTTTTTTTTTTGTTACCAAAATTCTTGGTAGTCGAGAGTTCTTTGTTCCCCAAAACAATCGACGATTCTTCCGGAGAATGAAGATTTTCGCAGTTATTCTCTGACAAGTCGAGCTGGAGTCGACCGAGAGTACAAAAAAAACCGCTGCAATGTGTACATATAAGTTAATGGAAGCGCGTCGTGGAGCATTTTTCAACGCTTCGATGATATGTTGCGTTTCTGGAAAAGTCTCAAATTTTCCAAACATTTGTAATTATTTTTCTAGGCTAATGATCGCGCGAGCGAATTGTATTAAGTGCATAAAGTGTAAGTCGTATTAAAGATAATTAGTAACAATAAAGACGGTTGGGAGTGACCAAAATTGCGAGGCCGTCGGGAATAAATGGCGAAACAAAAAAATGGAATAAGTGTGAACATTTATTAAATTTGGGTAAAACGGATTATTATTGTTGTTATTATTATAGCGATGGCATTCTCTTCCCCTTGCTACACCGATTTTTTACACAGATAGGCTATAAATATGACCCGCTCCTCACTCTCTCTCTCTCTTTCTCTCTGTACAACGCCGACATTGCGTGTTTTGATCCTTTTTTCGCTTGGTTTCGCTTTCCTTTCGGTATATCGATATAAATTTTTTTTTTCTTCATAATCGTATAAAGCGTCGTAGAAACTTGAATTGGCGCGTATTGATTATCACTAGACAAAAGCCATTCAAAAGTATAAAAGGTCCCGTGAGGCCGCCACGTGTTTGGTTATGTTTGGTAGAAAAAAAAAATTATTAGTAAGAATCATAGCTGTACAAGGAGGAGAAATTTCATCGATTTGACAATTGAAACTTTTTCTGTGCACTGTTATGAAAAGTTGGGGAAAAAACAAATTAATTGGGGGGGTTAAACAGAAGAAAGGAAAAATGGAATTGCTGTCGCTTGGATTCTCTGGTACTTCCGTGTGTAGATCGTAGGCAATGTAAATATACATATGCGGTGGGCAATATGGGAATAATCGTTTCTGTTTGATGCTGTAAAATCGATTGCACAAACTCACACTCACACACACACACACGACCCACAGCGTTGTCTACTTATAAATGCACAATTTTCGGAATAATTGGGAGAATCTAGCTCTGCTGTGATTGCAACATTTGGATGAGAGTACGAGTCGGTCGTCCGGTCATTCCAGGAGCGAGATAATTCGCAGCAGCGTCGTCGTTGCTTGGTCCCGCTACACCTGCGATATCCAAATGAAGCCAAGGCCTTTCGGTTCCAGCAAATTCCTTCAAGAAACCAGCTGCCGTGCACGAACCGCCTCCCTTGCGTCGGCTGATGTTATTCAAATCTGCAGCTTTCACAGTTTCTGCAAATATTTGAGAATTTCTTGGGTTCATTCACCGTCGATAGAGACATGGTCAAACAGGATGACTCTGAAGTTTGCAACGTTGAGATTCAACGAAAAATATTGTTTCCATTAACTATTTATTGAATTTTGAAAATTGTGGCTATTTTTCGTCTCGATTGAGCTTTTGGGACTTGAGAGACAATCGTTTTATTGTCCGGGCCAATTATTGAATAATAATTACCAGCTCTGGTGAATAAGAAACAGAATTTCGTTGCATTCTAACGATGCAAACTTCAACGTAATAAAAAAAAATGACTCTGAAGTTTGCAAAGTTGGGATTCAACGAAAAATATTGTTTCTATTAATTATTTAATGAATTTTAAAAATTGTGGTTATTTTTCGTCTCGATTGAGCTTTCGGGACTCGAGAGACGATCGTTTTAGTGTCCGGGCCAAAGATTGAATAATAATAATTGAAAAAACAGAATTTCGTTGCATTCCAACGATGCAAATTTCAGCATCATAGAAAAATGACTCCTAAGTTTGCAACGTTGAGATTCAATGAAAAATATTGTTTTTATTAATTATTCATTGAATTTTGAAATTCGTGGCTATTTTTCGGCTCGACTGAGCTTTTGGGACTCGAGACACGATCATTTTGATGTCCGGGCCAAATATTGAATAATAATTATGAGCTCTGGTGAAGAAAAAACAGAATTTCGTTGCATTCCAACGATGCAAACTTCAACAACATAAAAAAATGACTCTGAAGTTCGCAACGTTGAGATTCAACGAAAAATGATGTTTCTATTAATTATTGAATGAATTTTAAAAATTGTGGCTATTTTTCGTCTCGATTGAGCTTTTGGGACTTGAGAGACAATCGTTTTAGTGTCCGTTTTAGTTGAATAATAATTACGAGCTCTGGTGAATGAAAAACAGAATTTCGTTGCATTCCAACGATGCAAACTTTAACATCATTCAAACAGGAACTCTGTGCACGCAAAATATAAAGTCTTGAATATTTTCATAACGGTGAGGCAATGATGGCAAAATGTTGACTTTGTTTTTACAAACTTTGTTTCCTTTGCATAGAGACTCTTGAGAATAGAAGCGAAATCGCGATTGAGCAATATTTTAAACGTGAAACAGTGAAATTTAGTGGAATTTCGCAGGTTCTCTAGTTTTTTGTTGTCAGAGTTTATAGAGAAATGATTTTTCGAGTTTTTTAGATTGTGCGATAAAGAGAGTCGATAAATGATCAAGAGACGCGGCAAAATAGGCGTTTTATGACGTCACAGAAACTTTAAATCGTCCTCACAGGGAAAGGGGTTGGGGAAAAATCTCATATTAGATTAAAATTTTCTAGGATTTCTGTAACTTTCGAATAGTTCTCCGTTGAGTAAAACTTACTCGTCATTTTGTCATGATAATGTTGCCACAATGGGAATCTCCAGACACGATCACCCGTAACGACTCCAGCGCTCTGGATGACTTTCCACATTTCATTACTGTTGGTGAAAACGCCGGAAGCTGCGCCCCCGAGTGCGATGCCCATGGCACCGGTAAGCGTGGCAATGTCGAGAATAAAGCGTGGCTTGAATTCTTGAGCGTAACAGAGCGCATCTGCGAGAATGAGGCGACCCTCGGCGTCGGTATTATCAACGATGATAGTTTTTCCGTTCATCGCTACAACCAGATCACCCGGTTTGGTCGCTGTCCCGGAAGGCAAATTCTCCGTCAACGGTATCAGTCCGACTATCCGGACTTTGAGCTTCAATTCGGCAGCGGCTTTAATCGATGAAACGACGCATGCAGCGCCGCCCATATCGCCCCTCATCTCGTCCATCGCAGCCGCGGGTTTTATGCTGATACCGCCAGCGTCAAAGGTCACGCCTTTGCCGACAAACGCGATCGGTACCGCTGCGCTATTGCCAGTACCGTTGTAATGAATCTCCAAGAACTTCGGTGGCTCGGCACTGCCTCTCGAGACACTCAAAAACGAGCCCATTTTTTTTTCTTCGGCCCATGCTTTGTCCCGAACTGTTACTTCTACTCCCAAACCCTTCAAAACCGACGAAACTTCGTTGCAAAACGCCGTTGGCGTCATTATGTTCGCTGGCGTGTCGGTCAATTTACGAGCCCAATTTTGAGCATCAGCTTTTATTTTACCGACCTTCCAAGCTTCCCTGACAAATTGCAACACCGAAAAAGAAAACAATAAATATATCAATAAAAAATGACGAAAAAATATTCAGTCATCGTAATTGTGATTGTTTTTCGATGTTCGAAAAAATATTTTTCATTCCACTCCAATTTTGCGATATTGGACATTAATTTTTTATTCTCCATTTGCTAATTCGTCGTTTTTTTCGTTCATAGGAATTTTCCAATTCTTAGGCGAACCTCGAAATTGGACGGGAGATGAAATTTTGAATTTTTTCCTCCATTTTTTATACAGTTGTTTAAAAAAAATTTAAACACTGTGTGACATGAATCTCGGAAGTGAAAAACGTTGCGATCGAACAGACAATTGGACAAGTTGAAAAATTTCTTTACTCACGCTCCTTCTTGGCCGTACAACGAGACAGTGGGCAATTTCTTTTGCTTGTCCTTGTTCTTGAACTCTTGGAAGATCCACGAGCCAAGATACGCTCCTTCGGCCGCGGCTTCAGCATCGCCCAGGGGTTCGACTTTGATGTCCTTGATGTCGACGGAATCCAAAGCCCGGCAACCGGCTTTGGTAACAAATAAAACATTTTTGAATATTCAATCCTCTCCAGAAAAAAAACTCCATTTCTCTACGAAAGATTAGGAAAAAAAGGAGAAAAGTTGTGAAAGTCATTTTAGAAAATTCGACAATTACCTGCAGCAGCCTCACGAACATTTTCCTTCCCTTCGTGAATTTCCTCAAGCTCGTTGAAGCCGGTATTCGGTTTGCCCAATCCAACAACTGCAACTCCAACATGCTCGTCATCTCCGAGTCCCCAAAATACACGAGTTTCGGCGACCTTCAACTTTGGACCAGCCCTGTGATACCGATTTTAACAATGTGATTGTACAAAATGCTTTTTAAAAGTGGACAGGGCAAACGTGAATGAAGGCATGTTTTTTTTTTTTAATGAAACCGATAATTTTGTATATATTTATTTTTTCATAGACACCAATTCCGTTAATTTATTAATTACAACATTTCTCTCTAGGCTCCTTTGGACATCAAATAGGTTGAGTCAATTGCAATTGCGTGTGTGTGTGTGGATGTTTTTAAATACTCTCTAAAAATATACTATTCTTAAGATTTAATCTTAGAATTTCATTTCGCCCACTTTTGCATTGTTTTCTTCGTTTCCAACTCAATTATACCATGACCAATTCCTCGAGGAATAATTAACTACCATTACAGCCGTTTGCAGAGCGAAGGAAAAATCGAAAAAAAAAACTTGGAAAGCGTTAATCTAGGACCATTTTTCGTTATGATTTTTCCTTCGACGATTGCGCCTTGACCGTAAAGGTTAATCAACACTTGCATTCTTGGCTCTCATTAAATATATCAGGCGCACTCCAGAGGCTACGAACACAACGGGCACAAATGTTAAAAAAAAAAAAAAAATATTTTATCGTCGTCTCTTTGCTGCTCGGCGACGAGACGAATGCCAAGCTCCATCAACGTTGGCTTTCGCATCCGATCAATTCCATTGATTCCGCTGTATCTTACATAATTTTCCAGGAGAGTTACCGAGCAACAAATTGCGAGATTCAAACACATAATTCCCAAAAACTAAACAACGCAAAGTGACAATTTGCACAGCTCGCGATACTTTTTTCTCACGACGTTTTTTCTCGAAATAATAACTATACAAAACTTGACGATTCAATAACGGAAAAACGAAAAACCAGCGATAAAAATTTCATTCGCAAAATAAGCCACGATCAAGCTGTCTCTCGTCCATCTTGTTTATCTACACATTGGCACAAGTTTTTAATTCTAACTTAAATTTACGTTTCGCTAATCTTAAACGGCGAACAACTCGAAAATCTTTTTTCTTCCTTTCTTCTCCCCACTATCTTACATCCCCCCAAACCGTTGCATTGCGAAATGGCGCGTACATTCGTAGCATTTTTTTCCGTCATCGTTGTCATCGACGAGCTTCGCAATTTTTCTTTCCAAATCGAGTGAATTTCAAGACGATATTGCTCACAACCAATCTTTGAGTTTAATCAATTGTGCATAAAACTTTGAACCAGTGCTCTTACGAGTTTGAAAAATGATTTTAAAAAAATGATTCACACCAAGATTCATCATTTTCGATGTCGTATAGAAATTGGAAAGAAAATGGGTCCAAAATTTCATCTACTCTAATAAAAGAAAAAAAAAGGAAAATCGAGAAGTAAAAAAAAAAAAAAAATTCTCGACACCTCGAGGAATATACTTTGCGCTAATATTTCTAGATTTTAACAATGAAAAGAAATGAAATTTGAGAAAAACTGAGAGAAAATAGTGTCGGAGTTTTTTTTTTTAAACAAGTTCAAGGATCTTAATGATTCCCTGAGAATTAGCAGCGACGACGACGTTTGACATTTGACGCCAGCAAACAGCCGAGACAAATTCATTGAGATCCTCTTCTCGTCTCTCCTGCAATTCGAGAACGCTCCTAACAGCGTCGAATTTATAAGTGAATAATTGTTTGGTAAGTCCTTTGTAATAAACATAAAGCGCATTGTTTTCGGATCCGCAAGCGACGTAGTCACCGTCGGTAGCAAGACCAACGAAATTTTTGTCATTAACATGACCGAGGAAAGATCGTAAACAGTGTGGATTGTTGATATTCCACATTTTGAGCTGAGAGTCGGTGCTCGCCGAGACGATTTCCTCTCTATTGATGAATTTAACGTAAGAGACAGCTTTGCGATGTCCTTTGAAGATGCACAAAGCCTCTTTCATGTTGCGGAGATCGTAGTAATGCACGCAATGATCTGCCGATCCGAAAGCCAAATGACACGAGCTGCGGGGATTAAATTTGACGCAACAAACGTTCGCTTTGGCTTCGAGAGAAGCGACGGAATGATCGATGTTCAATGACCATAATTTGACTCTGGCGTCGTCAGAGCCAGAAGCTATGAGACGCGTGTCAACGTCGTTGAAATCAACCGACCAACATCTCTTCTCGTGCTCCTGAAAGGCTTTTGTACGTTGACCCGTAGTCGCGTCCCACACGGTAACAGTTCCCTCGTAATCGGAGGACGCGAGCATTCCTTTGTGATAAGAATTCCACGAGACGCATGAGATTTTGGAGCTCGATACCATCTCGACGCATGGATAATGAATATCGACCGTGTCTCGAATAACCGCGCCGTAATCGAAAACTTTAATGCGTTTCGTAACACCAGCGATAGCGAAGAATTCATTGTCCTTGTCGAATTCGATGCTTGACACGATAGTCGAGTTGTTGAATATGTCCGAAGAATAATTGAGCGTCGCCATTGGTCTGAGGGAATTGTAGCGTGAAAATTTGACGAGATTCTCTCGGAAGAAATCCAAGCCGGTGTTGCCACCGTGGGTGGTGTCCATTTGGGTCTGTGCTTTTTCATTGCCAAAGAGAAGATCCTTGGCGCGAGAGTCGAAGTAACACTGGACGAAATCATCGAAATGAGCGTGCATCCTTTTCCTTCGTACCGCGAGAGTCGATACTATCGAATACTTGGGCTGTTTCTGTGAACTATTGGCAAAGGCTGTTTCCTTGGTTTGATTCGCGCCAGATGTCGCGTTATTAACGCCACGTTCGACCTCGGTCGCCCCTTCCTTCACCATGTTGGAGTCTATGATGTCAATGAGATCAATCATTTCTCGTCTTATTGCGGACATCTGAGAAGTCTCGTTCTCGCTCGTTCCGCGAAGATCCTCGATTCTTGGGCATTTGCTCTGGACGTCGAGAAGAATTTTCTCGACTTCTTCCATGTCGCGTTTTATCAGCGATACTTCTCGTTGTAATTGATTCCTTTGTTCCTCCTTCTGCATGAGAAGATGCTTGAGAAATTCGTGCAACAGTTTGTTCTGAGCTGCGCAAGTTTCAGCCTCGAGGAGCAATTTTCTCTGCGTCAATACTTCGAGCATGACATTGACGTCGGGCAAAGTCAAATAAGCGCTCTCGGCCGTCAAGAGATTTCTCAGGCCATCGGACTGCGGCAAAGCGTGATGCTCGGTGTTCTGTCCACCGAGCATCGTCGCCCCATCGCCAACGTGCTGATTCGACAATTCGGCCAAGCCTTTAATACGGCTTTTGTATTTGGAGACCAGCTCGTTGAGCAAAAAGTTTGGAAATATATCCTGCTGGCCGAGGGTGAAACCACACTTTGGACAACGCCCGTTTGTTTCCAGAGATTTCTCTATGCATCGATAACAAAATGTATGCCCGCAGCGTGTGATGTGCGCCTCGTATATCAGCTCAAAACATATGGGACATAAATAATCATTGTTCTTATCTTCGAGAGTTCCGCTGATTCCGTGGAGAACGTTCGCTGATGGTAGATGCCGTTTTCCCGTTGGCGTTCCACCGCTGCTCCCTGGGCCGGCGCCGCCTCCGGCCGCCCCCGCCATATTTCGAGCTTACTCTTTTTATCGTAATCAGATTTTCTTTCCAAACTTGTACGCTGTTGAATATATACACGTTTATTTTTGTGCCCACAGGTATTTCTCTTTCTGTTATCAATCACGCACGAGGCTGCAGCTTATCAGTGTGAAAAAATAATGATGCCTCGCACTGCTCGTTAATAATGCTTTTTATCTTTTTTTTTCGTGGCGCTGCGAACGCGCGTGGCTCTCGGTATCGTCGTATCGGCGCAGTTAAACTTTCGTTGCAATCTTCGATTCGTATTAGCGGACAGAATTCTCCCTATATGGGGCAATGCTCTCGGACGCTATGAGGATGAGCGAGGGTCTTTGGGTCTTTTTATAGAGAGAAGAGGGAATGGGACCTATGTCTTTCCCTATCGCGATCTGTATAGGCCGAGATTCTGTTAGCCTCTCCTGAAACAATCAAAATAATGCTAGTGAGCTCTCTCGAGAAGGAGATTTTTTGGTGCGAGATTTTCCCGCTACGATATGAGACAAACTTGCGTTTTTTTTCGCTTTTTTTCCGTTATTTTATTCGAATGTGAGAATTGAAGAAAATTGCGTACAACAGATGACGTACGAGAAAAAGAAGAAAAATACCATGTACACATATAATTTGTATGAATTATTTGTTTATGTGTTTGAATCAAGCTCAGACAGCATTATAAAAATTGTTTCAGGCTGGAAATAAAAAAGTATGCTCTCGCTTCGCTTTTTTTTTACTCTCAATATTTATCGACATGCTTGGGTTTCCATTTTTTTTTTACAATTTCGCCTCTTTTCCGCCTCGCCCATTCACCCTCTTTTTTTTTCTCCACATTGAAAACTAATTCATTTATCTAACATTCCGGAGATTAGATTTTGGCCAGATTTCTTTTTTATACGCTCTTATCAAGTTATTTTGAACTTTAAACAAGCTATCGAGTTTCAAATAAATCTGTTTGTCAAGAAAAATCAAATTTTGTCGTTACGAATTTAAAATGATTCAAAATTCATTGAGAATTCAGCGGCTCGACATCCGCCAAAAACCGACATTTTATCATCATGAGCAAATGAAAATTACAACATAAAAATAATTGAAAAAGCTCTTGAAGCGCATAATCATCACTCTCAAGTTTGCAACGTTTAGATCCAACGAAAAATATTGTTTCTATTGATTATTTATTGAATTTTTCGAATCATTACTATTTTTCGTATCGATTGAGTTTTTTTTGAGAAAAACAGAATTTCGTTGCATTCCAACGATGCAAACTTCATCATTCCATAATCATCATCAAATGATTTTTTGAACCACCCGCTTTACATTTATCTAGCTATCGTTAAAAAAAACCAACGAGAATACTGGGCCAAAAAACTCAAATCACTGCTTCAAAGACCAGAATTCCCATGAAATTATGTAGAAGAATAACTTGCTTAAGAACGTATAAAAACAATAACGAGAGGCTAAATTTAGTTTCCATAATTACGAACAGACGCATTTTTTAAAACCAATGGGGAAACTGAGATTCGAATGCAGCTGTTTATCGAACGCGTTAATACGTTTACAAGTTAATTATGTTATGAAGACAAATAAAACTTTCTTGATAACGTGTTGACCAAATATTTACAATCGTCATACACTTGCAGTTGAATGATGAATCGAGCGTTCGATTATTGTTGCTTCATCGTCATCTGACTCAAATGAAAAATTCTTTGTTCAGATTCGCTTTGTTACTAAAATGTTAATCTCCGCGTTCAGTAGTTTGTTTACTTATTGGATTTCCACGAGCTTGAAACTCGTTACAAATTACTAGCGATTAAGATTTGGACGTCGAGAAGCTTTTCGGCTTTGCACCATGCGCTCTTGTGCTTTTTAATCCTATCGACAGGTGTTTTTTAGCCCAGCGATATGTTATTATGAGATTGGTGCACATTATCAACGCATACAGAACAAAAATACGTAATCACAAGAGAATTAATGTGTGCTCAAGATATTACAATGTTGAAGTTTTCATTGTTGGAATGCAACGAAATTCTGTTTTTTCTTCAGCAGAGCTCATAATTATTATTAAATATTTGGCCCGGACAAAAACCGATCGTCTCTCGAGTCCCAAAAACTCAATCCAGACGAAAAATAGCCATAATTTTCAAGAGTCAAGAAATTATCAATAGAAACAATATTTTTCGTTGAATCTCAACGATGCAAACTTCAGATTCATTTTTTAATCATGTTGAAGTTTTCATCGTTGGAATGCAACGAAATTCTTTTCTTCTTCATCAGAAATCATATTTATTATTCAATATTTGGCCCCGACAATAAAACGATCGTCTCTCAACTTCCGAAAACTCAGTCGAGACGAAAAATAGTCATGATTTCGAAAATTCCATAAATAATTAATAGAAGCAATATTTTTCATTGAATGTCAATGTTGCAAACTTCAGAGTTATGGCCAAGATTTTCATACAGTATTTGTTAAGAGGATGGATCAGTCACCGAAACTCACCTCGAATTTTCAAAATGAAAATTCTTCGCCGTCGTTTGTCTAATTAGAAAAAGGCTCTGACAGGGGACACGGGACGATGGCAAAAATCCGCTGACAGGGCCTTTTCTAAATTGGCAAAACCGTGCCAAAAATATTCAATTTCGGAAACTACAGCTCCGTCGCTCTCTCGCACTCGCACCGGCGAGCAAGCGACTGATCCCTCACCTCAAAGTTTATGGGAGAGTATTCTTTGGTATTTGAGAACAGAATTTGCCATAAAATTTAAAACGAGTGCATTTTGATTACAAAAATAATGAAACAAGGATATATTTTTCGTTCGTATTCCAACGATGCAAACTTTGGTATTATACGACAATAAATAATTTGCTAAAGACGCGAAAGAGGGTTTATGGTGAATTATTCAATGGAAAAATGATTGTGAGAATAACGCAGGCCTGTATGAAACTTACAGAGTAATGTTTGTCAGTAGTTTTCCCCCGACAAGATTGTTGTAAGTCGTCGCTGCAGGCGTAAGGGCAACGGAGTCTTTACCCTCTGACTCGTAAACTCCGAGAACCAAACCTTTCTGCAAATACGAGAATTATCGTACAAATAACAAAAGGCATTTTTTATATCTTATTGGCTCTGGAATTTTGAGCAGATTTCGAGAATCTCGAAGTGACCTTGAAACATCGAAAGATGTTTTGGAGAGGATTTAGAGAATTTTCTGGAGTGATGCTTGGAAATTTCCATAAAAATATTCACAAAGATGGAAAAATCAAAAGAAATTCGTGTCTCGACGTAAATAAGCGGAAGACTCGCGATTCGGACACTCTTCGCGGGGACAAGAAATGATTTTGGTGTATGCAACACTTTCTGGTCGAAATGGTAAGGTTAATGGTATTTAAATTGGAAAAACGAGAAAAACGTTTGAATTGAACGAAATTCTTTATAATAAATGTAGAAAAATATTGTGTTGGCGATGTTTTCATGCAAAACGGATAAATATTGAAGAACGTCTCCCCTCTCGCTTGCCCCGCTCCGCGTCGACACTTGGTCGCGCAAATTCCGAAAAGCCAAGGATCACAGATTACAGATAACGGGCCGATGGATATAAAGAGCGAATTTTACAAGAAAGATTCTTGAAACCCATATTTCCGGATACTCGAAAAACTTGTTCGTTTTAATATGTTATTAATTAATCATTCTAGGCGCAAAGATTCACCTTCATGTTCAGGCAGTTGCTGTAGTAACGTGTTAACTGAGATTTTCCGAACCGTACACTCCCGATTCTGATAAGAAACAATGCCATAATTTGCTCCCGCAGCCCCCAAGAGCCTTTGTAGATGTTGGTGAGTCGCCAGCTAGAAAGGAACGGTATGCACAGTCATCGTCGACCGCTTGGAGCGCTCTCATTCGGTGTTTTAGATGAAAAAGTAACGGCAGATGGCGGCACTGTCGCGGAACATGGCGGGAAAGTTTAAAGTTGTAAAACTTGAGTATTTTCCGACCATCGTCGATGCGAAGTAATTTTAATTATTTCCCATGAAATTTGCGATTTCGAAGTATAGTGTTTGAATTAATTTATATTTAACTAGCCTGGGTACGCCCGCTTCGCTGGGCACTCAATAATATATTACACACAGATTTCCACATCACCTATGAGGTCATTATCGTTTTCGGTAGAGAACGAACAAAATCCATTCTTAAAGAGCGTCTACGTCGGTCGATGAGTAACCGTAACCAAATTTCATCACACAAAAAAATTTCCAAATTTTACCATACAAACCCATGGAAACAAAAGTTCGACCTTCCCATTTTTCTTTAAATATTCAGTCTCTCCAAGTAAAACGTGTACGCGGATTTTTACCAACCGGGCAAGAGATAGATCGGCTCAAGACCGAGACTTACGTTTATAATATAAAAATCGACTTACACTGCTCCAGCCTCAGCACAAATTAGAACGAAGATAATAAATGAAACGGACCTTTAATCAATACTTTTTTATTTCATCAGTAATACGTTTTGAAATTTTTTTGATTAAGTTATTCGTTTAAAAAAATGTATAAATATAGTGGAAATATATAAATCTGGATTGAAGAAAATATATAATTTATACTTAAAGCTCATAATGAGTAATACTTTACGTCGTCGAGGAAGTTTCGCAGCAGGAGAGACCGATGATACTGGATAAAGTATAAAAGTGAAAATGCTGATTTATGCATCGAACGATCTCGTTGGACGAAACGAATGAATAAAAAAAATCTGTTCGATTTTCAATGGATATTCAGTCAAGATTTGGCTGCTTCGAATTCTTGGATGCTTCGAAGAATTATAGGAGGGAAAACGAGAACGAAGGCACCGATGAGATACGTCGTGGAACTTCCAATGCTCCAAAATGCTGCAATTTAATGGAAAAATATATAAAATTAATATGGATAATGAAGTTTGGAGAATTGAGAACAAAGAATGAATTCTCGTTCTTCATACTGACCTATCGAAGCTACGATGGGCCCACAGGCACGAGCCAACGCTCCAAGCGACCGGAAAATTCCTGTTATTGTGCCTTTCTGATTTTCGGGACCGACCCTCGTTACCAAAGTCATCATGCACGTTACCGCCAGTGCCGTAGCTGTAAAACAATTCGAAAGTTTGGTAAATCCGTTCAGATAAATACCATTCCGAAAAATATTCAACAAAAATGTACAAAAATTTCAATTTTTTCAGAATTCACTCGAGTTTTTCATCAGAACACGGCAATTTTTTATTTGAGAACTGAAATCCATTTGAGCTCAATTATAATGAAATTTTGGTACGGGAAATGGTAAAAATAAGAAAACGAAATTTCCGCTAAAATCGAGATTCGAGATGGAAATTTCTCATCAATTCTTTTTCTTTAACTCAATTGATGAAAAATCTTGGACAACAAATTTTGATGACGCCTGAAACTTTACTGATTTTCTATTTTGGCGAGGAGAGCCCGTTGCATTTTGATCGGATTAGATTTCTTGCTATTTTGCGAAAAATAAACGTGGGCTGAATTTTTTTCGTACTTACACACTGAGAAGATAAAAACACCGAGGTACAGAGAAGTTAAGCCGGATGCAATTCCGATAAACACGAAGGCTGGAATAACAAGCCACAGGCCCTGCAAGACCGAGAATTACTCGTCAGTCGAGAAAATGGCGTTATTTTTAAAAACCATGGGTTTTCGAAATGTGCGAACCAACTCGAATTAACAACAAACCAATTCGGCAAAAAATTTCGTTTTTTCAGCGGGTATTCGTCGGACGAAATGGCCTTGTAACGTGGCCATGGTCAAACCGATTCCAAGGAACATCCAACCCTGTTGCATACTCGTGAATCCGAATGTGTGATGAGTCAAAAATGTCAAAGTGAATTCCAGGCCACTGTAGACGAAAAGATAGAGAAAATACGAGCGTCCAAGAGTCCTAAGAGTCTGCAATTCTGAAAATTATAAAGATTTACGCTCGACGATATAAATATTGAGGAATGAGAAATTATTTATAGCAATTATTTGAAAAATATTTATTTCCATGTTGCGGTTTTCAAAGAAATTCTAAAAATCTGTAACGAGGCCAAATTTTCCGTGGAGCGTTCTAAATTTTTTTCAATAAAATTCAGGGTCATGTCCCGATTATTTTCTGTAACGGTAAAAAATGTTTCGCCTGCAATAATTCTCTCAATCATTCTCCATAAAAAAATGATGAACAGAAATTTGTCATAATTTCTCACCTCGATTAGCAAGACCATTGACTCCATTGAACTGGAACAAGTCGATGGGATTGATGTAAGAAATGGCTCCCGAAACGCCGCGCCTTAAAGATTTCGCTCTCCTTTCCGGAGGCAAAGTTTCTTCGAGACAAAAGGTAACGTAAGCGAGATCGCTTAGGGCAAGGAGAAAGGCGAAAATGGCTGGATAAATGTACCAGTTTTCGGCACGTGAGCCACTCCCCGAAAAACGTGAGAATATCACGCCGATCATTGGTCCTATGACGAATCCTATGGAGAATGCGATTCCCACGAGTGCCTTTTAAAAAGAAGAAATTCATCATTTTCTAAACGGCGAGTAAACTAGTGCAATTTCGACCTCGGACTTTTTTGAAGAAATTTTATTCATAACGTCAAAATTCATGTCTATATCTCATAAATAATTATGGGATTTTTTGTACCATCGATTTCCCTCGAGTTTTTTCCGAGGTCACGTCGCTAATGATGGCCATCGATAAGCTGATGTTGCCCTTGCTGATACCACCGACAAATCGAGCCAAAACGAAGATTGCAAAATTATGCGAAAGTGCCCAGAGCAAATACGACGAAGCTATACCCCAGAGACACAATACCATCAAAGGTTTTCTTCCATACACATCGGACAAAGCTCCCACAATGGGCATCCCCAAAAATTGAAGAAAACTGTACATCGATCCCAAGAAACCTGCAAAGAGCAACAAATCTCTATTAATCTCCAAACCCACAATTTCGCATTACACTTTATGTTTTTCTTTTCAATCTTATCGAAATTCTGAGCTGAAGCAGTTATTGTTGAGGCAATTGAACGAAACTGGATTATCGAATGAAAATAGTTGCCCATTCAATTTTAACAGACTTTTGGAAGTTTAATTCACAGCTTAATGCATTCGTGTGTATTTCTCATAAAAGTGTGGTAAAAATTTTTGATTTTATTTCAATTCACATTCAAGCTCAACGGAAAAATGATTTCTTCTAATTTTAGGGCTTTGAATGTTTTCTTATTTTCTTCATCTTGAAAGATCGTGACTCTGAAGTGTGAAACGTTGAGATTCGACGAAAAATATTGTTTCTATTAATTATTTATTGAATTTTGAAAATCATGGCTATTTTTCGCGTCGATTGAGTTTTTGGGACTCGAGAGACGATCGTTTTATCGTCCGGGCCAAATGTTGAATAATAATTATGGGCTCTGCTGAAGAAAAAACAGGATTTCGTTGCATTTCAACGACGCAAACTCCAACACAATAAAAAAGTGACTCGGAAGTTTGCAAAGTTGAGATTCAACGAAAAATATTGTTTCTATTGACTGTATTTATTGAATTTTGAAAATCATGGCTATTTTTCGTCTTGATTGAGTTTTCGGGACTCGCGATCGTTTTATCGTTCGGGCCAAATATTGAATAATAATTGTGAGCTCTGTTGAAGAAAAAACAGAATTTCGTTGCATTCCATGACGTCCAAGTTTGCATCGTTGGAATGCAACGAAATTATTTTTTTCCTGTGGCGAAACTCATTATTTAAATGCAGGATATAATTACGATGATAAAACGATCGATTTTTGCGACCCAAAAAGTATGTGGGCTCGAAAAATTTAGATAATTTTGAAAATTAAACAAATCATGGATAAAACGAATTGTTTTTCGTTGAATTGCAACGTTGCGAACTTCAGCTTCATTGCATTCCAACGATGTGAGTGTGAGCAAAGATTGTGAGTAAAGGAGAAGCTAATCAAGTCTCGAACAAACTTACCACCAAAAAGTACAGAGCTGAATCTTTCTGGGGCGTCAATATAAACTTGAATAAATTGAATTTTGTCCAAAAGCCACTTGTATAAGCCCCCATCATGATCGAGTTCTTTGTAATGTTCCAAAAGTGCAGGCAACAATGGCAAAATCATTGTAAAAGCGAGTAGATCCAAAATTAACGAATAAAATATAACAAAAACGAGTTTAGAATTTTTTTCTTTTCCATTATTTTCCACTGTTTCCACCGGATTCGAATTTTCTCTCGAAGAGGAGTTGAATCTTCGTTTAATCTCCATTATAAATACAATGGTATCGATCGAGTTTTCATAGAAAAAAAATGTTTAATCGACGATTTTTTTTTCTCAAAGGACGCGATTAGTAAATATTTTTTATGTCATTCATTTTTTTTTCGAATTTTGCGATTCATCTGAATGGAGCCACGATTTTCTTTTCGAACATTTATATACCAAACAAGCGATCGTCAATATAGATACAAGGATAATAATTGATGATTATCTGATATTTTTAAAGATAACGCGCCATCAGAATCCACTCTCTTTTTGTTTAAACTCTGACTGACGATATACTCGAGGCTGCGTGGACATGACGTTTTGAAAGAATGCAAACAACGCAAACAACCGGTAAACACTGTAGTTATTTGCACCGCAACGACGCGATGTTTTGGGAATTGAGAAAACCGTAGAATGAGGAACGATTCGAGGTTTTAAATCTTAATGATGTTTCATTATTTTAATGACGAGTATTTGTCATAGAAATGATAAAATTTGATAAACAATCGCGTAATGTCGCCGCGTGCATATTCAATGATTTTGTATAACTTTCAGGATCTAATTTTGACACGCGAAACCAGCTTTTTACGTTTATTCTCGCGTGTACGCTCGTGTCGTTCAAAATAAGGCCACTTTCTCGACCAAGCATACGAGGAAGACTGCCTCATCGTCGTTATTCTAAACGAACGTTATTTTGCTGCTTCCTACAACTCGCTTCCATCGGGAATCTCAGAAGTGAAAGGCGTCAACCTACATATACTTTTTTTTATATATATACTCTTCAATATATAGCGCACCGTTAGCACATTGCGCACATTGCGAAGATCGTGGTGTGATTGACACGGCGCATGCGCCTTGGCGCGCGGAACGAGCCGCCGAGGGATCAGCTGATCGCTTCAGACTGTTCGACGAACTTCACCGGCTTTTGGTACCGCGATGATAAAATGCATTTCACGTATATTGATCATTGCGTTATCGGAACAATATTTATCTTTCAAGACCGCGACGGAATTCCACACACACGCTGTGTCTTTCATTTCTGAGAGAAGGAGGTGAAACTTGCGGTGGACGCGAATATTAAGCGCTGATAAGTGCTGCCCTCTTGAAAGGATCTCGAGTCTGCCTCCAATCTAGGAGTCATTTTTTCTCCAAACCGTAATGTTGTAAACCTCGCTCTCGGAAACTCTGTACACATTAATCTATTCAATTGTATATTACTTAATGTATAAACTCTCGGACATCAAAAAACTTCTTTTTTTTTCACGCGAACAAACATGCTGAGTGTGGCTACGCGCTTTGTGGTCACTTGGCCTCTTGCGCTCGCGCACTCGACGCGGAGAGCAGCAGGCGAGCTCAATCTTGGTCACTCTCGCACCCTCTCATCGCTTATCGAAGCTGTAGGGGAAACGAACCTTATCGCATGCAGATTCCAATAAAAAAAAAAAGATAAAAAGTAAACTCGTTCTCAAGAGCCGGGTCAAAACCGCAAAGTTTCATGATTTCCCTCTCCCCCTTGGCCGAGCATAATTTCGTTCGCGCTATTGCGACTACATATGCATGGAATACACACGTTGACCACACGTACATTAATGTTGCCTAAATCAGTAGTAGTGTCAAGAACAACGTGCTTGTATCATTATTTCGTGGCCCGAAGTGTTTGTGGTAATACGAGAATCTCAGTAAAAATGGGCCCACTAGAAAGTGCGAAAAAAGTAGCAGCTTACAAGGCCGTCGACGAATACGTTAAGGTCGATTATCAAAATGAACTTATTTTATTTCGTTTACGTCTGTTTGCTTATATCTGGAGGTTATGTTTTCATCCATCATTACCGGCGTTTTCGTCGGGATTATAAAATTCTATAATCGTTCACAGGATAACAGCATTGTAGGGATCGGCAGTGGTTCAACCGTAGTTTACGCCGTTCATCGACTGGGTAACGAAAACATTTGTCGCAGCTTATTTCTCCAAATTTCTTTCCTGATTTACTGATTTTCAAGCAAAATAAAGTTGAACGGGGCATTTGAAATGGGTGAAAAATACATTTTCATCATGGCGGATTCGTAGATGGCGGTGCGGTAACTTTTGCGCCGTTATTTTTTAAGTTTTTTGATTTTTTGACGAGAAATATAATTGACAACTTTTCATGTTCATTGAAGAAAACTTCCTCGTGGAAATCTCTGCTGCTGAAACTATAAAATTATTCTCTGCGCACTACCGCATGACTGCATGCATCGCGTCTCTACCGCCGACCAATCTTTACCACGTTCTACCTTACCGAGCGAAACACTTTGGATCTATCCACTTGCTCGGTCGATAAAAATCCCCCTACACGTTTTACTTGGAGAGAATGAATATTTAAAGAAAAATCTTAGTTACACACGTTGTTTCCATTTCACCAGAGAAGCAGATGCAATTTTTCTTTTATTCAAAATACGAAGGTTGTCTGAGAAAAACGTGTATCTAATTTTTGATTGTCTCTCCCGCACTCACGCGACTGCTAGATCGCTTCAAGGCGATCTATCACTTGCTCGGTCGGTAAAAATCCCCCGACACGTTTTACTCGGAGAAACTAAATATTTCAAGAAAAATATTAGTTACACGTTGTTCCCATTTCCCCAAAGAAGAAGGTGTAACTTTTTTGTTTCTCAAAATATGAAGGGTGTCCGAGAAAGACGCGATTGCAATTTTTGGTTATCTCTCTCGCACTCACCCGACTGTTGGATCACCATTCTCTATAATCAGCTGCTTCGTGTCGTTTTCAGCCGAGAGGGTGCAGGAAGAGAAATTGAATGTAATCTGCATTCCCACATCGTTTCAAGCTAAACAACTTATTGTCAACAATCATCTGATACTAGGGGATCTCGAAAGAAATCCTAAAGTAATTATTTATTCATCAATTTATCGCGTTCGATATACAAAATTTTTTTTTTTTGTTGTATTAATAATAATACAGGCGAAATATGCTAATTCTGTTTCGTACTTTGAAATAATTGGTGGCTAAAAAAGAAAAAAAAGACTATCAATAAACAAAATTCTTGAAAAATTGTAGAATTTTTCGAGTAAAATTTGATGAATCCGTTCAGTGTCTGATTCCGTCGGATTCATTTGATTTAATTATGAATATAGTTGGACTGTGCGATCGATGGTGCAGACGAGGTGGACTCTGACATGAATCTCATCAAAGGAGGAGGCGGATGTTTGTTGCAAGAGAAGATCGTAGCCTCGTGCGCCGAGCAATTGGTCATAATCGCCGATTATACGTAAATTCAAAGTCGCACAATATCGTTTTGTGGCTCGAACATTTTTTCACATTTTTTTTCATACACTAATGTTGTAGGAAAAATTCGGAGCATTTGGGTGACCAGTACAAGAAAGGGATTCCGATAGAAGTTGTTCCAATGGCATATGCTCCGATAAAGAATAAGATCGAGGAGAATTATGGAGGCAGCGCTAAAATTCGTATGGCTGTTGCAAAAGCGGTAACAAAAACGTGTCAAGCATCCGATAATAGTTTCGAGAAAGCGTGGGAGGCTGAAAAGTAATGAGGTGTTTTCTTGTCGTTTATTTCTCGCAGGGACCGGTCGTCACGGATAATGGAAATTTCATTCTGGATTGGCATTTTCCTCATGGCCTGGATAACTGGAGTAAAATAAATACGGAACTCAAGCTTTTACCGGGTGTCGTTGAAACTGGCTTGTTCATTAAAATGGCCACTAAAGCGTACTTCGGCATGTCGGACGGCAGTGTCAAAGAGCAGTCTTGATTTTTGTATCGCTGAGCGATACGCAGAAGCTGCGAACTTGATCGGAAATCTCGTGGAGAAAAACAGTTGAAAAAACAAATAACGAGGAATCTTTTCTTTGTTTTTCGGATTCCTGCCCGTTGCTCAAAACAGCACGGATCACGTTCCTGCTGAAAAACCATATATTGCTTTCTGTATTTCTTTTACCGAAACTACGTGGATTACGAAAGGGTTCGGTGCTGATTATAAATAAAAATTATAATGTTTTTACAATCGTGTGTAGAAATTTTTTCTACGTTGCTGTAAAATCGCCAGAGCCCATACCGGAATTTTTCCGAATTCAGTAAACTTCGTTTCACACCAACGTCATGGAGTATTTGTCATTGTTACCATCAGTCGGCACGGCAGATGAGCACGAAAGCAGCGTTCACATGTATATATAATTGATCTTTAGGGGGGTTGTCTCATTGCAAAATGAAACAAAGTGGAAAAAAAATTGATAATCGGTTCGCCTGAGCTTTATTATCACTATTTTCATCGTCAGTCCTCTAAATTTTCATTCTGCGTGATCTTGTGGAGGATTCGCAGTCTCTTCATCATGGCAGAATTTATTGTTTATGCGGCCATGATACTATTTATAATTAATGTTTGTTGTTTTCAATTCGCTCACAATTATTTCCATGAATATGGAACGCAAGGCATTATTTAATGAAAAAAAAAATAAAAAATAAACCGCCCGAACAGGGACTCGAACCCTGGACCCTCAGATTAAAAGTCTGATGCTCTACCGACTGAGCTATCCGGGCGATAAAATTTTAACAAGAGTAATCCGTATTTGGCACTGTCAACCATTTTTTTGTATCTTGCGAGATGATTGTTGAGGTTATGAGCTCTTAATAATTTCATCGCAACAAATGTTTTTCCCTTCTAGTGAATAACAACCAACAGGTCGTTCTGCTTCGTAAAATTATTAATCAGAATCAATAATCCTAAAAAAAAAAGCCGACAAATTATATTCAAAACGAGAATTGCAATTTCTCGTTCTTCTAAAATTGATAGCCTGTCCATGTGAATCCAGATTTTTTTCGTCTCACACTGAACAAGTCTCGGAAAGTCAGAAAATGGATGAAATTTCGATACGCGAATGATATGGAAAAATAATAATTACAATTTAAATTGTTTGTAAACAATGCTGTTGTCCAATTTTTGTAAATTATTTTCCGATTTTTCAATGTCTGTCTTTTGGCAAGATTAAAACTACTGCTGGAACTATTTCAATGCTTTATAGTGTATTTTTCCACTCAAGATACTCGGAATGGTTTATTCATGAATGTACAATAAAACACGTTGCGAGGCGAGATTGTTGGAACGCTCGCATGAGATGCAACGAAAATGGTTTGGGTGTTACAGCAAAGGACACGGTTTTCTCTCGAGATGAGTGGAAATATTAATCACGCAAATTCATGCAAGCACTTTAGTCGGTTACTTTTTGCAGATGACACTATTTTTGGTACCGAAGACTTGTAGGAAATGGATATTACTTGAAAATGTTGTGAATTAAAATTTCCAATCGACATCGATGAATGCGAATTTGATGGCAGGAAAAAACTGCAAACACAAAAATTGGTTTTGTTTTTCTTCCATTGGGCGAATAGCTCATTACTTAACCAGCCGATAAATGTCTGATGGTGATGCGATCTGTGCATGCACGTCAGGACATTTGTGTAATAATGGCAAACAATGAGAATTCTATAGAAATCACGTGTTTAAGGACCTCGTGACTGGAAGCCAGGACAAAAGAATTTACCTGATTAGTGAAAAACATTATAAATTGCCTCAATGTTTCCATGTGACCGGATCATAAGTAGATATAACGAGGAATTTAATCACCTCGTTGTAACACTGAATGCTAATGAGGAAAATGACTTCATTCGAACGGCTGTACAATTGTGATGTAATTCAGAAAATATCGATCAATGTCGATTCATCCACTATGAAGACGATAATAACAAAATGTTTTTTTTTTTTTTCATTTTTATGCATACGTGGAAAATGAGGTGGAACGACAAAATACATCGCATATACGGTGTGGATATAACTAAATTGAAAAAATAGGAGAAACTTGTTGAGTCAAAATGGAAACGTGTGATGCGGAATAACGGAGAACCGAAAGGGCGAGATATAAAAATATACATGCATTGGTTGTCCACGATGTCACTGTGAGTTGAGATGAAATAAAAAAAATAGAGGAAGCAGGGGAAACCGAATTGGTTGGTCTTTGAGAGCTACTAAAATTCCTTGTTAAAACACCCCGTTGCTCGTACACACACACACTTCCATCTCTTATGCCGCCTGGTATTTATTTTTCACAGAAAAAAAATCGATCACGCACTCTCTTGCGGGAAATGCGAGTCAGCAATGCATTTTCGCTTATCGAATTTCCCTCATCCTGATAACGATTCCAAAGATGAACTCATGACCCTGCTAAATTTCTAAAAACTATCAGAATTATTTGGCTTGACAAAAATATTCTTTCGTCATGCCAATCGCGTTGAATTACTCGATGTAATTAGCTGAATCTAATCAAGATAAGCTTAATGATTAATTCTGTGCTAATAAATCTGACTGTTGGATCGAACACTCAAATTTGGTGATGTATTGACACACCTGGTCAATAAAAAATCAGGACTACAATTGAGACTTGCGTGAAAACACAAATTTTCAAAAAAAACATGAAATCTTCGATGTTTTAGCGGAAAATGACCGAAAACTTAAGAAAAAATGGCATTTTATTGGGAAATCATATTTTCTCTTCATTTTTTAATATCTCTGAGATCAACGATCGGAGAGTTTAGGTCAAAAATTACAGTTTTTCGGAAAAAAAAAATTTATTTCCAAGAAAAAATTTATCCAAACAAATTTTGCTTGTTTTTCGCGTTTTTATTTCATAGGCAAAACCGTTGTAAGTCCCTGAGCAATATTTTTGCGCTGAAGTAGATGAAAGCTAAAAAATAACTTCGGGTCAAAATTAGCCAATGTAGAGAGGAACCGTGCCATCTTCCGCGCACTAAACTAACTAAAAAGTTCAGTAAAAGGTAATTTAAGGAGATTCCGCTATGGTGCAGGCAATAACGAATGAAGTGAGCCACAATTCCCAAGAAAAAATGACGATCGCTTTCCGTTTAGCTAGCGACCCGTTGCCAAACTCCTAAAAAATGAGATGTTCCGAGCATTCTGTCGACTTTAACTAGAAAAATCTCCTCCAAACATTCGTTGACCCCACTATTTTTTCATTGATTCGGAACCCTTGGAGTTTTTCTTATAAATTGAGATTTTAATACGCGTTTTGTCTAATCGGGAAGTATTTTTAATATTTTTCCGATTTCATAAGGGTAAGAAATTTGCATAAGGCCAATGTTATAAATCAAGTGACTTTCGACTTCGAAAATATCTCTTAAACCTCCGATGACCTAGGCTGATTTTTCAAGAGATTAAAGCTTGCTGCCTAAATAACAACAAATTTCGTTTTCACATTTTAATCTAATCATCGCTCTACTAACGGAATCTCCTTAACAGAGCGTTAATTTTGAAAATTGATCATTAGTCATATAAATTGAAAAGTAAGCAAGTTTAAAATAAATATAATGATTGAAAGGGGTTGAGCTGCGAAGAAAGTCGGTCCGGGTGAGTGGCCTTACGGCAACTCAGCGGGCTCTGATGCTCGAACGGTGTAAGTACTTAGCCGCGACTTGTTGCTTTTTTCTCTGTCGTTTATCCAGGCGCATGCGATGATTCTGAACTTGTTACTTTTCAACTTCCGGGCAATAAAAATTGCACTTGAATAGTGCAATTCTCTGTTTTCTTCATATGTTATCACTGTTTATTTGTTTGCAACGAAGAAAATTCATTAAAAATGTTTCGTTCAACTTTTCGTGCACAAACAGCTGAATTAATGGTTTTGATGAATGAGTGAAATTTTTCTCGCTTCTCAAATGGATATTCAGCGCGAATCTAGATGGCAACGCGTCCATAGACACGGAAAATGATATTCTTCCCGTATAGTTTTGAATTGTATAACTTTGCATAAACCATTCATCTGGTTGCTGCATGAATAATAAACCATGAAAACAATTGTGCGAGTAAATGACGTGTTTAGGATGGTTGACGACGCAGAGAAGAGGAAGAAAGTCTCGTCTTTCTCGTCTGCTGTCAAACTCCCGGGATCCAAGCCTCGATTATATTTTTCGCTTTATTTAGTCCCACTCGTAAGCCGGACAATTACATGCGAATCTGTGGTAACCTGGCAATGTTCGTGCAGTGTTCTCCACCATAAAACAAACGCAACGAGTCTCTCAGGGCGCATGTATTTCCTCCACAATCCCAACAGCAGTGGGGGTTGTATTTCAAGACCGAGCGCGCGCTATTTCTTCGCCAAACAGAATCCTGCTGCCAGCGAGAAAAGCGGTGTCAAAGTATCCTGTTATTCTTCACATCACGAATAATTCAGTCATCTCTGCGAATAAGTGTTCGAGACCCTGTCCCGGCCAGTTTAATTTCCTCCAGAGTTACTCTACGTTTGAATCCTCCGCCTGCACGATCGTCATGAACGTGAGTTGCATCAAAAATTTATTTGACATCGGAAATTCTTTTTATTTCCGCGGAGAGTTTTCCCAGAAAATCCAACATCGCAACGGCAAATGTTTGCATCAATGATAATCGATACGGTTTTTTTTCATATTTTCTTTTAGCGAAAGTTTTTACGATATTTTCATGAAAAAGTTTGTGGGAAATTTAATCCCGGAAAAAAAAACTTTTATTCGCAATTTTGGAGAGATTTCCATTCAGAAAATTCATGGTCCTCGGAACTCGAAATTTCGACACAAACTTCATAAGACAATTTAAGCGAATTCATTAAAAATGTTTCTGAAAAACAATTTTTTAACTTTTTGCATCGCGAAGTATTTCGAATTGTGTTTTGGCACAACGATTCTTTCACGCAATAATAATAGTTTTCTTCCCGAACACGGGAGATGCATTTTTTAGAATCTGCAGTAAAAATCGCAACCGGTCGGTGGTTTCTGTTAAAAAAATGACTAGATACAGTGGTTTTTGGGAACTAAATCCAAATTGGCAACTTTGCTTTGTCTGAAAAGTTTAGACGATGCATTTTCGGATTTTCCATCCAGCTTTCTGATCAGAAATCCAAACAACTCGCACGTGTGTGAACTTTCAACTATAAATATAGTTCACGCGAGCACAAGTGTGTGACCCGAAGGATCGAAGGGTTCGATTATAGCCACGACACCATATTTTTCCGGTCTATTTAAATATTCGTCTTCGATCATCTTTCGCTGTAACGATCCAGCCCAATTGCAATTACATCGCACAATTAGATACTCTAGCAAAGACTCATCACTTTTAACCCTTCGTGGTCACTCTGGGTAGAATCCACCCACTGACCAACTTGTGACATAAATATCTCCTAGTTCCCGGTAATTAATGGGGCTGTAATCGTCATTTAACGACAGTTTGTAGATTCGATTGCGCGTTGGCGGCGATAAGTATTACCGCCGTTAACGCTAAATCTCTAACATCCACTCTGAAATCAACCCACTTCCAATAACGGAATTAATATGTTTTTTCAAACGCGCGCTATCCTACTATTTTTTTCACAAAAGAACCAGATCTGATGAATATCAGGTCCAAATTTTAGGCAAAAATATTGAAAATCCACAAAGTGACGATTATTTTAGTGGAAAAACTTTTTTTTCCCGTTTTTTTTCTTCATTTTGGATTTGAAAAAAAATGTTAACCTTGGATTTCTTTCAGGAAAGTTTTTCGTATCTAAACTGGAATGTCCAAGGGTTGTTCAGTAATTTTTTGAGAATTTTCGGGCAGATAGATTGGTCACAATGTGGGTTCGAATATGGACTGGGTAGAATCAACCCAGTGTGACCATCGAGATCGGTGGCGGAAGTGTGACCACGAAGGGTTAAACATGAAACTTTTTGAATCTGACACTACGAAATGAAATAATAATAAATGGAACAAAATCTGAGATTTTCCGATTGCTCCGTTCAGCGCTCTCGCACGATCCTTATTAATTTCATGATTCATTAACGATTAATTAGGTCAGTTGGGGAACCGTATATAACGTGCATGGCTATCCGTCCGGATAATTGTCATAATTCCCCATATGTAGTCGCCAGTATTCACGTGTTTACGCAAAGGATTAACCGAATAACAATATTAAATGATAAAAACTGAGAGACTTTGATCGATCGAAATCGCAAAGAGCAATTAGTGTATCATGAATAAAATTCCCTACGAATCCAGGTAATCGGATATCTCTGGTGCGCCTTCGGATTCATTTCATTAATCTCAACGACCGAAGGGATTCGTCCACAAAATGAGCAGGTAAGCCCTTTAGAAATTGAAACAAATCGATGTGACCAACGATGGGCTCGAAATGAATTCGGAATAAGTTGAAAAATTCCAAGTTGTCGGTAATCGCAAGATTTATTTTTTCTGCAGAATGATCTACAATTGTACGATATGTTGACAACCGATGATTCGACCAGGATCAAAAAACCTTTCTGCAACGCGTTCACTGGTACGTTGAAAAATATTCTCCCATGACGAAAATTTGTGTGCCATGATTTTTGACTCAAATTCCCCTATTTTGTGTATTCGAAAAATTATAAACGCAACAATCACATTTTTACAAAATTACAAATACGAGAAATTCATTTGCTCGGAAAAATTGGGCAGGGTCACAATGATGCGAATGTAATTACAAAATTAATAAAAGTTGGTTTTAGCAGGTTCAGAAAAATCCGCAACTTTTTTATTTCATCTGTATTAACTTTAAAAAAAATAACGAATTTTACAAAAAAGTCGTTCGAAGTAGTTTTTTTGTTCCATAAAAAAAAAAAAATTGTTTTTCGTCAATTATTTTCCCTGAGTATGATAAAAAATGGGATTTCTTTTCGGAAATTTGGAGGGTGTGGAAAAAAGAGATCGTTTTATTCGGACAAATCGATGGACAATGAGGAACCATCAACCGGCAAAATTCGCATTCCCGTCCCGATATATCGAGCTTTGCTGCGAGCTGCAAGTCGAGACGTTCGTCAAATGATGATGCAGCGAGGTGCGAGCGGAAAAGGTTCACAGTGGGACGAGTACACTCAATCGGGCCTGAATAATCAGATACCGAGTCTTCACAGCAGATATCAAAGTTAATCATCGATTAAAAGAAACATTTACAACGACAGAATTCAGTAAATCGTAAATGCATTTTTTTCTTTAAATGTATGTATTATAAATGGTACTGTGTGTGTGTGTCACCAAGTTAAGTGAATGTTAGATTAGGTCGAAATGGAACGTATAAAAAACGCTTTTTACATTTAATTATTCACATATTCCATCATATTTGAACCAAAAAAAAAAAACACAATGAAAAGCATCGTCTGTTTATATATCGTAAAATTTATATTCGCTCAGAAATGTAACAAAATACGTTGAATTGATTCGTGTGGCCATTGAATTGTGATACCAAATTCTTATTTTTACGCAAGTGGAAATGGGTTGAGAAGCAAAATGTTCGCAGGGCCGTCGATTTTTCTTTGATTTTAATGGGCGTTGTTTTCCGATCTGACGTGAAGAGCAGAAAATCCGATATTAAAAAAAAAAAAATTAAATGATTAAATAAATTAAATTAAATTAAATTAAATTAAATGATTAATTAAATTAAAATTATCGGATTTTTTGATTACGGAACCTCATCAAAATAACTGAATAAAAATATTCCGGAAATGGAGATTTTTTCTGGAGTTTCCAACGTTGAGATTCAACGAAAAATGTTATTTCTATTTATTATTTATTGAATTTTGAAAATCACGGCTTTTTATCGTCTCGATTGAGTTTCTGGGACTTGAGAGACGATCGTTTTATTATCCGGGCAAAATATTATGCTCTACTGAAGAAAAAACGGAATTTCGTTGCATTCCAACGATGCAAACTTGAACTTTACACAAAATGCAGATGATGAATCGTAGAGACGCGATTCACGAATAAAACAAATTAATTAAATTTGTAGGGAAATGCAGGAACCACGAAAAATCGAGTCTTCATAAGTACACCGTTAATTTTATAAGCAGAGAATCCTTTGAAACTTTTCCAGGCTTTATTAAATATTGCTTGCTGGGTATGCCAAGGACCACGCATTCAGCAGGATTTTCCATAATCGTTCCTGCGACGATATTTCCCTGCGGAAGTTTCCCAAAAGACGGCGAACAAACTCTGGCAGGATCCCGCAGCTGAGAATCCTGATTAAGATCGGGAATCTGGGTGAAAATGACAAATTATAATTTCCGTTAAATTCCGGCAAATTTAATGTTGCAATATATTTACAAATGATGCGCCAAAATGCCGAATTGATTAAAATTCACCTCGACACGAACTCGCAATCGGAACGGCCAATCAATTTTGGAATCGTTGCGTCCAGCCGTCAATCCGACGCTGATAAAAATCGGTCCATCCGGATAATAATTCGCGGTGAATCTCATGTACATCGCGTAGCCTGCACCGACGTAGAAACTGGAGCTGCGCTCTGATCGGCCGTCGACTCGTTTTGATAATTTTTCCGATAAGTTTGTAACTCGCCAATAATAAGTATAAATTTTTCGCTGGATAGAAATCTCTGTATCGATAAAATAATGATTAAACAAATTGAGCAAAATAATAATAATCACTGGATGGAAAAATAAAAGTATTTGAAACAAACTCTCGATCGATATCGAATTAATAATTAAGATAATTCAAATAAAATATATTTAATGACAACTGCAAATTACAGAGATAAAATGTTTTTCGTTGCTTACCACGGACCGTATTATTGTAGCGATCAATTTCCATTTGATGCACTGAATTGCCTGTATCGCTTGAAAAGTTATTCTCATCAAATGTGAAAATGTTTCTTTCCAGTCGATTTTTCCTTCCATTCGCTTTTTCGATTCTCATCGCGTCGTCCTTCGTCCCAAGAAAATTGGGATTCAAGTTCGTCGGTAAACGGACGATCGAATCACGCAAATCGTTGAATCGCTCGTTCAATAATTTCTCCAAATTTTCGAACCGTTCCTCAATCATTTCTACGGATTCAGTATGCGATGAAAACGAAAATGGGACGACAGGTCAAGTAAAGACGGTTTTTATTCTTACTGCCAGTGAGCGTGCGAGGGAAAACTCGAGTGAATTTCGCCTGCGCATCCACGGACAAGTTGTCCATAACTATTTTACAGTTCGCATAATGAATCTCCGACGTTTCATCATTGTTGTCGTCGTTCAACGTCTGTGTGGAATTTCCTGTCAATAAAAAATCATCCTCGATCAAAAATTGACATTGAAATCATAATTGCATTCGCAAACGTTTCGAAATTTTGTAATCAAATGCAGCGTTCAAATATTTTCAAATCCATGAGCGATCGCCCTGTACGAGATTTTTCCCACGACATGTCTAGCAAATCTAGAGTTTTCCATTTGTAAATGGTACAAGAATTTTCCCTTTCCCTCGACCAAAACAAATGACGTAAAAAAATTATATTCGTTTTTTTTTTGCCATTATTTAAAAAGTTGTTTTTTTTTTTCGTTTTGGAAATGATTGTACGTTGAGTTTTGAGCGAATGGAATTTAATTGCAATTAAATTAATGTGGCGGAATGATTTTTGGGTTCCAGATCGTTCGATCTGAGCGCTTAAAATTATCCAAAAACGAGTTAACCCTTCGTGGTCACACTTCCGCCACCGATCTCGATGGTCACACTGGGTTGATTCTACCCAGTCCATATTCGAACCCATATTGTGACCAATTCATCGGCCCGAAAATTCTCAAAAAATTACTGAACAACCCTTGGACATTCCAGTTTAGATACGAAAAACTTTCCCGAAAGAAATCCAAGGTTAAGATATTTTTTCAAATCCAAAATGAAGAAAAAAAACGGGAAAAAAAAGTTTTTTCACTAAAATAATCGCCACTTTGTGGATTTTCAATATTTTTGCCTAAAATTTGGACCTGATATTCATCAGATCTGGTTCTTTTGTGAAAAAAATAGTAGGATAGCGCGCGTTTGAAAAAACATATTAATTCCGTTATTGGAAGTGGGTTGACTTCAGAGTGGATGTTAGAGATTTAGCGTTAACGGCGGTAATACTTATCGCCGCCAACGCGCAATCGAAACTACAAACTGTCGTTAAATGACGATTACAGCCCCATTAATTACCGGGAACTAGGAGATATTTATGTCACAAGTTGGTCAGTGGATGGATTCTACCCAGAGTGATCACGAAGGGTTAAAAAGTCGACATAATTGAATTCGAAAAATGTTGTACCTGAAGTGTCGCCCGAAGATTCCGAACTATTGTCACAATTGCCATTTCGGATGATTGGATGAAAAAGCACAAAGTAAATGAAGCAACGTGTAGAAATCATATCGTTAGAGCAGATGGCAAAGAAATATTTCTCGATAAAGTTAAATAGTGGAAAGTTAAGACCCGCTGCGTGTGTCTATATCAAGACTCGCAGCGTATTAATATCGAATGTATAGTAGGCAAGCGCATGCGCTAGAGCCGACGTCTTCAAAATCCAAAAAGAAAAAATAATAGTCCAAGTCAAAAAACGAGGAAATGAGGCGGCTCTAATTTTTTTTGCATGGAAATTCGGATACTATTTCCAGATTCTCGACGCGTCTCCACTTTGTGCGATGATTCTCGTGCTCCAACGCTCGTCGCACCGTTACCGGGTGCGAAGCCGCTAGACCGAGGCGCAGAGAGGATCAGGATGAATTTCGGCTTGTTCAAGGATATTTATCGGTAAAATTATGCACAGTCGAAGAAAAGTTCTTTTTAACACTGTTCAGAAAATTGCCAGGGCGCGGTAAATAAAATGTAAAAAAATGTTGACATCGCGAAAAATTTGATTGATATTTTACAAGAAGTTGAGAATCAACCTTAATGTACGAAGTTACATGTCCACGTAGAGTTTTTGAATATTTTCCACGAACGTTGATCAAAGTCATTGCAACAATTTGATTTTTTTTCAATTTTTTCAACATGAACGATTTTTTTGTCAGATCATGTCAGATTTTTTTGTAGATACAGCGTTCACGATGTTTTTGCTCCTTATTTGCTCCTTATCGTAATTTAAATTATTTAACGCGTACGCGCTACGTATCACGCTTTGAGCTCGCCAAGATCAAATGAACTTGTGATAAAAAAAAAAAACACCAACTTCCCGGTCGAATATTCGGAAAGCCTTTTGAATGTGAAATTCGAAACCGCCGAATGTATGCGCTTCGTTTGAGCTTTGCAAAATTGAAGCATATATTGTATTAAAAAAAAAAGAAGAAATTTTTCAAATGTACGATTCGCTGCGATCTGCATGAGCATCAAAAACGTGTGGGAGAAAAAAGCGCCATTTTTTGATGCAACGAAAAAGAAAAAATATTCATATCTGCAAAACGGAATGAGCCACAGAGTCGAAAATAGTCGCGATCGAGAGATTGAAAAAAAAATGAAAAATACTCGAGACTGCTGTCATTATCGAGGTTCTCGAATCATGGCAGGAATAATTTTCGAAAACAGCTGGAATCGCGGTCCTTACTGTAAAGTCTCTGAGTCGCTGTTCCGCGACTTTTAGATATCGTTCGAATCGTCGAAGGATATTGGAAGAATCCGAGGAAAACAGCATTTGGTCTTTATCGAGCCCAAAATCTTTCGTAAGAAACTTACGTGTGTGCCTTATCGATTTTTCCGATTCATATGTTTGCTATTTCGAAGATAAAATCAGCTGCTGTACATAATGTTGAAAAGATGAGTGCAAAATATAATGACGTTGAAATACATCGTTGGAATGCAACGAAATAATTTTTTTTCTGCGGCCAAACTTATGATTTAAATGCGGAATGTAATTTCGAGGTTGAAGGGATCGATTTTTGCGACCCGCTCGAAAAATGAGGATAATTTTGAAAATTAAACAAATCATGGATGAAACGAAATATTTTTCTTTGGATTCCAACGTTGCGAACTTGAGCTTCATAAAATATTTGATGCATCGAGGTTTCCCTCGATGAAAGAGAGTCCTAGACGCACATGCATGACGTTAAAGTTTGCATCGTTGGAATGCAACGAAATTAATTTTTTTGCGACGAAACTCATTATTTAAATGGAAAATGTAATTACGAGATTAAAACGATCGATTTTTGCGACCAAAAATGTATATGGGTTCGAAAAATTTGGATAATTTTGAAAATTGAACGAATCATGGATGAAACGAAATATTTTTCGTTGGATTTCAACGTTGCGAACTTGAGCTTCACAAAATATTTGATGCATCGAGGTTTCCCGGCGAGCAGATGACGCGATGATCTGCCTCCTACCGCGATGAATCTCCGCTGGCCACGTCCGCACATCTGAGCTAGAGCGTGGGTCCGACTAGATGGAATAAAAAGAGGAGAAACGCGAGCGCGGAGCATCAATTGAACTCTGGAGTTGGATCTGGACGTAGCCGAGGAACGAACCAAGATAAAGCCTTCAGGATGGAAAAGTACGTGGCTCGACTTCTGGTCGTGATCGGTTGTGCGGTCGCTGCACCAAACCCAGGATTCTTCGGAATGCCAGTGGTCGCAGCTGCACACGCAGTTGCAGTTGCTCACAGCGTGCCAGTCATGAGCTACGCAGCACCGGTCGTGGCAGCTCCTGCAGTCGCTTACGCACCTGCAATTGTCCATCATCCGGCAACGATCATCACCCACAGCTACGCAGCGGCTCCGTACGCTTACGCTCACTCGCCCTACGCCGTTCACTCGGGCTACGTTCATTAAAAAAAAAAAAACAACAAAAAAACAAAAAAAAAACATTTTGATGCTCATTACGTTTTGTCAGGCCAAGTCAAAAATGAAAGACTTTGCTTCGTAGCTCTGGAATAGCGAGTCCATCGTCCTTCGATCCATTTCCATCGGCAGAAAAAAAAACAAACCAAATTTACGACGATAGCTTGTCAATTTTTTGGATCATAATAAAAATCTTTTTCACCCAATTTTTTTCGTTCTCGTTTTAATCAGAATTTTCTCCTTTCACTCCTATTCAAATTCCCATTCTTTTTCGCTCCGAAACATGCGAGTCCATCTCGCGGAAGAGAAAAAAAATCGAAGATCGGGCTTTTCTAGCATTTCGTTCGATCTCCGCTGGAATTTTTGAATTTCTATGGGCCAGACAACTCGCGAATCAACATAAGAATTTTAATTCGTACGAATCGATCGGAATCTTGCTCGGATTTTCAATCAATTTCCCTGAAATCCTTTTTCAATCTGCTGCTCAATGAATAGAATGATTTATGACATTACGTATTTATTTTATTATCGATCGCAAAGTGCCTAATTACTTGTTTTAACGATACGGATTTAGATGCAACAAAATAATTAACTGATTGATATCTCTGCGGATTGAAACGAAAATAAAAACAACGCGATAACGCGATAATCATAATGATGACAATCGTCGTAGTCGTAGCAGTAAAAAACTCTATTAGTTCCAAGTGAAACGAGAAAAATGACGATTATTCCATAATTGAACGTCACTTGTGATAATTTCTGTGCATGAATATCATCGCTATCTTACAGTTGATACGATTGTTAACGAATTTAATTTGGTTCGCCGGGCGCGATAAGGAAATGTAATTGGACAAACATATAAAGTTTTCATTTTAAAGACATATATTGGAGCTATTACTATGTACTATTATTAGAGATTGCAATGCTCCATTGCAGATCGACCATAAGTTGACAGCGCGAAAGTGATCGTTAAAAAATCGTCCCGGTTATGCGCGATCATCTCTTCTGCACAATTAATCCGGACCGCACAAGTGCGAAATTTATGCACGTGAATCAAACGTAAATAAATCGATCGTGAAACGTGTAATCGTTTTTTTTTTATTTTTCCATGAACTACAGCCAATTGGCAATATACAGAGTGTGTCTTTATGTGAAATATGCGGCTCTGCATTTTGTAAAAAAAAAAAAAACAACCAAACAATGTTCTGAATCGAGTGAATTTTCGTCAAGATAAAAAAAAAATCCGCGTGAATCTGTTTTCTTTGCGATCTTGAGATTTGAGAATTTTTCTAGTTTCCCTCGGCCCTGGTGCAAACGCGAACTGCAAAAAATGCGTTTTTCTAATTGATAAGCCAATTTTTTTTTTACCGAAAGAATTTTGCGTGAAATTACTTGAAATTTAGAGTTTGTGCGATGAATCGAGAAATACTCGTTGAGGTAGTTTGAGGAGAATTTGTTGGATCGTGTGTGGACACCTCGTATGTGAAGTTTCGAATACTCATCCTGGACATAAAGATATATGGCGGGAGTGAATGAATTTTTTTAGTACAGTTGGAAGCGCAAATCGATTGGGAAGAGTGCGAGAGAACATGGCGGAAAATTAATGAGGTAACCTTGCCTCGAATCTCGAATCGTTCGAATTAGACACGGATGAAACGATCGTCTGGACAAGGTCACGTCTATAAATCATCAGGACAAATATCCAAGCAACGAAATAACAAGGCAACGCCGAAACGCAGTTATTTTGATGTGGTGATATAAAATAGTGCTCGAGTTATCTATAAAGTTGTGTACCGTTGGCAGAATTTCATGGTACTACTTTTGGTACCGTCGTACACCAACGTATTAGTTTACACGGCACCATCCCAACGATGAAGACTTGCATTTTAATCGCAACTCTTTTGTTACTGTTCGAAACCAACGGTGAGAATGATTAATCGTCCCGCGGTTAATGAAATAACTTTTTGACTACTTTTATTTTTCCATTCGCGACTTCTCGACCTAATCAAACTCTCAATTCTTGCAATTATTTCTTCATTTTCTCATTCTCTATTCTTCCTTTTTCATCGCCGGTGTTAACGAGAAACAGCAGCTGACGAATTGAGGAAATTATTCCCTTTCAAATGTCCTTACGAGTGCAAATCGAGCAGATACGAACCAATTTGTGCCAGAGGAAAATCATACGCTAGTCCGTGCGCTCTCAAGCTACAAATATGCAGCGGCTATGAAGGTAAATGTCAACCGCATTTTTGCGAAAGCGCTTGCACTCTTGGATTTTTATTTTGACAGAAATCATCAAATTCATTGGAATCTTGTGCTCACACTTTTTGCGATTAATGAATTTTTATTAATTTCATTATTTTTTTGATGGGGATGGAAAATCGTGCACGAGGTTTTCGTGTTGATTGGTGATTTGTGAGAAATTGTTGAATTATTATCAAAATTTGGATCACTGCACAATATGATCGATCATTTTTTCGACAATGCGAGTGAACTTTTTCTTTTCTCTTTCGACAGATGTAGAAATGTGGAAAGACGTCGAGGCTTGTCCAAAGTACGACAAGGACGAAGACATGAGAGGCACATCGGTCGAGGCGATCGACAAAAATGGTGTCATATTCAGACACTTTTTTGACAATGTTAAAATCAGACGACTCACTCCGATTATACAAAAAACTAAGCCAAGAGTCGACCTTATAATTGAGAAGAAAACGAAAATTCATGACTTTCGACCCGACAAAATTCGCGTGCATTCTATGTGTGCTGGGAATCCTCCTTGTGTCCACGATCTCGAGGAACATCCGGTCTGCATTCAGGGCGTTCAGGTCTCGAGTTTGTGCATGATTAAACATCTCATCTGCGAATCCCATTTACGTAAGACGCTCATTAACGAATTTTGATGCTTTTCAATATTTCATCAAGTTTTCGATTGAAAAAACGTCGCAAATTTTCTCGAAATGGTCCAATTTTCTCATTGATTAATAAACAATCAACTTTTTACGAAAATATTGTATTAATTGCAAAAATAACGAAAAATTCGAAAGGGGCTAATGAAAAATGAAATTCAAACTTGTGATTTTCGTTTTGACAGCTTCCTTGGCTATTTTACTAGCAAAACCATGCGAGACTTCATCCAGCTCGAACCTGGCGATAGTTTCGGTGCCATCAGGAGCTTAAAACATCGCCTTGACGTCTCTGGACGATAAAATGCCGAGCGCATTCGATGGGAAAAATATATTTTCGATCGACTGTCACAAGAATTAATAAATGAAAAATCAATAAGCTCATTTTTACGACGACGTTTAACGATACCGGATTTTCCATAAATGTGCATCTCATTAATTAATTAACTAATAAATTCTGTATTATTCTGTAATTTGTGAATAATGTAATAAAATTACCGCAAACCTCAAACAAAAGCGAGAGAATATTTTAATGTACGAAATTGAACGGAAATTTCTTGAATTTTGAGTTTTCTCATGGAAGAAAAATCAACAAATTTTCGTGGGAAAAAAATTTCGAGACGCTCCAGTTTTTCGTTGAATGAAAATTCGAAGAATTGGAAAATCGCGTCGCTTTTTGATCGCGAGTTTTTTCAACAATAGTGAAAATAAAATGAAAATGCGTCGGTAATGTTCGTTTTTATAATTTTTATTAGTATAGAACAGCCCAAAACAGCTGAGCCAATTATATTACATATGTATAAATTTTAATATCGGCATTCATTTAATTTAATTTTAATTTATATCGTAATTTTGTTTTTTTTTAGTTTCAACTATTTCGAGACGAGTGTTTGGGTCTTGACATTGATCATTCATAAAAACCCGAGTCAAGTATAACAAATAACACACGCGACAAGGACGGCGAAACGGTCAGACAGCCACGGAACATTGTGCAAATATTGAATATAAATATTAGCGCAAATGAAATCAAAATCGATTCGTAATTTCGCGCCCATTTATTTGAATTATTAATTCCCATTTGTATGGACGAACAATTGTTTATTAGCGGGACAAGCAAACGTACAAAAAAACGCCAATTACCATTCATCACCATTCGATAATAAGTCAAAGAGCCAAATTGTCTTGTCGCTTTGTCAACAAAATCATTTCGAGGTCTGCGAAAAAAAAAAAAAAACTTCATTTTTCCGATAGAGGCCGCAAAGGTCTTTTGCAAATGGAGACAATTTTTTCCAGCATCGAATACGACCCGGCAAGCCAGTTTCAGCGGATGCGAAAATTTCAGTCGAATCAATTGAAAAAAAACGAATCCCACATGCAAAAAACTTGACACGAGGTTTTCTTTCCACGCAGTTACATTATAGTTTAGTGATAGGTAAAAAACATTGTATTAATTTAGCTTTTTGCTTAATCGATCGCCTGTTACAACTCTTAGAGTTAAATTTGCGAATTTTCTGCAACATTTCATCCTGTTGCTCTCATTTTCGCAGTCGCAGACACAAACACACAGTAGACTCAGGCGCAGGTGGACGTGCGCGAATAAATGATGAAAACGAGTTGGCAAATTCTTTGTTTAATATTTTTTTTAATGCTCGTTATAATGATAATAATAATAATATCAATAATGATGATAATAATAATAATCGTAATGATAATGATGATGAAGATGATGAGGATAATAATAATAAGAATAAAAATAATTATTGTTGTAATAATCTAATAAATGTTGCGCACACGTCTCGACCGACATTTCGTTTTATTTGTTTCGGGCGCGATCGACGCAATTCACTTTCTCCATTCACAAACTCTCTCTGTGTCTATAAAATTTATCTTGTTCGTTCTAACGTTAAATCTTCGCGATTCTTCTTCTCCATTCGTTCGTTTTATTATTATTACTTTTTTTTCTTCCTTAAATCTTTTTTATTCGTTTTTCTTCTTCTTCGTTTTTTTTTTGGATTGGCAGACGAGGGGTGACTGCCGCTCGCTGGACTAGAGATTTCACTACTGCATTTATTGCGTGTGTCTATTTTTGTTGCTTGACTGATGTTTTTATTTTGTTTATAATTTTCGATATTATTCTTATCGCTTAAATTAATTTTTGTGGGTGTTGCCGAGAACGCGAAACTCGTCAGTCACGTGCAGTTTGGCGATTCGCTTTAAGAGTGAAAATCAAGTGAGGCTCAACGAAAATCTCTAACCGTTCTCATCGGCTCGACTTATTCGATACGTTACTTTTCTCCTGACTTTTTGTTTCGTGGCAAAAAATGTTCTACGCGACTTTTACAGCCTTCGCGCCGATATTTTCGTCGACTCGAAATCTTCACGTCAATATTCCAATCAATATATCGTCTTTGAGACCGATGAAGAAGGGAATAATTTAGCTTCGAGACCCGCGGAAAACACTCCACGTCAGAATTTCATCCGATTATTCCATTTTCATCGCTGTTCAAGGGGCTCTAGAAACTGCAAATATATATTTGCGAGAATGAACTGAAAATATTGGCAATAAGTCTGACTCTTGTTGGCCCAACAACAAACAACTTTCTCGCTCCACTATGATTATTATCAATGCGATTTCGTCGAGCGTGCCACGCCGGGGACTTTGACGTAGTGTGTTCGTAAAAAGAAAACCGGAAAAAAAAATACACACACACATTTATATATCGTTTGGCGAATGTCGTTCGCGTTAGACTCGATTAAAAAAGCTACATAGCCAAGCTAGAGTATCAAAAGTTTCGCTCAATGATTAATTTCTCTCTCCGTTTGTTTTTTCGTTGCCCGGACAAAATATTGTCCCAGACGATCGCCGCAAGTCGCTCTGCACCATTTCTTTGGCAATGGACACGAGCTTTCGCACAGTTTGATTCTTATCATTAATTTTTCTTCTCGATAGTTTTTTTTCCTTCATTCTCATCGTTCTCTTCCGGCAGACAAAAAAATTTGTTTAAAAAATCAAGGAATGAATAATTTTACGAGAAGCGATATGAATGAAAAAAAAAAAAAACAACAACAACAACGTTTGGAAAAAAGCGAACAAAGTCGTCCAAATGCCTGTGAACGCCAGAGTCTCTCTCTCTCTCTCTCTCTCGCTCGTTTTCTTTCGCGTCATACGAGACGAGATTATCGAATAATTGTGACAAGCTTATTACATACGGTGACAATGATAATGCTGATAAAAATGACATTAATATTAATCACAAAATAAAAATAAATCATAATGATAATTATGATGAAAATAATGATATTAAAGTTACTTGCGGTAAGACACTGATAATACAATTATAATATGTTTGTAATTAAAACGAAATTATAAACATCGCGGACTCGTCATGCGGAACGAGAGAAAAAGATGAATATTTTAGTAGGTACAAAGTTTTCTCTCGTTCGTAAATAATATTAAATCCTCCTTGGTTCATTAACGATAAACGATTAAGGACAGAAAGACGAGTTGTTGTTTAGTTAGTTCGTCTACTTTACTGGCCACTTGCTATTTGTTGGTTTCAACATTCCCTGACGTTTGTTTAGTGGAAATTCGATGGTCTGGGTGTTTTCGTCCGATATGCCAATTTGAAATTGGGCTGTTTCGTTGGGAGGTGGATCGAGTGGAGGAATCTGTCGAAGCGAGTGTAATAAAAGTTGAGTAGAAGAGAGTCTCACGAGCACCGGGATTTGGAGGCTCGAAAGCTGGTTCCTCAGGATCGATAAATTCTGATAACGTCTCTGATGGGTGCTCTGCAAAGTGGGCAATGTCCGCCGCCTTTGCCGCGCCATTGTTGCGTGGCGCAAGTGAAGCACATGCACATGTGGCCGCACATATAAAGAACACTATCGATACTACGTTCGTAGCAAATGGAGCATTCGCTGGGTTGTCCCGGAGTAGGTTGGAAGCGTTCGCTCCATTGTTGTAAATGGGAGGAAGATGATGAGGACGATGATGAAGATTGAGAGGGTAAAACAGGCTCGATGGACTGATAAGTTACGGGATCGACGTAAGTGGAGGAGCCGGTGCTGGCCATTGTCCCAGTCAGAGGAGAACAAGTTTGTCTTGAAGAACCAGCTAATAGAGGCACCGTTGGCATATGAACGTTGGAGGAATTTCTATGTGACGATGAACTGGAGGACAACGAACTTGGGGCTGGTGTTGTGCTCGCGTACACCGGAGCAGGTTGACCAGTTGGCAGTTGGGGTGCGGGGTAACCCCCTTGAGGTGGCAGATTAACTACGAGAACGGTACCGCCCCCGACTACGGGTTTGAATTGGACCATTTCCGTAAACCTTGACAATTCCGTTGCGGAATTGCTATTGTTTGAATGTTGCTGTTGTTGTTGTTGTTGTTGTTGCTGTTGTTGTTGTTGTTGTTGTTGCTGGGCAACGTTGATGCTCGCAGCGGTTACTGGGACATTGGACGAGGCAACCACGGAGTTGCCGTTTTGTTGTCGTTGTCTCGGAGGCGAGGTCGGTCTACTTGCGAGCATCCTGACCCGCTGCGTACTTCCGTAAACGTCGACAAAAGCCCACAACTGTAGACTCTGATCAACGTGCATTACGACCGAAGGTGGACCACCGTTTTTACTCATCATTACTTCACCGTAATGCGTCACTGTGAACGCTATTTCGTCACCGGCCTGTGGACTCATTGCAACGTCCTTCGAAACGACCCAATATTCGGGACGATCCAACAACAAGTCACTGTCGTCTGGCAAATCCTCCGCTGATAATCTCGCCGGGTCACACGACGTCAGACCCAACGCCAATGCACCCACGTACATCGGCTCCGTTGATAATATCTGCACCACCAAACGTTCGCTCAGCACCAATGGTCGACCCGTGAATGCGTAACCGTGACAAAACTCCGTATCGCTCCTCGTTGCCACACACTGCTGGTTGCTGAATCTTATGTTCCTGCCACGGACCCTGATTTTTCAACGACAAAACAACATTTTTATTATTTATTTCTCAGTTTTTTGCTTTTTTCGCTCATTCCAATTAATCCTATTCAAAATCGGCCAACGTTTCGGGCAAAACATTTGTTTTTTTTTTTTTTTACATTCGAATTCTTCGGAATTTGATGACGTTCAAGTTTGAATCATTAAAATGCAACGAAATTCGGTTTTTTCTTCAGCAAATCTCATAATTATTATTCAATATTTAGCCCGGACACCAAAACGATCGTCGCTCGAGTCCCGAAAACTCAATCCAGACGAAAAATCGCCATGATTTGAAAAATTCAATAAATCATTAACAGAAACAATATTTTTCGTTCAGAGGCATTTTTTTTATTATGTTGAAGTTTGCATCGTTGAAATGCAACGAAATTCGGTTTTTTCTTCAGCAAATTTCATAATTATTATTCAATATTTGGCCCGGACACCAAAACGATCGTCGCTCGAGTCCCGAAAACTCAATCGCGACGAAAATTCGCCATGATTTGAAAACTTCGATAAATCATTAACAGAAACAATATTTTTCGTTCAGAGGCATTTTTTTTATTATGTTGAAGTTTGCATCGTTGAAATGCAACGAAATTCGGTTTTTTCTTCAGCAAATTTCATAATTATTATTCAATATTTGGCCCGGACACCAAAACGATCGTCTCTCGAGTCCCGAAAACTCAATCCAGACGAAAAATCGCCATGATTTGAAAAATTCAACAAATAATTAATAGAAACACTATTTTTCGTTGAACTTCAACACTGCAGAGTGCGGAGGCATTTTTTTTTATTATGTTGAAGTTGGAATCGTTGAAATGCAACGATTTTCTGTTTTTTCTTGATGATTTGAAAAAATTCAATGAATAATTAATAGAAACAATATTTTCCGTTGAATCTGAATGTTGCAAACTTGAGAGTGATAGAATTAATGCAGAAAGAAAAATACTCACGAGTGGAAAGGGAGTGGAGTGAAGAGCACGCCGGAAGGTTGAAACCTCAAACCGGGTAAATCGATATCGGGATCGTGATGGATACACATATTTTGTAGCGAAGTTACGATTATCCTTTCAACGTCGCGACCAGCGTTGCTCGCGTCGTCCATTGCCGTGTGCCTACTGTGTTGAGCGTTGTCCTCGTTGCTGTGCTCGGTGCCGCGTCTAATGTTGTTGAAATGTTGTCTATTCGGATCGAGGAATTCGATCGCCGTGCTATTGCCATAAACATCGATGATGGCCCACAACGGGGCTCGGGTCTCGACGCCACTAAAGAAAACTCCTTTTTCCTCTCCGTTCACACCAAAGTGTACGTCCCCGACGGACGTGACGTAATAAAAGAGGACGGTGTCACGTTCGGCGAATCTTTCGGCCAATGCTTTCGCCCAGTAACCGGGCTTGTTCGTCAAATCCGGACACGCGTATCGCGGCAATCCACTTCGTAGATTCGTCGGATCGTTGCTTGTGAAACCGAAGCGTATTACACCGCTCCAATTATTCGACATCTCCAGGAACTTTACGCACACCTTTGGAGAACAAACAAACAAAAAAACACAAAATTAATTTAAATTACCATAAATGTATATAATTTTTTTTTTAATTATTCGCTTTTATGGGGTTTTCCCAGGTACGAAACTAATGGGAAATCTTGACATTTGTCCGGACCTTTTTTTAATTTATCGCCGACAAACATGGACGGATCGAAATTTCTGCATTTATTTACATTTTTAACGTCATGCTTATTTTTACGCTCTATCCACGGACTTTTTTTCCAAATTCAAACTATATGAAGCTATAAATATATTTGACATTTGGATGAACCGCGGAAATATTAGAAAGGAGCAACGCATGATGACATTGAGCTGGATTTTCGATTCTGTATCAATTTCGATGACTCTGAAGTTTGCAAAGTTGAGATTCAACGAAAAATATTGTTTTCATTAATTATTTATTGAATTTTTCAAATCATGCCAATTTTTCGTCTCGATTAAGTTTTTGGGACTCGAGAGACGATCGTTTTAGTGTCCGGGCCAAATATTGAATAATAATTATAAGCTCTGGCGAAGAAACAACAGAATTTTGTTGCATTTCAACGATGCAAACTTTAACACAATAAAAAAATGACTCTGAAGTTTGCAAAATGAGATTCAACGAAAAATATTGTTTTCATTAATTATTTATTGAACTTTTCAAATCGTGGCTATTTTTCGTCTTGATTAAGTTTTTGGGACTCGAGAGACGATCGTTTTAGTGTCCGGGCCAAATATGGAATAATAATTATGAGCTCGGCTGAAGAAAAAACAGAATTTCGTTGCATTTCGACGATGCAAACTTCAACATTGTCAATTTTCACATTGCTGGTCAAGAAAATGAGTCGACGGAATTTTTCTATGAGGAGGAAATTTGAGGATAAGTTAGGCGCCATAGCGACGATAGCATTGCAAGAGAGAGAGAGAGAGAGAGGGAGAGAGGAAGAGGCCGATAATTTGCAGCCTACACACGAGCCACGTCGTTGTACCGCGTGGGTCGTGGATCTAGCTGTCATGGTCGTTTTCTCCCGCAGCAGCGAATCTTGGAAGTTGTGTGCTCGAAAAATATTATTTCGGAAATCAGCAAACGTGGCAATCTTGCATCGTTTTTTTTTTTTAAATATACTTTCTGCACTCGACTGTGCGATTTTTAATTGACGATTGCGACACGCGCTCGAGCATTAGAAAAAAATAAAACTGCATTTTTCGTACCAAGGGAAAAATCTCGTATTGCCGCGATAATAATTTTCATCGTCCAAATAAATCAATCAATTACCTTCTCGCCGACGCGAACTGGTCGCGCGCTGAAGGTGACTCCCTTGCAAAAACTCTCATGCCGCCTGGCAATCGTTCCACCGTTGCAAAGTCTTATATTGTCACCGTGAACTTGGTGAAACGTCATAGGCGGTAAATTGTTGGTTCCCGCGCTCGACGATCTCGGCGCTGTAACAAACAAAATAAAAAAAACGTTGAGAATTGTGAAATGCGAACAAAATTTCCATCATTTGCGCCAAGTTTAGTTAATGAAAAAAAAAAAATGAAAAAATTCGGATTCGTTCATTTGGCATAATTCCAAATTTCGAAGCGAATGAACGAACGAAAAAAAAAACGAAAGTAACGTCGATCGATAAAATGAGAATTTTGATTGGGGATTTTCTCGCATATCGATCGAAATCCCGGAGTGAGCCATGCGAGAACTAGTTGAAACCATAAAATCCACCTCTGCGGGGTCGAAGTAGAAAATCTACGGAAGCCCGAGGCGAGATTCCTCCGCCTGCCGCACTCGTTCGGTATTTCATAATAGCAGCCTCACTGCCAAGGATCTCCCAGTTTGAACGGTTGCAGAGATAATACGAAAAAAAGAAGGGAAAAAAAAATTATAATTGAGGCGGCGATTGAATTTCGCGGGTAATTAACTCTTGGCTGATTATTCGGGCAGTCTCTGGGTGACAGAGTAAATATATTAATTAGCCGTATGAGTCGAAGTCGACGAGATGGCCAATTATGGATTTTATGAATTGACGAATTGACGGGACGCGATTTGATGCGGCGCGCTCGCGATTCCGCGAGGACGTATCGCGTCACCGCGTGATTAGGCGCGTATCGCGATAGATCGGAAAGTTTGTTTAAATATCTCGAGGTACTCTTGCCGAGAGTCAGTTTCTCACTGATGATGAGAATATCGATGCAAGAGGAAGGAAGCCCGAGCAGGAGAGACGGTGCGAATGCGAAACTCTTGCGCGGGCCCCACCTAAGTCTGTTCTCTTTCTCTCTGTCTCCCTCCCTCGAAAAAGGCTTTACAGCATCGAGGCTCGTTGCCGATATTTATATTTCCTTGGCAAAACCACATGAATGAGAATACACACACGGGTATGGGTTTGTATGGGAAGAGAGGGCGAGAGGTTGGCGGGCTCGGACGTGTTTACACTCGCGTGATCCGGCGATGACCGGAAACCGCACGCACTGCGTCGCGCACGGAAGTACAGAAAATCCTATATACGAGACCCGAATTGATATACGAAAATGAAATTCAAGTGCGGACACGCATGCTGCATGAGAGTGCGTCAAATATACGTTTGAGAGTGTACAGCAGAGAACCGAAATCTCTCGCATGCTGCCGGAAGCGATATGAACTCATTCATGCGTAGTAACTACACAACCGCGACACCCGCAAGACAAAAAACCACGGACGGATCTGCTCGCCGATCCATTTGCGTATCGGCGTCCAACGTCGCGCAAATAGCAGCGAAACCCGCAGATGAAAAGAATTGAGAAAAAAACAGCGTCAATGACGAACGTAATAAGGACGAGGGAAGAATAAAAATTTGCATGAGAATGTCAAAGAGAATTTGTACAACGATAATGTCGTGGAAAAAACCGAGTGTCGCGCGTTTCGATCGAATCTGAATAAAATTCTATTAACGAATAATTTATCCGCGATCGCTATAAAAAAACTTGCGATTAGCGTGACCATCGAGACTTATTTTTCTCAAGGAATCACACTTTGATGAGGAAGTGCGCGCAGCGATGTCGAAAGGATTGTTGACAAGGCACGACGAAATGGATTCGCTTCAGGTGCTGCAGTTTCAAAAAGTTGAAGAAAAAAGTTGAAAAGCGAGTAGGATGAGGAAAAATGGAGTGCGAAAAGGCTGGGAATGATGGGCAAAAGTTATAATGGCGCTATAGTAGGAGAAAGCGAGTGATCTTGAACGAGTGTAGAAAATAGGAGAGAAGGGGGGAGGACGTGGGTGGGGGTGTTGGCTATGAAGTATTGCGAAGGCGCTTCGGAGTCATGAAACTATTCTCGCGCCAACGGTACGTTCTGATATTTCCCACGGTTGCTCTCGGCGTTCTCGGAGTGCAGAAGCCATCACAAAGTGTATACGTATACACGGGTACACTACACGGCGCGCGATGAGTGCGATGCACTCACCGAGCCTTCGATCTTGGCGTCCTAGAATCTCTTGCCCCTCCCCCTCCCATCCTAGAGCGTATATATCTCGCTCTGGACCCGATGGATTTTCTGTTTATTCATATATATACATAGCAACGCGTTATTTCTTTCTTGTCCCCGGCGACATTGATGCTCATTGATTTTTAATCGAGCAAATCGATTTCCGATAAGGATCGCTTCGCTATGGAAAGAAACTGTAAAATCGAACGGAAAGTTCTCCAAGTGTACACGAGTCCGCTCTGAAGTAGCGTGTTCCATGCGGCGATGAATCATCCAAACATGTTTTTCAGGTCAACCTTGTGACAATGACGAAAAGCGAGGCAGCAGCTCGCAGATCAATTCCGGACAAAGAGCAATTAATGAATATGGAGCACAGTGTGTCCAACAGTTGGTTCAAAAGTTCATAATCACTTTTCGTAATCGCGCTTATCAATAATAGAAAACACGCGCGCGTGTGCTGGGGCGTTGTTTCTCTGCTCTTGATTTTCTTTCCTGCTCATCCAGTCATCGCTATCAATGGGGGAGTCCGTTAAAGTTCAGGGTTCAAGGTTTCTCTTTTCCTTGGCTCGCAGCAAAAAAGGAGGAGCAGAGAGAGAGAGAGAAGCGAGTACTTGAATGGCTGGGGAATACTAACCGCAGCACATTGTTCGGTAGGCTCTGCCCATTTGAACGGATCGAACCGAAAAAGAGAAAAAAAGAAGAGACCAGGTGCAGGGAGCGCGATCTATTAGTCGCGGTGATGAACGTCGCGAGATTGTCGAATGTTGCGATGAGGAAGAAAAAGTGGAGCCTTGGTATGAAAGAGAAAGATGAAGAGCGAATATAGCGACGAGAATGCGCGGTGAAAGTCATCCGCGGTGTACAAACAACGTGCGATTGACCGCCAGAAAGTCTCGGAGTAGAAAGATAGTCTCTTTGTTAGATCGCGCGGAGAGCAAAAGACTGGCCGAGTCATCAACGCGGACATGCGATCCTAAAAGCCGGAATAACGAGAGACTACAGTGGCTGGTCGATTAGCGCGGTCCACATTCACCATTCTCAGCTATTCCCTATATCTTTGTTGTTTACAAGCTAAATCGGAGAGCGTCCATTGCGCGAGCAAGCACTTTCGCGTTGACGCCGCGATTGCACGTATTAGTAGACGCGGCGCAGGCTTGTCTGCACGCGTGGGAAACCCGTGACACAGAAAGCGTGTACCAACAAACAGAGAGAATCATTTTATCCTCATTCATCCCCTGGGGGATAGTTACTGGATGCAGCAGCTATACTAGAAGGAATATAATTATAGGAAACAAAAAGTCCCATATATCGATGATTAGCCGTTCAGTAGCAGGTCATCGATGACCGACTATCCACGACTTTGTTGAATCGCAAAAAAATGGCAGGGTATGACGACGAGCTAATGACAGACTTTCAATCGGTAGGAGCTTAAGTTCTGAATCATGGGAAATTCTTAAGCTATAAAGTGTGGTCGCGAAGGATTAGTGGCTCTGGCGGAGTTCTAGACTTTGGCTTATCAGAAAACGAGGCTGAATTGAAGAAAACATCAGAATGTTTGGTTGATAGGTCGTTGGCCAGAATGAGGCAAATGTTGAGGTTTATCTTCAAGTCGGAAGATAATTTTCCGAGGATTATGTTGGTTGTATCGAGAGCTGCTAGAGTACTGCGCACTGTAATCCAAGAAGAGGTTCAGGCGCGCGTTCCCACGCCCGATGCCGTGATCTTTGGTGCTCTCCGGCGAAGTGTGGTGTTGCGCTTCTAGCAGCAGTCCAGCTACCTCACTCACAGTTCTCTCCCACTTTGCCGTACGTCTTTGACTCTGCTTAGGATCAGCCTCAGCAGCAGCCTCTATATCTATTTAGCTTTCCTTCCACCAAGTTGCACTCCAGCATCTCTGCATAGGCTTCGTGTCGTATACATCCTCCTCCCTCGCTCCGTCGCATGCACCAAGAGCAACCGAGAGAGAAAGAGACACAGAGAGAAATAGCACAAGACCTAGAAGAATCTGTCCTCTCACTCTCTCCTTGCAGTGATCCGTGCGCACTGCATGCGCCTCCAAGTGTATATACAAACACATGAGACTAGATGTGGGTTATGCAACTCTTGAGTCACCGTTTTTGCCTGCACAGTTCGCTGTCTCTTTCTGGTTTTATAGCAGTAAATCGTTAGTATGCACTTGGTACAAACTGCACGAGTATCAACAAAACGCAGTCAGTGCCGCCGTGCCCCTCGTGCTCGAATCTCACGGCGCCATTAGGCTAATAACAATTTTTCAACTGTTCGGATTGTTTTATCAGCGAGATGAGATTAACGATGCATAAGATCATTTCTGGTTGATCGGAAACTTTGCTCTCATCGTTATTGAATTTTAGCATCAACGAGCGCGCCGTTTATCTCGTAAATATACTCGCCTCTCGATAAGCTCGCGAGAAAGAGAGAGGTACCCGCGTCTCTGCAAGTATGCAAACGAGAAACAGAGAAAAACGGAATGAACCTTTTTCTAAATGTATACGCGGCATTGAATCGTTTTGGCTGATGAAAAGAGGGAAAAGACAGTAGATGAAACCTGCTTTTGTATACTTTTCGCAGAGTTCTGTATCGGAAAAAACAGCGAAACACGCGAATGGCGAGAGTCGGAAGAATTCAAGAGCACGTTTTGTGGCTACCGCAGGAAAAACCACTACTTTGCAATGAGGCGCAGAAGGGGAATTGGTAGGGTTCGAGTTAAAAGGCTACTTTGCGAATAGGCACCGCGAGGCTGGTCGAGATGAGTTAGACACGATTAAATCCCAGGACGACAAGTGCATATTCCCATAGCGATGCATGCATATAGATACTCGATGTATATATATATATAAAAAATGTATACACGTAAACCTCCCAGGTCGCTATCGAACAATCGGATTAACGAAGTTAGGGAGAGTCGCAAACTCACTTAATCCTGAAATGGGGCGTTGGCGTGGATGCCTGTTCGGAGACATCTAAAGAGCGCCTCGAGAGCGATGTGGGAGAGCACATCTGTCGTGCTCTCGCATGCGGATCGTTTGCGTTCGCTGTGGGTGTCTGGGGAAGGGGGTGACTGAGATGCTTCATCGATCGAAAATAAGCAAGACCAGTAATAAAGAAGGGGGACGACCACATAGCGAGCGCGTTTAATGGACTATGCCCCTTATTATTTTAAATTTCCTCAAGTCTTTTATCCATGCGGACGAAAAATATATACTATTTCAAAATCAACTTCAATGCGGGCTGAAATTATAAAATAGGTAACCCTTACATTTACAAAATGGCGACTTGATCAGTTTAATTCGAGGCGCTCATTTATTCAAATACTGAATGAAGAGATCTCGTAAAAGCCTGGAAACTAAATAGATATGACGCAAGTATAAGTGCGTAGAAAAGCAGGCCAGTTCGGGACAAAGAAAATACCTGGCGTCCCCTCCCGGATCCCGTTGCCGCGCGTTTGGGTCGAACGATGGGACATGAATTCAAAGGACGAGAAAAATACTCTTCGACATCACGTTACAGACATTATATGCGTGTATTTGAGGGTACTGAACATTCGAAAGGCTGACGAGCGATGAACGTTGATAGATCAGCCGTTGGTATTGTCAAGGTCGAGCGATAAGAGAGAGTTGATTAAGCCTAAAAAGTGCAACTCACCGGACAGACCAGCCGATAGCCGTATACGAGCAAGTCGCGTGGCTCTATGAACGGTAAGAGGCCTTCGGGGCCTTGTTGTGCCGAAATACATGCGTTGTTCCTCCTGTCTCTCGTGACCGATGTCAGCGATGGCTTCCAACATCGCAGTTGAGTTTGATTGATTAGGTTAATGAGGCAAAAGACTGCAATAAGATGGCGAATGTCCCGCTGCTAAGAGCATGGGTTCGAAGGTCAAAGGTTGCTCATAAAAGGTAGCACGCAAGTTGGGGGACCGATCGAACGTGCCTCAAGAAAGCAAGCACAATGGTTGGTGAATTAAGATGTACGGAACATCCCCCATGTAAGGGCGGTTCGAAGCGCGGCTGCAAGACGGGGAAGTGAGAGACCGGAAGTAGGGCCGGAACAAACGCGAGTGGAAAAGGTACCCGAGTCTACGGAAAAGCGTTGTCTTCCAGTGCCAACAGCTAGGGCGCGTTAATGAGTCAACCGATGACGAGGAACGAACGAAAACAAAGAGAAAACGCGCGTGAGCAGGCCAAAGAGCTCAATGATACACAGCAGCGCTGGACGACGCCGGTGTAACGACTGGCGGGCAGGAGAATCAAGCACACAGCTGCCCTGCCTGACGACTCGCCCGGTGCCCCAGCTCTAGCGAGAACGACTGCCTGCTTATACCCGAAGCTTGAATACGTGTGTACACCAAGTAGCGCTCCAAACCCTGCCGCTACAGCACAACATACACATTTATACGTCGGTATGGATGTGTGTGTAGCGCCCGGCCGTGTATTGTTGCGAGGCAGCCCCGGCATCCTGCGTGCTTTCACTCTCACGTGCAGCAGCAGCAGCAGCAGCCGCCGTTAACGTGCGTTCGAAAGATCCTCGGCTTCATTTCAGATACATCCCGTATCCTATCCAACCGTCTGTTCATCCCTTACCGAGCTTCCCCCCACCCAAAAACAAGAAATCCAACCAACTTTAATTTTACCTAACCACTACTCGCAATAGCGAACTATTCGAGCATGGAAACTGACATTGCGCTTCGAAATGGTAGCCGAGCAATAAATAAATTGCGGACTTTCTTGCCAGAAGCTCCAACACTTGCTCGTCAGCCATAAATTCTCAAGTTTTTCAAATAGAAGCTATACAATTGACAACCGGAGACGGTAACCCGAGAACGATAATTCATAATTGTCAGTTTAATCAAAAAATGTTGTTGTTACTTTTGAAAGGCTTCGCTGAAGTGATCGTCAAATTCGGCGATTAGTCATCCGGCCGCTTATCTTATCTACGCATGACATCTGGAGTTACCCAACACGTCCGAAGAGCAAATAAAGGAATTCATATGGTCGTGCTGCGTTTCGTAGTAATTCGGTACCGTGTCAGAATGCGTATTGCCTCGTATATACGGTGTTTTTCACCTTGAGAGATCGAGAGATTTGGAAATTTACGATATGCTCGAAAGGAGCAGCAAGAGGCATCGAAGATCCTCGGAAACTTCCCTCTCCAAAATGTGCTTTCTTTCGGAGCACATGCGGGCCAGAAGTAACTTCCCGTATATGAGTCCAACCCTCGACCGAAGCGAGACAAACATCGCGGGGAGGGAAATCGGTTGCAGCTGCTCCGACGCGGCAACTCGAAATGTGCGCGCGCGGGCAACAAGGCGAGGAGAAGCCGCAGAGGGTAGGGAGAGTCTGCTGGTGCTTTAGGGGACACCACTCTCTGTATTGAGTGGGAACACACATACAGTAGGCTGCTTTGAAGCAAAAAGGCGTAACCCGAATGGATCAACGAGTCATACGATGTAGACCGAGGCCTTTGATCCGCGACAGCCTGGGTTTACATGTGAGCATAAAGAAGGGGCGGCACTGCCGAGTGATGCGGAGCAACGGTTGCGTACCACCTGGCTTACTCCCGAAGCCCCAACGCACCCCTGCTTTTATCTCTCTGGACCTTTATGTGTGCGCGTACTTGCTTTTAGCTGCATAGGCGTAGACTCTCATCCCTTCGAGTATCGCGTACACACGTACACATACAACCGTCAGCAACGGATACACGAATCAAACGACCCTTCGGATCAACCAATGCACCTCCGCTTACAGCGCGACCCTAACGACAAAGGAATTCAGTTTCCCCTCCAACTACGTATAGGTACTTGCTTTTGCCTTCCTATACCTTCGTCCTATGAAGCCCCAGCATACTTATACTCTCGAAAATTCACTCTCCGGGTACCTTGGGCTCATCACATACCCATAAAGTAATTCTAAAAACCCACCGTACCAGTTAGTTTATTCCAAAATTACCTCCACAATCGTAATGCCTATAACGATAGTATACAAAAAATGTTGGCTCTGGAACTTTAAAAATGAGGAAGATGGCAACGATGTCCACAATCGAGTCATCTATTCGTAATATGAATAGATTACCCTTAAATTCCATCAAGTCGATCGGGTTCTTCAAACCTGGTTGCCCATCAAGCTGACAAATCGAAAAAATCTCCGATGCAATAGTATCAGGATATTTTTGAAATTTTCAACAATGGATGCGAGAACCTTTCCGAAACTGGATCTCGACACATAGTTCGGTCTGACCCTCGTGGGTATCCAAATCCTTGGAAAGTCTGTTCCTGATTCCTTCACCAGCTGCGCGATAGTCTCTTTCCATCAGGTATAGAGCATTGCATATCTATATGTATTTTCCTGGCATAGCAGCATGTCTGATATTTCGTGTGTATAGATTTCGCTTAGGCGAGTAGCTCTGCGATATCTTGGAAATTGGAGAATATTTGACACAAAAGAGAGCATTATAGCCGCAAATTTGATGGAGGATTGTGCATGTGTGCGTTTGTAAATATTGGAATAACGTCGGGAAATTGGGCGGGCAGGCAGGCCCTCGAGGTGATATCGTTGTCGTTGCAGTTGCACATACACATCTTTGGGTTTGGGCATGTATGATATATAGAAAATGGCTGCATCGATCGTCGTCCGGTTAACCCGACGGTCGTATATAGGCGCAGAATGCTGCGAGCGTCGGTGTGGGGGTGGACGTGGTTGGCTAGCGGTCGATAACGATACACACATACATGCCATACAATTTTCAATTTCGCACTGCCTCATATAGAAAGCGTATACTCTTCAAACACAATATTCAATCCTATTGGCAACTCGCAAACCATGGTGCCAATCACTTTCGAACAAATTGAAGCCTCAAATGTTATCGGAGTTGTGGAAATAACTTATATGGATTGATGGCTGATTTTTACGAAAGATATTATAGCCACTTTCATCATCGCGAGAGCCAACCGCGTGCCTCCATGAGAATCCATAGCAGACGCTTTCAATGTGTTTTTTGCTTGCCTTTTTCTCGGTTTTAGAAGAATCCAGGCGTATACAATTCATTCTCGCGCGGCTCTTCGGTCCACATGGCGTTCCACACGTAACGAATATGGACACCGGATATATCTTAGGAAGTAATAGGGCGGGCCCAAGGCACACGCGATTCATTTCAAACCTTGGAAAAATATGACTTTCTGCATCTACTGGGAGAAACTTGGAGCAATTATGGACCGAGAATCCAAGTCTCGATATTTAAATGGAAATTGGTTGATCGCGGGAGACGCCAATCGCATAAAAGAAAGTGGGCTATTGTGGTTTGGAACATTGCTGATGGTCTCGGCTTCGAATACGATCTTTCATCAGCAGCCAACAACACAATCTGTGAGCTCGCGCTGCGTAAAAGATTGTTGTTGGTAAAAGTCAATAAATAATCAGATAATCCAGATTCCCATCGGATTCGTTTACTCAGATGGAAATGGGACATTAGTTTCTTCATTATTAGAACCTTGAACAGAAACAAAGGAGACTTTCTCTACTAGCAAGAAAAGTTCCAGTTCGATCCGATCGTGCAAATGATTGAAAACGTTGGAGGGTCAGAAACAGAAATCTACCGGATGATGGGAAGGTTTCCATGTTTGCGGAGCATCAATATCGAGGATGCTTTACGCTCCATGATTTTCCCGAACTTGGGACAACTGCTGGATCAGGATTGGAGGATCGTCGCGGGAACGGGCGTCAGGCTGAGTTAAAAATGTTTCGAGTGACTGGGTACAAAAAAAAACGAACAAACTGTGAGCACGACTCCGCGATGGTTCTCAACAAAAAGCATTTCCACGAGCGCTTGCCTTCTGTTGATTTTTTTGTGGTCGTCATCGTCCGAGAATAAAAGAAACGAGAACCGCTGTTTCGGCGGATAGAAAAAATCCTCCAAGTTGTTCGACGATATACTTTCTACGCTGGTATGGTTAACATGACGGATCCTATCTCCCAATGTGGAATTTATTTCGAATTGTGGGCATGCAAGAGTCACGTACGCAATGAACGAGCAAGAGAATAGGAAACGTGCGGGGTCAGTTAGAGCCGCACGAGTCTGTAACTAACTGCGTGGCTCATTCGCTCCCATCTCACTGGAGTTTGAGAAATAAAGAGCTTCATAATCAAATGATATCTTGTCGGTCATTCAGTCATTGACTCGGTGGATGGGGAGGCTCGGAGCGAACACTCTCGAGAAGCTTAATTGCACGTGGGCTCATCAGATCAAGTGCACTTTGTTCTTGTTATTTATTATTTTTCCCCTTTTTCCCAACTTCCTTGGTGCTCGTTTTTTCAGCAGAGCACAAGGATACTCCTCAGGAAAAAGAAGACACCTCGTCTTGGGAAGTTTATCGAAAATTGATGATTTTCCAGAAAACGTAAAACATTATTGTATGGTTTGTTAATTTTTCGTTCACGACGCCATACGAGCCCCGCAAACTTCGCTCGGGGGGACTAAATTATTCTTTGGAGAGTTCTGGCGGAGTTGTGCTTTTCCTATGGGAATAGTCTTGAGCTGAAAGGCCAGCATGATCTACGCACGCACACACACACACACACACACACACACACCCGTCGTAAAGATAGGTCTAGTATGTACGCATTGGGCAGAGATGATAGAGACTTAATTTTGCATAATTTATCTCCGAGTTTGCATCGGAAAACATCGGGGCAGATTCCCCGGCGTTAAATATACACATGTAGGTCCGACACGAAGAGCGAAGAGAGAGGCTGGGGAGGATGAAAGGGATCGATGATTCGCACTCTCGCGGGAAAACCCTACTCGACCTGCCCCTCCAGCCTGGCCAGCTCATCCTCCCCACATACACCGCGGTTATTCCACTTGAGTTTGTCGAGAGGCCTCTTTTTACACTTGTATACACTCGAACCTGCGCGGAGCACACAATCTCATATCTCTATATACACGTACTTAAGGTCTTCCTCAAGTGCACGAGGATGAAACGACGACAAAGAGATTATCGGGAGATGCCAACTTTGCACGTAAAATTAATATCTAAATATAGCGAAAAACAATAATTTCAATGCGACGTTGCATTTGCCTTGCATTTGAAAAAGCCACGAAGAAAAATAACAAAGTTTCGTTGCATCAAATCGAAAAGATATGAGTCTGAAGTTTGCATCGTTCGAATGCAACGAAATTCGTTTTTTATCTTTGACAATAATAACTATTCGAGAATGCAGAAAATAATTACGATGATAAAATGATCGATTTTTGCCACCCGAAAAGCATTTCGGCTCGAAAAATTTGAATGACATTGAAAATTGAACGAATCATCAATAAAATCAAATATTTTTCGTTGCATTCCAACGTTGCAAACTTCAGCACCATCAAAAGATTCCTAGCTCAAATGTAATTGAATCCCAACTCCGTAGGATTCAAAACGGATTTAATGAGCAAGAAACTCCCTGGGAAGCTCGATTCAAAGTGCGCTCAGAAATAATAAAAGTTGAAAATTCAGATCATGAGATTAGCCCTGAGCTTCGTAATTCAAGAAAGAGTCTACCTCCACCGACGAAATCGCTTTATTCAGAGATAATATACTCGAGTGAGTCTCGGACAAGCAGACGGAGCTGTCAAATGTAGTTGGTTCGAAGCTCTGGCGCGTCGCTGGATCTTCTTCCAAATGAAGTTTTACCGCGTGCATAAAGTGCGAGTGCATATTGTATAAAAAAAAAGTGTGTAGCTCGGGTGTGGGAGCACTGAACCTGGCTCTGGCTTGCTCGCAGGAAACGATTCTATTCTTTTGTTTATTATTTAATGCACGTGTGTGTAAGGTGAAGATGTATAACATTAACACGTGCATGTACGTACACGTTATAATAAGAGGTGCACAGAGAACGTATAGATAGGAAGGAGAGCCCCACGAGGTGTATAGAGAGCCAAAGCCTCTGCTCGGGTAACAAGACTTCCGGTCCAACGCATCAGCAGTGCACCGAACAAGACAGTCCAACTTTCTGCCGATCCGCCACGCAGTTCTACATGCACTACGTTTGTACGTACGTTTGTATGCACATTTATGGCTGGGTATTTGTATGTGTACATTTATATACATATACGTTCCGGACGAAGAACGTTGGTGGAGAGAAGCCATCATCGGCACAAGCAGCGCGGTGTTCACCGAGCCTATTTCCTGAAGACCGCGAGTGCCTCGAGAAGCCACTTCCTTCGTCGCTCGGTACTGATTCCCTTTGCCCATTCTCATTTAAAAATAAAAATCTCTTCATGGTTGACGAAACCGAGCAGGGCCTGGAGGTTTGAAAATTCATCGGGGTTTTCAGTTATTTGGCTTCTCCGCATGGAAACCACAAGTTTCATGTCCTCTTCGTAATGATTCGTTTGCTCGTTAATTAACGTCCGATTAATTGGAAAATTGCTAATTGCTCGTTTGAAATGATGCTCGTTCGTCGTTAGCAGATCGGATAACTCGCGGATTCTGTCGTACGTGTTTGGAAAACGATTGAACCGCGCGCGATGACAAATCTTACGAGAGAAGTCGTTAAAAGTTTTTCTTTCAATGAATTTCAAGATAAGAGCGACCACAACAGCGTACGTACGATTTATCGAGGCAAAGGAGGTTAAAGTCTCGAACGTCGAATGTACTATATACACGTCTCAAGAAGGAGAGAAGGCCGGACTGAGAGGCAGATAGATCGCGGTCCAGTGGATGGAATCGAAGGAACGAGAGCGAAAGAGAAAACGCACATATATATGTAGGGTTTGCCTTTGATTCAAAGCGTACAAAGCACACACAGCTGATGGCTAACGCAATATCTAGACACATATATCTGTGTGTATATATATATACGGAACAAGAACCGGTTCGTCAAACGGCGCCTGTGGGAACAAAGACAGGTTATTCTTGGCTGACGTCACATACGAGAGCGCGAACGGTAGGAGAGAAGGAGGAGAGAGAGAGAAGGAGAAAAAAAACGCGAGGTGAGGTAAGAGAAAGATACACGTTGCATGGGAGTTCGTGAACCTTGGAAAGTACGAACCCTCGGGAAAAGACTTTGCTATCTCTTTCTCTCGCAGTGAGAATGGTCAGTGCGAGAGTTGTATCTCGCTTGGATGCTGCGTACAGCATTTTTTCAACTCCGACTCTCACTACGCCATGTATTTTCCCCGTTGTTTTCCCCATTCCGCCTCGATATATACCAGCGTGTCGAAAGCTGCGTGGACGAGTGATTCATACAATCGACGCGAGACAGAGATGCTCGGAGCACGACAACAAAAATTACGAGATAAACGCGAGAGTCTCAATGAGAAGGAGCAAACGAGTCGTATAACTCACGATAACCGGAGTTTTTAGCCCATCATTGTGTTTAAGCCTCGCTCTATTAGTATTTTTTTCAACTCCTTTTCCCTAAACTAATAATCGTTTATTGCGATCGTAAAATTTATCGTTTTTCCAAGTTTTTGTTATGCTGATGCCAAACGACTAATTTTTTAGTGCAGTTTTACTGAAATTTGCAAAGTTTCTTCGTTTTCGATCCACGCGTGACCTTCAAATTCATTCCAGTGGATTGCAAAATGGAACAAACTGACAGGGACTGGAATCAGGAAAAGATGTACCGGAAATACGAAAACATTAATATTATTAGAAGTTTCGAGGGTCTTCGAAACGTCGATCGAGTCATGATGAGGACCTTTCGCTCTCAACGTGATCGAGTCTCGTGCTGGTCGTTTTTTTCTCGTCTCTGACGCCCAACTATGTGTATAAGAAATTTTCGGAGCAGCTGGTCAATTTTTTCTCTTTTCGTTCTCTCGTCGAGCTGCTCGTCCTCGTGAGTTATGAGCATGAAGCATGCTCGCGATCTCTCTCATACAGCCGGGGGATCTCTATGGACGGCCGCGATTGGCATGAGACCCGAAAACTTTCGTGTATACAATTTCTTCATGCTTACGCACTTGGTTACGATTTTTAAAGGTCGGGGCAGTAACGTCGTCAGCTGTTTCATACGTGCGCTTGGCTTTACGAATAAGTATGCTGGGAAAAGCCAAGAAACCTTTTCGTAAAAAGTCCGAGTGGTGGAGCGAGGTGGAAGAATGAAAATGTGAAAAAGAGCCCGACAAACACCAGCTGTTCTGGCCGAACAATGCACGAGGCAGGTTAGGCAATTCATAGAATAAGAATAACACACCGTACGAACGTTACCGCAACTTTTTCTCATCGAGCTGTGATACACGAGCTACAAAAAGTTACCATCTCTCTCATTCTTCTCCTTATATTGATTTCTCTCTCCTCTCAAAGTCTAACTCGAAATTCCCTCTCATTGTCCCTGCAGAAAGGACGCAGCAGGTTATCTGATTTTTTTCATCCATTTCTCTTCCATCAGAAAATCTATTTTTCCCCAAAAGGACCAACAAAGTTCCTAACAACGTGATATCGAAAAAATGATGATTCTGAAGTTTGCATCGTTGGAATGCAACGAAATTCTTTTTTATGTTTGGCAAAAATAATTATTTAATAGAGAATTTAATTACGATAATATTATGATCGATTTTTGCCACCCGAAAACATATCGGCTCGAAAAATTTGGATGACATTGAAAATTGAACGAATCAGCAATAAAATCAAATATTTTTCGTTGCATTCCAACGTTGCAAACTTCAGCATCATAAAAAATAGTCTGTTCAATAGATCCGAACATGTCACGAGTCCCGAATAACTCAATCCTTATACACCAGAATGTGAAATCTGAAGTTTGCAACGTTGGAATCCAGCGAAAAATATTTATTTATATTGGCGATTTGTTTACTTATCAAAATCGTCCATATTTGTTCAGCGAATATACTTTTTAGATCGCGAAAATGGATCGTTCTACATTCTGCATTTGAATGATGAACTTCGCCACAGAAAAAATAGAATTTCGTTGCATTCCAACGATGCAAACTGCATCAACATAATTTCATTTGAAAAGGTATTTTTTCAGCAACGACAAAAAAAATCTTCGTGTTTTACCAATAGAGAATTGTCAAAAATGATTGAATTCATTTGTTTAATTGGGAATAATGATGCAATGAAACTGGGAAACTTTTCTAGAATATTCGAAAGTTTATACACGTTGGGTCTCCCTTGTGTGTATTTCCGTTGTACGTAAGTACATCTATATTTAGCCAAGCCTATTTGAAGTCTGTGGGGTACGATGGTTTGGTCTTTGTCGGCGACGATTTGGGGCTTTCTCGATGAAGCACAAGCTCAAAAAATAAGGCTCTGGGAGCTCGTTATCTCGGGATCCGTTATTTAATAATGATGATTCAGACACTGTGTCTATGCGCAGCGAGTAATTATCGGGGCGCTCGCACATTTACAAAGGGAAATGCGTGTATTACGTGCAAGAAGAACATACGTAAAAGTCTGTGGCCTGCTCAAACAACGCTTCTTTTCTTGTATCTTAACCTCGCAACGTGAGATTATGGACTTGATCTCAGGACAAACGTGTGTGTACTCTGACGCAAGATAAGAGGCGGGAATTGAGTCCCGAGAACATTGAAACTGTACTTTACGCGCGTGTATATTGTTCGCACGAGTACATCAGTTGGAAGATGAAGAAAAAACCGAGCTCGTGCTATTTTGTACTCCGAGTGTTTCGTGCGTTTGTGCAGGGAAACGATACGATTTTGGCAAATGGTTTTCTTTCCTATCGAGCCAGTTTCCTACATTGGTTGTCACTTCCCTGAACGTTTTATCTCGTGAGAATGCCCCAACAAGAAACAAAGACAAAAAAATCTGTTTTTCCTGTTGATATTCGATACGACGACGTGGAATTGATCGATTAATTGATTAGGAAATAAAATAAGTGATTGAAAAATGGAAAAAGTTTCACGTAACGACGCGTATAACGATTTTTCAAAGTCAGATGTTGATCAGACCATGAGCGCGAATATAATGACGCTTCGGAAGAGACTCTCAATGATTCGAGTGATGAGTAATCGTGTAATATGCTATCATAATATATGCTCAGTGTTCGAAGACAAACATGAATGTGTACAATAGAAAATACGGGTCGCCAGTGGCACGAGACTGCTCAAACGATCGTCTCCTCGTTCAGAGTACACATATCCGCGTAGTATATATTTAAATGTGGGCTCCGTGCCAAGTTCTACTTTTCCATATTCTTCCTCTTCTTCTCGTTCTTCCCCTCCCCGAGGCTTCCGCCCCTTTTCATTTGTTTCTCGACTGCAATAGGGCCGGGAAAACACGATATAACGATGTTTTTCTTGTTCATAATGAACGTGAAGAAGGTAAGATTAAAAAAAGCTGGGTCAACGGTCGAATTGATTGACCCAAAACTAGCCGAACGCTCGTTTTCTATCATTTTCGTGTCGAATCATTAAAATGGTGAGGGGGTACCTCATCACTTTTTCTCTTTGATGCCACGAGCTCGAAGATCGACTCGGTAATTAGTCTCTTATGATAAAAATTTATGATATTCAAAGTTTTTTCAACAAAATGTGAAAGATTCATTCTGACAAGGGAATTATGATCGAATCGCCATAGTGGAAAGCTGGAAAATAGATGAACCAATAGCGAGGAGACTGGCAAAAAAAGTGAATTTAGTTGGGATCGGAGTTGCTTTTGAGAATGCAATAAAGTCATCGAAACTCACCTAGACCCATTCTGCGTTTAAGCTTCTTGAGCACTTTCATCTTGATCCTTAGGGGTGCGAGGATATTATTGTCAGCTGTATTTTGATTATGACCGTTTTCAACGGAATGTTTTCCTTGAGTGTTCTGATGCTGATGATGTTGTTGCTGATTAAGCTGATGTTGGTGATTTCTCTGTTGTTGCATATGTTGCTGTTGTTGATTGATGTGATGATTGGTAGGATGAAGGTTATTCGATAAGCTCGGGACGAGGCTCGAGACTTGACTACCGCAGCAGTGACAAGGTTGGCTGCTCTTGCTGCCGGCACCTTTGACCGCGCACTCTCCGGACACCCCCATAAATGTGGCTGGTTGGTATCTCACTGTTTCTTTTTGTAATTCCCCCTGATATTCCACTGCGTATGATTTTTCTTGTTGTTTTATATTTTGGCTCTAGGTAGCGGGAGGCTTTTTTAATCCTTTTATCAAGCCCGGCCTGAGTATACCGAATGCACTGATTGGCAAGAAAACAAAAACCAAGAGGGAGGATACAAGAAAAGTAAACGTCACGCGATAATAACGAGAGAGCTGTAAATGGACCGCAAGAGTCCGAAAAAACACTGAAGATAGTTTGTTTGAAATCCGAACAACGCGATTATATGAACGATCGATGAACACGAACAAACGAACTTTCAATTACGACAAAGTTACTAACTTGAGGGAGTATAATGGGATACATGGGTGTTGGATGCTGGGAGCAACAACCGATGCTACTCCTCGAGCAGCCTGGCTAAGACTGATGATTTCGCGGACGTGCGTGCGAGTATCTGAGCGGAGGGCGCGAGCCAACGACCAATCAACGAGCTTCCAGGCTCCCCACTACTTTTCCTCAGCCCCATAGCAGGCTACAAGACTCTCTTTGCATTTTCTCGCGCGCCCGGCTCTCCCGACGAGAGAGAGGGATGCTCTGTGCTCCTCGTTGTTAGGGCCCCCGCGAGAGAGAGTATTGAATCGTCAATGTGTTGGGTAGCCCAGTCAAGAGCAGACGAGAAGCAAGGAGGAGACCGAGAGCAAGAACGAAAGACGGAGAGGGCTAAAGAGGAAGAGAGGACTGCTGCACACATGTACGCATGTCGAAGACATTTTACATCCCCTTCCTTCTCCCTTTTCGATTTCGAACGAGAAGAGGGAAACGCGAGGCACCTGGTGGACAGCTGCCGGGTTTACCTGGACGTGCACCCGGCTTATACCGACCTCATCCAAGCCCAATACTGTCTGTCTGCTCTCTCTCTCTCACTCTCTCTCCTTTTCTTTCGATCTCTTGATGCTCCCTGTACTAATACTTCCGCGGCTTTTGCTCACCCCCCCGCACAATTCGAATCGCCTACATCTTCGTATTATTTTTTACCAATATCCTACCGATACGCTTTTATATGTTCAAAAACCATCGAGAACGCGCTTTTTCATCTTTTTTTTTTTTTTTACATCTCGCCTGCTCTTCTTCCGCGTCCTGAGTCTAAATCGGTTTTCATTTTTTGCAATATTAACGATCTTGGTCTGCGCATGCAGATGCATCATTACTGCGCACTTTCGTCCAATAATTTCCACCTACGTAACGTTTTTTATGAACAAATATCGTTCGATCAATTCAAATCATAATTATCAACAATTTTTCCTCAATTTCGACCATTCAAGACTCTCGAAGCTCAATTTTAGGGCGTCTGATTAATTTTTTACATATATGGGTAAAGCCGATCAAGTTTTTAATTGTGTTCGTCGATTTTAGAGTCCACCGTCGTTCAGATCACTTGATCAATTTACTTATAAAAAAATGTTTGTCAGAATGTCGAATCGGTTCGTTCAACTTATTTTTTACAACACAGATACGAAAATAACAAAATTGTATGATGCTGAAATTTGCAACGTTGGGATGCAATGAAAAACATTTCATTTTATTGTTAATTCGTTCAATTTTCAACGCCATCAACATTTTTCGAGCCAATATGTTTTCGGGTGGCAAAATTCGACCATTTTATCTCCGTTATTACATTCTCCACTCAAATAATTAATTTTGCCTAATATAAAGAAGAATTTCGTTGCATTCCACCGATGCAAACTTCAGAGTCTTAAAATTGTCTCCGACGATTGTCAAATGGCCATCGTCAGGGAACTAAATTCTGAAAAATTAAAATCACCGGTCGTGAATATTGAATAAACAATGGAATTGGAGATTTCAACAAAAAAAATTATTTCTTAGGAGAAGATGAAAATTGGCTGACTCAATTACAAAAGTCTATCGCGAGAACGTTGGCTCAGCATAAAGACGATCGTGCAGGGACTATAAATATTATTTTTCCCGCTCACCCATACGTTAATGAATAGAGTCCATAACGAAGAAATATACGCCAAAGCAAAAAGATGGAGACGAGAAAAAAGGGATACTGCGCGTCGTACGGAGGCAAACGAGGAAAAAATATCATGGCCGAATATTCCATCATGAATTTCGTAGGCACTGCTCTACTTACCATGCGATACACGCACTACATTACGCATACATAAATTCGCAATGACGGGGGGCCTTTCCATGTTCAGGAATTTCTCAGCGTGACAGATGGAAAGAAAAAAAAAAAGGCAACTCCCATCTCAATCCCTTGCAGCATAGAGTCAAGCGGAACGAAAATGAACGAGATATCGTCTTTCCTATATGAGACTCGAAGTGTCACTCTCCTCTCACGGAATTGATGACGCCACACAGGATATACGAAGAAAAAAACATTCAAAATCATGCATCGGTTGCATTATTTTCGTTCCCTGAAGGAAAAATTTCTCATAAACATTTTTCTCCCCGATGCACTGTTAATTGGGATATTAATTAAAAGAAAATAAATTATCAAGCGTTCGGTCGTCACGTTCAAGACGAGCCATCGCGTGCACATAAAAAAACCAAAAGAAATTATACTTTTCTGACTCCAATTTTTTCGAATCACCTCGTTCATTCGAAGAAAAAAAAATCCGACAAGTTTTCGCGTCGGAATTTCCTGGTCTACTTATCGTCTTAAGTACCAGTTGCTTTTTTTTCAGATCTACAGTATAGAACATACTTATTCGCTACACTAATTAAAAAATCATATTATTGTGTATCTTCGGTCGCTCAGACCGCAAGGAAGGAATAAATTAACTAAGAAAAGAGTGTGGAACTTGTGACTATATTTATCGCAGTAATGTTGGCTAGAATGAATAATATAAACCCGTATCCGCGGCGGGTAACCCCGCGTACGTGCCGTTCCGCGTTACGCACCCCTACGGTACGGCGTCGTGCGCGCGATGCGTGCATAACCTTGCCGAGCAAGGAACTCCTCATAACTATAAACGCGATTAGCACACTTTGACCAAATATGGGATTCAAAAGTTCGACCCATCACCGTCTATCGTTAAGCGAAAAAAAAAATTGTTTCACTCGTGGAAAAAAACGCAAATATTCCGCCAAAATATGACTCTGAAGTTTGCATCGTTGGAATGCAACGAAATTCGTTTTTTATCTTTAGCAAAAATAATTATTCAAGCGTAGAATGTAATTACGATGATAAAATGATCGATTTTTGCCACCCGAAAAGCATATTGGCTTGAAAATTTTGGATTACATTGAAAATTCAACGAATTATCAATAAATTCAAATATTTTTCGTTGCATTCCAACGTTCCAAAATCATGCAGAAATCTCTGAGAGTCCGTAAAAAAATTGCCGGACGGATTATTTAGACTGAAAATTAAATTTTGTCATAAAACGTCGATATTTTGTTGAACACTAAAATTTTTTTGATAATTACGAAATTTTCGTTGTTTTTACAATCGAACGAAACTGTCGGCAAAATTTACGATTGCAATGACTAGAATTGACTTTTCGAAGAGACTTTCTAGAATATTTCCCGCTGCAATGACAAAATTTGTTGTGATTTAATAAAAAAAATGTTTAGTCTAACGAATCCGACAAAATATCGATCTTTTCCAGGGAAATTTTCATTGCAGTGTAAAAATGATTTTCACGCTTAGTTTTGATCGATTATAACGAATTATGTAGTAAAATTAATTTGGAGAGAAACTAATGAGGAATAACGATAAATCCTTCTGCATTTATCGAGCGTCGCGTGCATATGAAAATGCACCAAGGACAAAAGAGTATTATGCACTTTACAATGCTGATGAGACGCGATGACGAATAAACGCTTTTGGCATGTATACAGTAAAGTAAAGAAGGCTTCCATGTGAAGGTGAATATGAGGGAAGAGTCGCGATCGTAGCAACGAGCTCGCTCAAGGAAACGGAGACACGCCTGGCTTGCCTGAGCGAGATTGCCTCATAGTCTTCCCCCTCACTCCTCTCTCTTACTTCCTTCCGCCCCTCCTCGTCGTTTCTGTATATCACACAAATATATCCATGTATATACGGCAAATCCACAAGGTTTCTTCCCGATTTACACAAACTTTTCTCTCCCGCAATCTTGAAATATTTTCAATGTTGGCCCTGCTAAGATTCATTTTTCCCTTTTGGTGATGTTGAAGTTTTCCACTTGGGATCCAATAAAAAATGAATTTTGTATGAATTTTTGAATCAATTTCAAAAACCATGACCATTTTCGTACTGATTTTCAATTTCGATACTGAAAAAATATCGATTTATTCTCCTCACCTAATATTGAATCAGAATCTCAATAGAAAAACAAGTGAACAAACAGAATTTCGTTGCATTCCAACGATGAAAACTTCAAAATCGTCATATTTGCCATAAAGTCTGGATCACGATAAAACTATATGAAAAATGTCATTCCACTCGTTAGTTTATTCATTTTTCAATTATATTGAGAGTCGAGCTCTCATCTTCCATGGTATTTTCGAAACTGAAGAAAAATTTCACAAGCCACCTCGATTTTGGACAATTTCCTCTCTGCAGGATGTGAATTTCGAATTTCCATAAATTTTTTTGTACATTCAAAAGTTTATTTCATTTTCAAGAAATTTTACCCACGTGCACTGAAGATTCTGACTCGAAAAATCGTGAAATGTCGATGAAAATATGACTCTGGGGGATTTTGCTGTGTATAACGGTAATTTTGCCATTTTTTCTGGCCGTTCAATCTGAAAAATTTGGACAAAGGTCTCGAGAAGTCAATGCCTGATAATTACGGAAATGAGTAAACCTCATTCTCATTCTCCTCGTTTCGTTTCATTCATGCTCTAGGGGTCTTTGGGTATATTTCAGTTATAGCAGCATGTGGCTTTCTGCCGGTCAAAAACCCAAGAAACAATGCGAACGCACACGAAGTAGACGAAAAGAGAGCAGATGACGTTGAATGTTGAAAATTCACAGCAACATATAAACGTAGATCTACAATTTGCATCGATCGAGAACTTCTCGAGCGTCTAATTATTGCCGGAACGTTTTTCGTACAGACTTACAAAGTATTAAGCAGCAGACAATTTTTTTAATGAATGAAAAACGGGACAATGAGTCGGATAATAGAAAAAAATTGGGTTTGAAAAATGAATAAATGAAGAAAAAAAAAGTGCAATGCATGCAACGTTTTTTCTGGTCTCTTCAAAACGGACGAAAATACTTTTGTCGTACTAAATTTATGATGTTGAAGTTTTTTCTTCACCAGAGCTCATAATTATTATTCAATATGTGGCCCGAACAAAAAACGATCGTCTCTCGAGTCCCAAAAGCTCAATCGAGACGAGAAATAGCCTTGACTTTCAAAATTCAATAAAAAATTATTAGAAACAATATTTTTCGTTGAATCTCGACGTTGCAAACTTCAGAGTCATCTAAATTTTTTATTTCATTCAATTTAATCGACTGTGTTTTTTTTTTGTCTCTTTTGATACACTCGTAATTCGCGCGTAAATTAACCAGCCCACGAATAAGTGATAGAGAGGAGAGATTTCTTGCAGAGCAACGTCTTTATGAATGGCCAGCAGCTCTCGCGTTTGTATGTATATAGTTTAGTCTTTTGTACTGCCTGCGCATATACATAGTTATACGCACATCAAAAGGTAAGTTTCAGTAACTCCCACACAAGGGGTGAGCACTAATACGAGACCAAGACCAACTTGACCCCGTTGTGACCCATCCAATCATTTAATAACGAGAGTCAATTCGACCCAACAAGCGAAAACTATCTCTTCGTTTTGGAAGACACGTCTTATGTACAGGGTGTGTAAAAAAATGACTTTGAAGTTTGCAACTTTGAGATTCAACGAAAAATATGTTTCTACTGATTATTTATTGAATTCTGAATGTCATGGCCATTTTTCGTCTCGATTGAGTTTTCCGGACCCGAGAAATAATCTTTTTAGTGTCCGGGACAAATATTGAATAATAATTGTGAGCTTTGTGCAAGAAAAAACAGAATTTCGTTGCATTCCAACGATCAACATCACGTAAAAAAAAAATATCTGTTGATATTTTCGATTTGCATCTGCTTCAACGATGAAAATCCATCAAATTCACTCGCATCATTACTTTGAAGTTTGCATCGTTGGAATGCAACGAAATTCTTTTTCATCTTTAGCAAAATTAATTATTCAAGCGCAGAATGTAATTACGATGATAAAATGATCGATTTTTGCCAACCGAAAAGAATATTGGCTTGAAAATTGTGGATGATATTGAAAATTGAACGAATTATCGATAAATTCAAATACTTTTCGTTGCATTTCAACGTTGCAAACTTCAGCATCATCTCCAATCGTATAAATGCGATTTTTATTCTTATAGAATTTGAATCGTTTCTGGTCGCCTCGAGTGAAAATTTTCCTTTGAATCGCAAATGAAAAATTATTTATATATTTTAATAAACATTATATAAAACTTTGATTACAATTCGTGCTAGTGAAATTTTTTTAAACTTTCTTATTTTTTGCAAATATAATTACCGACATTTTCAATGGAATATGGAATGGGAATCTATAGAAATATTCAGATCGAACAGAATGATTTCTTGAAATCGAATCGAGCGGACTAAAGTCGTTTATTTTATTTATTTACTATAATTTATTAACTTATTTGTTATTTATTTATTTATTCTTTCTCCGAGTTTTGAAGAACAAATAGTTTAGGCTTTTTTTCGTTCGCCTCTATTTGTTTCATCCCCAGCCCCGTTTTTCAGTAAATTTAATGGAAAGACGTCCGGAGCTTGCATCTCGCGTCTCCGCACGTCTCAAAAGAAGTTCGCAGTCAACCGCGATAATAAAAAGTGAAGAAAAGTGTGTGAAATTATATGAAAAATGATTCGATGGATTTTTGTTCATAAATTTTTGTTCCGCGTCACCCTGTATAGGCCGGAGATATTTTTGTCCACGTTTCCACGTGAAGATCGAATTAGAGACACTATGAAATTTCACATGCACGCGTACACTGTAAATTGCATTATAATAGTGATACGACGAAAACGAGCAAGAGTTTCGATCGCGCAATTGCTTCTGGGTTTTGAATGGAGTTTCTGGTCATTCATCCAAGCAAATACGAGCGCAACTACAGACGGAGAACGAGAGCCTGGTTCAACGGACAGAATCGCCAGTTCGCGTATGTCCGATGAATTAAATTGAAAGACAATCAACAAAAAAAAAACTTTTCTACAAACGTTACAGCTCTTTGTAGTCTTTCCGGCAATATATTTCCTCATAATGATTTTATTGTCAGGTGGCACGTGCGTCGAGAAGGGTCTTTGACACACGTTATGCATTAAACTTTTGCGTCGATGCTGAAAACACAATAGCGGCGCGCGTCCGCGAGCTTGAATGCCGCTTTGTCTTCCATTCGAATGTATTTCTTGTTAGTAATCACTGAATCGAGTTTTTCTTGAAAAAGTCTCCGTGACGAACTTGATAACTATTTTCTAATGCATCAGCGATAGTTTTCTAAAAGTCACAATTCATGTTCTCGATAAGAATTCCAGTGTCGAGTTCTTAAACAATTTGTTTCGTTTGTTGCGACGTTATGACTCTTTTTGCAACCGCAAGTTTGCATCGTTGGAATGCAACGAAATTCGTTTTTTTATCTTTGACAAAAATGATTATTCGAATGCAGGATGTAATTACGATAATAAAATAATGATCGATTTTTGCTATCCGAAAAGCATCACGGCTTGAAAAATTTGGATGACATTGAAAATTCAACGAATCATCAATAAAATCAAAGATTTTTCGCTGCATTCCAACGTTGCAAACTTCAGCATCATTGCGACGTTTGTTCAGAATAGTTTTCGTCATGAACAAAAGTGAAAAGTCGTTTTTAGGCCCACGAAATGATTTTTCGGTTCGATACGAACTTCTTGAGGTTTTTTTACCATTTTTACATTCAGTAAAAAAGTATTCTGTGCGGGGTCAAGATTGTTTGATTTTTATTGGTAAAAATTGTCTCGTTCCACGTCGACGTCCTTTTGCCTCAGGTATTTGTTCAACAGGCCGTTTATTCAATTCGTTCACCAACTCTGTACATTCACGCGGTATAAATCGAGATGATAAGGAACTCGTGCTCCTTCAGTAGAGCGACAAAAATTCCCCCTCGTGTTATCTCGTTAATTCAGCTTTGTATAAATACACTGCAACTTGGCCGGGGCGGAAACTGAATCGAGAGATCGTGCTGAATATTATTCCAGCCAAATTTTTCTTCTCGGAATGATTTTTGTTTTAACCTTGAATGAGACGACCGCGGAAAAAATCCCCTCCCGGGGAAAAAAACCCTGGACAAGTACATTTGTTGGTGACCCCCGTTTCCGTTTGTCTTTATAGAAAAATCTAACGCCCCTAAACAAAAAACCTCCAATATAATGAAGAATGGAAAGAAGCCCTCGAAAAAAAGTTGATGATTTTCGCTCAGCACCAAAAATTCTGATATCTATAAAAGGACAAGCATTCCATTGATGTCTGAAAATAAATTAACGACACAAAAGAAAAAATCTTCCAAAAAGACACGTCTTAAAATAAAGGAACGCCTAAATACAAAATGGCAAATCGACAGAAAAACTTCATACAAAAAATACAAAACTCGAGTTTGCCATCGTATGTTGAACGGATGAGCGGATGCGCACAGAGTACTTGTCCGGCCCGAAATTTTTTATTAAAAGTGCTCTCATAAGTTGAACTTGATATGATATAACGTATTTTTTGGTCTCATCTCAGAAATCTTCTTAGAAAAGACACGCGAAAAGTCAGTGAAAATCTCGAGTCAATCAAGGTTCTTTCCTAAGACGATTTAACACGTCTCAAAAAACTTCATACAAAAAATACAAAACTAAAGTTTGCCATCGCACGTTGCACGGATGCGCACATAGTACTTGTCCAGCCCGAAATTTTGAATTAGAGTGCTCACATTACTTGAACTTGACATAACGTAATTGTTTGGTCTCAGAAATCTTCTTAGAAAAGACATGCGAAAGCTTAGTGCAAATCTCGAGTCAATCGAGGTTCCCTCCTAAAGCGATTTACATTTCAAGTTAATACAAAAAATTTCGGGCCGGACAAGTACTCTGTGCGCATCCGCTCATCCGTTCAACATACGATGGCAAACTCGAGTTTTGTATTTTTTGTATGAAGTTTTTCTGTCGATTTGCCATTTTGTATTTAGGCGTTCCTTTATTTTAAGACGTGTCTTTTTGGAAGATTTTTTCTTTTGTGTCGTTAATTTATTTTCAGACATCAATGGAATGCTTGTCCTTTTATAGATATCAGAATTTTTGGTGCTGAGCGAAAATCATCAACTTTTTTTCGAGGGCTTCTTTCCATTCTTCATTATATTGGAGGTTTTTTGTTTAGGGGCGTTAGATTTTTCTATAAAGACAAACGGAAACGGGGGTCACCAACAAATGTACTTGTCCAGGGTTTTTTTCCCCGGGAGGGGATTTTTTCCGCGGATATCATTTCTTTTTTCTGAACACTCTCAGAACCTAGAGTTTTCACATATTTGCTATCATTATATCTGATAGATCTCTGGAAATACTTGAAAGAAATTGAGAAAATTGTTCATTCCTCCCCAATTGGAAAAAAACCGTTAAAAAAATAATTTGAAAAACGGTATAAACGACCGAAACAAAGATAAAATGATAGTTGATGACGGGAAAGAAATTCTGCTTACGTTTTTTTTTCTCTCATTCAACAACGGTAACAATCAACAAATTTTCGGTGAGACTCTTAGTCAATCCCTTAACGAATGCTGTGCAGACTCTTCGTCAATCCCTCAAAAGCGTCTCGAAAAGACTTTGAGCCGATCCCTTGAAGAACTTTCGTAGAGACCCCCAACAATCCTTTAAAAAATCCCGTTCAAACTCTTGAGTGATCCCTTATAAAAGGCCCGGCAAAATTCTTGATTAATTCCATAAAAACTTCAATTGAGATACTATTGTCAACCCTTTTTGAAAATTCCCATCAAGACTCTCGGTTGATCCCTGAGAAACATCGCGATCAAACCCTTCCAGTCAGTCCCTTAAAGAACTTCCATCAGGACCCCTGGTCGAGCCCTGAAAAAAAAATCGCGAACCATTGAGCCGTCGACCTAGATAGCGAAAACCATGGAAAATCATACCTAGACAACGAAAACCATGGAGCCGTTGACCTAGATAGCGAAAACTATGGAGAAATATACCCAGACAACGAAAACCATGGCGCCGTCGACCTGGAGAGCGAAAACCATAGAGAAATATACCTAGACATCGAAAATCATGGAGAAATATACCTGGACAACGAAAACCTTGGAGAAATATACCTAGACAACGAAAACCATGGAGCTATCGACCTGGAGAGCGAAAACCATAGAGAAACATACCTAGACATCGAAAACCATGGAGAAATATACCTAGACATCGAAAACCATAGAGCCATCGATCTGGAGAGCGAAACCCATGGAGAAATATACCTGGATGACGAGAACCATGGAGCCGTTGACCTGGAGAGCGAAAACCATAGAGAAATATACCTAGACATCGAAAATCATGGAGAAATATACCTGGACAGCGAAAATGATGGAGCCGTCGACCTAGACACCGAAAACCTTGGAGAAATGTACGCCGACAACGAAAACCATGGAGCCATCGACCTGGAGAGCGAAACCCATGGAGAAATATACCTGGATGACGAGAACCATGGAGCCGTTGACCTGGAGAGCGAAAACCATAGAGAAATATACCTAGACATCGAAAACCATGGAGAAATATACCTAGACATCGAAAACCATGGAGCCATCGACCTGGAGAGCGAAACCCATGGAGAAATATACCTGGATGACGAGAACCATGGAGCCGTTGACCTGGAGAGCGAAAACCATAGAGAAATATACCTAGACATGGAAAATCATGGAGAAAGATACCTGGACAACGAAAATGATGGAGCCGTCGACCTAGACACCGAAAACCTTGGAGAAATGTACGCCGACAACGAAAACCATGGAGCCATCGACCTGGAGAACGAAACCCATGGAGAAATATACCTGGATAACGAAAACCATGAAGCCGTCGACCTGGAGAGCGAAAACCATAGAGAAATATACCTAGACATTAATTAAGATTTAATAATAAAAACAATTTTAAAACATCATGTTCAACGTTTCTCGTCGTCTTTGGACTCTCATTTTTAACAAATTTGTGGTCTTCTGTTTTTATTATTTTTTCGCGAAACTCATTTTATCGCGTTCTTATTTGAGGAATGACCGAGGATCGATAAAGATTATTCCTCACTTTTCGATATCACCGTACCAGACTTCACTCGTATAACGCTCGTAACCAAACCTTTCTGTCAAATGACAGCACAGGGCGATGTCGTCAGTCGCGACCAATCAGAAACGCGACAGCGACGTTCGCCCTTTCTCTGTGTCGTATACATACACGCACGCACACTCCGATCATTGCATAGATTTTGCCTGTGCAAACTTTTATCTCAGCAATTACAGCATCAATCGTGATGATTTATGGCTCAATCGACGGACAGTAATTTCATTAGTCTTAGTTTCAATTTTCAGATCCTGACATTACTTCTGTGCTTTGTAATTAAAAATATGTCTCCCCCCACCACCAGATTTTGCTTTATTCAGAGATAATATACTCGGCCGAGTCTCGGGCTAGCAGACGACAGCAGAGCTGTCAAATGTACTTGTCCCGAGACTCTACCGAGTCTCTTGATAAAAATGTCGAAAATTCGGAGCAGCATCGATCAGTTGCCCTCCATTTTCATTAACAATTCCTCGTAAATCTGTCGTTAATTAACTCTTCGTGGTCACACTTCTGCAACCGATCTCGGTGGTTGATTCTACTCAGGCTATTTTGGAACCCGCCCTGTGACCATTCTATGGGCCCGAAAATTCTCAAAAAATTACTGAACATTCCTTAGACATTCTAGTTTAGACACGAAAAACTTTCCAGAAAGAAATCGAAGGCTGTCATATTTCTTTAAATGCAGAATGAAGAAAGTAAACGGGAAAAAAAAGTTTTTTCACCAAAATAATCGACACTTTGTGGATTTTCAATATTTTTGCCTAAAATTTCGACCTGATATTTATCGGATCTGGTTCTTTTGAGAAAAAAATAGTAGGATAGCGCGTGTTTGAAAAAAAAACGATACTGAAGTTTGTATCGTTGGAATGCAACGAAATTCTGTTCTTTTCCTTTCTTTTAATCGAGATTCTGATTCAATGTATTCGGTAAGGGCAATAAATCGATCTTTTTTAAGTATCGAAACCCAAAATCGGTACGAAAATGGTCATGAAGTTTGAAATTGACCAAAAAATGCATTTGGAAAAATAATTTTTCGTTGCAAATTTTAGCGTCATTGAAAAAACACATTAATTCCGTTATTCAGAGTTGGCTGATTGCGAAACTAGCGGAATAATTAATTCGATCGATACTTTGTGTAGCCGCATGCACGACGTCGAGATTCTTTTGCAATCTTAATGAGAGAGCTAATCAAATTAGTGATCAATGTGCGAGCATACGCATTTTTTGTTATTTTATGCACGACACAAAAAGCATTAGCGTCAAGGTTCGAAATATATATAGACGGAGAAAACGAAGTCGAAAATTATTAAGAAATATACTAGCAATCCAGTTACTTATTGTTGAAAATTATAGTATTTTGAGGACAGTTCGGAAATCACAGCAATATCTCGAATGGCAGTACGACAAATCGTTCTAAACAGCATAGTAAAACGTGATCATCAGATTAAAACCGATTTTACAATTTAGCATAGCAATTAAAGAAAATCGCAATGGTCATGGTAAACAAAACAATACGTGTGATAAAATTTCACACATTTTCGATATATATTCATATTGGGATAATAGAATTTTACTATGTCGACGTTTAAAATTTGAGATGTTCTCACTCATAACTGAATTCTCATCTGACATAGTAAATTGTTCATGAAAACAAACCTGAAATGCATTATCGCGCGCATTACTGTTTCTCATTCATATAGAACTGTTTGTAATTCATGCTAAGAAAAATTGTAAGTGTTAAAAAATACTATGCTGTTTTGCAATTGGTGCTACGATTCTTTTGCTTCTTAAACTTCGTACAGGACATTTTCCCAAAACATTTTATTTCTCACTAAACAAAATGAATCCGTTTCCTCCGTGTATTTGCAAAAAGATTCAGGACGTCCGGATCATTTCCTAACGAATAATATTGCCTCGTCGTGGAATCCACTTGTGAGATGTTTTTTCTTGTGCTTTTTTGCTTCATACGTAAGGCGCGCAGGTATAGAACGAAAAGTGGATCAGTCACGGCTCGGCGACGTAACCTTTTCTTATTTTCTTGTTCGTCCCTGGGATGAGAGGCAACAGGGAACGTTCCTAAGAAGGTTGCTAGGTGCAAAAGTGAATAAAAGCGAGTTTCCCAGATCCCAGAGCGTTGGGATGAGGGTAAAGCGAAGCGACAGCTGACTGAGCTCGAGGGACCTGTTCACAGGACTTTTAAATCGACCTTCGGCGAGCTGTATATATATATATATACGTCTTGGAGAAAAAGACGGAGACGTAGCGTCGGTTATTCGTTGGGCAGGCACTTTTCCGAAACTTTAAATCCAGCCAACCTTTTAAACGTCGAACCAAGACACGTGGTAAACGAAACAGTGTAAAACTTTGCAACAGATTCAGACACGAGCCGAGACTTTTCGTCGTGTTCAAAAAGTCTCGAAACATCAATTGATGGGCGACTGAATAAACTTTTAAAGAAAAAGACAAAGTTTTGTACCGATCGAAGGGTGAAAAATTGGAAAGCAACTTATCGATCTCGATCAAAAAACTTTCCCATCAAAATTCTCCCAATTTTCAATATTTCACAATCAATAAAGTCTCGATTCTATGACTCTGAAGTTTGCATCGTTGGAATGTAACGAAATTCTTTTTTATGATCGATAAAACGATCAATTTTTGCCACCCGACAAGCATATTGGCTTGGAAAATTTGGATGACATTGAAAATTGAAGGAATCATCAATGAATTCAAATATTTTTCGTTGCATTTCAACGAGACCAAATTGATGATTGAGCAAATGATAAAAAAATGCAGTTCGCGCTCACGTTTGCGTCGTAACAAAAATTCATTGAGCATGCAGACAGCTAAAAATTGTTGATGACAAAGTGGGAATGGTTGATGATAAAGTGTATAATTAGTTATGCGAAGGAGAGGAAAATAAAGGTATAGAAGGTGGAAGAGGATTCGGGAGATGCCTCGGGGCTTATAATCGGCTGTTTTTCGTGGATCGCGGTACGACGACAAAAAAGTCTGAACAAGAAGAACGGGCGTGTGTGAGGTGCATGGTCGTCGCTCGTTGCGGCAGCAGGAGCCGGCAACAGCAGGTGCGAACGCGTGCCTTCGACCAATCGACTTTCGTGGCGTCGTCCAGTAAAACATGCAAGACGCACGCGTCTTGGGTATTTATCTTTGTACCTATACGCTATGCATACATCATTCTGGAGGAATTAAGAGAAAGGACGTAAAAAAGAGTGAGTGCGAAATAATAATAATAAAAAAAGAGAATTGACTTAATTCGCGGTTTTTCCTGTGGCTCCAAGGGCACAAAATTCAAACTGGCCAAAACAGCCAATTGGGTGTGTGTAGTGTGTCAACTGCATTCCTTGCAGGCCAGGACGACCTGCTATGCGAACGTGTTTTCCGTGAAACGGAGCAACGCAGCAGCGTATCGTGGCAAATTCCCGAATATGTATCAACTGCTCGGCAATCCAGGATCGCGACAGAAGCTCATGCAGCGTTTACATCTCCGCAAGTTTAATCGACCACACGATTCGCGAACGAACGAATGTCCAGTTGCTGCGCGCGCGCGATTCCCAATGAACGCGGAGGGCAGTTTTGATACTTTCGAGCTCTGCCGCGCGTTGGGCAGTTGACACACTTGCTGGGAGAATTAGCCGGTGTCGACTCGATGAACCCTGTCTTTAGCGATGGGGAGCATGTAGCAATGAAACGAAGATCGAGATAAGAATAACAGAGAGGCTTACGCGGAGCGAGTCTCCGAGAATCGAGCACGCGCGGGCACCTTGCGATCATCAACATCATTATGCCTCGGAATTAACGTAACAACATCTCGGAGAAAGCCGAGTCGGTTCGTATATACACGAAGGTCGAGGAATTCGTATCATCCAAGTAATAAAATATAAACTTTTAATCATATGGAATGAAAAAAAATTTAAACCGCTCAACCGATATTTTCCAAATTCAATACCAACCTTCCTATTATGATTCTCTAATTATAAAAAAAAAAATTAGTAATAAATCTTAAAATTTGCACGGAGAAAACGGATTCGTTTTGTTTAGTGAGAAATCAAATGTTTTGGGAAAATGTCCTATACGAAGTTTAAGAAGCAAAAGAATCGTAGCAACAATTGCAAAACAGCATAGTATTTTTTAACACTTACAATTTTTCTTAGCATGAATTATAAACAGTTCTATATGAATAAGAAACAGTAATGCGCGCGATAATGAATTTCAGGTTTGTTTTCATGAACAATTTACTATGTCAGACAAGAATTTAGTTATGAGTGAGAATATCTCAAATTTTAAACGTCGACATAGTAAAATTCTATTATCCCAATATGAATATGTATCGAACATGTGTGAAATTTTATCACACGTATTGTTTTGTTCACCATGACCATTGCGATTTTCTTTAATTGCTATGCTAAATTGTAAAATCGGTTTTAATCTGATGATTACGTTTTACTATGCTGTTTAGAACGATTTGTCGAACTGCCATTCGAGATCTTGCTGTAATTTCCGAACTGTCCTCAAAATACTATAATTTTCAACAATAAATAACTGGATTCCTAGTATATTTCTTAATAATTTTCGACTTTGTTTTCTCCGTGTGCGAAAGTTAGAGCGGTGACACCATTTTTTTGAAAAATTCAAAATGCTGTAGAATTCGAATTTCGATCCGGACAAAATTCTCAGCAAACGAAGACCTGGTATAGATTAACATCTATGCAAAACTAGAGCCTTGTAGCTCAAACCGTTCTCGAGTTATAACAATTTGAATTTTACAGTGCCAGCACATACACACACATACACACACACACATCTGGACATTTTTTTTAAATACGATTTTTGGACGTTTTGGGACATTTTACAGAACGTTGACATTGAAAACTCGAAAAAAAAAAAATTTTCACCGTCACAAAGCTTCCTCCATGAGGAAGCAAAATTGAACATCTTGCTTCACTTGGGATTCTTTGATCATTTCCCATGAACATTCTAACATTCTGTCTCTAAATCGAGACATTTCATTTCGAATTTTTAACTTTTCCCATCTGAACTCGTGTAAATTCAAGTCGTTTCTGAGTTGCAAATAAATGTGTTTAAGATTTTTCTCAAAAAATTACGGCTCATGGGCTCTCTAGCTATCTGCAAAAAAAATACGATGTTGAAGTTGGCATCGTTGAAATTCACTGAAATTCTATTTTTTCTTGAGCAGATCTCGAGATTTCCATTCAATATTTGGTCAGGACATAGAAACAATGATTTTTCAGGATCCAAAGACAAAATCGGTACAAAAATTGTCGTTGTTTTTGAAATTGGACAAAAAATGAACAGAAAAGTATTTTTTCGTTGGATCCCAACGTTCACGCGTGTACTTACACGCGTTTCGATGGGGAAAATGAAAATTTGCAAATAGAATGTGTCAAATTCTAAACGTCAGAAAATTTTCCGTCATAGGACAAAACTATCAGTTTTGGTGCCAAAAGAACGTTTAAAGAAAAATTTGAAAAAACCGTAAATAAAGTCGCGATTTATGATAGTAATACCTTAAGGCTAATGGAGCAGCTACGTCGAACCTGCCGAGCCTATTTGTGCATCATCACAGCTGATTGCGGAGTCAATACGTGTTCACATTCGTTGGATATTGCGCAGGTAATAAAAGTAAATTACTGTAAGAGTGGATCAACATTGATACAAGCGTCGTCTTTCAAAGAGTTAGCACAAGTCGAGGATATTATTGGTATTATTATAGTTCGAAAGCACCGCAACACGAAATTTCCGAGCCTGGAGAATCATCGAGGAAAACAACATCGAGTGATTAATTTGGCATGCACGCGAAATATCGAAACATCTGCGTCGCACGTTCTCCGCTATTTTTCGTTCGGGCGACGTGAGTTTCTCTGAATTCGTAACAATTGCAGGGTGTTGGCGTCGCCGTGTCCATGTGACGCAGGGCGTGCATAAAGCTGCCGCATAGTCATCTCGAAAAGGGGTGAAAAGATGTACCAATCGAGGTTTGAGAGAGAGAGAAAGGGAATATGCATGCAGCAGCGAGGAGAGATGTCCAAACACGACGTAGCTCGAATTCTTGGGCATATTTGGGAGCGCATGTGTTATCCAGGTGTCGATGAGGCACCTCCCGAAACTGCTCGATCTTCATCTCCTTTTTTTTGCCACGAAAACGCTCATCTGCATTTTTGCTCTCCGAACACACATTTTCTTGGTTTGATCTCGCTATGCTGCATATTTAATACAACGAGAACTGTAAATTTCAGCTGTTGAAGAATTTCCCTAGGTCTGGTCCACCCTCATCAGGATGACCGTCATATAACGACCCTCGGAGTGCGACGAAATTTTCCCTTCGCATATGATGTTTCGTCCTTTTACTCCCGCTGACTCTTCAATGAGTCTCTCCCTCTCTCATATTCTTCCTTTTCCTTTACCCTTGCCTGCTTGTCCTCTCTCTGTCTCTCCGTTATTCTCTATATTCCTATATATATATATGTATATCCAAGTCCCTCATCGCTTGGTTCTGAATTCATTGATTTTCGGAGGCGCAGATGCGCGCCACACGTTTCTCTCCCCTTCGTAAATTTGGCAATACCTGCAAAGCAGCCAATACCTGGTTCATACGTCTCTATACATATGCATGAACGTTATAAACGAATGTGCAATGTTTTATGATGATGGCTTCATGAATTTTAGCAACGTGCTTAAAAGGTGAGCAACACATGACGCGCAGCAAATTTGACGATCCCAAGATTGTTGGCACAACGAGAGAAACAACTAAATTGGGATCCTCACAGCTGGTTTGTTCGTACTTGGGTTCATCAGCATAATTTCCGATCAGCCTGGATCGTCAACTGATGGATGGAGGATACATTCGGCCATCGAAATAACAGAGACTAAGCCGTCAAAGTCCGTCAAAGTATGTCAACAATTAAAAGGCTGTAGCCAAGCGAAAATGATTGTTTGGTTCAACAAGATACAATGAAAATGGTGGGATGAAGAGACGATTCGCGAGGTAGTGATCGATGCGCGGACCAGCTAGGACGGTGTGCGACGAAGGGCCTGGCGTTGTTGCCAGCCGGAGGTGCTTCTCTCGCTGCTTCATGATCAAAGTCGCAGCCGAATGTCAGCTGCTTGCTGCTTCTCGGATCCACTGGCAACTCACAACTCGCAACTCGGGCGAGCTGGCGCGGCTCGTCATATGTGCGATGGTATACACGAACCACAAATCCAAATGTGAATGTATAAAATATAATCAAACGCGGGCACATGCACGCGTGTGCGTAATAATACGAGCTGCTGGTCCGACTCGACAAGCAAGCCAGACGCTATTGTTTGATAAACAATACGCAAAGCGAACCTCTCGAAACATACCTATACACACATTACATTATTATAATCCTTCCTCTCTGTTCCCGATCCCTTTTGCCTCTGCAAAACGCCCTGCTCCACTCGAGCACCAGTGCATATGTATCCCCCCTTAGTGGCAGCTGATTATTGATCATGACCTATGTAATAAGTTTGTGCGTTGGCGACGAAAAGATCGGCCGGTTCTTTACCTCTCGCGCGAGAATATATAACGACGATATCTGGAGAGCTTGATTGCTCGCTTTACTGCTGGCTTTCCGATAATTGCTATACGCGTTACAATCGGGTTTGATGAAACGCACGAAAGGGGTGCAACTATATATTCCTATATAAGAATGAATGATCATGGCCTAGTTAATTAGTCTCCGGCGCAAAGGCCTGGACCCTACAGAACAAGCAGATCTATCGCGACGATCTTGTAATATGCGGGCGCCGAGCATCAGGGCTAAGCTTTGCTCCGAGAGGGCGGTTACCGGAGAAGGAAGACGAAACGGGAGATGAGGGTGGCTTGAGCGAGAAAGTTTAGAGAAGCAGCCACGCGCCACTCTGTTCTCTTCTCATTCTTTTCCACCTTTTCCCCCCGGAGTCTTGCTCGCTCTGCTTGCTTTTATCCCTGCGGCTTCGTCTCTTTCTATCCCTCTGCGTCGCACCCTTCTCTCTTTTCAACGCGTACGAAAATTTCTCAACACGCATCTGTCGGACCTCCTTCCACCGTCAATACGTTCGCTTGGTAACAGCCTCCTCTCGCGCGCGATGCTCCTCTTCACAGTCAGGCTGCGCGTTCGTTGAGGTATATTCGTTAAAAGCTTTTATTCTTTTCATTAACCCAGACCGAGGCGCGCCGCCCTTTTATGTATTTCGGAGAGTCGCGACTGACGCGGTAATGCACGATTTAACGTGTAAGAAAAACAATTTGAGCGCGCATGGTCAACTGATCTGGTCAAAGATTTTCCTAGACAGACTCGAATCCGTGGCTTGACCCCGGATCGATATGACGCAAGGGTCAAGACCAGAGTCCATACGCTGCACGTATGTACGTGTATGTCGTCACATGTGCATATAATCACGAGTGCGATGTACTCCCACACTTTCTCTCTCGACTGACGGTCCAACGAACCTTCTCTCGCTGTCTCGCTCTAGCGCAGCTTCCGCAGCTGCGCTATTCCCGAATCGCGCGCGCAGTCCTCGTGCAGCAGAAAATACCTATATGTGTGTTGACGTGTCCTGTTGGCTCCTTTAGCCTTTGCTGCTCGGTCTCGCACTCTCGCCATGCCTCCCTCTCTATATATACAGGATATATAATTTCTTCATTATGTGCACACATTCGGTTAACCCGGCTGGTTTGCTATGTCAGTTCCTGCATCCTTCTTCCGTCCATCTAAAATCTAAAATCGACTTTTCTCCGCGCGGAGGGCTGATGCGTGGATGCTCCCCCTAAAAGTTGCTACAAACTGCGTACACCCTGGACCGCCTGCTCACACATTTCAGTCACAAATTCCGTGTCGAGTTTGCCATAAAACAAAGGGAACCTCAAAGTTTAGAGAGACTCCCTCGATTCGCTGCCAAATTTAGCCTCCAGGAAGTTTTAAACCAGCAGGTTGAGGAGCAGCTCCCGAACCCCCCAAGTTTTAGTCCTCGCACAGTTATTTACAGCTGACGCGCAAGGGCGGGGTTATAGGAATGGCTATAATCAAAAAATAGTCTTCGGACTTCCGTCTCTTCGAGTTATTCGGGCATGCATCATTTGCAGGCTCCCTTGATCGATCTATTTTCATTCTGCTCCAGTCAAGCTGCTGTGTTTTAAAGTCAATTACTATAAATTGCCGAGACACGTGGACACTTAACCCCGATAGTGAATTACTTTTCGCGCTGTCCGTTCATATGCCCTACTAATGCATCAATCGAAATTGCTTGGCGTATATAGTCAAGGATTACAAGAAAGGCGACAAATTCAAAGATGAACGCCTGTGTTTTTCTCTTCATCCGAGAAGAGTCCTGTTTCTATCGCTCTCTGTCCTCTTCATCTCTGCGTTCGTCTCCGTCATGCCGGGCGGCGCGCGCCCCGAGATGAAGAAGAGAGAGAAAACGCGGCTATAGTATAGCGCTGCCGAGCGCTAAACTGCACATCTGCCGATTCGTGGCAAGAAGGCAGGTGGCCAGTGCCGGCATTCGTCCTTCCTCTTCTTCTTTCCTCAACTGTCTCGCTCTTACTCTCTTGCACTTCTGTTGAGGCGCTCCATCAGTCTTTACGCACACGGCTCTCTCTGCTGGTGTATATATGTATGGTATAAAAATGTCTTGTACGCCCATTCTCTTTCATTCGGGTTTTCTTTCCCTCTTTAAGTGTATATATGCGCCGAAGCTTTCTCCCTCTCCCTTGTGGCAAAAGAAGAGCCACGCGACAGCGCGCCAGGCGCGTGTCGCTTCTCCCACTCCGATCCCAATGTGAAAACGATCTCGTCTTCTTCGATCTGTCTCTTTCTCGTTTTTCTCTCCTGGCTTGAGTCTCTTTCCGTTCTCTCGTCAGACAGCAGCAGCAGCAGCCGAAATTAAAGAGGTTGAGAATTCGGGGTTGCCTCCCCACCCCACTCTCCCGCTCCTCACACAGAACCCAAATTGCAACCCCAATTTTCATTCGATGCTTAATCGCGATTGATAATTAATTCGAGATCGTTCCCAAGATAGAGCTCGAGGCCACATATGCACGCACTTCAGATCACGTTAATTAGTTAATAGGCAGTACCTCATTAACATGTTCACCCTGAATCTTCGTTGCACATTCATTTTCTCGCCCAAGGTTTGCAGAGACAATAAAAACATTCATTTCGAAACGTTCATTTTTCCAAATCAGGATTCCAATCTATGAACGAGAGTTGTCGGACGAACAAAATATGATGCTGAAGTTTGCAAAACGTTGGAATGCAACGAAAAATATTTGATTTTATTGATGATTCGTTCAATTTTCAATGTCATCCAAATTTTTCGAACCGATATGCTTTTCGGGTGACAAAAATCCATCATTTTATCATCGTTATTACATTCTGCATTCGAATAATTATTTTTGCCAAATATAAAAAAGAATTTCGTTGCATTCCAACGATGCAAACTTCAGAGTCATGGACGAACAATCTTAAACCCAAAATCTTTTTGTTGATTAGCGGAACGAGAAAAACTCGGAGAAAATTTATAACAAATAAGTCTATGAAAAAATATAATTAATTAAGGTTTTCCGGAATTTTTTTTTCGCTAAAAACTCGAATCCACGAATAACAATTGTACACAAAAAAAATCCAGATTAAATTTACACCCCATTCGAATAATATCATATGAAGAATGAGAAAAACGAACAATTGCGAACAAATGCGAAAATTATGAGTTACTCTGTCGCATTCTGATGAAACGATAAGAAAAAAGATTTGTATGTCCGCATGCGAATGAACTAATAAGTGACGACAGCGGTCCAAGAGCCCATACGATGTCCCCGAACCGTAAAACATTTCAGAGGCAAAGGTTGAGTGAGCAAAGAGTATAAAAAAAGTGAAGGAAGAAAAAATTCTAGCCCAAGGGAAGGAACAAGTGTGAAAAATGCCACGACTTAAAGTTATGCTTCTGATGAGCAGGAGAAGGCAGCTCGAAAATATAGTTGACATGTCGAACGAGCTCGAATAACGAGAGCAGGGATTATGGCAATGACGCAGAGGGGAGAATCGTCCGCGAGGAGGGAATGAAAAAGGGTTGTGGCATTTTTTTTCTTCAGTCCTTTACGTTCAACCCTTTTAACGCGAACGTTGCTGGCTGCACCCCATCATTTAGGCTTCTGTATAGTGACTCGACGATGTAGCCAAAAGTTTTGTTGCTCGTGCAGGCTGCGAGAATTTCGTCACATGTCTTTACAGTCCATCAACTCTTATTGATTTGTTATTTCTACATATGTTCCCCGCGTACGAAACTCATTTGGCCAATTCGTGTAGAAAGCAAAAAAATCCCAAATTCGTGTTGGAAAAATATGAAAAAAAAATTGTCCTTAATCACAGCTACGCTTTCTTTGATCTATTTGAATTTCCAAATCTCTGCTTGCAGTCAATAAAAATTACCATAAAAATGTGTACGACAAAACGGTGCGTGGAGGTTTATTCTTCATTTTTTCGGGTCAAAGTCTCGCCGCGCGCGGTAACTTCTAACACGAATTTTTATTGTGCGGCGTTGATGCAAATGAGTACATTTTTACTAGAAATTTTTCATGGACCCGCTTACACTTTAGTTGAAGGAACGTTCGATATTTGGGAGTTTCGTTTCCGGAGGTTTATACCCGGTGTCAAAAGTGCCATAGCAAAAAATTCAACTGAAAGAAATGGGGGACAAATTTGCCAAAGCCGCGTGAGACTCGTCGCATTGACGATTAGAAATAAAATTTGTGAAATTTCGTAAAAATTTTCTTTTCTCATGGGCTTGTTTATGGAGAGTTTTGAGCAATGAACAAGAGAATTTGGACACCCTGTATATGGGTGCGTTTCTATGGATGTATATTCGAAATTAACGGGCCGTCCAGAGTCTCTGTGGCGCGCCGCGGTCATGGCACCGGGTCCCAAAACCTTTTCCAATTGACGTCAGTACACACGCTCTGCTCATGCCAGTTTCATTTGTTTTTTGCTACTCTGCTTTTCTTTTTTTATATGCTTCTTTCTCTGGGCCGTAGGGTTAAGAATACGACGGGACGATGTTGCAACGTGCGTTCTAGGCACGGCGGTGCACTCACAGTGATAGCCAAAGCAAAACACCGAGAGACACGAACCGGAATAGACCCCGCCGTGACGTTAATAGTCGCGATCGAGATATCTCGGACTTTGGATAATTCGGACAGACTGTTCTGTCAACGCACACTTGTAGCCCCGCACGCGATTCTTTCTTATTCAATGTTCCGTCTAAGCACTGACACTTTGGCGGAGTGGGAGAATTTGCCGAAAAAGCTAATAACGAACGTTCTCCTCGATCATTTGAGACTGTGGGCAATTATTGATTGATTTGGATGACTCTGAAGTTCGCATCGTTGCAATGCAACGAAATTCTTTTTTATCTTTGGCAAAAATAATTATTCAAGCGCATAATGTAATTACGATGATAAAATTATCGATTTTTGCCTTGAAAGTTTGGATGACATTGAAAATTCAACGAATTATCAATAAATTCAAATATTTTTCGTTGCATTCCAACGTTGCAAACTTCAGCATCATTGTTTTGGGACTCGCGTTCGACTCCTCACGAATCATCCTTGACCTTCTTGAAATTATTGAATTTTGTGTATAACGAGGAAGGAGATTAATCGAAATTTATCGTCGCACTGAAAATTAAGTTTTGCTAAAAAACGTCAATATTTTGTTGACTATATTTTTTGATAATTTCCAATATTTTCCTTGGCCCCGACTGTGAAACAATCGTGTCTTGAGTCCCAAGAACTAAATCGAGCCGAAAAATAGCCACAAGTTTCAAAATTCAATAAATAATCAAGAGAAACAATATTTTTCGTTGAATCTCAACGTTGCAAACTTGAGTCAGAAATTCAATGAAATTTGGTGAGAATATTCTTCAGTATTAAATATAAAAATACAAATTTTTCAATATTTTTTTTCTACATAGTTTGCCAATAATTAAACACTAGAGTTTACATGCATAAGCAATGCATTTCCTCGAATACTATGCAGAGGAAAAATTATCAAAAATTGGTGAGCATATTCTTTAGTATTAAATATGAAAATGCAAATTTTTTAAGATTTTTTTCTCCATAGTTTGCAAGCAATTAAACACTAGAGTTTACATGCATAAGCATTGCATTTCCTCGAAAATTATGCAGAGGAAAAATTATAAAAAATTTGGTGCGCATATTCTTTAGTATTAAATATGAAAATGCAAATTTTTTAAGATTTTTTTTCTCCATAGTTTGCGAGCAATTAAACACTAGAGTTTACATGCATAAGCATTGCATTTCTTCGAAAATTATGTAGAGGAAAAATTGGAACAATTTGTGTCATCGTATTCGATGCTAAAGCGTTATCTTGCCAAATGAAATGAAATTCTTATCATATTGTCGTATGTAGCGAACCTCCTTAAGAAAATTGTCCGAGTGATGAAAAAGTCAAAGGGGGTTTGGCTTAATGCGTTTAATTCGTACTATAGCCTGCTTTGGTTTACGATAAAACTTGTATGCTAGTCTAAACGAATATAAATGAGCAAAGAGTGCGTAGAGAGAGGAAAAAAGCAAGGAGTGCGTGGCGGATATATTCGAAGCGAAAAGCGAGAGGAGTCTGCGACGGAACCGAAAATAGCATCGGCCAGTGTGCAGCTGCCCCCGTCGACGTTGTCGTCGTCGCGGGTACCGCACGTTCGGGATGCGAGTGAAAGAAGCAAGCAACGGCCTTAATTTCGTCCTAGTGTTTCCCGACAAGCATTTTTAACGAATATTATCGCAATCGTCAACTTCCGCGATTCGTTTTGGCCCAGGATGAGCGAACGTGCAGCGCGGGGCGGCGATAATTTTGCCGGATGTTACGAAACTTGTATTTGGATGCTGTTTTTTTTTTTTTTTTCCAATCCGATGCTCTATTTTTATGTTTTTTTGACACTCCGAGAGAATTTTTTAGGATTCTCTTTTGTTTTGTCATTCGATTTCTCGGATCATACAGGAAACGAAAAAAAATCTGCGGATTTGTACGAGCACGCGGGGCTTCCAAGTCGTTTATCTTGAGAGTTTCTCCGGAAAGAGTCTCCACAGCAGGAACGAGCTGTTGACAACGGCGGAATGAACGGCGGCGTGAATTCTCGAAAACAACGAATAATCATGGGCAACGATTTCGCGCACATGTTCGTGGCTATTTGACGCGTCGAACACCATCGAAAAGGATGTTTAGACCGAGAGTGCATGAATTCAACGCCAACAGATTTTCTCCGTGCGCGGGGTTGTGGAAAAAGCTGGCAGAAGGAGAAAAAAAATCTGTGTAGATGCTTCGCAGGCTCTTGCTCAACTAAAAATACATCATTTGATGGATAAACTAGTGTAATTACGAGCTTTGAACGTCTGACTTAACGTTGCTGTGTACACACAGTGGTCGAGCAGAACGAACCTCAACAAATGTGCCTGAGACTGAGTAAACTTTTCGCGAGGATTGAACGAGATATCGAGAATTAACAAGATGTTTACCACCATCGAGGCAAATGTAGGTCGAAGAACCCCTGTTTTCTATTCTCGAATGGTGAACGATGTTCATCGTTGGACTGCAACGGAATTTTGTTTTTTCTTTACCAGAGCTCATAATTATTACTCAATATTTGGCCCGGACACCAAAACGATCGTCTCTCGAGTCCCAAAAGCTCAATCGAGCCGAAAAATAGCCACGAATTTCAAAATTCAATGAATAATTGATAAAAACAATATTTTTCGCTGAATCTCAACGTTGCAAACTTAGGAGTCATTTTTCTATGATGCTGAAGTTTGCATCGTTGGAATGCAACGAAATTCTGTTTTTTCAATTATTATGATTCAATATTTGGCCCGGACACCAAAACGATCGTCGCTCGAGTCCCGAAAACTCAATCCAGACGAAAAATCGCCATGATTTGAAAAATTCAATAAATCATTAATAAAAACAATATTTTTCGTTGAATCTCAACGTTGCAAACTTAGGAGTCATTTTTCTATAATGCTGAAGTTTGCATCGTTGGAATGCAACGAAATCCTATTTTTTTAATTATTATTATTCAATATTTGGCCCGGACACTAAAACGATCGTCTCTCGAGTCCCAAAAGCTCAATCGAGCCGAAAAATAGCCACGAATTTTAAAATTCAATGAATACTTAATAAAAACAATATTTTTCGTTGAATCTCAACATTGCAAACTTCAGAGTCATTTTTTTATGATGTTCAAGTTTGCATCGTTGGAATGCAACGAAATTCTGTTTTTTCTTCACCAGAGCTCATAATTATTATTCAATAGTTGGCCCGGACATCAAAATGATCGTGTCTCGAGTCCCAAAACCTCAATCGAGCCGAAAAATAGCCACGACTTCCAAAATTCAATGAATAATTAATAAAAACAATATTTTTCGTTGAATCTCAACGTTGCAAACTTGGGAGTCATTTTTCTATGTTGCTGAAGTTTTGCATCGTTGGAATGCAACGAAATTCTGTTTTTTCAATTATTATTATTCAATATTTGGCCCGGACACTAAAACGATCGTCTCTCGAGTCCCGAAAGCTCAATCGAGTCGAAATATAGCCACGATTTCCAAAATTCAATAAATTATCAATAGAAACAGTATTTTTCGTTGAATCTCAACATTGCAAACTTCAGAGTCATCGATGTTTGTTAATATGCTGCTGAATACTTTTTCGATCATTCGCCAATTCGGAATGATATATATATATATATATATATATATAGAGAGAGAGGCCAAAGTGTTGCAAGTGTAGTGATGAAAAGTTAAATCCCATAAAATGGGGGATGAGCTGGAAAAAACATTCTGGACAGTTGAAACGAGATGTCGGTATATTCATTTCGCTCCTACGATAAAAATCAGGCGTAAACATTCGTATGTTTTGCTTTCAAAGCAGAAAACATTAGTATCTGATGAAAACTCAATCTCAAAATCCGATGTTCTCGAAGGTCGAGCAAACGCTGGCTCGAGAGGTTTTATCGAAAAAGTTAGACTCTTAGTTTTGGAGACGTAAAAACGGAGGTTGAAAATTAGTTAAAAATTCAAAATTCCGGGACAATAACGTTCGCATCGAATCCCCCACGAGAGATATTGACAAAAAGAAAACATTGAAACACGTGCAGGTAATCAAAAATGGATTTCTTTCGGTTGCCATCTATCGAGCACACTCGGCATCATCGGCATTACCGACTGACGGGAAACACAGCTTCCCGCCATGCGTGTTTTATTCAGATCTCGCTCTGTTTTGTCACGTTCTCTTTTGTCAAGTTGCGCTGTTCCGATATGTCAAGTTTTCTCGCCATTCCCGCGAGAATTGAAATATATTTGCTTTCGCGCTCATTCAAGAATTTTCTTTTATCCAGTGTACGATGTTTTTGACTCGGAGCGAGGTCTGTTGAATAAAAGGAGGGCGAGCAGAGTAAAGGAGAAGTCGATTGTGCTGGTTTTCGGAAGCTCTTGAGTTGACATATGGGAGCGTCCCAGTATTTTTCTTTCCAACGACTTTTATTTATGGCCAAATAATCGATGGCCGCATCGGCTGAAGGTCACTAGACCCAGCAAGTAAGAGCTGCGACTTGGTTGCAGTTAATCTCGTATGTCGCAATGCGTTTTATCTTGCTCCGAGGGCCGGAACGGCCCAGATAAATTACCTGCCACCAGTAAATTCATGTCCGTATGGGAACAGAGTGAATTGTATTGTGTGTGCGGTGGTTCGATAATGATTGACAAACATTGTTGGTCAGGCACGAAAACAACATGAAACTTGAATGTTTACAAAAGTGATGAACTTGAAAAAGATGAACCAAAAGTCATTGGCATGGCAAATTCAGGCAAAAGGCTCGTCGAAATGTTTACATCAAATATTACCCGAAAAATATTTCGACAAACGCGCGAGTATAGTGAATTATCGATCGGAGTAATTTAGAAAAAACGTCAGTCAAAGATTCTTGTTTCGGAAATGATTTTTATTCATAATTCATAAGCATTCGCGATAAAGGGCGAGAGCGAGACCGGAATTTCCACATCTGGTTGGACATGTGAGAGAGAAACTCGAGGGAGATCAGCTGAGACGAGAAGACATAACCTCAAAATGCTCGAAAACACTGAATATTGTTCGATATTACGAGACAAGGGCGGTTGACATATTGGTTGAAAGCGTTGAAAAGGGGGACGAAAAATATCGGGGTAAAGAATAATGAGTCATGTATAGTGACCGATGGATGTGGGTTTTGGTGCGATCGAGTTGACACCCGTCAGGATCAGGGCACGAGGTAAATGGCCACAGATGATCGGGGAGATTCGAGCGAAATCATATTTTCAAGATTCGAAAGGGCTCATTTTGATTTTCTCTATTCGCGCCGCGACCTAAATTGCAATTTTTTATCATCATTTTTCTGGCGGTCACTTTCCTTCGGTATTTTATCGCGATATTATTATTATTGTTTGAATTTTATTGTAATTGTCGTAAAGAGCGTGTTAGTTTATTAACTTACCGCTGTGACCGGTATTGCTCGACGACTGGCCCATCGTTCTCGTGCTCCTTGTTCGCCACTCTTTCGATAATAATATAAACCCTGATTGTCGTCGATATCGGTGAAACGGACAACCGGCACCTCACGTCAAATAGAACCAGCTGCATGGATTCACGTTTGACCGACACATATTTCGAAAAATATATAACGGAGGAAAAAAAAAGTATGAAACACGCGTAATATCACATCGCAAACTATCACTAGTGCAGCGCACCAGCAGCGCTGCGGGGGTCGTCGCGGGACCAAGACAGACACGGATACACGGAGCAAACAACTGTACGCGCGATCCTCGCTGCAGCATGTCGGCAAGTGGCGACCTCCGGGACTATCGTCAACTAAAATGAACGCTTGCGCTCTCTCAATGGGTAAAAAAATAAATTCATTTGCTGCTGTTTTTAAACGCAATTTTTATATTCGTCAACAACTTTTTTTTATTAGTAACTATCAAATTTTATCGATCCTTTCGTGGCTACAACGGAAATGCCAACATTGAGGCTCGAAATTTGGATAAATAACATCGAAAAATATACGATTTCCTTTTAATAAAATTTTAAAAGAAAATACAAAATGTTAATTTTTTTTTCTTGACTTATAAATAATTTCACGCTATTTATAAATTATTCTTATTATTTAATATTTGTTAAGTATTTTCATTCAATTTCATTGAAAATAACAATTTTAAAGTAAATAATCAAATTTAAAAAATTTTGTTATAAAAATATTTGATCAATTATAAATAATCAATTAATAAATATTCCTCGTGGATCTTTCTTTTTTCAATGAAATTATTGGATTAAAAAAAAAAATTTTAAACACAATTTTATAATTATTTTTTTTCTTGTTCACTTATTTATTTGATTAATTAATAATTTTTTGTTCTTGAATATTCTCAAGATTATATTATGGTCATAGAAATCAATAGCTGGTTCGAAAACCCTTATTTTGTTGCTGTTGGAGCTAACCTGGCGATTGAAATTGAAACAAACTTACTTGAGGTTCTAACGAATAATAACGACATAAACATAAACATGCACACGAGAGCAATGAAAATGTAAAAGTGAAATTGTATCTCTTTGACGATCATATGCAAGAAAGCAAAAAAGTTTAGTCGCTTTTTTGACTCACAAGTAACTCTCATTATCGACCTCAATACGACCTCGCAGTACGACCTCAAAAATATTATTCTCTGAAAACGATAGCGTAAAATTTCTCAAACACGGAATTTTTTTCTTTAGCTGCAATGACAAAATTGTCATGAATGAATTGTAGAAAACCGTTTTGATTGGCTCGAGGAAAGGAAGCGGGTGAATCCAGGAGCTAAAAAATTCGTGAAAAGGGTCGGAGATGAGATCAATTCCGCGTGCGCGTAGTAAAATGGTTTGTAGATGAAACACTCCTGAAAATTGCGTGCAAGCGGAAAGCCCAACCCTTGATCTACACTAGTGTGTCCCATTTCGCACAGTATATAATTAAAAGTTTTTTTTCACTAGAAAAAGGAGGAAATAAAACGGTGTAAAAATGAAATGCCCGCCCGAGCCAACTTTGAGGTTACTCGCACGAATTATGTTTGTAGCCGAACTATTTTGAAATAAATGTGCAAAAAATAATCAACGAAATGAAAGCGATCGAAATTCCCATCCTCCCCCATCGCGAGTGCTTGTCCAACATATACGAACATATGCGAAGTCTATCAGAGTCTTTTACGCGACTAGAGAGGTTAAGATGATGGATCGGTCACCTCGAATCTTCGAAATGATAATTCTCCGTTGTCGTTTGACTAATCAGAAAAAGGGTTTGTCAGTGTACGCAGGACGATGGCAAAAATGTGCTGACAGGGTTTTTTTTTTAAATTAGTGAAACCGTATCGAAAATATTTGGTTTTGAAAATTGCCATCGTTTGTGGGACCAACGATTTGCGTTTGACACGCAAAATGGTGGGAGAAGCCCCGCACCAATCGAAACGTTCGGAGGGTCTGCTCGGTTTTGGGGCTTTATCGTATGCCTTTTCGTCTCAACGAAATCATGATCGTCCTGTATGCCATGTTGCGTGTGAAATGAGCCGAGTCGGAATAGAAATATCCTTCAATTTAATTATTCCGAATATATTACGGCGTCTTTTCGAGCACTAGCCTCGAACGATTGTTCACCATTCTCCGGCAGTCTTCGAAACCTAACGAATGAACGAGCTCGTCCGAGACGTCCGATGTCTTTTTTATACAATATATAATGACAATTCCCATATCCCAAGTTTTTCAAATCATAAATAGATTCCTCCTCGTCAGAATAAGTAACGAGTGTGCCAACCCTTTCATACCAGCTAGTTCGAATATAGCTCGAAAAGTTTGCTCAGTGTGTTTCCTTGGTTACGCAAAGAACAACAGCGTTTATGAGGCCGTCCATACATTCTTCGTGTACAGTCAACAGGCTACCTTGCCTGCGAGCCTCAACGACGACGTACTCGTAACACACATTCGATCGGCATCGGGTCAACTATAAAGTGAGACACTCGGTATACGGCGCGGTGCTACGAAAAGTCCTTTTCTGTTTTTTCTTCATGATTATTTATTTCTCTTTCGATAACCGAAGAAGAACGACAATGGAGCGAAAAAAATCATCGTGAAGATGATCATCATTTTCGCTGATCGAACTTTTGTACTTCTGGGTCAATAATTATTACCGCGTAACTGTGTTAACTCTTCACCCCCCCCCCCCCTCCTTCGCTCGGCATTTGCTTTATTTATTATATTTCCTGAAGATAATATAATAATTATCGCAAATATTCCATTTTAATTCCCGGCAAAAATGATGAAACATTCTCTCAAAAATGTCTCGCGTACTTTGTTGATCGTTACTTTGATCTTCGGAATCATCGAACAAGGTAAGAAGAATTTTCGAGAATTTATTTTTCATTACATGCGAAAAAAATGAATTTTTCATCGGATGGATTTTTTCAAAATATTTCCAATAGTTGTTTTTTCTTTTTAGATTTAGAAAAAAAAACATTAATAATTAGATTGAAAGTTTATAAATTTTGAAATTTATCACTATTATTTATCAACTACTCAATTTTTCCGACGAGTATTCGTTGAAAGTGATCAAGTGAATCGATCATATGGGATTACGATTAATTTACAATGAAAAACGTGAAGAAATAGACCGTGACGATCAAATTTGTATCCCATACAGCCGCCATTTTTGGTTTCTATTATTCTGTACGTTTTTGTGAATTATATTTATGACGATCAATCAGGAGAGGCCCTGGATTGCTTCAAGTGCGTGTCGATCGGCGGTAACAATAAAGCATGTGACGATCCATTCCACAATAATGGGAGTCTCGAGTTTTTTGAGTCACCTTGTCAAGGGGGAAGAAAAAATCGAGATGGTCTTTTTCCCGCCACAGCGTGCATCAAACTCGCAGGAATTTATGGTACGAGCGATTTTCAAATTTCACGTTCTTTCGTCGTCATAATTTTTCTAATGTCGCATGGTGAAGGAAAAAAAATCCTTAAAATATCGGCTTCACGCGTCGTAGCAGCGAAACAAATGAAAAAATTGTTTTTCTCAACCGTGCAGATGAAACTGGAGAATCTTTGACGATTCGGAGCTGCGCTCTCGACAGCGGCACTCTTACGACAGACTCAGAATTGATAAGAATGTCGCATTGCGGAGGTTTTTACTACGAAGACAAGTGCGTATTCCATTATTTCCTTTCAATTTCAATTTCCAACTGAAAAACTGCAGCGAAATTCATTCAGCATTATTTAGAGAGGAATAAATCGAGGAATCCGACCATAAAATTCTTTGCAACGAATTTCGTTCATGTCTCGACATCCTTATATTCATACAAGAGCGTGAGTGCGAGAGAGATAACAAAAAAAGTGGATACACGTTTTTCTCAGAAATCCTTCGTATTTCGAGAAAAATAAAAGTTACACCTTCTTCTCTGGTGAAATGGGAACAACGTGTAACTAATAGATTTCTTTAAATATTGAGTCTCGCCAAGAAAAACGTGTAGTGGGATTTTTACCGACCGAGCAAGTGATAGACCCTCTTAAGGGGATGGATCAGTCGCTTTCTCGCCATGTGATAGCTGCAATTTTCGAAATCGAATATTAAAGCCCCCGTCAGTGCATTTTTGCCATCGTCATGCGTACACTGACGAAGTCTTTTTCTGATTGGTCAAGCGACAGCGGAGAATTTTCATTTTGAAAATTCGAGGTGACTGATCCATCACCTTAAGGCGCGATCGACACTTGCTCGTTCGGTAAAAATCCCCCTGCACGCGTTTTACTTCACGGGACTGAAGATTTAAAGAAAAATATAAGTTGCACCTTGTTCCCAAGGAGTAACTTTCATTTTTCTCAAAATACGAAGGATTTCTGAGAAAACCGTGTATCAACTTTTTGGTTATCTCTCTCGCACTCCCGCGACTTCTCGATCACCTTAATTGTTTTTGACAAATTCGAAACGTACACGCAGGTACGTGCGAGGCTGCGTACAATCGTGCAGCGACGCGGACGCCTGTAACGAAGCAACTAGTCCAACTCATAATTGGCTTGCCCTCACGACAACCAGCTCGATAGTAATCGTAGGATGGACTTCCATTTCATTCAGTCACATGATCGCCTGAACCGGCGGATATTCATTGCGAACGTTCGAAAAGTCTGCAAATTCGTGTTTGTCATTCGTGAAATTCGTCGTCGCGACTTCACCGCTTGTAAATTTTCCAACGAAATATACACAAGTAATTGAGAATTTTCACAATTGTGTACAAAAATTTGATGAATTATTTTCCACTCCTCATCCTCAGCGACCTCAGCTATTTTATTCCTTATTGTTCTCCACTTCCTGCTCATAATCGTCCCAATTCGCGGCCTGCGTTACCGACGGAAGTCGCAACCACTGTCGGTAAGAAAGTTTCCCCGAGCGTTTCGTATCTTCACGGCTTTTCCGAGGAATTTTGAGAAAATGGAATAAAAAATCATGTCCCATTTCCTCTTGGGCGAATTTTGACTCTCGATGCTTTTTATGAACAAATAAAAATTGTGTAAATTCCTATTTTGTAATGATGGATTTCGGAAAAAGTTAAAAATTTAAATTCCCATGCGCAGCGGCACTTTTGAAATGGGTGTCTCCGATTTCGTTGATTATTCGACAACGATAAATTCAAAATAGCTTTAATAAATTTTCCCGATTGATTGGGAAATGATAATTAAGAGGTTGGGTGAAAAAATAAAAGCGAAACGTCTCGAAGTTGCGAGAATCGATGTCGACCATGATCCCCGAGCGATTTCGGTCTCAGGAGCGACGACAAGTTCGCGTGGTCGTCCTGCCCGTCGAAAAAAGGACGAGGTGGCTGAGATGTAAATAATAATAAATTAATTAAGTGTATCGAGTATCAGGAAAGTCGGCGAGAAGATATTTTGGAAGATCCGCGATGAAAATAAAAAATCCGGACAAATGGGTGAATAATAAATGAATAATTGGAAGAAAAAAAAGTCAAATAACAAGGTTGAATCTCGGGAGACAGCATGCGAACACATGTGACGAACGTGAGCGATCGGTTGATCGATTTTGTCACGGGAATCGTCAACTGGTCGTGGGACACGATTGAACTCATTTTCGAAATATTGATCGAATTTTTGGCACGTGCTATCGAGCTCACAATTGCCATATTACAATTGAGCTTCCAGGTCATATGTTTTTTGAGGGATGTATGCATCGAAGCGATGCAAACTTTTGTTAACATTTTTCGTGGCATTGTCAATGTCGTCAGTTCGATCAAATGCGAAGACGTTGAGGATTTTGCTGCTGCCTGTATGGTGGTTTTTCTATGGATCGGAGCTGTCAAAATCACTCTCAACTTACTCGAAAACGTAAGTACTCGCAAGTAAACAAAACAGACCATGTAAAAAAAAATTCAATTATAAAGAAAAAGAGCTGCAGTTTGGACAAGTGCAGAATATTCTTGAAAATAAATGGTAAAAAGCCAATTTTATAAACTCTGTACCGAGATATTTATGACTCTAAAGTTTGCGACGTTGAAATTTCACGAAAAATATTGTTTCCATTAATTATTTATTGAATTTTGAAAATCGTGGCAATTTTTCATCTCGATTGAGTTTTTTGGGCTCGAGAGACGATCGTTCTAGTGTCTGGCCCAAATATTGAATAATAATCATGAGCTCTGATGGAGAAAAAACAGAATTTCGTTCCATTTCAACGATGCAAACTTCAAGATAATAAAAAAAATGACTCCGAAGCTTGCAACGTTGAGATTCAACGAAAATTATTGTTTCCATCACTTATTTATTGAATTTTGAAAATCGTGGCAATTTTTCGTCTCTATTGAGTTTTTTGGGCTCGAGAGACGATCGTTCTAGGGTCTGGCCCAAATATTGAATAATAATTATGAGCTCTGATGAATAAAAAACGAAATTTCGTTGAGTTGCAACGATGCAAACTTCATCACGATCCACTCCCCTATTTCCTTGCTTTCCACTTAATTTACCAGAGAAAGAAGCCTTTTCCAAATCCGTTGAATTTCTTCCGCGCGGCGCCTTGCGCTCCGGTTGCTCTGGACAAAATCCGCCAGCCAGAAGTCAAAGTCGGAGGGAAGAAAAAAGTGATGATTCAAGGGAAGAAATGTGGTGGGGCTTGTAAGCGTCCGGTCAGCTCCTCGATATCGTCGTCCTCTTCAGCCTCTTCGCAAAACAATCATTCAAGGCGATAAACTATTTCGAATAACTGAACAAAAAAAATAACTAACATAAATGTCGAGACTGTAGAAATATTTGTTTTTATCTCGCATGGCTATGTACAAACTTTATCAATCGTACAACAACGTGTAATTGCGTGTAATCAAGTACATTCGATTAAAAAAAAGGTCATTCACTCTTCCGTACGATTAATATTATTTACACATAAATTTGTCTCATTCGCGACTGGTCTCGGTAATTTAATCCAATTTTCATAAATAATTATACATTTTTCGTGCTCATGACTTTCGCTTCTCCAACATTTACTACACAAATATAGTCAAACTTTCCAAACAAGACCATAGAAAAAGTATTTGAGGAAAAAAAAACTCAATAAAAAAACAAGACAAAGCGAATGTTCGCGCAGAACTCTCAGATAATAAATAAAACACGATACTCGATGAAAGATTGCTATAGTTTGAAATAGTAAGAACGTTATATAAAAATAGAAAATATATTATACATAAAATTGTCGACACGTTAATTTAGGATAATACTTTAGCGCCGATGATACGCACGCGCCATTGGTTGAGGCACTATGGGCAATGATTCGATATTTATGAAATTTTTTAACGTTTAATCCTTGTTTTGAGGTCAGTCATTGACGATGGTGATCGCGAGTTTGTGCTCAGGCCATGAGAACGTCTTCGGGAGGGCGGCCTTGATGAAAAAACGCAAAATTAAATAAAAATCCAATCCTTGAATTTGTTTAACGATCAATTTTGCAAACTTACGCGATCGAGAGAATTCAGTTCTTGGAACTCGTAAGCCATTCTTTCGGAAAGGTCGTCGGGCAATAAAACTTGAAGCCATGGACCCTGAACGGCGTATGGCTTTTCCCTTGTCACGAGAGTTCCCGTCACGGCTGGAGTCACTAGCGTTATCGCCGAATGAGACAGAATCGACTTGAATGTGAAATGTCGTCCGTGCATCACGCGTCCCCTTAAAATACCGATTCAAAATTCATTCAAAAATACTCCATTTAACAAGTTAACAATAATAAACAAGGATAATCCTAAAATTCCCCAACCCCGGGATCGTTTTCTCTCTGCCCACTAATTCGTCAAACGTTTCAAACAGAAAAAAATTTGAAATTCAACAATAAATCGAGAATTAAAAAAAATCAGATTTTTTTTCGTATTTTCATGTAAAATTTAGCGTCAGCGTTAATTAAGAGAAATTTTCATCGCGTAGAATGTCAATTTTGATAAGATCAAAATTAAATTTTCAATATTTACAAAAGTTTTTTTTCATTCACTTCCAGCTGATAAAATTTTCGAAAACTTTGAAGATTGTTCCCAGCAACAACATTTTTTACAACGAATTGGTGCTGAATAACGAAAAGTAAAGTAAAAACCTCAAAGCCAACTGCAACAGAGTGCCAGCCTCCAAATTGAAGGTCAAATTTCATTCATAAATACTCCATTTAACAAGTTAACAATAATAAACAAGGATAATGCTAAAATTCCCCAACCCCGGGATCGTTTTCTCTCTGCCCACTAATTCGTCAAACGTTTTAAACAGAAAAAAATTTGAAATTCAACAATAAATCGAGAATAAAAAAAAATCAGATTTTTTTCGTATTTTTATGTAAAATTTAGCGTCAGCGTTAATTAAGAGAAATTTTCATTGCGTAGAATGTCAATTTTGATAAGATCAAAATTAAATTTTCAATATTTACAAAAGTTTTTTTTCATTCACTTCCAGCTGTTAAAATTCTCGAAAACTTTGAAGATTATTCCCAGCAACAACATTTTTTACAACGAATTGGTGCTGAATAACGAAAAGTAAAGTAAAAACCTCAAAGCCAACGGCAACAGAGTGCCAGCCTCCAAATTGAAGGTCAAATGCAGGCCTGGCAAGCTCCTGACAGAATTGTCAGCATTGGAATTGACTCCGTTTTCACAGGGTGAAAGTCGCTCCGATTTGATTCGAGCTTTTCCTAATTCGTCGTCGACGTCGTCCTCCTTGTCGTCTCGTTCTCTGTCTCCGTCGTCGTCGTCATCTTCGTCACCGGACTGAGTGTCCTGTCGATCGCGGTATCGCTCGCTGCCCGTTTCGCTGGCCATTTGGACCCACCTGCGTCGAAAAAGTAAGAAAACAGAGGGGCCTGAATTACTAAAAACCTCGGAAAATTGTGCATTTTCAGGAAAATTATGATTTTTCAAAAATATCCAAAAAAAAAACGAATTTGGAAGGAAAACAAAATAATTTTCAATTATTCTGGTAATGGCGAAGATGAAAAAGATAAAAAATATTTTTTCAACTGACCAACACTTTGCAGACACTCCACTCAAATTTGAACCTTCTCTCTCGATGCCCAATTGTACTTTTTCAGCCACCGAAGGATCTGCCTCCATTGCTGAATGTTGACGATTTATGTCCGTCACTAACCAGGCCCCGCAGCCTCGGGTCGTTTTCAATAAATTAATAACACCCAAACCATTCCAATGCTGAGCAGCTGTAAGCTCTTCGGAAGTTACCCCCACGATTTGGACGAAAGAAACCTGGCAGCAAAAAAAATATTCATTCCTCAAAATCACGCACAAAAATCCATAAAATTCAATCCCATGAAAAATCGTTCGAGTAATCACGAAAATGATGAGTTAATTTTTATGATGCTGAAATTCGCAGTTCAATGTCATCCAAATTTTTCGGGCTGATATGCATTTCGGGTGGCAAAAATCGATAATTTTATCATCGTAATTACATTCTGCATTCGAATAATTATTTTCGTCAAAGATAAAGAACGAATTTCCTTGCATTCCAACGATACAAACTTCAGACTCATTCAATCTCTTTATTTTGTGAAATCGCGAGTCTCGACGACAATAACTAAACAAAATTATTGCCACATGGCGAAAAACAAGATCGAGATGAATGCAAACAAAATGCGATATTTTTTGTATTATATTTTCGAACCTATTCATTTTTTTTTTTTTTTTAGAAGTCGTTAAAATTCGACCAAAAATGTGGCGTGTAAAAAAAAATATTTTTTGACGATGTTTAGTGAAGATGAATGAGAATTTTTTTGTAGAAAATGCGAAAAATGAGTTTTAAGCTGTTGGGTTGGAAATTGTTGATGTGCATACTTCGCCATTGAGGGTTGGAGCAGAAGCTGGTAATTGTGGATCTCTGCTCATGAGGATTTGGGTTATTTTTCCCTGACTATTGTTGCCGAGAGGTGCGTGCCAGGACACGTGATCACCAGGAAGCAGCATGTTTCCGGAGTTGAAAACGTATTTGGCCAATTGTTGCATGACGTTGGCGGGCCAAGTGGGGGGTGTCGTTTCCCCAGGTTGGCGGGCGAGACGGAAGGTCAGCTCGAAACCAAAACCGCTGGGGCGTCCAGGCCCAGTTTTTGGATGTAAACGTCCGTCCCCGTGGAGGTCCGAAAGCCCGAGGCTGTGAATGTCATGACGTCAATTTGTTACTCATTTCCAACACCAGAAAAACGTTGAAAAAACTTGCTGCACATTTTTCATGTGGACGACAGATTTTTGACATCCGTATGAAAATTTTACACAGCCTCAATTTGGCCTTGACTCATGATCTCTCAATGCGTGAAAAAATCTTCTAGTTCCAAGTGGCAAAAAACAGATTTTCTTTTCTCGAAACGTAGAAAAACTCTTAGTAGAACTTTGTCCCTGGCCTCAAGTCTTTTCAAAGGCATGAGGAACCAAATCTGATCTGGTTTGAAGGGAAAAATAAAAAAAACAAATTTTCGAATTCTGGAGTCACTGGTCGCCGCCCTCGAGTTCTAAGAATTTTTAAAAGGATATGGAATTTATGAATCGGCGGATGTATTTGTCCGGATGTATATATATATATATATATATTTATATTTACGGGCTTGCAGAGTGAAGGGGAAAAAAGGGGGCTCGTGCCCCTCACCAAAGATAAATCCGAAATCCCGAAAGACTATTTCCGCTTTGCTCCCGTTACTACCCGCGCGACGAGAGAATTTACGCCTTCCCTTCCTCTACATACCGAGACTTTTCGTGTATGCATCTTGACATACCCCCCGGACTAAAAATAGCGACGCCGGCGTCTCGAGAGACGGCGAGATTCTGTCCTCGAGTCGCGAGGGGCACTCGCTCATGCGGAAGCGCACAAAAGAATATAAAAAAAAAAAAAAATCCTCTCGAGCTCAGGCGGCTGTATCCATATGTTCGATCCATCATTAGAGAGCTGATTCTTTTAGACTCCGGAAAAAACATACTCGCCCTTCTAAATCATCTTGAAAACTAGTCTAATTTGTAATTTTCGAAACAAAGAAACTTTCGGAACGGGAAATTCGTTAACCATTTTCCAAAACATTTCCATTTGCTTTTCCTACTTCGTTGAGTGACTCCCAAGTTTGCAACCATGAGATTCAACGAAAAATAACGTTTCTATTAATTATTTATTGAATTTTGACAATCATGGCTTTTTTTCGTCTCAATTGAGTTTTTGGGACCCGAGAAACAATCGTTTTAGTGTCCGGGCCAAATATTGAATAATAATTATGAGCTCTGGTGAAGAAAAAACAGAATTTCGTTGCATTTCAACGATGCAAACTTCAACATGATAAAAAAATGACTCTGAAGTTTGCAACGTTGAGATTCAACGAAAAATATTTTCTCTATTAATTATTTATTGAATTTTTGAAATTGAGGCTATTTTTCGTCTCGACTGAGTTTTTGAGACTCGAGAGACAATCGTTTCAGGGTCCGGCCCAAATATTGAATAATAATTATGAGCTCTGGTGAAAAAAAAACAGAATTTCGTTGCATTTCAACGAAGCAACGCAATGCAAAATGAGATTCAAGGAAAAATATTATTCTTATTAATAATTTATTGAATTTAAGTTTATTGAGTTGAAAAAAAAAAGAAAAACTTCGTCCAAGTTTCGTTATGATCAATAAATATTAATTATTATTATTATATAATAAAAAATATTAATATAATTAATGTAATAATAATAATAATATAATGACTGTATCTCTCGGAAGCGAAAATTCGATTTTTGCTGAACTTTAAAAACGAAAAATTTCCATGTCCGTGATACGAAAAAGAAATGAAACTCAATTGATGGATGCGAAATTCATAAAACTTGAATTTTCATTAAAATTCTTAGAAATTCGATTCTCAATCGTCCAGCGATTTTCATGCACCACAAATTTTCTCTGAAAACACTTGGATCTCCCAGAACAATGGGTAAATTCGGAGCTCGATGGAATAAATGCATTTTTTTGGAAAACTAATTTTTGTTATTAACAAAGCGATTGTCTTTTTGGTCGGGATTTCGGGCTGAATAATCTTAGTAAAGCAACAACAGCCTCTACATAGAAATACACTCAAAAATTCACTTTCTCTGTTCTACTAGTTGAATTTTCATTGGAGAATGCAAAGAGCTGGAATTTTTATTTCAAACAGAAAAAACTTGCCAGCTATTTCATCGTTTACCAAAAATTTGGACAATTTTATTGTCAAGTTTTTGTCATGCATTTTTTTCGCCAAGATGTCAAGCAGTTTGCCCAAAATTATTTTCACAACCGTGCCAACGGTGAAGGAACATCCGAAATGGCACATTTGTCCGAGAATCGAGCTGAAGAAATACATTTTTTGGTAACAATGAGCAATAGTGAGAGAAAAAATGTTGCAATCACCTGACATAATGCCAATGAGGTGGTACACCGAGTTCCGAACAGCCGGCATTTTCATACATACTTATGTAGTCCAGAGGATCCGGTCCGCCGAGCCTGCAAAGAAAAAAAAGTCGAATATTTCAATTGTCATGATCCTGAAGTTTGCATCGTTGCAAATGAAGGAAATAGAAATTTTTTCAGAGTCGCAAAGGCAACTTTTTTATTCCAGCAAAAGTTTCGGACAACTTTTTTCCGTCATTTTTATGCTTCTCCAAAACTTTTCTATTTCGTTTATTTGCAACGATGCAAACTTCAGGATCATTCAATTTTCTGGTACGCCAAACATATTCGGAGCAGTAAAATGCAAAATTTAACAACAAAGTTTGTCAATAATCAAAAATATATCGAGCGACGACTCTGAAGTTTGCAACGTCAAGATTCAACGACAAATATTGTTTCTGTCAATTATTCATTGAATTTTGACCTTCACGGCTATTCTTTGTCTCGATTGAGTTTTTGGGACTCGAGAGACGATCGTTTTATCGTCCGGGCCAAATATTGAATAGTAATTATGAGCTCGGGTGAAAAAAAAACAGAATTTTGTTGCATTTCAACGATGCAAACACCATAATCGAGCATGCAGTTTCGATTTATAGGAACAAACAATAATTTGATAATTTCAGTAAAATTTTCTTACTTTGACAAGTTAAAAGCATGAAAAACAAAAATTTCATGATATTGAGGGTTTGAAGATGATGCTGAAGTTTGCAACGTTGGAATGCAACGAAAAATATTTGATTTTATTGTTGATTCGTTCAATTTTCAAAGTCATCCAAATTTTTCGAGCCGATATCGTTTTCGGGTGGCGAAAATCGATAATTTTATCATCGTATTTTAATTCTTCATTCGAATAATTATTTTTGCCAAATATAAAAAAGAATTTCGTTGCATTCCAACGATGCAAACTTCAGAATCATGTTTGAAGTTGAATGAGATTATTTCGAAAACGATATAAAGCTGTTTTCGTTGGTTACTTTACTGTTCATAATCAATGGAACATAATTTCGATTTTTTTGTTGAAATTCGTCCTCCGAAATGGAATTATTCACGATATTCATGTTTTTTTTTTTCACGAGAAAAATTACGATGCGAATGACAGATGTTGAATTTTGAAAATAGTTTCAAGGTCACGAAAGACTCGGATCACAGGCTGGACAAAATGGAAAAATGATGAGGCTCAATTTCCTTTTGAAATTGAGGAATCTCAACCGACAAAGTCTTTTGTTATCGACTCTGCTGTTTGACAACAGCTACGACAGTAGAAAAAAAAGATCGAGGCTTGTTTGGCTCGTTCTGTTCGTAACAGTTGATATTGGGAGGAAAAAAAGGTTTGAAAAGACTTTTGTTTTGAAAGTGTGAAACAGGAGGAAAGATTGCGCGAATAGCGTGTGAATTACCAGTATTTAACAATCGCTGTGACAGTTAGAGGATTTATCTGCTCGGGATAAATCTCTTTGCAAAGTGCATGAATGGCATCGAGACCATGAGCTCGTGGCGAAGGTATTTGAGTCGGATGACCCGAAGGAAAATTCCTGCTAAAATCTTCTCTCTCGCGCATATTTCCGACGAGAATAAACTTTCAAGCACGGTATTTAATTGTTAAAGATTGCACGATCAGTTTGTCGAAAGTTTCGGCTTAAACGCGCTCAGGAATTCACTTTTCGCTTCTATGAGCACTTTATCAGGCGTTGTGGAAAATTGCGACGTCAACACGACAGCGTCGTCGCGAAATTTCAACTTTGACGATATCGCCTCGACTCTGGCACACACGACGCGATGTTGAGATCGAGACCGTTCTAATGAGTGTTCCCGTCTTGACTGCGAACAACCGCGCACCAAAACATATCTGCCTCAAGTTTTCCGACTCGAGTGATTCGAGTCTCCGCCCGTGGCCCCTGAGCACGAAATTCTCTCCCCACCTTACGAAACTTTAAAACGAGCTAGGAAACTTTGATCGCCTCATTCGTTCAAAAAACCGCGAAAGTACGATCGCTGGAAAGCATGTCCGAGAATTATATCGAAATTCAAAAATTCATCTCGCAGAAAACTATATCGTGCATTTTTTACATAGCGATTGGAATCGAGACTCAGATTCGAAACGTGAATCTCGCGTGACTATTATTTCGCGCGATTTCCGATAGTCTTGTTTATCTCCTTGAAAAGTTGTGATTGTCAATTATTTCGCGTCACTTTCAACCCCCGCTAGAGACCAGCATGGTCTGGCACCATGCAATTTCGCTTTTATTAATTAAGGCGTCTGCACAATTGGACAAAAACCGCAGCCAATCGAATGCGCCTGTCTTATCGGCGTATCATATTGTCGACACACGACGCATGAACTTTATAATAACCTTACGAACTGACCAACAGTTGATTTATTATTCAGATATCAAAAGTAGAAAATCGGATTGTGTCCGAGACGCTAGAGCTTTGGGGCTTGATTTTTTTCGCATTCGTTTCACGCTTTTTCCAGAACCGACAATATTACACGCGGTTGAAATATTTGTTTCCTGCACGGCCGCTTGTCGCTGTCGTCGCTCTGTCCCTAGCGAGCCTGCTGCTAGCGAGGGAGGTGGCTCGACCACTGCCACATTTGTTGTTTCGACTTTCGCGAAAACGTACGAGAGAATAGTTGGGTTGACTGTGTGCCAATATGTTTCGTGCTCCGTGCATTGTCATTTAGCTTTTTCATTGGGAATCGTGAGTGTTCGTGAGTGATATCGAGTCGAAGTGTTTTCGAGGCAACTAGCCATGGCTAACCCTCTTGCAAACGTCCCCGTCTCGGAGATTCTCAAGAATAGAAGCACTTTCGAGGATGAGCCAAGGAAAAAAAGTAGAGAAGACTGGCGGAAGGCGAAGGAGCTCGAGGAAGCTAGAAAAGCGGGTACAGCTCCAGCTGCGGTTGATGAAGAAGGAAAAGACATTAATCCTCATATTCCGCAGTACATAAGCACAACCCCATGGTACTTTGGTGCATCGGTAAGTACAATTGTTTATTCCTCAAATGCCACCCTCGATCCAATAAACGATTTTTATCGTTATTCATTGGATCTGGAACTAAAGTGTTGCCTCTTTATCCTCATGAGCACAAAGAAATAAAAAAAATCATTTACAAGCCTCAAATATTTTTAATGACAAAGTAATTTCTATACAATCTATGCACAAATTTCCTTCAAACCTGGGAGGAATGACTCCGAACTTTGCGACATTGAGATTCAATTGAAAATATTGTTTCTGTTGATTATTTATTGAATTTTTAAAATCATGGCGTCTCGATTGAGTTTTCAAGACTCGAGAGACAATCGTTTCAGGGTCCGGCCCAAATATTGAATAATAATTATGAGCTCTGGTAAAAAAAAACAGAATTTCGTTGCATTTCAACGATGCAAACTTCAACATAATAAAAAAAATTACTCTGAAGTTTGCAAAGTTGAGATTCAACGAAAAATATTTTCTCTATTAATTATTTATTGAATTTTTGAAATCGAGACTATTTTTCGTCTCGATTGAGTTTTTGAGACTCGAGAGACAATCGTTTCAGGGTCCGGCCCAAATATTGAATAATAATTATGAGCTCTGGTAAAAAAAAACAGAATTTCATTGCATTTCAACGATGCAAACTTCAACATAATAAAAAAAATTACTCTGAAGTTGGCAACGTTAAGATTCAACGAAAAATATTTTCTCTATTAATTATTTATTGAATTTTTGAAATCGAGACTATTTTTCGTCTCGATTGAGTTTTTGAGACTCGAGAGACAATCGTTTCAGGGTCCGGCCCAAATATTGAATAATAATTATGAGCTCTGGTAAAAAAAAACAGAATTTCGTTGCATTTCAACGATGCAAACTTCAACATAATAAAAAAATGACTTTGAAATTGGCAACGTTGAGTTTCAACAAAAAATATTTTCTCCATTAATTATTGAATGAATTTTTTAAATCGAGACCATTTTTCGTCTCGATTGAGTTTTTGCGACTCGAGAGACAATCGTTTTAGTGTCCGGGCCAAATCTTGAACAATAATTATGAGCTCTGGTGAAGAAAAAACAGAATTTCGATGCATTTCAACGATGCAAACTTCAATATCATTGAAAAAAACATAAAGCCGATAAAAAATATTTAATTTTTATTGAAAAAAAAACAAGTAATTTTGTGAATTATTGAATTTATATCGAGACACAAAAATTCCCAGGGTCCAACATTGAAGCACCAGAGGCCACAAGAAGAAAAGCAACGAAAGTTCAGCCGTTTGGACGAGTGGTACAAGCGCGGAGTTGATCCTTCGCGAACGGCCAAGAAATACCGACCGGGCGCTTGCGAAAATTGTGGAGCAATGGGTCACAAAAAGAAGGACTGTATGGAAAGGCCGAGAAAGGTGGGGGCACGTTTTACAAACACGAATATTGCCCCGGACGAATATAATCAGCCTGATTTGTCGATCGATTACGACGGCAAGAGAGACAGATGGGCCGGGTACGATCCGTCAGAACACAGAGCCATTGTCGAGGAGTACCAGAAAATTGAAGAGGCCAAAAGGCAAATGAGAGCGGACAAATTGAACGCCGAAGAAAATGACGAACAGGACTCGGACAAGGACGAAGATAAATACGTGGATGAAGTCGATATGCCTGGTACAAAAGTCGATTCTAAACAACGTATCACCGTGAGGAATTTGCGAATTCGCGAAGACACCGCCAAATACTTAAGAAACTTGGATCCCAATTCGGCGTATTACGATCCCAAAACGAGATCCATGCGAGATAATCCTTACGTTGGGACCGAGAGAGAGTAAGTCGAACAACTAAGTCACGATCTTGTCCTTGACTTTTCGAAATTGGTGTGAGAAAAAAAATTTCAATGTCGCGACCAAACGAAAATTATTTTGTCTGTTATTCATCAATTTTAAAAATCCGGCCAATTTTTCGCCGCGGTTTTGTTTTTTCTATGCCAAAAACTGACAAAAAATTCAAATACTTGTGACGAGCTCTGCTAAAGAAAAATCTGAATTTCGTTGCATTCCAATTGCACGTTCGACACCATGAAAAGTCCATACCAGACTTGGGGGTCGTGAATTTATGTATTTTGTTTGTTTTCAGAGTTGATTACAAAGGTGAAAATTTCGTACGGTTCTCCGGCGACACTCAGGAACACGCGACCGCACAATTATTCGCTTGGGACGCTCATGAAAAAGGTGTGGACGTTCATTTGCTCGCCGAACCTACAAAGCTCGAATTACTCAAGCAAGCGTACGACTCGAAACGAGACGAACTCAAGGATAAAGTTCGAGGCAGCGTTATTGATCGATACGGAGGCGAACAACATCTCCAAAAACCGGATCCAACGCTTTTACTTGCTCAGACAGAAAACTACGTCGAGTACTCCAGATGCGGAAAGGTACGTTTATCAACTTTTTCAATTGTTTCACAAAATCCCTGGGACCCCATATAAAGTCTACGAAAATTTTTTAACAATCAGCAAAATCGATTCCGTCACTTACGAAAAATGCATGATTTTCAAATTTTCCTTGTGATTGAAATCTTTCAAGAATATTGAATTCAAATCATAATTCGATTAAACAGTCAAATAAAGATTTCAATATAATTAAAATAATAAATTTCCACGAAATATCGGAGTTTTGAAAATTGGAAAATATTAGTTTTGGCATACCATTTATACGTTTTCTGCGAAGCAAACTTGAAAAAACGAACCTGGTGAATTATAAATTACTTCTGGAACATTCTTTTTGATGATTTAATCGATTATTGAGCCATTTATACCGGAATAATGGAAAAAGCCCATTTGGAGATATTCAATTTGGAGATTTGGTTCGTGTCCCAAAATACCTCGTTACGTCAATGAGTAAAGATAATGAGCCTGAAATTTGCATCGACGGAATGCCACGAAATGGAAAAAAAAAAATCATTCGTCACTTTTTTATTTGACGAATCGAATCGTAAGGTCCGAAAAAGGCGAGGAAAAAATTTTAAAAGAAAAAAAAATTCGTTCCAGAATACCCTCGTCCAGGGGGTTGAATTTTTTTTTAATTTCGTGGCATTGCGTCGATGCAAACTTCAGGCTCATTAAAGATATACTTGATGAGAGAATTTTTTAGGAATACGCCGTTTTGTCGCATACACGGAGAAAACGGATTCGTTTTGTTTAGTAAGAAATAAAATGTTTAGGGAAAATGTCCTATACGAAGTTTAAGAAGCAAAAGAATCGTAGCACCAATTGCAAAACAGCATAGTATTTTTTAACACTTACAATTTTTCTTAGCATGAATTATAAGCAGTTCTATATGAATAAGGAACAGTAATGCACGCGATAATGAATTTCAGGTTTGTTTTCATCAACAATTTACTATGTCAGATAAGAATTCAGTTACGAGTGAGAATATCTCAAATTTTAAACGTCGACATAGTAAAATTCTATTATCCCAATATGAATATATATCGAACATGTGTGAAATTTTATCACACGTATTGTTTTGTTTACCATGACCATTGCAATTTTCTTTAATTGCTATGCTAAATTGTAAAATCGGTTTTAATCTGATGATGACGTTTTACTATGCTGTTTAGAACGATTTGTCGCACTGCCATTCGAGATAATGCTGTAATTTCCGAACTGTCCTCAAAATGCTATAATTTTCAACAATAAGTAACTGGATTCCTAGTATATTTCTTAATAATTTTCGACTTCGTTTTCTCCGTGTAGAGATATTTGGGAAACGGGTTATCTGGGAATAAAGTTTATTAACTCTTCGTGGTCACTGCGAGTAGAATCCACCCAGTGATCACCTTTTGGCATAACTATCTCCTAGTTCCCGGTAATTAATGGGGCTGTAATCGTCACTTAACGACAGTTTGTAGTGTCCATTGCGCGTTGGCGGCGATAAGTATTACCGCCGCTAACGCTAAATCTCTAACATCCACTCTGAGGTCAACCCACTTCCAATAACGGAATTAATATGTTTTTTCAAACGCGCGCTATCCTACTATTTTTTTCCCAAAAGAACCAGATCTGATGAAAATCAGGTCCAAATTTTAGGCAAAAATATTGAAAATCCACGAAGTGACGATTATTTTAGTGAAAAAACTTTTTTTTCCCGTTTTTTTTCTTGATTCTGCATTTAAAAAAATATGATAGCCTTCAATTTCTTTCTGGAAAGTTTTTCGTGCGTAAACTAGAATATTTGAGGGATGTTTCGTGTAATGATTCAATTTCCGATCATCGTCTGCTTTTCGAAGAGATTTTAATGAGTTGTTATATCTCTGCAGATAATCAAAGGACAGGAACGTCAAGTAATACGATCGAAATACGAAGAGGACGTGATTCCGAACAATCACACATCGGTGTGGGGTTCGTACTGGGAGGCTTTCCAATGGGGCTATCGATGTTGTCATTCCTTTGTAAAAAATTCGTATTGTACTGGCGAAGCGGGAAAGCGAGCCCTAGAGGCATCGTCAGCAGCGTCGACGTCGACCGCGAACGTCCCACTCCAGGTTGAATCGGCAGCCTCAAGTTCGAAAGAACGTTCGGCGTCGCCTGGAAAATCTCAGGCAGAGGATACGGCGTCCGCATCGATAACGGCGAGAGGCAGAGTGTCGCCACAAAAATCGGCGAGCGAGGATTCGTCGTCGGAGGAGGAGCGAGATACGCGATCAAAAACCGAGAGGAAATCAAGTTCGAAGAAGAAGAAACGAAGAAAACAGAAAGAAAAACGACGTGACAAGAGGAAAAGTCATGCTAAAGAATCCCGAGAAGAGGACAAACTCAAAATAGCTTTAGCCAAGGAAACAGAAAGTCAAAGGGAGGCAGAAAGGCTCTTGAAACTGGACGAACGGAAACGACCGTACAACAGCATGTACCACGCCAAAGAACCATCTGCTGAGGAGATCGAAGCTTATCAGATGAAACGACAACGGGAAGAAGACCCAATGACGAATTTTCTTTGAATAGTCATATTTTTTTGACTTTTCTTGCCAACTGTTTTCTCTAATTAAATCTCATGTACATAATATTCGTCAACATCATTATTATGTCGCCCGAAGAGGCGCATGTTCGTACGAACGAGCCCCAACGACACGAGCTTTCCACGGATTTTCAACGAGGGAGACAAGATGATTATTTTGTTGTGTGAAAAACAAAACAATTTAACGAGAATGCAGTTTCTGTTTATCGATCCGGTCGGTAGTGAGTAGGAAATTGATGAAATGCATTCGGACATCGAAATGAAAACTTTGGTTCGTCGTTGCTCAAATAAACGTTTTTTCTCACTTTATCTTTCGAAAAAAAAAAAAAACACAAAACATCATAGAGAAATAATTGGAACTGCGTTTTGCCTGTGAATCTGTATTTCTCTACGAAAAACGAGTAAATCGATAAAAATCAAAACTTCTTTCCCTTCTTTTTTGTCATCATGTTGACATTTTACCGTCCAGAGTGCACTCGACCAATAAGAGAGCCGCCTCGCATGCGTTATTGGCTCCGCGACGTGCATGTGTGTGAAACGAAAATGAAGAATCGCATTGGTCGAAAAATAATCACTGTTGAACCTGCTCCGTCATACATGTACAAATATTTCTGAAGAAACTCGAGTTTAGGAGAAACTGGTTGGGCCTCTCGCGAGGCGACACTAGTTCGGCCTAGGAAAAACGGGTTTCTCCTGAAATCGAATTACGGCGGTATCGCGTCTCGTGTATATTTATAAATGCATGCGCATGCGCTCTTTCTGTTTAAACATCACGTGATCCATCCCGTTTCTTTTCCATTCGCACACATGTACAGAATTCTTGGAATTCCTTGATTCCTCGATACACGCTTTTTCACAAAACATTGGCTCTTGTCGGGTGTAACGAAGTTGATGCATCGCGGTGCTTGCTGTCTCAGTTGGCGTAAACCTGTCGTGCAGCTTACACGATCGGATCGTTCGCGCGAGATGCGAACATTTTTTTTCAACATTTATTAACCAAAATATCTCAAACCCAAATGTCGATTGATAATTGTTGCGAGTTTTGAAGGCGCGATTTACGAAATTCTGAGAAACGGCCCGCAATTTATTGTTATTATTCCGAGTTCTGAGAAAATATTTTAACATCGGTCCGGGTAAAAATCGAAATGGACTTGCCGCTCGCGAGCCTTATTCCGTTCCGATGGTGAAAACTTCAAGTTAAAGACACAATTGAGACTTGAAATAAATAATAAATTCCTAATAAAAGATAAAAGAAAGACTTGAAAGAGAAATTTGACGAAATATTGTGTTGTAAAGTTTCAAGTTTGAAAATACGATTCTTCGGCTGGTTCATTCGTGGTATATAGAGAGCGAGAAGTTACGAATTACATTCTGGCGGAACTCTGGCAGGACGACGCTCTTTCGTTTCGTCCCCCCCGCTACTCTCTCGAGATACGGGCAAACAGCAGTTAACCCGTTCCCGATGAAGTTTCATCGTTTTTCCTCTTATCTATATCATCATCATCATCATCATCATCGCATTACGCGATCGCGTACGTGTTAAACATCGATAAATTGTATAAAGACCTTGAACTTTTATATTTCTATATCTATTTTTGGAGTCCCCGTGTTCCAAGATTTTTTTATTCTCGCTCCCAGGGGCTCGCGATATATAGCGTGAGCTTTTTGTTTGCACACACACACACCCCCCGTAGTTTTTAATTACTCAGGAAAAGCGCAAGCGTAGACGCCACCCACATTCAAATACTATGCAGGACGTTTATTTTCCCATGGATAAATCCTGGACGAGCTCAACCACTAAATTGGAATCCTTGGCAATAAATATCAATAGCTATTCTTATCGATTAATTGATCATTGCAATCTCGCCGCCGATTGCAACGCCTCGCCCTCGCTTTCCCGATAAACATTCGCGAAAATTGACGGTCGTCAACCATATAAACCTGAGCTGCGTACGTCAAGCTCGCGACAGGGCGCGTTTTAAATTCTTAAGGTGCGTATACACACATATTAATTATGCGTTTTGTAAGTGTATTATGCTTTGCTTATTAATAATAAACGCACATTAAGGCGCATGCACAGTAAGAAAAATGGAGGGAAAAAGAGACAAGGAATGAGGAATTGAACTGTGCGGAGCGTACCACACGTGATTCCCGAGTGCAAAGCATTTAATTTTTTTTTTTTTAATATAAAGGTATCGATTGTCTCGTGTCACGATTGAATGAAACTTGAACTATTAATTATTGCATTTTCGAATGCTGCGAGGAGCTAAATTTATTTAGAAATTCATTAAATTTACGATTTTTTACTCAAATTCTACGCGTGAAATGGCGTCGTTCCAGCGTATTTACGGATTTAGCGGATTTTATTGAAGAAAATCTGATAAAAAGTTATATTAACTGTAAATAATTTGCGTGTGTAATATTTCCCGACTCCGAGGCCTGTTCGACAATGAAAAAACGTTTTTCTCGCGTTATAAATATACGAATATGCTAATTTTCGTAATGATATTCAATTTGGACGAATCTCGTACACGCGCTATTATAAGAATCGTATTCGCAAAGTCTTATTACCAAACGGCACAGCTGTATTTCGCGCGTTCCTTGTTTATTTTTGCACATCGCTGTTGCCGTGTCCCGCTCTATTCAGTATTCACTATTGTGAGGTCGCCTCACAAAAAAAGAGTCGTTCATCCTCGTATTTGCTGCACGAGGAAACGCAAAAGCGGCGGTTCACGAAACGTTTAGTGCACATTAATTATCAACGTAGAGTTGTAGTGACAATAAATTCATGGGAAAGATATTTTGGTTGTAAAGAAAGCTCATCGCCGTTGGTGGTTTTTAGTTGCTCGATCGGGGAGAGTCGCGCGATTCTCTGAGGCTACGCACTCTTGTCCTTTCGTATCGCGCATCGGATTGTTTGCTCGCCGTAGGTAAATCAAATATATGTATATATGTGTGATGTTTGAAACGCAATTTTTCATCTCAACGAACGTCGATTATTTTTGTTTTTTTTTCGTTCCTCCGTAAGATCTAGCGTTGAATTTATTACGAAATGTTGATTTTGAGGTTATGTTTTGTTTACGACGAATGAGCGACGGAATAGTGGCGCGAAATCGCTCGCTTTCTCGTTCTCTGCTCCGACTCGACATAACCTGCTTCATTCAGCATGTTTTTATCGTTTCAATCAGCAGCCAAAAGACGCGTTTTTCAATACCGTGAAAAATGTCGCTGTGGGCCAAAGCTCAACAACTGCCCCAAGAGGCTTTGCAACAAGTTCGTTCCGTTTACGGAGAACATTTTCCCATCGAAGTCCGACACTTTTTGTCCTCATGGATCGAGGAAAAAATGTGGTGCGTTGCCCTCTCGCATGCTTCAAAAATCTCGCTCCCGTTTACGCGCTAATTCAATCACTCGCCGTTTTCAGGACCGACATTGAGCCGGAAAACCCTCAGTACGAACAATACATAATGAACCTGGTGGGCTCGCTCATCACGGAACTCGAAACAAAAGCAGCTTCGTTGCACACGGAAGATTTATTTCTTACAAAACTCAAACTGATCGAAGCCGCCAAAACTTTCAGGGTAAAATTCATCGATTGACTATTTTATGCTTTCCGAGTTTGTGTATATAAATCACGGTATTCAGAGACGCGGTAGCGTCTTCGCGCCAAGTACAAATTGACAAAACAAGTTGCGCCGCCACGTGTCTTTATACTCGAGATTTATGACTGAAGTTTGCATCGTTGGAATGCAACGAAATTCTTTTTTATGTTTGACAAAAATAATTGTTCGAATGCAGATTGTAATTACGATGATAAAATGGTCGATTTTTGCCATCCGAAAAGCATATCGGCTCGAAAAATTTGGATGACATTGAAAATTGAACGAATCATCAATAAAATGAAATATTTTTCGTTGCATTCCAACGTTGCAAACTTCAGCATCATCGAGATTGGGCCTTTTTTCGTTACGTAATGGGATCGGATTTCGCGATAAGAAAGACTCTCAAGGTAATTTATTTTGTTGTTGATTGCAGCAACGCTACAGCCAAAATCCTGGCACTCTGTTCAGGATAATCAGGCATTGCCTAGGCACGGAGATGAAACTCGTAGCACAGGTGGAGAATCTGGAAGGAGCTTTGATGAGTATGGCGCATGGAAGAGTAGGTTTGATGGTGGGTGATGCGGTGGCTGAAATAGCACAACAGGTGGAGAGTCTGAGGCGTAGAACACAGGAAACTAGCGAGGATTTGCGAAAAATGGCACAGGAGCAAGAGGCGTTTGCAATAAGTTATCACGAGTGTACGAAACTCAATGCTCATTTGCAACATCTGGCGACCCAGCCGCAGAGTCAACAGAGCCAAGATGCTGAGAAAAAAATCCGCAGGTATCCATCGTACGGTGTTGAAGTTTGCATCGTTGGAATGCAACGAAATTCTTTCGAATCTTTGGCAAAAATAATTATTTAAATGCAAAATGTAATTACGATGATGAAATAATCGGTTTTCGCCACCCGAAAAGCATAGCGGTTCGGGAAAATTGGGTTGACATTGAAAATTGAACGAATCATCAATAAAATGAAATATTTTCCGTTGCATTCCAACGTTGCAAACTTCAGCATCATTGGAATCCAGCATTTTATTCAATTACACGTCCGTCAATGAGGATTATTTGAAATTTGGAAAATGGGAGAGAAATATTTTTCATTGGACTCGGACGATGCGAACTTTGACGTCATTCCATCATTCGATGATTTTTTTCCGAGGTGGCTAAACTTTTAAGGGGAAAACTAACGGGGACGAATGATTTTCAGACAAAAGGAGCAGCAGGAGCAACTTTTGAACCACAAAATAGCGAGTTTGATGCAGTTGCGGTTGACGCTAGCAGACAAATTGAAGGAAACAATCGCCCAGCTGAACACTTTACAGTCGCGAGTGCTCGACGACGAATTAATAAGATGGAAGAGAGATCAACAGTTGGCGGGAAACGGTGCTCCGTTCAATAGTAATCTTGATTCCATACAAGAATGGTGCGAGAGTTTGGCGGAGTTGATATGGTTGAATCGACAACAGATCAAAGAGGCGGAACACTTGAAACAAAAACTGGCATTCGATCCGCACGGTGTGCCGGATATTTTGCCTGGTCTCAATCTACAAGTAACGCAATTACTCAGTTCTTTGGTAACGAGTACGTTCATCATTGAGAAACAACCGCCGCAAGTTATGAAAACAAATACGCGTTTCACGAGTACAGTCCGTTTGTTAGTGGGTGGAAAATTAAATGTTCACATGACACCGCCGCAAGTAAAGGTGACGATAATAAGCGAAACGCAGGCGAATGCTCTGTTGAAAAGCGACAAAATGGCTAAGAGAGGCGAGGCGAGCGGAGAAATTCTTAATAATACCGGAACGATGGAATATCATCAAGCCACGAGACAATTGTCCGTGAGTTTTCGTAATATGCAACTCAAGAAGATCAAACGAACGGAGAAAAAAGGCACAGAGTCCGTTATGGATGAGAAATTTTCGCTTTTCTTCCAATCGCAATTCAACGTCGGCGGCGGTGAATTAGTCTTCCAAGTGTGGACTCTCAGCTTGCCGGTGGTCGTTATAGTCCACGGAAATCAGGAACCTCACGCTTGGGCTACGGTCACATGGGACAACGCTTTCGCCGAACCCGGCAGAGTGCCATTCGCCGTACCCGACAAAGTTCCCTGGTCCCAGGTCGCCGAAGCCCTCAATGTTAAATTCCGCTCGGCGACCGGACGCGCACTCGTTGAAGATAATTTACGATTCCTCGCGGAGAAGGCTTTTCGCGCTGGCTGCGGGGGCAACGCCTGTCCCAGCATCGCCGGCGGACCAGCTGGAAACTCGAGTGTCTCCGCGCCCAATTCTGTCCCTCCCAATCCCGCTGAACAAGATTATTCAAACGTTTTACTCAGCTGGGCACAGTTCTGCAAGGAACCATTACCCGAGAGAAATTTCACTTTCTGGGAATGGTTCTATGCCGTTATGAAACTAACTCGGGAACATCTCAAAGGCCCATGGATGGATGGCAACATTTTGGGCTTCGTTCGCAAGAAACAGGCCGAAGAAATGCTCGCCAATTGCGCTTTTGGCACTTTTCTCATGCGCTTCTCCGACTCTGAACTCGGAGGCGTCACAATTGCCTGGGTCGGAGGTACGAAAATACATTTGTCAAAAACAATATCCCATCAGAAACTCCTCGCCAACAGGCAGAGCAGGCATAACAACAAGAAGAAGCAAGATCCCCTTCTCAACGAACTAGTGGAAATTAAATTATTAACTAATTTGTCTTTCCAGAACAAACGGAAGTCTTCATGCTCCAACCCTTCACGAGCAAAGATTTTACGATACGAAGTTTGGCCGATCGAATCTCGGATCTCCAACACCTTCTCTACCTTTATCCGGACGTGTCCAAAGACCAAGCGTTTTCGAAATACTACACACCGTTCGACGGTTAGTGAATCCCAGCTTTACTTGCCCAAGAAACTCATTAAAGACTACAAAGAAATGCCAAAACTTCGTTCATCAAACACGTTGCACGTGCGACAAGAATCATTACAATATTTTTTGTTTTATCACATTCATTGATGAAAGACGTTTGCTGAACATTTTCAACTATTCAACAATTCCATCACAACGAGCGAGTCTAAAATATCGATTTTTTGGCTCGCGGAAGAAATCATTGATCTTGGACTCTGGCGATTGTGGGATTCGGAATTTTTGAAAATCTAGTGTTTATGGGGCTTCCGAATCCCTAAGTACGGGGTCGTCCCATTCGAACGCGATGAACCAATGTTCAATGTTTATTTAAGGAGGTCGGCTACACACAACAATGTTGCCATGTTCAAAGCATAGGAAAGTTCGAAATGATTAGAATTTAATGCACTGAAAAGAGAATTTTGTTGAAAAGGATCGATATTTTGTTGGATACGTTCAACTAAATGTTTTTTTCGAAAAATCATGAAAATTTTCTCATTTCAGCAAAAAACATTCTGGAAAATCTTTTCGGAAAGTAATTTTTGTCATTCCAATCGTAAATTTTGCTGAAAGTTCCGTTACAAATGAAAAATATTGTCGAAATAACGAAAATTTTGAAATTATCCCAAAATATTTAGTTCGATGCATTCAACAAAATATCGACGTGTTTTGACAAAATTGAATTTTCAGTGTGAAATTTGGTGAGGATATTCTTTAGTATCCAATATGAATATTCAAATTTTATGAGATTTTTCTTCCACACAGTTATCGAGTAATTGAACACTAGAGTTTACATGCATTAGCACAGGATTCAATGATGCTGAAGCTTGCAACGTTGGAATGCAACGAAAAATATTTGAATTTATCGATAAATTGTTCAATTTTCAATGTCATCCAAAATTTTCGAGCCAATATGCTTTTCGGGTGGCAAAAATCGATCATTTTATCATCGTAATTTCATTCTGCACTTGAATAATTATTTTTGCTAAAGATAAAAAAGGATTTTGTTGCATCCCAACGATGCAAACTTCAGAGTCTTTAGGATTCAGATACATACATAGGTCTATCTTTTGCATATTGTAAACTCGAATTATTCGCCAACTATGAGGACAAAAAATTGGTGTCATTGTATTTGATGCTCAAGAATGTTATCACCAAATTTTACATGATGCTAAAGTTTGCAACGTTGGAATGCAACGATAAATATTTGCAATTCACGATAATTCGATCAATTTTCAATGCCATGCAAAATTTTCAAGCCAATATGCTTTTCGGGTGGCAAAAATCGATCATTTCATCATCGCAATTACATTCTGCGCCAACGATGCAAACTTGAGAGTCGTAATTTTATTAAATTCTTATCATATTGTCGTATGTAGTCAACCTGCTTGAAGGACGATTTAAATTTTCTGTGACGTCATAAAACGCCTATTTTACTTTTTAATACTTGGCGCTAAGCCGCTGCCGCGTCTCTCGACGTTAAAATTTAGATGGAATTAATGGAAAAGTTGTCCGGTTCGTGGGAATAAACTGATCGAGTGTGCGTTGCCTAAGTAAGATATTTATTTATTGTAGAGCGACAACCAATGTCAAACAACGGATACGTCAAGCCATTGTTGGTGACTCACGTGCCCGGATGGGGCGGTGGAAGCGTCGGAGGCCAGACACCTTCGCATTCTTCGGTAGTCGGTATAGGAAGAAGCAGTCAGGGTGGTCCGGGAGGAAGTTATCCAGCAACTCCGTCCACGATGTTTCAGGCTCACAGTCCCGACCCCTCGGTAACGCGGGACACACCCTCGGTCGCTTCAAGGTCAGTCTCTTGGATGTAATCAGGAATGAGATTAGCTTTGAAAAGTCAGCAAAAAAAGAAAAAAAAAACAAGAAAAAATCGTCACCACGAAGGCCGCCCTCTCTAAATTTTCTCTCAGCGTTCGATCAAAAAGTAAAAATGAAACATTCATCAGTATTCTCTTTTCCGTTCTCACGTATTAACCGTAAATAAATCATTTTTTTTTCTAGAATCTAGAATTTTTATACTCGCTTTTCATACTTGTTTGTTTTGAGGCAAGGGACAATCCACTTTGGACGCGCGAATCGACATTCGTTTGCTATTTTATCGTATATTATTAATTATACTTTTTTTGTTTGTTTACACATTTACATACATATATATTTTATTTACATGTTTACACTATTAGTGGTAAGATTTGTAGGTGGCACTTTGAACGCTCGAACAGAGTTGCAAAGCTTACGGAAGAAAATGGAAAGTATTTTGTCTTGTTCATTATCGAAACGTCGCGTAACGACGATAAACTTTTCCAAGATTATTTTCGAGCGTGTGCAATTTGCCGCTTCGAAAAATATTTCTCGTTCGTACGATCCTATTTTTTCTACTACCGATTCCATCCAACTCTTTGCAAATAAATTCGTGCAATTGTTATCCAGTGCATGTGATATATTTAATTTATCCAAATGTCCATTACGCATTTTAAATATTCTCTTCTTCCAATGAGAAAACGTAAAATTCATGTTTTCACCGAATCGAATTTTAGGCTCGACGCCTTAACAATTTTTTGAGCGCACAATCATCAACCGTACCGACAATACTGAACAATCCTGTGCTCTTGAATTTAATCAATAACACGTCACTCGAATAAATATACACGATACATTTTTTTGTCTTTTTGTTTCTGCAATTCACTTTTTTCATGTCGACGGCATAGAAATTGAAAAAATTCCGTCACAGAATATCCGGTCGAGGCACTACGTCGATTTCTAGACAATTATTGTTGAGCACGGAGCAAGTTTGCATGGAATAACGTCTGAAATTTCAATCGGCACATTGAAGACTTACGAAAAATATAACCCGACGCTGAGATTCAATTTTGTAACGATGGTTTTTTCAATTTTCATTCAATCCGTGTATGGTCATGATCTTTGCTCCATCCTTGCGATCGTCAAACTTTCCTCGGCAATTTGAATTTCAAAAATTATTTCTGCATTAAAATACAACAAGTATGCGCCATGCCCATTTTTGCGAAATAATCATGGAAAATTCGTACAGGAGCGCACTCACAAGTTGATGAAAGACACAAAATGCAATGTAGACAAATTCTGACGATGTTGAAGTTTGCATCGTTGGAATGCAACGAAATTCCGTTTTTTCTTCACCAGAGCTCATCATTATTATTCAATATTTGACTGGGACACTCAAACAATTGTCCCTCGAGTCGCAAAAACTCAATCGAGACGAAAAATGGTCTCAATTTCAAAAATTCAATAAATAATTGATAGAGAAAATATTTTTCGTTGAATCTCAACGTTGCAAACTTCAGAGTAATTTTTTTATTATGTTGAAGTTTGCATCGTTGAAATGCAACGAAATTCCGTTTTTTCTTCACCAGAGCTCGTCATTATTATTCAATATTTGTCCCGGACAATAAAACGATCGTCTCTTGATCCCAAAAACTTAATCGAGACGAAAAATGGCCATGATTTTCAAAATTCAGTAAATAATTAATAGAAACAAGATTTTTCGCTGAATCTCAATGTTGCAAACTTCAGTGTCATCAAATTCTGTACGAAAGATTCGATGAGTAGAGAGACAGGGAGGGAGGGGGCGGCGAAAGAACGGAAGAAAATTTGTGCGTGTGTGTGTGAGAGGTAAACGGGAATGGGAGAGAGATCAAAAGAAAAGGAGAGAGAGAGAGAGAGAGAGAGGAAGAGAGGGAGAGAGTGCAAGCAAGCCGGTACAACCAGAAGAAAACGCAATAAAGTTGTCCCGCATCTATGATTCGTAATACAAAACGCAACTCCAATCGATTTGAATCCGAATCAATAACTGGCAATCACTAAAATCGATTCTCAATGAGAAACGAGAGATGGCTTTATACGTAACGAAGACTCACAGAATTTCCGAAACGTATTAAACGCATTGATACTGAATATGAAACAGAAAATGATGAAAAAATAAGCCCAATCTCGATAATATGTATCGGTGCTGTGACTGTGACACCAACTGGACGTGTTATTAATTGATTGCCTGAAAAGTGGAGGTTGAAAAAACAAAAATTAATCATTACGGTCGGACACTTTGGCGCTTCGTTGTATCGGCTGTTGTTCGGTCACTCGCATTTTCTGCCTTTCGATTTTTCTCTTGACGACACACATTTTACAAGTCTCATCTCCATTGTAAATTTATTTTAATTATTGTAAATATGATTTTTACAATGAATTTATATCCGTTGTCTCGTTTGTTTTTCAACGCTCACGCTGAGGATCATTGTTTCTTCATTTGTTTTTTTTATTTCCTTTTGTTTTACTACTCGATTGTCTGTTGTTATGAGGATTGCCAGTGATTGGAGTTGTGTTTTGTTTTGTGCTAGCTACGCTCCGGGTCTCGGTCAAGGCACTGGGGTTGGCCGTACGAACTCTGATATGGACTACGTGGAATTGATGGCGCAAGGTGAACTTCCCTCCATCGACGAAAATCTCAACCTGGATCAGTTCAACGGTTTTCCCTTTTCCGAATTCATGCAAACGTACAACAAACCTCAATAGGTATGTCTCTCTCTCTCTCTCTCTCTTTTTCCTTCGTCTTTCTCTTCAGATAATCCTTCGACGAGTCTTCTGAAATTCGTGCAAGAGCTTACAAACATAAGCAACGACACTCTAACGCTCTTTACGCCGGTTGATGTGTGCCGATGAACAAAACCTGAAACCAATTCTCCAAATATCATTGTTATCCTCGCTGTTATTGTTGATGTTATTCTTGTTTGTTAAAGTTCGGAGCGACCTCTGCGAAATGAGGAAATTATTAATTACAAAAGTTTTCCAATATTTACATTCTCCACAATTGTCCTAACCGGAGATGAACATTTTAATCACTATTTTAACAAACTAAACCCCAAAGTTTTCCAATCCACATTTTTCATATTTTCCGAGCTTTGCGATATTTTTTATTCCTATTTCCCAAACTTTTGACTTAATGATCGTTCCTGTAGAATCATCCGACAAAAAAACAACGAAAATTTGTTTCTTTCATCAATTTTTATAGGCAAATTTGCACTTTTAAACAACGAATGTCGTTCATCTCTGTCGTTTAGGTTTGCGCACGTACCAACCACGCAATTTCATGCAACTTGACTTTTTATCGTTCTTTACTGGCAAATCTCAAGCCTCGCAATTATTGTTATCAGTTTTCATCGAGTATCACTTGAACACAAAAAACATTGAGTTGTGGAAAAACTTGAAATGGTGCTAAAACAGCTGAATTTTGTCAATTTGGGTACTGGACGACGGACGAATTGAGACGAAGGAAACAAAAATCAACAGAGTCGTGAATAAGCCAATTGCTATGGAAATAATGAGATTGCATTCGACTCTGGACTCGAATGAACAAATATTTCAGCAAATCTCTTTGCTTTGGAATCTTTAAACGTTGCTTTTCGATATAAATATATATTTATATGAAATTTCTTTTATATTATCTTAGCCTTGCGGACTTGAAAACAATTTATATGATAATCTCGATGCTTTATCGTGTGTTGATGGCGCATTGTCGGTTTCATACTTGCAAGAATAATCGATGAGAGGAGTATGACGAACCGAAATGCACTTGAAAAAATCTGTTGAATATTTCGAACAAAATGTTAGTTTGTAGGGGAAAAATCGAACGAGCTTGTATAATCGTGAGTGCGAAAACGGTGAAAATATTTTTCTATTCAAATGACAGAAAAATAAAACAGATCTTTCGGCCTAATATCGAGATTTACACGAAAAGTTGAAATTTGATTTTGAACAAAAAACAGATTTTTCCTCGTTTGCCTTGAAGTAAATTTTTTTTCTATTTCAAACAAATAGAGAAAATTCCGTACGAAAAATTAGTTGCGATTCATTGGATCCAGGTTTTGTCATGATATCAACGATTTTTCATTTTAAACTGTTTGCTACGGATATCTGAAGAGGATTTTTAAACTCATAGATAAAATCATTGCCATATTTGGTGTATCAGAGTCGAAGAGATATGACCATATGGAAATAAATTTAAGTGCCTCGATTCGATATTTATAAGCGTGTCTACTATTGAAGGTGTTGCAGAGTAGTCGGTAATCATGTGCCTTGAAACACACATCCACGTTGTGTTCCTCTTTTTCTCTTTCTCTCGGTCTCTCAATATCAAACACACACACACACACATAATGGGGATGTGAAACGTTGCTTAGGCTCAAATCGCGCACGAATTAACAATTAATCGTTAATGTAAACATTGAACTGTATCAAAACAAGCGCCAGAGGTTGAAGCCTAATACTACGATTCATCGATTGTGATACTTAGCAAGGGAATTGGGTTCCATTGATTTTCAACAAAACGTTAAACCGAGAAAATGTTTCCACGTTTTAAAATTATATCCAACGAAAATTTTTACTGCGCTCCAGACCAAAACGCCCAATTTTACCAAATTCAAAGGACCTACAAGAAATTTATTTATCAATTACGTCGATGCAGCAACAAACGTACCAGTACAAAGCATGAAAAAAAAAATCTTACAAGGAAAATCGAACCAATGGTAATTTTACGAAAAAAAAAGATTTCGCCAATTTAACTAAACAACGACGAACGAGTGTTTTTCTGCAAAAACTGACCGATGCCCAAATCCGATTGGAAATAAAAACGTGTAATAATATGTGTAACACCGACCAAGACACAAAGATTTCTCGTCACGCTCTTTTCCTCTTTTCTGTTTTGAAGGTTTTCACGTGTGCAATTGTAAAAAAAAAAAAAAATCACCTTATTGCGTCGTTTCTTGCTTTAATGGCATTTTTCATGGACCATTATGCATCGCGTCGGCGAAACGAAATTAATAGAGTAGAGAATAGACGAGGAAAAAGAGTGACGAGATGACGAGGAACTATCCGATAAAACGTTTTGGTCGACACAGATTTTAGATACATGTTATGATATAATTAATTCATAGATAATAGATATAATTATATATATATATATATATATATATATATATATATATATTTTATGGTGAATGTTCATGACGGTCCAACGTGTGTGTTAATCGAATTATTAATCGATGCGACTACATGGAACGATCGGCTATAAAACGCATCTGGCGTCCTTGTGTCCAGTGACCCTACAAATATCGGGATACACACATATATATATACGATTATGAGTATGCCTAGAAGATCCGGCCTAGACCTCTGGCTCAAGTTTCCATTAAATTGTTCATCGATGCCTTTTTTTCCTTCATTTTTCTTTTCCTGTTTTTCTTACTTATTTTTTTTTTTTATAATCAAAGATTAGAGTTTATTTTGTTATTGAGGCGTACACGTAATCGCCCGGTATTGCGTAATGAATATTATAATATAAAATCTAACATTGTATACTATAATGCATTGATTATTTTTACGCTATTAATGTATTCTAAGTGAACAACACGAGCACACGAAAACACATGTAACTACGTGCAATTGAATAAATTTCAAGTCTAACGAAATTCTTCTTTCTTTTTTACAACAAAAATGCTTTCGACGACCAAGTTTCCGGATAGACGATTCGTCCAGCGAAATTCATTTAATTATTGCAATATAGCAGAAGTTTTCGGTCGACCTGCACGTTCCATTCAAAGAGGCTTTTGATTTTTTATCAATCACTCGTTGTTTTGCTCACGGCATGAAACAACGTGCGACTTTTTTTGACTAATGTTCAAAATGTTCGAGAAAACGGTTCATCCGCTTTTTCGCTAATACGGAATTCACCAAAAGTCTCGAGGATTTTATCAAATTGATATTTTTGCTCCGTGGACGAATTTTGGACGAATGGAATTCCGCTCGAGCTCAGAGCCCGATTTTTCTTCAATCGTTTGAAATCGCTTTCGTGCCGGAGCGGTGTTATCGCGGCCGGAAGGTAATAACGAGAGAATGGATTTGGGGACACAACAACGTTGTGTATAATAAGACATAAAAAATCTTGTATTTCATTAAAAATCATTAAATTATATGTATAAATAATGAAAATTTGGTATTTCAAGGATTTCGGTAAGCGTCATCAGTTTTGAGCAAATCTGTGGAAGATGGAACATCGTCGGCCGCGGGTTCATCCTCTTCGATGAAATAACCGGGCATTGGGAAACTCATGGCATAAATCGTGTCCGATGTCATACGTTCTTTGGGTAATTGGTATTCGTCTCGGCGAGGCTTTAGAGAAGGCTGTTTGACGATTGGGCCCCAAGATTGGTACGAAAGTTTGTTTACAGTTTCCGAATCAATCTTCGCAGTGGGCCTGAAAATTGTGAAAACACGACGAAATGTCGTTGAAGAATGTTGATTTTGGATTTATTCGAATTTTTGACCACACAATAATGCAGGAAGGTAGAAAATTAAGAATCATGACGCACTTCATGTATTCGGCACGTGGCTTGAAGCTCTGAACTGGCAAAACAGGCCCGGGATCGATGTAAGAAAGGCCAGCTGTCGTGTTGCCTTCCAAGGGCACATCGTCTCGCATGCGTATATTGTCACACGGTATGATAACTTCCGGTCTTGGCACGCTTGTAGGAACGAAATCGTGACGATTCGTCGTTTCTGTTTGCATTGGCCCTTCACCGAGCATGCTTTTCGTTGCGGGACGTATGGCTGACCGTTTTTCCATTTTCACAGGCTGGTAGCTCAACTATGGAGAAAATAATTATTTTTATTGCGGCAGAAAAAAAACCAGATGCACGATGTTTAAATCTTCGTCTGTGAGCGAGATTTTTCTCTTTTTTCAACCAATTGCAAATTTCAATTTGCACCATTTTTTATATTCGCATAGAAACTAAGGAGAAAGTATCGACTTGTCCATAATCTCTTAGAAAAATAAAAAAAAAATTGAAACGGCTGGACGATTTTTTAAAAAACTCAGATTTTTGTTAAATTCGAAAAATCATCAAATTTGAACCGTTCAACCGATAATTCACAAATTCAATATCAACCTTGCTATTATGATACTCTATTGATAACGAAAAAAAATTAGTCAAAAATCTTGGAATTTGCGGATACTAGCACACCCTTTCGATGTGAATTTCAAAATGCCGTAGAATTTGTATTTGTGTGCAAAACGAAAACGGTGTATCGCGAATCGTTCTCGCGTCATGAACGTTTGAATTTTGCAGTGCCTGAACATTTTTTCTAGATATGATTTTGAAAAAAAAAAAAAAAATCACCGTCACATTGCTTCCTCCATGAGGAATGGATCGTTTCAGGGAAATCATTTTTTGCGCTTTCTGTTCCAAGAAATGATGAAACTGAATTTACCTTGCTCGTCGTGTCGCAGGTCATTTTATCGTTGGGTAAAGAAATATTATCCGAAGGAACGACCGGGACGACGAGTGGTGTCTCACACGGCAAAAAACTCTCGCTATAAACTGTTTTTCCTACAAACTTTTCACCACTGAGAAAGTTCATAGCGGACCTCGGTGCGAAAGGCTTTTCTCGGGTTGGGACGACGCCGTCGGCCAAGAAACTCTTCGAGTACGTTGTTTGAGCATCCATCACTGCATCAGGAGGCCTTTTTCAAGCCAAATACGTAGATTGATTATTCGGTGCAATATTATTAACCCTTCGTGGTCACACTGGGTTGATTCTACCCAGTTTATTTTTGAACCCGCATTGTGACCAATCTATCGGCCCGAAAATTCTCAAAAAATTACTGAACAACCCTTGGACATTCCAGTTTAGATACGAAAAACTTTCCCGAAAGAAATCCAAGGCTAACATTTTTTTTTAAATGCAAAATGAAGCAAAAAAACGGGAAAAAAGTTTTTTCACTAAAATAATCGTCACTTTGTGGATTTTCGATATTTTTGCCTAAAATTTCTACCTGATATTTATCAGATCCGGTTCTTTTGTGAAAAAAATAGTAGGATCGCGCGCGTTTAAAAAAAAAAACATATTAATTCCGTTATTCGAAGTGGCTAACTAGGAGATTTTACGCCAAAAGATGGTCACTGCGGGTGGATTCCACCCACAGTGACCACGAAGGGTTAAACATTTATTTTGGGAAACGAAAAAAATGTATCAGCGAAAAAAATGTCTACTTGTAAACCGGTTTCATCGCCCATGGATAAGTCTCCCTTTTGGCGACCCGAAATGGCTGATAACTGAGTTTCGCAGTTGTGTCCTTAGCCGTTGGTTCCTTAGGTGGAGAATAACGTGCAGTGGGTTTGAAGCTCGCAGTTCGTTCCACCAAGCCAGGATTAAGATACGATAAACCGGCGGTGGTTGAAGCGTCGAGAACTCCCGAAGACGTTCGAATATTTCCACAAGGTACGATTATTTGGGGCCTCTCGCCAATGACCTTGGCTGAATAGGCGTGTCGAGCTTCTGTCGTGCAATCCATTTTGCCCCGAGCCTCGAACGCCCTGTTTAAAATAACGAATACAAAAATAACGAAAATTTATCATTGTTATGAGATTTTTATGGTTTTTACTATTGAAAAAAATCAGTAAAGGGATTTAAATGGCATGCCTTCGACGAGGTAAAATCGGCTTCGCTCTCACGACCCCCCATACCGGTTGATAGCTCATCCGACTCGTCGTTCCATCCTCGAATTTGCCTCCTTTCGTTGTTTCGATATTCTGCTTCGGCCGGAATGCCACAGCTCGTCCATGTTGTTGAGCTGGTAAGGGTTGCTTCAAATACGACAAATGGTAAGTCGTGTTCGCATCGAGGGGCTTACTCGGTGGACAGTAAGTTCTTTCCGGTGCATAAGACTCAACGCGAGCTGGTTGAACATATCGTCTTGTTGTCTAGACTTGGACAAAACAAAAATAAACGAGTTACAACGTTAGTCAACGATTTTTATTTGCCTCCGAGGAGCTCTCAGTCGAAAAAGTCGACTTTTTGCTTTTCTTTCAAACTGTTCATTTTGTATGTAATTTTCACGGAGATGCTCCAAAAACTATGTTAATAACGGAGAATTAATGAGTTTTATTGAGTCTTCGCTATGGAGACAAATTCGACGAATATCCAACGAATAATGGAGCATGTTTGAGATAAACATTTTTTTTTTCAGTGACATCAGTCCGGAGAAATGTTGAATCATGTGCAACAAGTCAGTTTATGTATTTGTGAATATGTTCGTAATGGAATTTCTAAGGAACCGTGATAGAAAAATTCGTAAAGAATTTCGATTCGAATATCTGTTTCATGTGGAAAATGAGTTGATCGTTTTTGACATTATTGTCATTGAGCATGAATTTTGACAGCATGGGAAAATGATGGATTTTTCTTTCTCCACTTCACAGCAGATCTCGGAATCCAAATAGAATTCAATTCGGATGCTGGGCACGCAAGATTGAGACATTTTTTTAAATGCACGTGACAAAAAGTTCACTTTTTTGCCGTATGCAGGACTAGTCGTTGGCCGGAGTTGCTGTCTCCTCTTCTGCGGCAGTTCAATCACTTCCATTTTCCGCTTCCCTCGACACCAATCTCGATCGAATGACGCGCGCCTTATCCCGCCCCGTAGCACGTTGAATAAAAATTAGAAAAATAGAAAAGACGACAAAAAAGTATGACGCGCTGTCCAACATTTACGACGCAAACTGTCGCAGCAGCCGCGCTGCATCTCCCCTTTTGCTTTTTGTTTTTCCGCAAACTGTCACAGATTGCGCTTTTCTTCGACGCTTTTCCAAACTAAACTCCAATATAACCGAATGCATTTTTTTCCTTTCTAAATGATCGTAAAATATAAAATTCTCACGATTTCTTGAATATATTCATTTTTTCTGTTTGATTGAACGACAAGCAAATTCTACCTCGCAAATCATTTTTTTATTTCGAATAAATTCCACTTTTCGTTCCGATCTTCATTTCGTCAATTTTCCAGCTTTTGACGACGAGAAATTCCGAATATTTTCGAATTCGGAGAATATTTCCAAAATAAAAACAAACAAAAATAAACGCAGACAAAAATTGTGGAATTATTGCGGAAAAATTGAATTGCCAAAGAAAAATGATCAATAGAGTTGAGAGAGCGTCAAATGTACGAGACATTTTGCAACTTGACATATATTTAATGTATACAATATCGTTATACGAATAATATTTATATCCCAATTGAAACGATGTATATCGTAAAATGAAGCAATATCTAATGTTAACGCAATAGATAATTTATGGTACTGGAACCGGCCGAGCATTGGGTAAATAATATACAGGGAATGGGAAAAGGATCGAGGACAAAATCGTGATATTTCGTTCTGATCATCATCAACACCAGGAAAAGAAGGGACTTTTGTTCTGGAAGCGCTGCGTGAAGGTATCCGAGAATGAAAACAGTTTTGGCGTTCCGGTCCCTTTGGCCCTGCAACGGAACGTCATAATAATTAAAAAAAAAAAAACAAACAAACAAAAAAAGGCAATTTTTCCAATTTAATTTTCTAGGAATTCTATTTTCTCTCCGAAATTCAATGTCTCGAGTCTGTCTAGGGAAAAAACTCAGTTTATTCCTGAGATTTCGATTGAAAATTTGGCCAGGACCATAAAACAATCATTTTTTATCATCAAACTACGAACAAACTACAAAAAATCAATAGAAAAACGCATTTTTCGTTGGACTCGAACGTCGCGAACTTCAGCGTCATAAAAAACGGGGCCTGGTCGAAAAAAAGGCGTAGCAAAATTGCCGGAAACCGTTTAAATGAAGAACCAGCTCGAATGAATATTTTATCGAATTTTGGAGAAATTCTAGAAGAAATATCGAAATTGTTGGTTGAGAAATGTGTAAAATGAGAAAACTCACTTCTCAACAATAACAGCAGGCATTTGGACGAGTTGTACAGGACTCTTGGCGTCTTTTAATGCCTGTTGAAGATTTAAAATTTGTCCACGCATGACGCTCATCTGTCGGTCGAAATGATGTCGATCGAAGCCTTTATCTTGCTACAGACAAAATGATAAAAATCAATATTTAATGTGAAAATAAAAGAGTCAAAAAAAAACATCGAAATGTGCAATTTATGTTATCGTGAGCTGAATATCAGGCTGTGAATAAAACAGACTGATTGGAGTTGGTCTCGCTTACTTTGAACAACTGGTACAAATCGTCGCAAAGATCTTGGACAAAGTTTTGATCAGAGAGCTGAGGTAATACGAGTTCTCTTGTAGCTTCGCTGAATGGCAATTTTGCTTGACTCAACCAGGCCCAATGATAGGGATACGCTCGCCACGAGTCCGGATGTTTGAAAGGAAATGCGAGACCGTTGTCTATGGCAGCGATTTTCACTTCGCTTGCTTCCGGAGAATTTTTCGTTAAGATCGGATCGTATTTGATGAGCCAATTGTCATTACCTGCAAAAAAATTTATTTTTACACTCAAAAAATGTCTCTTTTGTGACTGAAGTTTGTATAGCGCGATGTATGAGGAAAAAAAAGGAATTACCGCGATCTGTGTTTCTGATGATGTAGTCGAGAATGACTAAACGCTCGAAATAGAGCTGAAAATTCCTCGAAAGCCTTGCGGGCAGCGGATCATTCTCCCATCGTCGTAACCAATAATCGGCGTCTTTGTAACCGTCCATAAAAATTTGGAAAGAACCGATTTTTGGTGGTAAACCGAGACGTTTGAATTGACATCCAACGGTTGGAAATTGATCCATTATCGCTTGTTTCATACGAGCTTTTTGTCGATCTATCCGAGGATAATTGAAGGTTCGACTGACCAGCTTTACCACTCGCGTGTTTGGCACCACATCGAGACCTAATTTACGATCGACCAAGCTCGCTCCTGCTTCGCTCAAGTACCCTTGGTTCGGAATTAAACAACTTCTTCCAAAACAACATGGACAACACAATTTGTGCATCCATTTTGTCCATTTTGGATTCAGTCTTCCGTAAGGTTCCTCGTCCTTTGGCTTGAACACTCCTATGATTTTCTGCAATAAAATAAAAGCTCGTTGAGCCCTTTCCCAAATTTTGTATCGATTTACGAAAAATACACGATCCAGGAATGCCGAAAAAACTACAATTTTCCGGGCCCTCGTTTTCGTTTTTTTTTCTCCGACCGTCTTATTTTTCCTAATTTCACTCACCCCTCCAGGATTTTTGACAAAGTAACTTCCGCTGGAGCCTTGGTATATTCTCTCTGGATAAATGCCACCGTCGATGGCGCATTCTGCTTGCCATACCAGTTCCGAGAATTGTGGGTCGTCTGCGAAAATAAAACGAGCATGAGTAAGTTAAAACACTGTAATAAGCAAAAAACGATTTTGATGATGTTGAAGTTTGCATCGTTGAAATGCAACGAAATTCTGTTTTTTTTTTTCACCAGAGCTCATAATTACTATCCAATATTTGGCCCGGATGATAAAACGATTGTCTCTTGAGTCTCAAAAACTCAATCGAGACGAAAAATGGCCATAATTCCCAAAATTCGATAAATAATGAATAGAAACGATATTTTTCGTTGAATGTCAACGTTGCAAACTTCAGAGACATTTCTTTCATTATATTGAAGTTTGCATCGTTGAAATGCAACGAAATTCTGTTTTCTCTTCACCAGAGCTCATAATTACTATTCAATATTTCGCCCGGATGGTAAAACGATTGTCTCTTGAGTCCCAAAAACTCAATCGAGACGAAAAATGGCCATAATTCCCAAAATTCGATAAATAATGAATAGAAACGATATTTTTCGTTGAATTTCAACATTGCAAAATTCAGAGTAATTTTTTTCATTATATTGAAGTTTACATCGCTGAATCGCAACGAAATTCTGTTTTTTCTTGACCAGAGCTCACAATTATTATTCAATATTTGGCCGGGACACTAAAACAATTGTCCCTCGAGTCCCAAAAACTCAATCAAGACAAAAAATGGCCATAATTTCCAAAATTCAATAAATAATGAAAAGGAACAATATTTTTCGTTGAATCTCAACGTTGCAAACTTCAGAGTCATTTGTTTATCATGTTGAACTTTGCATTGAGAAAATATTTGTATGTATGAAAAAAAAATGCGAACGTTATGAAATTTAAAAAATAGTCCAACATGTTGGGAACAAAAAAAAGAGAGTTTTTAAGGTTAAGCAAGAAATAAGTTCGATGGAGATGATTTTTGAGAATAAAATGTGTTGCGAGTGTAACGAACCTGGAAATCTGTTGCAAGCGACATCGAGTTCGAGGCGACCGAGGAGAGGCTGGCTCTCCCGGTCGATGCCCGGCGAATCAATGACTATGCCTTGGTCGATACTCGGATTTTGAATGAAATCAACGTCGGGTAATAATTCAGAGGGTTCTTGGTTGTTGTGGGGAGAGAGCGCGGATGGCAAAGTGGTTTGTTTGTTGCCGATGGAAAGATCGACGAGGGCATCCGTTTCGACAAGTGCCACAGCGGCGCTTGTGTTATTTTGGCTGTGATACTCTCGATAAGGCACGTGCAATTGCCGCTGTTCCGAATCACTCATTACAGCAAATAGATTTAAGTCCGATCGGTTTTATGAAAACCGATTTATTGTGAAAAGTTTGAAGGTTATTTGGAAAAAGTACGTGAAAATGTATGATTTTCACATGTAAATAATATGCGTGCGTCGTGTATAAATATATTTGAATTTTGACGTATATTTAAGATTTTTTATAACGACTTGTTAGTATAATTATCGAAAATGACCGAGAATTACGATTTTTACGCAGTACACCAATGAACAACCGCTTGCGACATTATTTTCTTCACCACCTGTCAATATGACGCATACAACGCGAAATCGAGCGCGATTTTCTTCCACACGAATAATTTATTTGATTCACGGCTTTTTTACTCTTATCTCATATGTTTATATATTCACTCAATTTCCTTCCGTTCTTTTTTAACGTCTATTTACAGTTTCGTTTCCGATATTTCGCTTTGGTTCATGTATTCTGGAGTCATCTAATTGTGTGCGACCCGTCAGCTTCGGTCCACTCGACACATCGCACTAAACGATAATGTTATTATCTCATCTTCATTATTCCGGAGTAACGTACGTACGACCGTACGCGTCAGCCGAAAGTTGGCGAGCCGAAAAAACTCATTCGAAAATTTGCACATGAACAAATTGTTCCGTATATTGCGCTTTTTCAATTTTATTTTTGACAGAGAAATATATATATACTGATGATAACTTTTATTCGATTATAACCCACAAATCTTCGCGTTCGCGGACGTACTGCTGCTGCTTTCCGCCGCGGCTCTTCACCGTTCCACCCAACTTCGGCTCCCTTCAGCTCGTTCACAAATTATCGCGTATATACAGTCGCGCCGCCTTCGTTTCTTCTTCATGTACTTTATTATACATATTTATATGTTTGTATGTAACGCAAGTCAATGGCGTGTATTACGAGGTTGCGATACGCACGAATTTCATGTGGTACGTGCAAAGTCTATATTGTACACGTTCAGGCACCGGTTTCGAGTGTGCGTGAGCTCGAACAGCAGGCGAGCCGTAGGCAACGAATTCAGAGGTACATAGAAGCGCAGTCCATAAGGATTTCGTGTGCCGATTTTAACTGAGCTGGGGGCACCCCAGCTCAGTTCGAGTTGGTGCCGCAAGCGGCGTTAGCGTCGTTCTTTTGTCTCTCTCGCTCTCATAGTTGCAAGGCGCTTGGGCAACGTGCGTGTTGGTGTGATGTTGGTGTGAGCTATATTCCCTTTCCCCGAGCAGATTATTTTCCGGCCTTTGAAAGTTGTTGTACGCACGGTCTTTTAATTTAGGAGATTTTTTATATTGTGTGGTTAAAATGCCAGTGAACGACGTGTGCTCTTATGACGGGTGTAGCAGCTCGAGAAGAAAGAATCCAAATTTAACGTTTCATCGTTTCCCAAAAGACGAGAAAGCGTGAGTTCCCACTTTGTTATTAAAATTGATAAATCGACACGTTACATTGTTAGCTCCAACAGTCGATCCAGTCTGTGAACAGAAAGCGCTCAGGGTTTTTCAGTTATTAATTGAAAGATTCGTACTTATGAAAATGTGGGCATTCTCAAATTCGAACACAGGAAAAATCTTAATTATAAATTAAAAATATCAATATACATATTAAGCCCCCCTCACAATTTTTGAACCAGTTTTATATTTCTCCTAAAAGAGTTGACAGTATAGTCCCGGTAGCAGCGTGGAAGTCGGGCGCGCGCAAGGTCTCGGGTTCGATCCCTGCTCATGATGTTTTTTTTTTTTTTAATTTGCATTTGTTCTTTTAATTAAATCACCCACACTATGCAATGCAATTATTGCAGTGATTTGGAAATAAGGAAAAATAAATAAAAAGTTTGCAACTAGTTAGAGTGTCTTGTCACAACGCTTTGATTTTGTTTTGAAACAATGTTCGATTTTTTTTTTATACTCTTTTCGACCAAAATTTACAGAAAAATAACTAAAGTCCTCCGAAATCGTACGGCGAAAGAACTTAGATAGTAGCCCTACAACATTTATATACATAAGTTACCGCTCAACATTTTTGTACCCGTTCCACTTTTACTTTCAAAAGCGATGACAGGATAGTCCGAGTCGTAGCGTCAGTTACCAGTGACTGAGAGGTTCAGGGATCGAATCCTGCTGGGGGAACTTTTTTTTCATCATCGTATTTTTTTTTCTTCAAATAAATCGATCACCCTTTAAAATTTAATTATTGAGGCTGTTTGAGGCCTTCAGAAATAATTCACGATCGTGATTATCCATGACTTCTCCAAATGATATTGAAATTTTATATAATCTTTCGCGAATTCTTCAATCAAGTTATCGAATGGTTTCAGCTTGGTTTTAGAAACAAAATGATAGCTTGATTGAAGTTAGTTCAATTGTTTTCAAAATATGCAAGTCATGACGGCTTTTCCCGTTAACCACTATTTCCACGGCTATAATTTGTTCAAAAACGTGAAGGAGTCGTTTGCTCCAGAATATTTCTACGGAAAATAAATAGTGAATGCTGATTAATATAAACATAAATCGAAAAAGTCACAAATAGTGCAGTGAAATTTGTTACATATGTCCCCAAAATCCTGAACGTGTGCCCAAAAAGTCAGGTAACCGTTGAAAAGTTTAGTTTTTTACATCTGTGTTTGAAATGGCAATGTGAGTTTTGTTTCAAATTGCTACGTTTGACGTGTGTGCATGAACTTTTTTGAATTTTTGAAACTTCTTCACGGGAGGTTGATTTTTCGTTCGAAAAATCAAAAAAGCATGAAAGCCAAAACTGCCCAAAAATTTCTCCTTCAAAATGCGCATGTTTTAACAAACTTTAACAAAAAATCTTACTATAATTTTGCACTAACTGCCCTCATTTAAAAAATGTGCACAGATAAAGAGAATTATCATTGACACAAGCTTTTTAAAAATTCTGTCTCATTGAACTGATAATTACATTTCTTTCTTTCGCAAATGCAATAATTTTTGCTGTGTGTTCAATACTTTCGTGCATTGATCATCCTGTCCTGGTATCATTTTCATATCCCGCAGTCGCAAAACATGGATCGCTCGATCCAGAAATCCCATTTTGAAGCAGAAGTCCGAAGAACAACTGCAAAATATCAGGATGTGTTGTCTACATTTTTCCCAAGGTGATTTCGTTCCATGTGGTACAAAAGGTAAACGCATTTTACGTATTGGTGCGCTACCCTATGATGCAGTTACTATCAATTCAGTTAATGATAGCGAGCTCACATGCTCCGCGATTTCAAATGCAACATCCGCGACAACATCCGCGACAACATTCGCGACAACATCCGCGACAACATTCGCGACAACATCCGCGACAACATCCGCGACAACATCTGCGACAACACCCGTGACAACATCCGCGACAACATCCGCGACAACATTCGCGACAACATCCGCGACAACATTCGCGACAACATCCGCGACAACATCCGCGACAACAACCGCGACAACATCCGCGACAACATCCGCGACAACATCCGCGACAACAACCGCGACAACATCCGCGACAACATTCGGGACAACATCCGCGACAACATCCGCGACAATATCCGCGACAACATCCGCGACAACATCCGCGACAACATCCGCGACAACATCCGCGAAAGTAAATGACACAGTAAATGGGGCAAGCGTTCGAGTATTATCGCGAAAAAAGAAAATTAGGACATTTACTCCCAATGAACAAAAACTGCAACGGTTGGTAAAATCCTTACGCGCAGAATTAAAGAAAAAAAATCAAAAAATCAAAAGACAAGAGGCCGAATTTAAAAAAAACGCGCTCGCGGTGGCTTTTGCTAAAGATGCCTTTCAACTGAACGATGATCAACTCGCTTTTTTCAAAATGCAGATAAATCACATTAAAAAACGGCGGTGGACCGATGAGGAAAAACAATTTGCTCTTTCTTTATATTACAAATCTCCGAGCGCTTTCAATCATCTGCGAGACAATAAGCATTTTGCTTTACCTTGCACCTCATTAATTAGATCGTGGGTGAACGATTTGGAATTAGCCCCTGGAATAAAATCTAGTATAATCCCTAAGCTTACGACAAAAATCGAGACAATGGACAAAACTGAAAGACAGTGCATTCTGATGTGGGATGAAATATCAATCAAGCAATTTTTGGAGTTCAATTCGAAAGCTGATCTTGTCGAAGGGTTCCAAGACTTGGGCGAACTTGGTCGAAAAGATGAGTTTGCGAATTTCGCTCTCGTATTTATGTTGCAAGGCGTTACACACGCTTGGAAACAACCGATTGCATATGTGCTCTCGCATGGGAATGTACGACACACTGACTTGACGCGACTCATACTACAAGTGCTAGATTCATTACAATCGATCGGACTGGAAGTTCGTTACATGGTTTGCGATATGGGGTCCAGCAATCGTGCAGTTTCCAGTTCATTCGGAGTGACAGTAGATTCACCGTTCATCGAAAGGAACGGTCAGAAGATCTTTTTCGGTTTCGATCCTCCACATTTGATTAAATGCCTCCGAAACAATTTATTCAACTTCGATATTAAAGATGATGGTAAAATAGTCTCAGCGGACGTACTTCGCGAGCTTCGGCAAATCGAAAGCTCTCACGCATGTAGGGCGGCCCCGAAACTCACGGATCGACACATAAATCCGAACAATTTTCAAAAAATGAAAGTCAGCCTCGCGACACAGGTTTTTAGCCACTCCGTTTCAGCCGCGATAAACACGGGTATAATAACGGGCGAATTAAAACATCCAGCTTCCGCCGCGACCGCGAACTTTTTCCAAAAAGTCAACGACATGTTCGATTGCCTTAATAGCCGACATTCTTCCGATCCGAACCCATTGCGACGTGCTTTATCCGAGCGAGAACCTCAAGTGGAGGAATACCTCAAGAATTGTCTTTCTTGGATCGAACAGTGGACCGTTTCCGGTGATAAACGAAATCCGCCGTGTTTCGAAGGCTTCAGATTGACTATCAGTAGTATTCTGCAATTCTGGGGCGACTTGAAACGTGAAGGGACTCCATATTTGATTACATCGCGATTAAATCAAGACCCTCTCGAGAACGTATTCGGGGTAGTCAGACTTCGTGGCGGGCATTGCGATAACCCAACAGCCGCATCCTTACGTCGAAGTTTACAATACAACATGATCGCCCACCTGATGAGACCACCTGCAGGGGCCAATTGCGAACCCGACGATGATTCAACCAGGCTTTTGGCCATCGATTTACCCAGGGTAAAACCGATTTGCTCACTCCCCGAAACGGACAATATCGATAGCAATATCGATGTTTCGTTTGACGACTGGCCATACGTCGATGAGGTCAACGAACCGGCAGATGTCGAGGACCCGAAAAAGTTTGAGGTCGACCACGAGCAGATTTCATTTGGATCTCTGGAAGAATGTGCGATGAAATATGTTGCCGGTTATTTAGCTCACAAATGCCTACGTCAATTTGATTGTCAAGAATGTGAGCATACTTTAACGCGAGCCGGACAACGCTTTGAGCAAACTAACGATCTCCTAATCTTTTGGAAAGCTTATAAAAACAGCGAAAATCAGGAACTCGGTTCGTTGCGAGTTCCCACCGACGAATTCCTTAACGTCATTATAACGGCATATGAAGTTTTTGTAACGAATTTCCCAAAAGTGTGGCACTTGAAGGACATTTCGAAACTGCTCGTTGATCGTATCAGCAACGCTGCGGTTCACAATCACCTCGACTTTTGGCCAGTTGATGGTGAGTGCGCAAGTCATCGAGAATACATCATTAAGCATTTCGTGCGCACACATATTTTCAATCATTTGAAATGGAAATCGAGAGACTTGCGAGACTCAGCGAATCGTAAACGAACACAGCCTTACGGAAAACCCCCTAGAAAATTATTGAAAGTCTCTCATCAATGAGTTGCGCACCTGTGTAGGATCGATTAACCTTTTTGCTTTTTCACGCTTTCATTCAAATTAGTTCAAATTTTCTTAATAATTTCTTTAAATATCCGCTCCTTTTCGTTCCCGTTTGATGATTCAATGCTTTACGAATTAAAATTTGTATATATTAAACTAAAAAATTAATCTCTCCACTAACAATCTTTGTGTTCATGCATGTAATTAATATTTTTGTGTTCTATTTTACAGTAGGAAGACTTCTATCGATTGCACTAATTCCTCACTCATACCCTCTCCCATCACTAGATCCTCCCCCTCCCGATGGAAAATACCCACCACCTTCCCGTGGTTTCCATTGAATAATTTTAGCTCACGCATGGTTTTCGTTTTTAATAACAAGCTCTGAAATTGGCTGTTCATTTTGCTATTGTACCGATATACGTGAACTAAAATTAACCAAGAGTGGGCACATGAAATATTGCGATACGCTATCGATTTATGCCGGTTTTTATCCATTTTGGCAGATTAATAAAAAAAAATGGAACAGGTAGGACGAAAAGATCAGAGAATGTTTTTTCTCAATGGATGATCGAACCTCATTAATGGGATGCTCTCAAGCTTTGATCCTCCATCTTTTTTCCAGTTTTTCTTCCCTTTTTTAACTAAATAGTTCGGTTGGAAGAGAATTTTAATTTTTTTATTTAACAAATTACTTTTGAAATGTTATTTTTTTGAACCATGCTTTCCACCTGAAAAATGTCCATTTTTACAGTAAAACATTTATAAAGCATGCAAGTAATCGATTAATAAAAAAAAAAAAAAAGGGAACGGTGGGATTTGAACACTCGACCCCGCGCACTTAGCTCAAATGCGTTTCCGATTCCCATAATAATTTTTTCAATTTCATTTTTGTGATTTCATTCAGTTGAACCATGGTTTTCGTCTTGAAAATGTTCATTCATTATAAAAAGTTCATGAAACGTGCAAGTAGTTCATTAATGGTAAAAAAAAAAAAAAGAAAAGTTCTGGGTTTGAACCCTCGACCCCACGCGCTCAGCTCAAAGACGTTTCACCTCTCCAATAGGAAAGAGAGAGATCGCTGCCGCGCTGCGACCGCCACGCCGCCAAGTGGCAGTTCGAGTCGCAGAAAGTTTGTCTTCAGAGCTCCCATAAGAACTGCGCTTCTATGTACCTCTGAATTCGTTGCCGTAGGCCCGACACAGAAGCAGACGATAGCCAGCTGTGCCAACGAATTCAGAGGTACATAGAAGCGCAGTTCTTATGGGAGCTCTGAAGACAAACTTTCTGCGACTCGAACTGCCACTTGGCGGCGTGGCGGTCGCAGCGCGGCAGCGATCTCTCTCTTTCCTATTGGAGAGGTGAAACGTCTTTGAGCTGAGCGCGTGGGGTCGAGGGTTCAAACCCAGAACTTTTCTTTTTTTTTTTTTTTACCATTAATGAACTACTTGCACGTTTCATGAACTTTTTATAATGAATGAACATTTTCAAGACGAAAACCATGGTTCAACTGAATGAAATCACAAAAATGAAATTGAAAAAATTATTATGGGAATCGGAAACGCATTTGAGCTAAGTGCGCGGGGTCGAGTGTTCAAATCCCACCGTTCCCTTTTTTTTTTTTTTTATTAATCGATTACTTGCATGCTTTATAAATGTTTTACTGTAAAAATGGACATTTTTCAGGTGGAAAGCATGGTTCAAAAAAATAACATTTCAAAAGTAATTTGTTAAATAAAAAAATTAAAATTCTCTTCCAACCGAACTATTTAGTTAAAAAAGGGAAGAAAAACTGGAAAAAAGATGGAGGATCAAAGCTTGAGAGCATCCCATTAATGAGGTTCGATCATCCATTGAGAAAAAACATTCTCTGATCTTTTCGTCCTACCTGTTCCATTTTTTTTTTATTAATCTGCCAAAATGGATAAAAACCGGCATAAATCGATAGCGTATCGCAATATTTCATGTGCCCACTCTTGGTTAATTTTAGTTCACGTATATCGGTACAATAGCAAAATGAACAGCCAATTTCAGAGCTTGTTATTAAAAACGAAAACCATGCGTGAGCTAAAATTATTCAATGGAAACCACGGGAAGGTGGTGGGTATTTTCCATCGGGAGGGGGAGGATCTAGTGATGGGAGAGGGTATGAGTGAGGAATTAGTGCAATCGATAGAAGTCTTCCTACTGTAAAATAGAACACAAAAATATTAATTACATGCATGAACACAAAGATTGTTAGTGGAGAGATTAATTTTTTAGTTTAATATATACAAATTTTAATTCGTAAAGCATTGAATCATCAAACGGGAACGAAAAGGAGCGGATATTTAAAGAAATTATTAAGAAAATTTGAACTAATTTGAATGAAAGCGTGAAAAAGCAAAAAGGTTAATCGATCCTACACAGGTGCGCAACTCATTGATGAGAGACTTTCAATAATTTTCTAGGGGGTTTTCCGTAAGGCTGTGTTCGTTTACGATTCGCTGAGTCTCGCAAGTCTCTCGATTTCCATTTCAAATGATTGAAAATATGTGTGCGCACGAAATGCTTAATGATGTATTCTCGATGACTTGCGCACTCACCATCAACTGGCCAAAAGTCGAGGTGATTGTGAACCGCAGCGTTGCTGATACGATCAACGAGCAGTTTCGAAATGTCCTTCAAGTGCCACACTTTTGGGAAATTCGTTACAAAAACTTCATATGCCGTTATAATGACGTTAAGGAATTCGTCGGTGGGAACTCGCAACGAACCGAGTTCCTGATTTTCGCTGTTTTTATAAGCTTTCCAAAAGATTAGGAGATCGTTAGTTTGCTCAAAGCGTTGTCCGGCTCGCGTTAAAGTATGCTCACATTCTTGACAATCAAATTGACGTAGGCATTTGTGAGCGAAATAACCGGCAACATATTTCATCGCACATTCTTCCAGAGATCCAAATGAAATCTGCTCGTGGTCGACCTCAAACTTTTTCGGGTCCTCGACATCTGCCGGTTCGTTGACCTCATCGACGTATGGCCAGTCGTCAAACGAAACATCGATATTGCTATCGATATTGTCCGTTTCGGGGAGTGAGCAAATCGGTTTTACCCTGGGTAAATCGATGGCCAAAAGCCTGGTTGAATCATCGTCGGGTTCGCAATTGGCCCCTGCAGGTGGTCTCATCAGGTGGGCGATCATGTTGTATTGTAAACTTCGACGTAAGGATGCGGCTGTTGGGTTATCGCAATGCCCGCCACGAAGTCTGACTACCCCGAATACGTTCTCGAGAGGGTCTTGATTTAATCGCGATGTAATCAAATATGGAGTCCCTTCACGTTTCAAGTCGCCCCAGAATTGCAGAATACTACTGATAGTCAATCTGAAGCCTTCGAAACACGGCGGATTTCGTTTATCACCGGAAACGGTCCACTGTTCGATCCAAGAAAGACAATTCTTGAGGTATTCCTCCACTTGAGGTTCTCGCTCGGATAAAGCACGTCGCAATGGGTTCGGATCGGAAGAATGTCGGCTATTAAGGCAATCGAACATGTCGTTGACTTTTTGGAAAAAGTTCGCGGTCGCGGCGGAAGCTGGATGTTTTAATTCGCCCGTTATTATACCCGTGTTTATCGCGGCTGAAACGGAGTGGCTAAAAACCTGTGTCGCGAGGCTGACTTTCATTTTTTGAAAATTGTTCGGATTTATGTGTCGATCCGTGAGTTTCGGGGCCGCCCTACATGCGTGAGAGCTTTCGATTTGCCGAAGCTCGCGAAGTACGTCCGCTGAGACTATTTTACCATCATCTTTAATATCGAAGTTGAATAAATTGTTTCGGAGGCATTTAATCAAATGTGGAGGATCGAAACCGAAAAAGATCTTCTGACCGTTCCTTTCGATGAACGGTGAATCTACTGTCACTCCGAATGAACTGGAAACTGCACGATTGCTGGACCCCATATCGCAAACCATGTAACGAACTTCCAGTCCGATCGATTGTAATGAATCTAGCACTTGTAGTATGAGTCGCGTCAAGTCAGTGTGTCGTACATTCCCATGCGAGAGCACATATGCAATCGGTTGTTTCCAAGCGTGTGTAACGCCTTGCAACATAAATACGAGAGCGAAATTCGCAAACTCATCTTTTCGACCAAGTTCGCCCAAGTCTTGGAACCCTTCGACAAGATCAGCTTTCGAATTGAACTCCAAAAATTGCTTGATTGATATTTCATCCCACATCAGAATGCACTGTCTTTCAGTTTTGTCCATTGTCTCGATTTTTGTCGTAAGCTTAGGGATTATACTAGATTTTATTCCAGGGGCTAATTCCAAATCGTTCACCCACGATCTAATTAATGAGGTGCAAGGTAAAGCAAAATGCTTATTGTCTCGCAGATGATTGAAAGCGCTCGGAGATTTGTAATATAAAGAAAGAGCAAATTGTTTTTCCTCATCGGTCCACCGCCGTTTTTTAATGTGATTTATCTGCATTTTGAAAAAAGCGAGTTGATCATCGTTCAGTTGAAAGGCATCTTTAGCAAAAGCCACCGCGAGCGCGTTTTTTTTAAATTCGGCCTCTTGTCTTTTGATTTTTTGATTTTTTTTCTTTAATTCTGCGCGTAAGGATTTTACCAACCGTTGCAGTTTTTGTTCATTGGGAGTAAATGTCCTAATTTTCTTTTTTCGCGATAATACTCGAACGCTTGCCCCATTTACTGTGTCATTTACTTTCGCGGATGTTGTCGCGGATGTTGTCGCGGATGTTGTCGCGGATGTTGTCGCGGATATTGTCGCGGATGTTGTCGCGGATGTTGTCCCGAATGTTGTCGCGGATGTTGTCGCGGTTGTTGTCGCGGATGTTGTCGCGGATGTTGTCGCGGATGTTGTCGCGGTTGTTGTCGCGGATGTTGTCGCGGATGTTGTCGCGAATGTTGTCGCGGATGTTGTCGCGAATGTTGTCGCGGATGTTGTCGCGGATGTTGTCACGGGTGTTGTCGCAGATGTTGTCGCGGATGTTGTCGCGGATGTTGTCGCGAATGTTGTCGCGGATGTTGTCGCGAATGTTGTCGCGGATGTTGTCGCGGATGTTGCATTTGAAATCGCGGAGCATGTGAGCTCGCTATCATTAACTGAATTGATAGTAACTGCATCATAGGGTAGCGCACCAATACGTAAAATGCGTTTACCTTTTGTACCACATGGAACGAAATCACCTTGGGAAAAATGTAGACAACACATCCTGATATTTTGCAGTTGTTCTTCGGACTTCTGCTTCAAAATGGGATTTCTGGATCGAGCGATCCATGTTTTGCGACTGCGGGATATGAAAATGATACCAGGACAGGATGATCAATGCACGAAAGTATTGAACACACAGCAAAAATTATTGCATTTGCGAAAGAAAGAAATGTAATTATCAGTTCAATGAGACAGAATTTTTAAAAAGCTTGTGTCAATGATAATTCTCTTTATCTGTGCACATTTTTTAAATGAGGGCAGTTAGTGCAAAATTATAGTAAGATTTTTTGTTAAAGTTTGTTAAAACATGCGCATTTTGAAGGAGAAATTTTTGGGCAGTTTTGGCTTTCATGCTTTTTTGATTTTTCGAACGAAAAATCAACCTCCCGTGAAGAAGTTTCAAAAATTCAAAAAAGTTCATGCACACACGTCAAACGTAGCAATTTGAAACAAAACTCACATTGCCATTTCAAACACAGATGTAAAAAACTAAACTTTTCAACGGTTACCTGACTTTTTGGGCACACGTTCAGGATTTTGGGGACATATGTAACAAATTTCACTGCACTATTTGTGACTTTTTCGATTTATGTTTATATTAATCAGCATTCACTATTTATTTTCCGTAGAAATATTCTGGAGCAAACGACTCCTTCACGTTTTTGAACAAATTATAGCCGTGGAAATAGTGGTTAACGGGAAAAGCCGTCATGACTTGCATATTTTGAAAACAATTGAACTAACTTCAATCAAGCTATCATTTTGTTTCTAAAACCAAGCTGAAACCATTCGATAACTTGATTGAAGAATTCGCGAAAGATTATATAAAATTTCAATATCATTTGGAGAAGTCATGGATAATCACGATCGTGAATTATTTCTGAAGGCCTCAAACAGCCTCAATAATTAAATTTTAAAGGGTGATCGATTTATTTGAAGAAAAAAAAATACGATGATGAAAAAAAAGTTCCCCCAGCAGGATTCGATCCCTGAACCTCTCAGTCACTGGTAACTGACGCTACGACTCGGACTATCCTGTCATCGCTTTTGAAAGTAAAAGTGGAACGGGTACAAAAATGTTGAGCGGTAACTTATGTATATAAATGTTGTAGGGCTACTATCTAAGTTCTTTCGCCGTACGATTTCGGAGGACTTTAGTTATTTTTCTGTAAATTTTGGTCGAAAAGAGTATAAAAAAAAAAAATCGAACATTGTTTCAAAACAAAATCAAAGCGTTGTGACAAGACACTCTAACTAGTTGCAAACTTTTTATTTATTTTTCCTTATTTCCAAATCACTGCAATAATTGCATTGCATAGTGTGGGTGATTTAATTAAAAGAACAAATGCAAATTAAAAAAAAAAAAAACATCATGAGCAGGGATCGAACCCGAGACCTTGCGCGCGCCCGACTTCCACGCTGCTACCGGGACTATACTGTCAACTCTTTTAGGAGAAATATAAAACTGGTTCAAAAATTGTGAGGGGGGCTTAATATGTATATTGATATTTTTAATTTATAATTAAGATTTTTCCTGTGTTCGAATTTGAGAATGCCCACATTTTCATAAGTACGAATCTTTCAATTAATAACTGAAAAACCCTGAGCGCTTTCTGTTCACAGACTGGATCGACTGTTGGAGCTAACAATGTAACGTGTCGATTTATCAATTTTAATAACAAAGTGGGAACTCACGCTTTCTCGTCTTTTGGGAAACGATGAAACGTTAAATTTGGATTCTTTCTTCTCGAGCTGCTACACCCGTCATAAGAGCACACGTCGTTCACTGGCATTTTAACCACACAATATAAAAAATCTCCTAAATTAAAAGACCGTGCGTACAACAACTTTCAAAGGCCGGAAAATAATCTGCTCGGGGAAAGGGAATATAGCTCACACCAACATCACACCAACACGCACGTTGCCCAAGCGCCTTGCAACTATGAGAGCGAGAGAGACAAAAGAACGACGCTAACGCCGCTTGCGGCACCAACTCGAACTGAGCTGGGGTGCCCCCAGCTCAGTTAAAATCGGCACACGAAATCCTTATGGACTGCGCTTCTATGTACCTCTGAATTCGTTGGCTGTGCGTTGCCTTTGGTCTCGTCTTTATGCCAAGGGCGCGCTCGCGTCGCGATCTGTCAGAAAATCTTGAATGCAGTATGAAAAATAAAAAATACGCAGTTGGATACGAGAGTGAGATTTCGTCAAGGGAATCCCATTCTTTCAGCTCCTTTGTGGCTATTCTGACTAAACTTGCGAATTCTCATTCATTTCGATCTTCTAGATCGTTTTTTCGAGTCAAGGTCGCATGGAAAATTTTATTCATTTTCAACCGCTATTCGTCCAATGATTCATTATTCTTTACTCATGTATTCACGATCGCTCTACGAAATGGAATTCTCGTAAAAAAAAATGAAGAATTTGTAGGTTCGAAATAATAAGTCGCCCAAAGAATACGAACGCTTCGTTCACAAAGCGAATCCGAAGCTTCTCGATTTTCATCCGTACTTCGTATTTCACATCGCAGAATGAGCCACCTTTTGCGTAATCGATATGCGATCATAATCTACATATCTGTGTGCTAATTGACCCTTACGCGCACACGAATGCCAATAATTAAACGCAGAAGCGTTTATGCTCGATGCCATAAAGTCCCTATTCCGCGATAAGTGCAAAAGGCCAATTCTAAAATTGGAAATCTCGAGCTTCGTCACCGGAAAATAGGCCGCAATCTGCGATGATGCAGATTATTCGTATTGTTCGTGATGAACTAATGTAGAATATTCCGAAAATATCCGCACATTTAAAGCCGAAAAACGATGGAACGAAATGACAAATGCTTCTTTTCAGATTATCTACACTTTGGTTGTGTTTTTTTCGTTGTGTGCTTGAATAACGGACGACGGACGTTACGTGTATAAACCTGTTTGAATTTCTTATTCGTATCGATGAAAACCGGCTTATCTACTCGAACGCTATAAATCGAGAGAAGTACATGTCGTAATGCCTGAAAGGATGCGGTACACACGGCAAACGGCCGCAAATCCGCCGATGCCGAACGAAAACAATATACATATATATTCATTTTATTGAGCAAGTGTCAAGCGAACGAAATCGCAGATACACGCAGTAATAAAATAACAGAAAATCACAACGACGCACCAACGTCGTCAATAAAACACGCAATTTGAAAAGTATTTGCAAAAAACATCACATTTCCGACCGCGTACACACTTTTTACACATTTTTTCTCGTACAACAAAATCCTATGAATGGAACATATGTGAGAGAAAATCAGAGTTTCGAATTTCGAACACACAGTGGCGAGAATAAACGTCAAACTTTGATTTTTCAATTGCCAATTACAAGTCAATGGCCTTCAAGTTTATTTTCTATCATATTTCGAGATTGAATTGATGGAAAACACAAGAATGCTCATGTGCTTTGAAAGGCTTTAGCCTGCTCGCGCATTTGGCATCGTCTGATCGCGAAAGTTTGAGGTTAAAACGCCCGTGACCAACAATTCGACAACAAAACAAAACTCTCCAGTCTTTCGTACAAACATTATGGCAACGTTTTTAAAGTGAGTTCACAAACGTAATTGAATTTTGATCATTACGAGTCCATCAAAATTTGTCAATTTATACGATTTTCTCAAATTTCAACAAAATATTTCCGTCGCCGGAATTCACCCGAAATTTTCGAATCACGTTTGCTATTCAGCGAATCAATAATTCATTCACAAATTCGATTAAACAATAATTCTGCATGAAAAATTAGCCACAACATTGGTTTCGTTTAATTTGTAATTTTGTGTATTTTCAGAGCAGAAAATAGTTCGTTTTTTTGCCGTACCGCAAAATCATGAGTCTCGTTAGCGAGATCTCTGCGGAGCAAAGACGGATGATGAAAAAAACGTACAAATGAATGTCGACAGCGACATTTTGTCAAATTGCTGTAAATTTTTTAAGTACCAGAATGCCCAATCCGGTTTACACGTTGAAGGAGAAACAAGAATGGCTGAAATACCATCATCAGGGCGAAAGTCCTGAAACGGTTAGCAAACATTTTCACCGCGAGCATCCGGAGCGTCCGAAGCCTTCGAAAAATACGGTGCGAGCTGCGCTCAAGAGATTCGAAGACACTGGACGATTCGATCGATCGGAGCCTTACACGCAACCTCGCAAGGCTGTGCCAATAGAAAAACGAATACTCGTCTGCGCGGCTGTGGAAGCGGGCGGTGGCTGCGTCTCGGCAAGCAGCGTCGCCAGACAATTCGATATCTCGGAATCTTCGGTGAGGAAAATTTGGAAAGAGGAGGGCTTTGGTGACGGAACTCTCAAGAGACTTACGGTTGGAACACGACGGAAAAAAGTTAAAAAGAATGTGATCAAAGGTACATATCAGTTGCAATATTTACACTAGTCGTTTCTTGAGAATATCTGTTCCATATGATGTTGAAGTTTGCGTCGTTGAAATGCAACGGAATTCTGTTTTTTCTCCACGAGAGCTCTCTATTATTATTCAATATTTAGCCCCAATAATGAAACGATCGTGTCTCGAGTCCCAAAATCTTAATCAAGACTAAAAATTGCCATGATTTTAAAAATTCAATAAATAATTAATGGTAACAATATTTTTCGTTCAATCTCAACTTTGCAAACTTCAGAGTCATTCTTTTATTGTGTTAAAGTTTGCATCGTTGAAATGCAACGAAATTCTGTTGTTTCTTCGCCAGAGCTCATAATTATTATTCAATATTTGGCTCGGGCACTAAAACGATCGTGTCTCGAGTTCAAAAATCTCAATTAAGCCTAAAAATTGCCATGATTTCAAAAATTCAATAAACAATTCATAGAAACAATATTTTTTGTTGAATCTCAACGTTGCAAACTTCAGAGTCATTTTTTTATTATCTCGAAGTTTGCATCGTTAAAATGGAACGGAATTCTGTTTTTTCTTAAACAGAGCTCACAATTATTATTCAATATTTAGCCCGGACAATGAAACGATCGTCTCTCGAGTCTTAAAATCTCAATCGAGATGAAAAATTGGCATGATTTGAAAAATTCAATAAATAGTTAATAGAAACAATATTTTTCGTTGCATCTCAACGTTACAAACTTCCAAGACATTTGTTTAATATGTTGCAGTTTGCATTGTTAAATTGCAACGAAATTCTGTTCTCTCTTTAGCATAGCTCACAACTATTATTCAATATTTAGCCCGGACAATAAAACGATCGTCTCTCGAGTCTTAAAATCTCAATCGAGACGAAAAATCGCCATGATTTAAAAAATTCAATAAATTCTTAATAGAAAAAAAATCTTTCGTTGCAAGCTTCAGAGTCATTATTCGCCCATTTTCACTTGGATTGAAAATGGAAATTTACACTTTTGCAAGAAATTGACTTACACAGCCTATGCATCTTAATCTTGTTGGACATTCATTTAAATTGGTTCAGTGCTCCTTGCACAAACAGCAGCCAAAAGCATTTTTGCAGGAGAAATTCATCAGAGATGCATTTTTATTTGATAAAAGAAACTTCGTTATTGGTATTTGAAAATCCGGAAATTCGGGATCTTACTGGAAGCGAAAATGCATTTTTTTGGAATTATTGAGCCAAGATTTTCGTATCGTTCGAGATCACCGAGCCATTGTTTTTCGAGTTGGTTTAATTTCGTAACGAATAGTATTTTTCAGTTCCAGATTGTAACATAATCGAAGAGCATTGGTTAGCAGCGCTGACCAATGGTCACGTTAATGAAAAGGAGCCGAAATCAAATGCAGAATGTACAGAGAGGCCAGCAGCGGAAAACACGACAGAGTTTCTAACATCATCACAAACGGAAGCGTGATGGGATGAAAATTCTCGTCGACGAGACTCGCGTCCATGGTTGTCAAAAGTTCGACGTCGTTTCGGATTTTGATGAGAAAGAATAAGAAGCGAACGCGTGATCGCAGGCTTCGAGATCACGCGTGATCAATTCGCGATAATTATCAAATAACAGCAACTCCGGAACCGCAACGAAATTTTTTATTTGTAATTTCTCTCATTCGTAATAAAATTTCGTCCACATGAATTCCTCTTCCCTCGAATTTTCGCGAGCTCACTTTTTCCAACGGCGTTCGCGTTCAATCGCGGAGTAAAAAAGTTTGAGCATATTTTCGTAATTTTTTCGTGGCAGCTCAATCGGTATGGCAGTCAACCTGGAAAAATTCAAATTTTGATAACGCCGCGTGCGAAATAACCAATTAAAATCGCGGTATAAAAAAAAAACCCGAAAATCGCATTTTCAAACGCCTTCAACGCAAATCGGCGAGATTCATGAGCAAATTCCGGCTAAACCGGAAGTAAAAACTTGAAAAATTCGATTCCGATATGAAACTGCAGCGAGACCATAATTTATAACTGATCGATGCAGAAATCAAGTGGAATTATCGGAAAAAACACTCACATGATCGGGTGAAATGAAAAATGATTTTTAGGCAGACTCTGTTCGGCCGAACGTCATGTTACCATGCGAGCAGGTAATCCGAGATTCTTTCGAATTTCCGCCGCAAAATGGCGTGGCGGATGTAGCGATTTTTTGATCGCGTCGACGTAAAACCGTACAGCAGAGAGTGGAGTAGGCACGCACGAGTCGTGTTGGGGACGCTTCAATTTCATCCCTCGTCTCTGCATTAAAGCTGGAAAAATCGAAGGATAATAGAATAAAAATCCTCGGTTTTTCGGGCTAGTTTTTTGTTAGTTACTCTTAATTCCGCGTTGATACAAAAAAGCCGTCCGAACTCAGGACGCCGAGGGAGAGTAACATACTCCGGAAATTTTGGCAACGATAGAATACCGGTAAAAAATTTTCACTGTCGAATTGATTATATATACACACACACAACACACACACACACGGACACGAGAATATACATAATCTATAGCTATAGCACATAGAGCGAACACGTACTCGCCCATACATTGCGCACACACAAGCGCATACGATATATACATATACGACACACATAGCAAAGTAGCGAGTTCCCTGCGTGTCGGGTGTCCACGCGCAGCGCAGTTCTCGTAGTGCCAAACGAGTTTTCCGTCTGCGGAAAACGGCTCATACCGCATCAAGTTTTTCTTGCACGTAAGTATTTACAATAAAAGTGGAGTAATGAGTGACTAAAAGGTGCGAGATTAGCTAGGGATTGTCAATCATAGAAAAGTTAGGGAATAGTCGGCGTTTAATGAATTGTAAGTTTTTGGGTATGGGCGCAAATAGCACGACGCGCACGAGAACGAAACCGGGGGGAGGCCATGTTTCATGTTGAAGGCATTTCCGACACACACCGGTTTCATACATGAGATTTTAGTTTCTTTATATCTATCGTATTTAATCGAAATTAATGATTTTTATGCTTGGCAATATTGGCTGATTAAATGTGGACAAGAGGCAGGCCAATCGCGAATAGATTCAAGAGCTTTTTTTGTTTCTTTTCCGTTTCGAGACGATATTTCGACACGACGCGAGCAGGCACAGGTGCATAGGGAGGCCATGTTTTCCGACGAAACCGTTCTCTCACCGGTCCTGATCATTTGAGCCCGTCCCACCAATATCTAGAAACCGAAATTTCTCGAATTCTAACGACCTTACGATCACGATTTCTTGGGGGGTTTTAATATCAAATGATAATTATTTATTTCGGTTAATATTCACAAATCTTGTTCGTTCATATTTAACTCTAAATTCATTGGGGGCTTTCCAAAGTTTTTCATTCCCGGGTCGTTGCTTATTTTATTCGGGAAATTTTCGGATTCCAGGGATAACGCAAAATGTCTGAATCGGATTTACTTGCTGCTGATCAGATAGACGGTCTCGAAGGCTTGGAGAATGGTCAGGACGGTGATTCGATAATGCAGTCTGACGACGTCAAGCGAGAATTCAACGAGGCCAATATTGACGATCCGGTGAGTCAATATAGCCTCAGTTTTATCGTTTCTTTTTGTTTTTTATTCTCCATTTAGAAACAAACGCATTGACAGTTTTCTCCGCTTTTTTTCCCCCTCGGAATCTCACAATTTTTATAGGAACTCGAGGCGATCAAAGCAAGAGTACGTGAGATGGAAGAAGAAGCTGAAAAGCTGAAACAACTACAGTCAGAAGTCGACAAACAGATGAACATGGGAAGCCCACCGGGAATTAGTGAGTTTTTTTTAATTAATCAATCATCCTCTTATCAATCGCTCGAGGCTATGGATCAGTCGCTATGGCCCGCCCATGAGTACCAGAAAAATAATTGCAAATTCAGTTTGATGTTGAAGTTTGCATCGTTGGAATGCAACGAAATTCTGTTTTTTCTTCATCAGAGCTCATAATTATTACTCAATTTTTGGCCGGACGATAAAACGATTGTCTCTCGAGTCTCAAAAACTCAATCGAGACGAAAAATTGCATGAGCCTGAAATTTGCATCGACGCAATGCCACAAAATGGAAAAAAAAAATCATTCGTCACTTTTTTATTTGACGAATCGAGTCGTAAGGTCCGAAAAGGGCAAGGGAAAAATTTTAAAAGAAAAAAAAATTCGTTCCAGAATACCCTCGTCCAGGAGGTTGAATTTTTTCAAAATTTCGTGGCATTGCGTCGATGCAAACTTCAGGCTTATAAAATTGCCATGATTTTCAAAATTCTGTAAATTATAAATAGAAACAATATTTTTCGTTGAATCTCAACTTTGCAAACTTCAGAGTCATTTTTTTTCATTATATTGAAGTTTGCATCGTTGAAATGCAACGAAATTCTGTTTTTTCTTCACCAGAGCTCATAATTATTATTGATTATGTGGCCCGGACACTAAAACGATTGTCTCTCGAGTCTTGAAAACTGACTCGAGACCAAAAATGAGCGTGATTTTCTAAATTCAATGAAAGATTGATAGAAACAATATTTTTCGTTAAATTTCCACGTTGCATGCTTCCGACTCATAAATTCAGTCCTCCCATCGAGATGAAACACTCTCGCGTCCCAAATTGAGTTCTGCAAATGAATCTGCATTTAAAACGTCTCGAAAATGTGCGCAAACAGCATGAATTTCGGTTCGAAATTCCTTGAAGGAGACACAGTCGTTAAAATGCTGAGCAATATTGATTGGTACACAAAAAACTAATTAAAGCTGCAGATTGATGTAGAAAATACCAAAACGTTCCGATGTCTAATTTTTGATCCGCATTTTTTGGAGTTTCGATCGTAATTCTTTTGAGCAAACATTAAGTACCGCGCCGTTCATTACGTGGCTCTAGAAATTGCCAACAAATCTGCAGTATAATTTTCTCTTGGTCTCGTTAACTCTTGAAAACGGTGACTCGTTGATTACATATTTTTTTTTTTCATCTACTCAAGAATCGGCAGATGAAGAATTTTATCAAAACGTGTCCGTTCTTTTCGAAATTGCTTCATAATGGAATGCAAGGGACATGGAACTTGCTTTTTGCTTAAAGATTTAAGTTCGGAAGAAGAAAATGTTGCTATATTTTTTTTTTTTGCTTCGTAAGAAACTTTAGGATGATTATTTGCGTGATTTTGAAAAATCTAATGGAAATACTCGATGGAAACGTAATTTGTTTTTTCTTGCATTAGCGAGTCCTTTGAATATGTCAATCGAGGACAAAATGGAAGTTGACAACCGATCGATCTACGTGGGCAACGTAAGTTGTGGTTTTTTGAATGACTTTTCGACTTGAATCTTTGGCTAAACTCGCTCGGCCGTCTTGGCCGTCTCGGTGTGGGGAAAAATATTTGGTTAATGGAGGACAATTTGATCAAAGGTGGACTACGGAGCAACGGCCGAAGAACTTGAACAACATTTTCACGGTTGCGGTAGCGTCAACAGAGTGACGATACTTTGTAACAAATTCGACGGACATCCGAAGGGTTTCGCTTACATTGAGTTTGCCGAGCGCGATTCTGTTCAAACCGCAATGGCGATGGACGAGTCGATGTTTCGCGGTCGACAGATCAAAGTGATGCTCAAGAGAACCAACAGGCCTGGGATGTCGATGACGAACAGGTAAAGATCGAGCGAAATTTCAAACGCCACAAGGAAATAATTCGTTGAAACGAACTCTCGTTTGGTGATTGGAAATAAAATTCATTGATTTTGTGTTGTACGAATTACAGAGGTCCTAGAGGAACACGCGGTTATCGTGGTGTCGCACGTGGAATAAGCCGTGGAAGTGCGTACTTTGCTTACAGACCGATGAGGCGACCCAGGTAAAATTGTTTCCGATTAAACGAAGAAGACAAAAAAACTATACAAAAAAAAGAACAATTTCTTTTTCTTCGTTCCTCCTTCCTTTTCTTTCGTTGTTATACGTTTCAAAAATACAGGGTGACAAGGACGCGGTTGGACATCCACTGATAATTTTTAAACAGGACCTTGTACGACATCTCATTTTTTTATCTTCCTTTGCTCTCGTTTATCGATTATTTTCTCTCATTTGAAAACCTTGAAAACAAACGAAAAACAAAAACTCGGATTCCCGAGAACAGCATTGTCCCCGCCACGTACATGCACTGCCCGACGTTGACAGTTATTCGTTGTTGTTTTTTTTTTTTTGTTTTTTCGTTTCTCTTATTATTTTTTTATCATTTTCTTTTTTACTTTTTTCGTTTTTTTTTCTGTCGTTTTTACTTTTTTTGGTTTCTAATTGTTCAGTTGATTTGGACGAAAAGAACAACTTTGTCTCGCGACAACAACAAAAAAAATGCATCATAATTGTAAACCAGCAGCTCTGTATCTTCTACATCGAAAATTATGACAATTAAAGTAAAACGGGGGAGGTGGGGGGAAAAAACGTTTTTTCCCCCGTTCATCGTTTTCCCATCCGACTTTGAAAAATCATGCTTTTTGATTAACCAGTCGTGTTTATAAGGTTTGTCATAGTCGTGCGCTATTCTGCACAAGTTTGCTCTCTCTCTCGTCGACTCGTCCTCTCGGCTCAGACGTTTTCCATTGCACCAACCGTTTAACAGGTATGGGCGTCGCACATCTGTCCCGTTAAGAAATTTATCAGAGGGTGTCGGGGTTCAGTCACCCTGTTTATATACAAGAGAGATTACTTTTCATTTATTTACCGATCGGACATGTGGCTCTCGCTCTCTCTCTATTTCTCGCTTGGCGCGATGCGAACCAATCTCAATATATCCACGTGCCAAAAACACATTCGATTTTTAAGGAAATCCAGTTCGGCCGACGCTCAATTCGACACTTTTTATCCTTATGCAAAACCTTTTTTTCTTTTTCGAACAACGTTTTTTCCTAATATTTCTCACGTTTACGAATTTTTATTTAATAAAAATTATGCGCTTTTGCGACTAATGCTCGAGTCGGTTCGGGGTCCGAAATAAGTAATTTTTTACTTGATTGATTGAAAATTATTATTAATTATTAAATTTGAAAATGGCAAGATGCGCCGCTGGCTTTCTTGTCCAACTAAAAATCTGATTTTGCACAGATCCGCGAGTCTGCTTAAATCAATATTGGAAAAACTAGCAGTTTAAATTCGTGAAGTTTTTTTTTGATGTTGGATTGCAAGTGTGAAGAATCGAAGGATTTTCACGGGATCGGATCGTCTCGAATTGAGTGTTTTGCGGACAGAAATGTGTGAGATTTAAAGAGAGAGCGAAAATGTTGTGAATTCGAAGTATCGATCATCGAAGGACGCAACTTTGAGATGTGCATGCGCAAAATTCGTAGGGTTATAGAGTGTCGACTTGCGTGTGCGTCCGGAGGCGACGAAGTAAATAATTGAGGGTGAAAATGGTGGATGATTGAGGGAAAGGATTTTGCAGAAAATGAAGAATTGAAATGGTAGGGAAGAAAAAGCGGACGGTTTGGCATTAAGGTGCGAGCTGTCGAAGATTGCAGTTGATTTGGGAGAGCGAATGGCTGACCGATTGAACGAGAATTTGGCTTGCATGATTGACCTGCGTAGAATTGAGCTGGACCACATATTTAGCATGTCCGATTGGAATCTAAAGGTTTCGGTTGTTCGCGTTATTATTCTCTTACAAGAAGAAAATAAAGCTGCGCAATTAATAAAGCGCCTTAATCTGTTTCTCTCTCTCTCTCTCTTTTTCTACATCTCTCTCTCTCTCTGTTTTTCTTTGTCGTTCGCGGTTTTAACTTCGCTTTTGACTCTATTTGGAGGGGAGAAGAAAAAAAACGTTCGAAAAGGATTGAGGACATTAAGAGTCGGTGAAAAATCGTCTCTTTAACGCTCAACTATTATTTATTTTCCTGCTTTCCCTTCGACGCAGGAGCTACAGACGAGGCTACTATATGCCATACTGACGACTCTATCCCACTCGATGAATTCGACAATTAAGCCCCACGCCGTCACACTCAAGGTATGTTAATCAAAATAATTCATTCGCCATTGTAAACATTCGCCTCTGTTTTCTTATATTTTTATGTTTTTCCTCCTTCGAGCTATTGTTTCAGGTATTAATTGTTATCGAGTGTTTTTAAAAGAACATTTTTTATTCAACTCGTGATAAGCAAGTCTCGATCGTGAAACAATAATTTTCATTCCAAATTAATCATGCCATTGGAGTAATTCAAAATTAAGCATTTTTTGAGTAAAACGTACGAGAATTTTGATTAAATTCACAAACATTCCAAGTAAAACTTGAAACTCGTACTAAATTTGAGCAACAAAAATCGGTTCAATTTTTGTGTAAATTTTTAAGAGTCGCTTGACTCGATCGAACTTTCTTGATGATTCTTTATTTTTGGCAACATTCCTCATTATTCTCTGTCTCATTAAACACGAATGCGAAACACGATGAATTTCGAATAGAGATAAAAACTTAATAAAGTGAAATTTATTAAATAGAAATTTGATTGAGCGAAAACATTGAACGGAGCTCGTTCTCGTACGTAGACGAAAGCCTGAAACATCGTGGCTCGTTTTCAAGGCGTATAATAGAATAACCACCAACCACCCAACTAGTCATAGAGAAGCAATTATTTTTTTAATCACGTGTATTGGAAGCGTAATTAAAAAAAAATTTACGTCAATTCTTATGATATGTCCACAGAAAAAAAACACAAACGATGGGGAAAAAAAAGAGAGTGAGCAAAAAAGAGAGAGAGAAAAAGAAAAGACCTCATAACAAAAGAAAAAAGATTGGACAAAGATGGGCACAATAATTATTCGCATTTCATGATTCTGAAAACAAAAAAAGAAAACAAAAAAATAAATAAATAACGATGAAAAAATGGAAAAAAGGAAAAAAGAAAACCACCATATGAAACAGAGGGAATGAAAAAGAGAAAGAAAAAAGAGAATAAGAAAAAAATCAACACGTAGATAATCGGATACGTGTTCGTGCAGTTCGATCATTGTGCGACAATTATTTAAACAATGCAGCACGACAATGAATTTTTCTCGACTCATTCAATTATTCTTTTATCCAAAAAAAAAGAAAATCTTTCATTTATTTTTGATTGAACTGCAAGAACAGTAAATAGTTTTATGTCATGTATTAATAATCGCTATAATAATATTAATGATAATATATTTTAGTGAGTCTTGTGCGCGCATGGTAAGTGGAAGTTGCCGGGTTAACGGTTTCGTGGGTTCGTCTCGATAAAAAACAAAAAAACAAAAAGAAAAAAAAACGTGTTTCCCTAAGACACCAAGCATTTACATTCAGTTTCTATAAAATTGATATTTTTTCATACGTCTTAATGCATAACGATGAATAATTCGCGAAAAGAAAATGGCAACGATGCACTTCGCACTCGATAATTTATGACGCTTTCCACTACTGTAATTATTGATTCTGTAACGACCGTTCTCTCGTCCTGAATCGCGTTGATTGTTTCTACGAACACACGACGGAAAATGGAATGTTCGTAAATACTTTTTTCGACTCGTCGAACTTTCTCAACTTTTTCGTCGAAACTCACGATTGAAAAAAGAAAAACAACAAAAAACCAAACCAAAAGGTTCGAGTAAGATTATGAACTTTCCCAATATCCCATGGCGATTCTTCACCCCATCCAATGCCCATCTTTCCTGCAAAAAATCATCCCCAACCTCCGCCTTCTCGTCGAATCAGTTTTTCCAGGTCCGGCGCAACGCATCAGCATCGTTTCGTTGTCGTAAAACAAAAAATCATAAACACATTCGTCGTTTTTTTTATGATAGACAAAAAAAAATTATGAATGGAAAAAAAGCGAAACCAATGTTATTGAGGGTGAAGAAAAAAAATAACGTCTTTGATGCACGAAACGAGGTTATATATCGTCTTTTGATTGTAGAATGGAAGAATTGGGAATAATTCACGCTTGTCAAAGAAACAGAAAAAAAAGAAACAAAATACGTACCCAGCTAAATGGCTGACAAATATAACGATGTAAAATGTAACATGACAAAAAAAATATGGTGGTAACAATAAAGATTTTTTTGGCGCACATACCACCAACAAATTCCATCATCGTTACGAATCGTCGTAATAATGTCAAAAGCATCGCATGAATGAATATTCATGTCGAATTCAGACTTATTTCCAATTTTGACCGGTCATCGATTCGAACACATTCGAAGGTCATCGACGCGGGTGGGCATCGCGTTTCCGTAAGTATCAAGGTGGTACGACTCGATTAGATCTAATGAAATTAGTTCTCGGAATTATGGCGGTCCCAACTACGTTTCCTGGGCATTATTCGCTACAGCATCAGGCAATAATATAATTTGGTCAGACAGAGTTAATAACCGACTGCGTCGCGTTCGGTCATACATAGTTACGAATATTTCACGACCCTAGGAATAAATAATGAAGGAGAAGCCGCGAATTGCGCAAGTAGAACTTTTCCAGTTTGCACGTGGTTCGATCAGAATGAAAAAAAGGCAAAATTGTGCAATTTTTTGGTTCGAACGCGTTTCGTTCCGATTGGTCAAACGGCATCCAAAACTCTTGCTCGCAAAGATTGCAAGTGGGTGGTTGGGACTGATGCATGCCGTCCATGTCCTTGAATACCGCGATAGTAGATTTTTATTAAGCTAGAAACTACTTTTGTTTAGAGGTTATGTCGCTTTCGCCTAGGTTTTCATAGAATTCTCGGGAGCAGTTGGATAATCCTTACGAGCTAGAGCACCAAAAATTACTAGCCATATCGCGGCATCCAGAGACTGGCTAGAGTCTCGGGACAAGTACATTGTCAGCTCTGTCGTTCTGTCTCCAGCGCCCGCCGAGTCTATGCTTTCTTGTGTAGGCCAAGCAATATAGATTTTTTCATGTAAAAAATACTAATGGCAAACCGCGAGTGCCATTCGACGCGGAATCGCTCCCCGATCATAACTGCATACTTTTCCACTCGAGATTTTCACTACTTATTTTGTTATTAACAAAATAGTGAAAAAAACAGCACTTTTTTTTGTTTTTTGCTTATAACAGACAAACTATTGGAGGAATGTTGTTTGTTCCAAAGGACGAATTATAGAGAATTGAAAAACGAAGAAAATGAGAGGTCAAACAATTTGATCGCTTAATTATTAAGGGAGAAAACTGCAAAAAACCGAAAAAAAAGCGTTTTTTCAAAAATTTGTTACGTCACCATTTTTTAACTTATGGTGATGGCTCTTCGCGAGATAGTTCATTATGATACTTACTTCCTGTGTGCGAAACCCAGACGCTGTCCGATAATTAGTTTTTGCGTAATTGCAATAACAAATTTTTTATGCCATATTTTTCCAAGTCTCTTCTTGCCCTGGAAGTCGTCCGATTTGAATTTATCGAACGGATTTGGAAAGTAGAAAACTTCAGCTACAAAACGTCAATCTTCGTTTTTTGATAAAATGCCGAAAAATGGGTGAAAATTGCGCGCAAACATGAGCGAAAACGGCCGAGCGCGCGAGAGTGGTCGTAGAGTGGGGGTAGAGCAGCGGCGTCGGGGAAGGCGTATCTGAATATCAACAACTTGCGTGCAGCGCGCTTGTATTACTATACGCCTTCCCCGACGCTCTTGCTCTACCCCCACTCTACGACCACTCTCGCGCGCTCGGCCGTTTTCGCTCATGTTTGCGCGCAATTTTCACCCATTTTTCGGCATTTTATCAAAAAACGAAGATTGACGTTTTGTAGCTGAAGTTTTCTACTTTCCAAATCCGTTCGATAAATTCAAATCGGACGACTTCCAGGGCAAGAAGAGACTTGGAAAAATATGGCATAAAAAATTTGTTATTGCAATTACGCAAAAACTAATCATCGGACAGCGTCTGGGTTTCGCACACAGGAAGTAAGTATCATAATGAACTATCTCGCGAAGAGCCATCACCATAAGTTAAAAAATGGTGACGTAACAAATTTTTGAAAAAACGCTTTTTTTTTCGGTTTTTTGCAGTTTTCTCCCTTAATAATTAAGCGATCAAATTGTTTGACCTCTCATTTTCTTCGTTTTTCAATTCTTTATAATTCGTCCTTTGGAACAAACAACATTCCTCCAATAGTTTGTCTGTTATAAGCAAAAAACAAAAAAAAGTGCTGTTTTTTTCACTATTTTGTTAATAACAAAATAAGTAGTGAAAATCTCGAGTGGAAAAGTATGCAGTTATGATCGGGGAGCGATTCCGCGTCGAATGGCACTCGCGGTTTGCCATTAGTATTTTTTACAAAATCTGGTGATTTTAGAGCTATATTGCTTGGCCTAGTGGTAAAACGATTCGCGGTGGTGGGAAAAAAATTCGATGCCATATTGCAGCTAACCATAAAGCCCAGTTGTCAGAATACAATTTTCTCAGTGGAAAGAAACAACAAATGAGCAGATTCTTGACCCCTAGACGGAGGTAAACAAACAGCGTCTAGAGATACCAAAAAATATATACAGTGCTTGGTTCTCCTGATGATTGAACATATATTGATTGCTCCGGAATCTGAAGCGAAACATCCGGAATATGTATTAGGCTTGATGAATCGTCACAGTTTACAGTTGGAAATAAAATACATGGCGAAACCTGGTAAAATTTGCCATAAGACGTATCTGCAATCAGAGGAATTGGAACCCCAGCCGAAATGATGATATTTATTGGCTAATGCTTTTTCAGCCATAATGGGAACTCCAAATATTACCAACTACCGATTTGTTGATGATTTATTAAAAATGTATGAACCGTCGTTATACCCTTAACGCTATAGAACTACAAACCCATTTTTTCGCCTTTAAACTCCAAACTGGAGTAAACAGTGTTCACAACCTGAAGCCAAGCAGATATCGTACCAGGGCCGTAAAATTATCGTACATGGATCAAAATTATCGTATTTATCAGAATGACGGCTATAATATATTAAAAATCATATTAAGCGTGGCAATAATATGTTGCAAATGCTTCCGCGTTCAAATTTGTAAACTCTTGTTTTTTTAATTAAAAAAAAAATTCAAATAAATATTTTACTGCAAGTACAGCTTCCCCCTCCCCTCCGCCGACCACTTCTAGCGACATAAACGCGCCAACATTTCAAATATATGGAGAAGAAAATAAGGTTAAAGGATAGAGACAAACCAAATAGTAGAAACAGGCATATATTTCATTTTACGAACTTTCAACACTTAACATTTTATATACAGCGTTTCTATGCCTATCGTTTGTGAACATTGCACATTACTTTTTCTTAAACTTAAAATTCGTTTGGCATTAAAATATTATCGTAGTCATCCGAATCTGGGTCACCATACAAATCGTCGATTTTTTTGGCCGTGGATTCTGACGCTTTTTTATTTTTGTACATTGATCCCTTGTTCATACGAGAATATTCCCCTTGGGACGGCTCGTACGTTGTGCAATTAGCATTCTTACGCTTGATTCTTTGTTTAGCCAAGAGGACACCGTTTACGGTAGAAATCACCATTTTATTACGCGTTTTAGTCTTGATTAAATTGATGTGACTGAATATGCGTTCGCTATCGGCATTTGAATGAGGGAGAGAAATTACATCCAATACAAATTTGGACACGTTTTTAAAAGTCATTCCCTGGTCGCCTTCTTCGCAAGCCATCAATTTTGCCCAAAAAATGTCGACTGGCAGTTTTACGTCGATGTCTGTTGGGAGTTCAAAAGACGGTAGTTGACGCCACTCGTCGTCGATTATTTGATATCGATCGCTCGATACGATACGAGGCACAGCCTCCATCAATGGCAGCAAACTTGGCATACTCGTTTCTCTCGTCTTTCTCGCCATCGCTTTCGGTGGATTCAGATTCGTCACAAGTTTCAAAACCGGATCCGAAAAATTGAAACGCTTTTTGATCTCTTTACAGCCTTCCATGAGGAACTCGATACAAGTCGCCGTGAAATCTGATTTTAGCTTTTCATTGTTCCGAATCTCAACGTGATCCAACATTTTCCGAACTTCAACCCCAAGATACAGATTTTCTGGACGTACGAGATGCGTCTTGTTGCATGGATCTATGTCGTTTAGATCGGTTCGATAGATATAATCTTTCGACATGTACAATTCCAGTAGCTCTTGATAGTTTCTACACATTTTATCGTGCAAGCTCGTAACGACTACAGACGACGACTGGAACAATTCATTCAATTTCGTGAATTTTGGCAGGACAAAGTCGAGAAAGAGATAGAAAAGTTTGATGATTGGATTGCTGAGAGCTTGGACAATCTGTTCAACGGATTTCAACCGGACCGTCAGCATTTGCTCTCTAAAATACAATTCTAGGGCAGGCCACTGTTCGATAATCCTTGAGACGACTGCTTTTAACGATAACCAACGCGTTTGTGCTGGGCGAAGGATTTTGTGGACGTCGATGTCTAAAAATGTTTGAAATTGACGAAACAAATGCTGTCGTTTTGCGCTGTTCTTAAATTCGCCGTACACATTGCGAGCGAGATCTTCGCAACTCCTTGGCAAAGTCTTACAAGCATTACTGGCACAAAGATGCAATGAGTGGCAAAGGCACTTAAAAATGTAGATGCCAGGGCATTTTTCAATGAATCTCGAAGCTACGGAATTATTAAGTCCCATCATTGTACTTGCGCCATCGGACCCGAATCCGATAATGTTCTCCAAAGGAATCTCAAATTCTCCGAAAGACTTCGTCAGTAGTTCGAACAAATGTTCCGCCGTAGCACCCTCGACATCTGAATTTTGCTCGAAAACTTGGCAGAGATCCCAGAACTTGCTGACCACTTGACCCTCTTCAGCATCAAAAAACCTGTTTTATCCACAAGATACAATATTTACGAGATTCACATTGTACGAAATCTGCGAATACTGGACAAAATGATGCTGTAATAAATATCAAAAAGCTGGAAAATCATACATATTATTCACCTCACAATAACGCACATCGTTTGAATGCTTCCGATATCAGTGGATTCGTCTATTAAAACGCTGAACAGACTGGTTTGCAATTTTTTTTGTAAATACTCTTTTTCAGCCGCAGCGACGACATTTTTTATTATTGCAGTTCCCTTCGTTGCTTTTAATTGCACATTTTTAATAATTTCTGAATCGGGCACTGCACTTTTCAATAGTGTTGTCAGATGAGTCAAACTACTGAACGATATATTGTGCTCAGCAACAAAACCACACAACTTCAGTTCCAGAGCTTGAGTTGCTTTGGCTTTTTCAGCATTTTCATCATTTTTCGCCATGAATGTTGAAATCGTTGGCTGAGCTGCTAGAGGCTTACGATTGTGAATTTTCGATGCCATGTGGTTTTTAATAACAGTCAGCTCCGAACTCATTACCACGTTGCACGTGCGGCACTTGGCTTTATACTGATCATTCGGCACTTTGACAAGCCATTGTTTGAATTTTTCATTTGTCAGCCAAGCGTCTCGGAATTTTTGTTGGCGGTGTTTGTTGCTCACTTTCGCCATTTTTCTCGGGGGTGTCGCGTGCAAATCTTCATCTTCGCTTGAAGAATTCATTTTTCATTCTACAGAATTTACGGAGTAAAAACTGTAGTCATACATTTCATATATTGCTGATGACCTCACGTGTTTTATAGATACTTACTATAATTGATGTCGCAGAATGTATTGCTTAAACGGAATGAATTCTTTTAAGTCTTGAATGTGACTGATCCCGCGAAATATTTTTGCGATCAAATTCGAAACGACAATAACTGCCAACAGTGCCAACGCCAACCGTCCACGACATCAAACGACGATATCGATCGATATCGATCGCTGATTGGAAGACAGTAACAACCAATTAAAGGATTGCGCCATGAAGCAGCAGCATGTGTTCCTAAAATATGTCCCTAAGAAATAAGTGAGCCAATAGATGGCGCTGCATGACAGTAGAAAACTGTAATTGTTACGGGGCTATTTGGCTGGCTATCAGCATAATTATGAAATTTTGCATCAAAATGGAAATTATCGTACAATCTGCGTACGATAGTAGTGTACCATCGTACATCGTACGTAGTTATGAAATTATCCTACATGTACGATAATTATCGTACGGTTCCGAACGCTGGGAGTAAATATTATTTCTGTGACGTCATAAAACGCCTATTTTACTGTATATAAGAGTACGGCAGCTTTCGCGCTACGCTTCTTTTTCAATACTCGGCGCCGAGCCGCTGCCGCGTCTCTTGATTCACCCCAAGGGTTTCTTGTTCGTAAAATCGTTCTAAAAGCAGTAAAATCTGACTATGAGTACATGAATCTTTTTTTTTTAAGCCAAAGAGAATGGTGAAGAACGAATTCAATTTCATCAAGGTTTAGTTGATGAAAATTCGATTTAAATACCTGAAAGAGCTAAAACATTTAACTTGGCAGTTTAAAGCTTGCCAGAGTATCTTTTTTTAGAGTACTATCCAAATGTTTGAATCGAATCGAATTTTTGACGTTTTCTTCTCAAAAAATATCAGCACGACTTGTAGCAGGGCCCATACTACGGATGATAGGATAAAATTTGATAGTACATGAGGGATGGATGCGACTGAGAATAAAATGACGCGTTTGGGATTTTCTTCAATTTTTTATTATAACAATTTTGTATTCTTCGTTATTCATATGCCTCGTGGCGAACATATTCCGCAGCATATAATTCAATAACAATTATTATGACCCCGAATTTGATATACATATATGTCATATGTATTACTCGAGCGAAAGAGGGCAACCTCGCACTATACAATGGATAGTTAATCTTACCTTTTCTTTACCTTCATTGCATTTGACTACGTTACGAATAATCGTACAGAGATGTGATGTGTGATAAACGAAATAGCTGTAGCAGGTTAATCCCAAAGAGGTATGGGCGAGGAAGTGGGGGTTGACCCCCACAACAATGTCTAAACAATGAAGACACCAAATAACGCTCTGCCATCATGATTGAATGAAAAATTAAAAATACACTTAATAGAATTTTTCTACGATATACCGAACAATCCGCGTGTAGGGTAAAGTATAATGAAGACAGATTCATTTTAAAGTACTCCGAGTTTCAAACAAGTCATGCAAGTTCGTTTGGTTTCCACGGGGAAAAAAATCGATAAAAGTTTAATCGCAAAGACTTTCGATTACGAAGAAAAGGGATTCATTTGTATTTCATAAATTGTCGATATTTTATTGAATCTATTACTCTCGATCGTTTCTTCCAGTATCAATAATTATTTCTAGCTCCTTTTCTGGCAGATGGTTTGAGAGTGATTTCGCTATTTCTGGTCGACAAAAAAATCGCAAAAATAAACAAACTCTCGAATAGAATTAGTTTTTGATATTTTCATGATTATAAATCCATTTTCGGATTGGCCGCCATACGAGTGGCTTGCAAGTGAAGGGATAAACTGATTGTTTCGTGAGATAACTAACTTTTACGTTGCCATGTTAACTTGATGATCGGGCGGAAGGGCGAAAAAGGACATACAATTGACTAGTTGTACCGGAATTTCAATATTTCTGTGGAGATTCGGTACTTGGGTTTTTTTCTTTTTTTCATTTTCGATCGGTTATCGCTTTCCTTGTAAACGGATCACCTGGTGCATGCACACAAACACGCACAGCTGTGCGTGCATGTGAACACAATATATATATGTATATATATATGAATATCTCACAATTTATCGTTCAAGCGATGACGTCGCTAGCACGGATGGAGTTCGACAGTTTTGAGAATCGCTTGGCAAAGCTGTCGTACTCCTGGATGGGTTCCGTCCTCGCCGTCGTCGGCCAGCAAAGTCTTGAGTATCTCGGTGCCGCCCTCTCTCACCAGCATGCCACAGTAACGTTTCGCTTTTTTTTTTCATAGATGACAAAACAAAATGATAAATCGAGTTCCATGAGGGCGTGAGAATATAAAATTCGATTAATTCGACGATTAATTATTTAAATAAACTTACGATTTTTCGTGCAAACGTGATGAATAGCCCAAACGGCCCATAGTTGCACCGGATAAGCCTCGGTGCAACGTAACAATGGGAAGAACGGTTGGAAACTTCGATACGCGACCATTTCGCCGTTAGGTGTTTGCCAGTTGGACGCTGCTCTGGCCAGTTGTTCCAGAAGCTGCGATCTCGTGGTCACCGTTGGACCAACCGTCCAGGCACGTGGACCATCGCTCGAAAGATGGGCTGCTATCCCAGCTGCGAAGTAAGACACGTCAATGTGCTCCGAATCCAATAGCAATGACAGCTTCGCTATGAAATCCGGCTGCATCAATCGCTGCCTCAGTTGGCCAACCTACAACCAGTCCATCATCACTTTTTAAGAACAATCGTATAGGCAGCCCATTCCCTTTTCTCTCGCGTCTCTATACATCACAAAACAACGTCTAACTCTCCGTTATCTCGAAATATTAAGCGTCTTTGAAAACAACGTGTTTTTCTAGTATCGTCGGATAGATCGCCTCAAAATGCCGAAACAGTAAATCAATAAAAACTGCAATGGATGATCATGATTTTAAAAAACTCGATATAATTTGCAAAATCTTCTGATTAGCTCAAATGGATCAAATGCCTCTTTCTTGACGCTCGAGATTTCGCGACACCTTTTTTCTCCAAATTGATGAAACAAAGATTCAACCAACCTCGGCGATGTTGTTGAGCAGGCCGAGTACTTTAGTCTCGATACTGGACTCTCCCCGGAACTTTTCAAGCGCCTCGAGGAAAAGTTCCATACCTCCTTCCTCGAGGAAAACCTTACAAGTTGTGGCGCTCTCGTCAGTCAAATTCCAGAGCGCACTGAGGGTAAATTTCATAGTGACGTCGACCAATTTAGCTTGCAACTTGGATCGTACTAAGGACAATAGTTTCGCCATGTATTGCGGCTTTGCGCCAAGCATCGAAGTCTCCACGGTTGAAATTTTTGCTGCTAGGATCGAGCATATTGCAACGGACATCCGATTCATTGACGGGTCGTCAAAAGTGGACAGACAGTTCATCACTAATTTGGCGCATCTGAAATATCAAAGGAATGTGTTGTTTTCGATTACGGAGCCCAGGAGTAATGTCATGATCTGAAAATTGAACTGGAGACTAATTACGTTGGTCCCCGTCGATTGAGCCATAAATCATCAGGATCGATGCCATAAATTTTATCTCGAAACTCGGTAGAGTCTCGGCAAAAGTCAATATTCTACTTTGCCAACATAGACGTTTTAATTTAGTCAAAAGACTTATAAAACAAATGTACTTGTCCGGGCTTTTTTCCCGTGAAGGAGATTCGCCATGAATTTTTGAATTCTGAAGTGATTTGACGATTGAATTGTCCTAAAACATTACCTGTATTTATCGAAAGTGACATCCTGCAATATTCGATCACTGCACAGCGTTAACAGAGTATTTTTCTGCAGCTGATAATGGTTCGGATAAGATTCCATGGCAATAAGCGTCAGATCAACGATTTGTTTGAGAACCGAGGGATGAATCTTCGAGGCAAGTTCCGCTTTTGTCAGGTTGTAGAGACAAGCGGTGGCGGCCATTTGTACCCGGAAGTTTTGAGGGTGTGCCCTCATACCGGGCAACACAAGTTTGATCACGTCGACTCTTGTCTCACGAAAATGGGGCGTGAGGCGGAATAAATTGTACAAGCACTTTTGCACGTAAACCGCACGACTAGAGTATCTTCGTAGTGCCTCGAGAATTTGAGAATCCGATGCTAGTCCGCTCACCTAGAATGGTCCGAAGAAAATTTTTATTCCTTCCGAGTGATCAATAATTTTTGTAGCGCCATTTCAATTCGAAAAGGGCAAAGTTCATTTCTCACCACTAGATCAGGCTTGTAATCCTCGTTTGTTGAATTAACGAGACTGTCGTCGTAACACGCGTCTGAATGTACCAGACCGAGAAACTCTAGATGTGGGTGAGCTTTTATAAAATCTTTCAGATCCGACGTATCGATTTCATCTTTGCCTTGAAATGTCAAAAATCCATTGAAATTTGAGGTCAACAGTATTACTTCGTACACTAATTATTCTAATTCCTCATCAATATCGACTTTTTGCAATTTCAAAGTCAAATTATGGTAGCACAATTTGGTAATATGGTAATATGTTCACGCAAAGCATATCTTCATGATTTGATGCATAAAATCCTCGGTAACTCTCATTTTCCGTGGATTGGTTAATGGCGAAAAAAATAATTACCTGAGATATCAAGGCTCGTCAGATGTGGCATGCAGTCGGGAGTTTTTAATAAACCCTCTATCTTCGATCTGACGGGAGCGAACATCTCAAACGCATGGGAATCCTTTTCATCGGAGATATCAAGAGTGCGAAGCTCGTTAAGCTCGACGAGCACGGATTCCAGGTTGCCATAGCCGCTAATCTTGAGATTGTACATCGCCAAACTTTTCAGACGATGTTTGCATTTAATCAACGGTGTTATATCGTCCACCCGAGTACATGAAATGTCGAGGTTCTCCAGCTCCACGAGATCTTCGACGACAATCTCCAGACCGTGTCTGTTGAATTCCGTGCCGGAAACGTTCAGCGTGTGGAGGGCTCGCAGTCTGCCCAGTGCCAGAAAAACGCATACCCTAAAAAATTGTCTTCTTGATTGGCTGAGTAGTCTTAACTAGTAATTGTGGTACTTTTTTCCCGGGGGGTGGGGGGGAAATACTTAGAGAAGTACTTTGTCATGATGAAATGCTCAAAATCGATTAATGTCTATTAAAAAAAAAACACCTTGGTAGTCGCAACCCGTTTCGAGTTTCGGAAAAATCAATTTCTGGAAAATGGGCTGAAACTTTTTCACCCCGTTCGGCCGGTGGAACGAAATTTCATCTATTCGTGTTTTTCTTTTTCTGGTTTCGAGAGCCGCGGTACTAGCTCGATATCAAGTATCGGAAAGAACAAATTTACGTGATAAATTATAGTGACAAGTGCGCGCATAACCGGTTAAATCCATGTGTGGCATTCCAATTAGAATATCGGGACGACGTTAAGGCGCGGCATACAGTTGAACTTTGTGGAAAATTAAAAGGACCTTGAACAATCGGTGAAACTGCTATTCGCCACGTTGAGCGATCGGAGGTTCCGTAAGCTCCAATCACCGAGGCACGCTATGAGATCGTTTATGGTAATCTTGAGACCATTCACTTCGAGATGGACAACTTTGTGTTGTTTCAGCACCTTGAGGCCTTTCATCGACAGATTGGAAGCGTCTTCGAGCCGCACGTTTCTGAAAAGCAAATGAAATGTTGCAATTTCATTCAACATCAATTTTCGGGGCAACCGATTCGTTCGTATCGCCCCATGCCTCTACATTATTCACAACTGCGAAAAATTCCCGTTGGAATCATTTAAAAAACTGCATGTCATTGAGTTTTTAAGTATAAACGAGATTCAGACTTTAATCGAGCTGTTTTCGAGTCGAACAGCGTTATGGTCAGATCAGAGAGAGCTTTCTTCTTGCAGAGGCTCGCCAGCAGCTGTTCTGAGATCTGGGCGGGCAGAAAAACATCGGGATCCTTGAAACTGAGCCGAGTAGCCGAACTCGTTGATCCGTTCGCACCTGGCGAATTGTTCGTCACTTGCAGTTTAGCAGCGACTTGTTCAAGCAACGATTCCTTCGGAAAGCCAAGAGAGCGTGATGGGCTTCCTGGCGAATTGGCATATTCGCACACCAGTCGTTCTTCTTTATGAAATCAAAGAAATAAGATTATACGAGTGAATTATCTTTACGACAGATTTTTTTTTAATTTAAAAAATATGATTTCAAAAATATATATTTTATATTAATTTGCAGCATTGGAATGGAACAGAAAATATTTTTTCTGTACATTATTTATTAAATCTTTCAAACCACCCCAATTTTCCGTGTCATGTTTAGTTGTTCCATGACAAACGAGAACCTTTTTCATTGTCCTGACAAACATAAAATTTGTATGATGAGCTCTGCTGAATAAAAACAGGATTTCGTTGCATTCTTACGATGCCCCAACGTCATTCCAAAAATAGTAATCTCAAATAAATTTCGTTCTCAATTCTCAGGTGGTGTCCATTTTCAATAAAAATTCGGGATTCTTAGATGGAGATAAATACTGATCAATTATCTCAGCTCAACCGAGTTCCTTCATTGTCTAGCGTTTTAAAAAATTTGCTATATAGTCCTTCAGCATTGCTGTAGATTTGCTTGTGTAACCAGTTCGAATTCTATCAAGTGGCCCTAATATTTGTTTTTCATAGTGATCTCTTTACTCGAAGTCATTCGGTTCTCAGTTTAGGGTTTTCATGACAAAAATCAGGAGCTTTACTGCATTTTGACATTGCAGTTGTCAGTGACACAAAAATTTGTTGCTCAAGTTCTTGGACACTTTGCTGTTATTTGACTAAGAAATAAATGATGGAATTAAAAGCTTTGCATGAAACTGCACGAAATGCTTTTAATTCATTGAACTGTAAAATATCGCAAATCGTCATTACCAACACTGATGGCATTTTCGGACGAAGGTCCGCCGTTGTCACCAGGATGGACTTCGCAGAGAGCGAGAACGTTGTCGCAAATGAAATCTAGGCACACTTCCTGCAAACTTCTCGGTGATTCAAACATTGTGAAATTAGCCTCTTTGGCTCACATCAACTTGAATAAGCAAATGAGTCTGTTGTTCCGTTGCTGCTTTCCTGTTATTGCATCTGGCTCTGGAGCCTCAATGCTTCATATTGCTGCGCAACGTTCTTAGCATCGCATTAGTTCATGTCGAAGCGCAACACTGTGGAAAAAAAAAAAGCAATTCTAAAGCCAAGTCTTCGGTGTTAAGACGATGAATCAGTTGCTTTCTCGCCACGAGAGTGCGAGAGAGACAGCGGCAATTTTCGAAAGTGAATATTTTCGAAACCGTTCCACCGATAAATAAAAACCCCTGACGGGGCATTTTTGCCATCGTCGTGGGTGAACTGACAGAGCTTTTTTCTGATTAGTCAAACGACAACTGAGAATTTTTATTTCGAAAATTCGAGGTGACTGATTCATCACTTCAAAGACTTTTGAGAATTGCCGCTAGATTTTTTCACCAGATCATCATTTTTATTCGTTGCGGTGAACAATTTCGGGAACAATTTCGAGCATTTCGGAAACATCGACATCGTAACGAAATTTTTTTAATTCAATGTTGATTACATAATAGTGCATACGAATTTATTCTAGAATAAAAAAAAGAGCAACAAACGTAATCGGAAGAATATAATCATAATATTGGAAACGTGCGAAAATGATAGAGTCAAACGTGAAACTATTGAATTTTCGAGAAAAATCCGTTGGTGATCGATGTTGAAGCGAATCGTGTGGCGACAATATTTTAGTTGATCCGTAGAGAAAGTTTTTTTAATGACAATAAAAAAACATGTCTTACCTCCGAAATAGGCACCATGATGATTCGCGACCAGCTGTCAAAACGACTTTGTGCATGGCCATACATTTCTCTCGTTGGCGACAATGACAAGTGCGAAAGACGATATCAGAAGGAAGAAAAAAAAAAGGAAAACTTCACTCCGTACTTTGCACAGTAACGAAACTAATTTTATGGGAAGAACATCTTTCCAGAACAATAAACAAGCACTTCCAATTGCGCACTTTATACATGAATATTCTCTGGCAGCGTATACAGCTGTGTATGTATATGTAAATTCGATCGAACACTAGATGTTAAGCCCGCTGTACACGACGCTTGTTTTGCTGCTAGATTGCTTGCGGGGTACTAGGATGGCTGCTCTGCTGGGAGCGCTAGAAAACGATCAAGCAAAACCATCACGAAAAATAGCACACGCTCTGTCACCAAAATCCAGCACGCGACCACGCTTCAGAGCCATCAGAGGCGCCACTTTCTGGCAGCGCTACCAGCCATCCTAGCACCCCGCATGCAATTTAGCAGCAAAACAAGCGTCGTGTACACCGGGCTTTAAGGGGATCTAGCAGACGCGTGAGTGCGAGAGAGACAAAAAAAAAGTAGATACACGTTTTTCTCAGAAATCCTTCGTATTTCGAGAAAAATAAAAGTTACACCTTCTTCTCTGGTGAAATGGGAACAACGTGTAACTAATAGTTTTCTTTAAATAATAAGTCTCGCGAAGAAAAACGTGTAGGGGGATTTTTACCGACCGAGCAAGTGATAGATCGTATCAACAGCAAAACGAGACGATTTTCACGTCAGTTACCGACAATAGGTAAAAAAGATGAAACGTACAAGGTCCAAGTCACGTACACTTGTTCGGTTCGTCATTCAAAATGTCAACAAGTGAGAGTCACGTCACGAGAGATTGAAGTTGTAAATAAGATACGTGTAATTTGTTAGTTAACTAGAATTTGCCATGACGACAGTGTGTGTTAAGGAAGGTAAAAGTTCCGCAGTCCATTTGGAACCAGATGAGCTACAGCAAGAAGCCAAAATCGTCAACGATGTCGTGATGAAATATGACCTAGACAAATGTGTCGAGTGGGTCAAAGCACGTGGTCTCGAAAGGGTAAGTTTGACATATCGAATTGAGATTGTTTTTGGCTCGATCAATTTTTCGCCCGTTCCAGCGACAACAAAAATGACAGTTTTTTTTCTCTAAACACTAAACTAGTAAGCGTTTTTTCGTGCTCCAGTGATTGAGGTTAGACAAGCCGCCATTCTTGTTTACCAGTCGATCACGTACCACGGTCTTACATACAGGTCTGGAAACTCTGCCGGATTTGTGGGGTCCCTTACTGAAGAAAATTTTTTAATGCAGTGGCCGCTAGAGGCGCAGCTATCTTAAAAGAGATGTAGGCAAAGTGCGGTGCGGGGGGGCCGGGGGCAGATTCGACATAACCTCTGTATTTTTTTTTCAAGTAATGCACGCTATAAATTTTTCTTTCAATCATTTTTTTAAAACTGCAGCAAATAAAATATGTACAAAAATAGTATGAGAATATTTATTATGTCAACATTGTCATGACATCTTTTGTTTATCAAAGTTTCCCTTTTGAGGTTATGTTATCTGGGGGCGAGATCCCAGCGCCGCGTCGTGGCAGTTTTTGGCGAATTGTTTCGTCAGTAAGGAACCTACCCCCACCACCTAATTTCTGGTCGAGTTTCCAGACCTGTATGTAAGACCGTGTCACGTACGCTCCAGATCGAATGAGTGGAATTTTTCACATCATGAAACTTTTGGACATGAGAAATGCAACAAGAATTGGATCATTCCGTGTTCAATTGTTATTGCATTTTTGTAAAAATACACATGAAAATCGATTTCATTTGTTCCAGGTTTGCCTCCAATTTCCAGACTCTTTGATATCAGATTCCGTTCGAGTTGCTCTCTATTTTGAGCAATGTCTCAACCAAAAAGTTTACATTCTCGGTGACACTACATGCGGCAGTTGTTGCGTCGACGAAATTGCTGCAAATCACATAAATGCCGACGCGATAATACACTTTGGGCATGCGTGTCTCAATCCAACATCTCGTCTCGAAGTCTTTCACGTGTTAGACAAACAGAGCATCGACGTCGATTCGTTGGTACAAACAGTTTCAGAATTTTTTGTCGATGCCACTAGGAAAATTCTGTTATTTTACGATGTCTCATACGCTCATGCGATCGGTGAGTTTTTTTCCTAATTTCTTTGAATTAAATATGACTCTGAAGTTTGCATCGTTGGAGTTGAACGAAAATCCTCTTCATTTTCGGTTAAAATAATTATCCAAATGCAGAATATAATTACGATGATCGAATGATCGATTTTTGCCACCCCGAAAAGCATGTTGGCCCAAAAAATTTGGATGACATTGAAAATTGATGGAATCATCAATAAAATGAAATATTTTTCGTTGCATTCCAACGTTGCAAACTTCAGCATCATGAATTATGACTCGTAATCTTTATTCATTTGAAAAAAAAAAATGTTAATATTTATATGCATGATAAATTTTTAGTTTTTACATATTTGAGCTCTCGGGATTTGGAAAATAATGAATTTTGTTGAAAAAGCTCCAAAACTCGAAAAATGCAATATTTTCGAATGTTTTTTGACTTAATGTATTTCAGAACAAATTCAGGAGTTGCTGCGATCGAAATATTCGATTTTATCAGTGACAAATTTGAGTTGCCGGTCCAACATTAATTTCACAAAGGCTCAGAGCACTTCAGAAGTTTTGATATCGGGTAGAACGTGGACTCTTGAGAACGGTTACAAAATCGAAGACTACGAAGCGTTGTACATCGGTAAAAATGACAAAACACTAGCCTCGTTGGCTCTCAGCATACCTGCGAAATTTTGGTACCACACACTTGGCGACGTTATCAAACGTTTCGACATCGTAACAAATCCATGGCTCAAAAGACGGAGATATCTCGTTGAAAAACTCAAAGACGCTCGCACAGTTGGAATAGTCGTTGCGACTCTGGGTATTCAAAATTATCTTGAATCTTTGAATTCGATCAAACGAGTTCTCAAGGAAAAGAACAAAAAATCGTATATATTCAGCGTGGGAAAGCCTAATCCGGCTAAACTCGCTAATTTTCCTGAGGTAATTTATTTTTCCATTCCCTCTCGCAACTCCTTCCCTCGGAGTCACAGAGGTGGAGCACATTTTAACAAAGTAGCGAAACTACACGAACAATTTTCGCTACATTTTTCATTTTTTATATTTTCCATTATTTTTCGATAAACAAGAAATTCTTGGATCGGAAATACTTCGCTATTTTCTTTCATTTTTTCTCCCGACGTTTGTTATCTCGAATGTTTGTGAAATCGAATCGAAAAAAAGCATCCAGCCTGTTTTTTTAACGATGAAAATTAAATTTTTACCCTCGACGTCGTTTTACAACTGATAAGTATTCAAAACAATGGATTGAGGTATTTTTCTCGCAGGTGGACGTTTTTGTGGTGATCGCCTGTCCGGAAAACGAGATTTTCGATTCGAAAGAATTTTACAAGCCGCTGTTAACGCCATTCGAAGTGGAGTTGGCATTTAATGCTTCGCGCAGTTCGTCAATGCACTATTGTCTCGATTTTAGGCAAATATTGCCAGGTGGTGCGAATTACGTTGAATTCGAAGCATCGAGCGAAGCTGATGTATCGTTGATAACGGGTGAGCTACGAAACTCGGAGAAACAAGTTTTTTGCGCCGATTCGATGAGTGCGTTGGCCCAGAAAGGATCGGGTGCAATGATGATCGGAAAAGCAGGTGCGAGTTACCTCAATGAAAGAACGTGGAAGGGGGTCGAACAAAGACTGGGCGAGGATGAAATAAAACCAGCGGAAAAAGGCCGGAGTGGCCTGCCAATAAGTTATGCTAACGAACCAATTAATAGATAATTATCGAGCAGAGAAAAATAAAAAGCAAAGCTTAATATACGCTAAAAAATTGAGACAAGTTTCGTTATTTATTCACCTTAGTGTAACGTTGTATAAAATGAAATTTAAACACATAGAGTTATTTTTTTCCATATGTACAAAACAAAAATATTCACAAGATTCTCGCAAGGATAAAACATGTACAATTGGTAAGTGGAATGATCGGCGTAAGAAGGTTTTCCCATCAATTTCATCCTGATAATACACCTTCTATTCTCAGTTCGGCTTTAGCTTCTTCTATTTGCTGTAAAAAGAAAAAAAACAATGGTCTTGTTTAAATGCACAAAAATACCAACTTACATAGCAATTATCCCGGCGCGTGTTTACTAAATTTTCGAGTGCACACTGTGCATTTTTCTCGGATTCCAAGAATTCTGCAAATATTATACAAATTTCACCTTTTTCTGCAGAATTTTCATTCGACCTTGTAATTCAAATTCTGATTCTAATGGCTCGTGGATTTTGAATGACTCATTGATTTAAGGAGATTGGCTACATCATACGACAATATAATAAGAATTCAATAAAATTTGGTGATAACATTCTTAAGCATCAAATACAATGACACAAATTTTTTCAAATTTTTTGTCTACATAGTTGGCGAATAATTCGAGTTTACAAAATGCAAAAGATTTACCTAAATATATCTGAATCCTATGTTCATGCATGTAAACTCTAGTGTTCGATTACTCGATAACTGTGTAGAAGAAAAATCTCAAAAAATTATGATTCTGAAGTTTGCATCGTTGGAACGCAACAAAATTCTTTTTTATATTTGACAAAAATAATTGGTCAAATGGAGAATTCAATTACGATGCTAAAATGTTCGATTTTTGCCACCCGAAAACATATCGGCTCAAAAAATTTGGATGACATTGAAAATTGAACGAATCAACAATAAAATAAAATATTTTTCGTTGCATTGCAACGTTGCAAATTTCAGTATCATAAAAAATTTGAATATTCATATTTAATACGAAAGAATATCTTCACCAAATTTCATTAAATTCTTATCATTTTGAACTTTCCTATGCTTTTAACATGGCAAAACATTGTTGTGTGTAGCCACCCTCCTCAAAGTATCTACAACATGGCCCAGCAGCTGCCGAATTCAAAAATTGAAGCGTAGCCAAAGCCACACGCCGGGTTGAAAAAAATCTTACAGTAAAGACAGAATTTTTCATATATACAGAAATCCTGTGGTTTTTTGGTTCGGGCTCAAGCTGCTCGGATCACGGAGTGTATTTCTAGTCATTGATACTTGGAAATTTATTTGGAAGATGATGATGGGAAATTGCCTTTAAGCAAAAATTCCATACTTTTCGGGGGAAATATCGTGAGAATGGTTTTCTTACCCTCTGAAGTTCTTTGGCTGCATCTTCACAATCGTTGAAAGTGAATACTCTGTAGAGAACAACGGCAGCAGCATACAGACCGAAAAGGAACAACAAGATGACAGGAAACGCTAGGATTAGAAATCTCGATCCTTCGGTTAGATCAGAGCTGGTTAGAACTGCAATCCAAACACCGAAAAAGGTGCCACCGCATATTAACCATTCCATTAATTTCGTCATCTGTGCATGAACGGAATTATGCATTATTTTGTCGTATCTTTTTTAATCCAAGTGTTTTAATTAATTGGAAAGGACACTCGAATGCCTTGGTCTGGAACGTGTACCTTGTATTTGTTTACGTGTCAGTCACAATGCTGTGACAATTATCGAATTATTTTCTACTTTTCACGACTTTTCTAACCTAAAAATTGGACCCGGCTCCGAAGACGTGCGCTCGACGCGATGCGCAATTCGCGGGACAACACGAACTACCATTGGCCAATGAAAATTCTCTTTTTCGCGGGTTATATGAAAGTTATTGCTTCGCATGATTTGGAACGGAAAGCGATTATGCTAGACGAAACTAAGAAACTGGCAGAGCTATATTTTACCTTTGACCTCTGGACGGTCTGTTTCGCATTTGTTCTCGATTTTTTTCGTGACAGATGGAGAGGTTTGTTTCAGAATATTTATCAGCAAAAATGAACAAGTTGAAAGATAGCAATAAGTTAGGAGGGTTTTTTGAATTTTCGTCCAGTTTTATTCTTCATAAGTCTAAACATGCGTAATGATTCACGTGTGATAACCTGTTGAATACATGGACACGTTTTGTCTCGATCGACATTTTTTTCAAACATATCTAAACAAAAACCTGACCCGCCAGATGGAATTTAATTTTAAAAAATCGTTCGAAAACGTTCGAAACAGTGCATGCGAACGTTCCTAACTCTGAACGTACGAAACTCCGAACGTTCAAAACTCCGAACGCTCGAAACAGCGAACGTTCGAAACTCCGAACGCTCGAAACAGCGAACGTTCGAAACTCCGAACGCTCGAAACAGCGAACGTTCGAAAAAGCAAACGCTCGTCACAGCGAAGGCTCAAAACAGCGAACGTTCGACACAGTGAATTTTTATCACTCTCTCATACATTCCATTCCGTGAATGGAGTAAATATATAAATATTGAACTGATCTGCGTAAAATATAGCAAAAACGAGCAGTTCTTTTAATGAGAACTAAAAATAATAACATGAATAATCCGAAGTAAACTTTGTTGAATGGACGAAAATTAGAAGTACAGAACAGCGAGCGTTCGAAATAGCAAACGTTCGAAACTCCGAACGGGCGAAACAGCGAAGGCTCGAAACAGCGAACGGTCAGAATAGCGAAGGCTCGGAACTCCGAACGGTCGAAACAGCGAACGCTCGTCACAGCGAAGCCTCGAAACGGCGAACGTTCGACATAGTGATTCTTCATCATTCGTCACACATTCGATTCCGTAAATGTAGTAAATATAGTAAAACTAGCCTGGGTACACGCCGCTTCGCTGGGCACACAATAATATTACACACAAATTTCCACATCACACATTCTATTATGATTTTCGTCTATTTATGATTTTTTCATTGGGGTCTATTTATGATTTTTTCATTGGGGTCTATTTATCATTTTTTCATTGGGGTCTATATATGATTTTTTCATTGGGGTCTATATATGATTTTTTCATTGGGGTCTATATGTGATTTTTTCATTGGGGTCCATATATGATTTTTTCATTGGGGTCTACAAACATTTGTACGATGATATCTTCAGTGGTCTAGGGTGTCCGAACGCTCGAAACAGCGAAGGTTCGAATCTCCGAACGCTTGAAACAGCGAACGTTCGAAACTCCGAACGGTCAAAATAGCGAACGTTCGAAACAGCGAAGGCTCGAAACTCCGAACGGGCGAAACAGCGAACGCTCGTCACAGCGAAGGTACGAAACAGCAAAGGCTCGAAACTCCGAACGAGCGAGACAGCGAACGTTCGAAACAGCGAAGGCTTGAAACAGCGAACGGTCAGAATAGCGAAGGCTCGAAACTCCGAACGGTCGAAACAGCGAAGCCTCAAAACGGCGAAGGTTCGACACAGTGAATCTTCATCACTAGTCACACATTCCATTCCGTAAATGTAGTAAATATAGTAAAATAAATATTGAACTGATTTATTTAAAATATAGCAAAAATATAATATGAATAATTCGAAAGTAAACTTTGTTGAATGGACGAAAATTAGGAGTACATAACAGCGAGCATTCGAAATAGCAAACGTTCGAAACTGCGAACGGTTGAAATAGCGAACGGGCGAAATAGCGAACGCTCGTCAAAGCGAAGTCTCGAAACAGCGAACGTTCGAAACTCCGAACGGTCGAAATAGCGAACGGTCAAAACAGCGAACGTTCGAAACAGTGAAGGCTCGAAACTCCGAACGGGCGAAACAGCGAAGGCTCGAAACAGCGAACGTTCGATACAGTGAATCTTCATCACTCGTCACACATTCCATTCCGTAAATGTAGTAAAGATACGGAAATAAATATTGAACTGAGTTATTTGAATTAATATGAATAAACCGAAAGTAAACTTTGTCGAATGGACGAAAATTAGAAGTACAGAACAGCGAGAATTCGAAATAGCAAACGTTCGAAACTGCGAACGCTCGAAACAGCGAACGTTCCAAAATCCGAACGCTCGAGACAGCGAACGTTCGAAACTCCGAACGCTCAAAACAGCGAACGTTCGAAACTCCGAACGGTCAAAATAGCGAACGTTCGAAACAGCGAAGGCTCGAAACTCCGAACGGGCGAAACAGCGAACGCTCGTCACAGCGAATGTACGAAACAGCAAAGGCTCGAAACTCCGAACGAGCGAGACAGCGAACGTTCGAAACAGCGAAGGCTTGAAACAGTGAACGGTCAGAATAGCGAAGGCTCGAAACTCCGAACGGTCGAAAAAGCGAAGCCTCGAAACGGCGAACGTTCGACACAGTGAATCTTCATCACAGTCACACATTCCATTCCGTAAATGTAGTAAAGATACGAAAATAAATATTGAACTGAGTTATTTGAAATAATATGAATAATCCGAAAGTAAATTTTGTCGAATGGGCGAAAATTAGAAGTACAGAACAGCGAGCATTCGAAATAGCAAACGTTCGAAACTGCGAACGCTCGAAACAGCGAACGTTCGAAAATCCGAACGCTCGAAACAGCGAACGTTCGAAACTCCGAACGCTTGCATGAAACAGCGAACGTTCGAAACTCCGAACGCTTGAAACAGCGAACGTTCGAAACTCCGAACGGTCGAAATAGCGAACGGTCAAAATAGTGAACGTTCGAAACAGCGAAGGCTCGAAACAGCGAACGGTCAGAATAGCGAAGGCTCGAAACTCCGAACGGTCGAAACAGCGAACGCTCGTCACAGCGAAGCCTCGAAACAGCGAACGTTCGACACAGTGAATCTTCATCACTCCCCACACATTCCATTCCGTAAATGTAGTAAATATAGTAAAATAAATATTGAACTGATTTATTTAGCAATATAGCAAAAATAATATGAATAATCCGAAAGTAAACTTTGTTGAATGGACGAAAATTACAAGTACAGAACAGCGAGCATTCGAAAAAGCAAACGTTCGAAACTGTGAACGCTCGAAACAGCGAACGTTCGAATCTCCGAACGCTTGAAACAGCGAACGTTCGAAACTCCGAACGGTCAAAAAAGCGAACGTTCGAAACAGCGAAGGCTCGAAACTCCGAACGGGCGAAACAGCGAACGCTCGTCAGAGCGAAGGTACGAAACAGCGAAGGCTCGAAACTCCGAATGAGCGAGACAGCGAACGGGCGAAACAGCGAACGTTCGAAACTCCGAACGGGCGAAACAGCGAACGTTCGAAACTCCGAACGGTCGAAATAGCGAACGGCCAAAACAGCGAACGTTCGAAATAGCGAACGCTCGAACCTCCGAACGCACGAAATAGCGAACGGTCAAAACAGCGAGCGCTCGTCACAACGAAGGCTCGAAACTCCGAACGAGCGAGACAGCGAACGTTCGAAACAGTGAATGACGACGAATGTGCGTCACTTGTCACAGCGACGGGTCCAAACAGCGAACGTCGAAATTGTGAAAGCATCGCTGCATGGTGTTTCGCCATCCACATATCTCATTTTCGTAGAAATATATTCGAAATTCTGTGTATTCAAAAAAATTGACAATACCAGAATTTGGCGACTCGAATGCATAGTAGTTGAACTTTATCGCAATTTTGTCATCGAGCATTTTTTATTATGTCAAAATTTCGATTGCTCTGATGAGCAATCGAAAAGATCGATGAAATGCACATCGCGCGTGAGAGAATAGAATTTTAAATACGCTTTTGCAAATGATTCATCGTTATCCTTGCCGATAAAAAACAATTATGCAAGTCTAACGTGTAAAAAGTATTGACATCAATCCTACCTGGAATCTTATTTCCAAAAAAATGAAAAAATTCCAAGTTTGTATTTCGAAAAACGTTGGGATTGCCGCCACGTCCGGTGAAATGCTAACCTCAAATTACGAAAACCAGTTTGACACATAGACCGACGGAATCGGTCAAAACAAACAAAATATTCTTCAAAACAAAAAATATTCCGCGTGTAAAAACAATGTTTTCGTTTCGAACAACTGTAAACCCTGTAACAATCGTTCATAATTCCAAATAAAATGATTTCCAATTCTCCGACGTAGATGCAGAATGTTTATCGAAAACGTGATTATTTACAAAGTGGTTTTATCTTGTACACACAACATGGAAACGATGATACTGCGATGTCTGACTGAAAATGTATCGAAATAGTTACCAATCGATGTTGTTGCCGGGAAAATCTCAAATATTTCGTCATGAAAAGTGCTGAACATTTCATAAGTCTGATTACCGTGGCCAGTGCTAAAAAGTTGGCTACGCTGCTGGTAGTCTGTTTCATTTTTTATCATGGCATAATACACCTAATCTACGGTAAATCTCGTTAGACTAATTAATTTCTATGCACGATAATTAATCGAAAACACAAAAATTGACTGTCGTTTTTGGAGTGAAATTTGGTTTCTCGACTCTTTACAATTATCATTAAAAAATCATTCGCTTCTATTGAAATTTTGATTTTCTTAGGCAGCGATTCGTGTAAACGGTTGTTACAAGAAGGTCGCTACAAAGGAGACAAGGAATGGCAGCCGTACGGCTGTATGATGCACCATTACACCCAAACGTATGGAAAAACAAAACCAGCGTATATTCAAAAAATCATATTTTCCGAGGCATCCGGACGAAAATTGTGCAAGCAAAAAGCTGTTCATTCTACGCAAACTAAAATCTCTGAGTTTTTGATATTTTTACGATTCCGATGCATGAAAATGCTTCCTGCTAAAATGCTAGTTTTGGGAAAAACGAATTTTTCAAATGACTGAAGTTTGCATCGTTGGAATGCAACGAAATTCTTTTTTATTTCTGGCCAAACTAATTATTCGAGTGCAGAATCGATTTTTGTCACCCGAAAAACATATCGGCTTGAAAAATTTGGATGACATTGAAAATTGAACGAATCGTCAATGAAATCAAATTTTTTTCGTTGCATTCCAACGTTGCAAACTTCGGCATCATTTTTTTCAACGAAATTCCACAAGATTATAAAATTGAATTTCAAGCGTTGCATTGTCACAGGAAAATTTTATGATTTTGAATCGATGGAGGAATGATGAAGTTCGCATCGTTGGAATGCAACGAAATTCTGTTTTACCTTCAACAAAGCTCAGAATTATTATTCAATATTTGGCCTGGCCAATAAAACGATCGTCTCTCGAGTCCGAAAAACTCAATCGATACGAAAAATACTAATGATTTGAAAAATTCAATAAATAATCAATAGAAACAATATTTTTCGTTGGATCTAAACGTTGCAAACTTCAGAGTGATATCAATGGAAAATGTACAAACAGAATCACTTTTGTACTTGAACTTTTCATTGCAATCGATTTTTTTGCTTTTTTTTCAAGGGACAGTCGAAGATGCATGCGATATTTGGCTTTCATGGGCCACAGAAACCACTTTGTCTTCAGTGGAGATGCAAGAGTCCGTCAACTCTACAAATCCTTTGTTTCCCAGTTCGTGGTCGATGGAAAGGCTTCCGATTTCGCTGATTTACCCACCCGTTCAGATCTCAACTTCAACGACGCACAGCTTAGACTTAATGTACAATTTCTTTGGAGGCCTAGACTGGATGATTCGATGATCGAAGATTTTCGGAGTTGGATGGTACAAGAAACAACTTTTTATCAATTTTTTTTTGAGTCTTTCCAGTGCAGAAAAGTGCATCTTGGATCAATCTGACCCAGGACGTCTTGAAATTCGTTTTTTTTTCTTTTAAATCTGCATTTTTGCATTTTTTTCCTGCAGAGACGTTTTTTGTAGTAAAATTCTTCATATTTAATGGCCCTAAATCAATTTTTTGCACTCGAAGTGTTAATTCCACAATTTCACTTGCCATGAATTTGGATATTGCTGTAAATTCTTTTGAGCTTCGTAATTTTTTAGTATTTATCAAATCACCAAAGTTCTGCTTTAAATTTTGAGGGACCTGCTTTTCTGAAACGTTCTAGAATCTCGAAGCTCTTTGCTTCGAGGCTCGAGGCTTTTAGAGGAACGTCCTCGGTGCAGTTGCTTGGATTCGCAAGTTTTTTTATTCGTTCATAGGATAATAGTTTTTGTGTTGAACGTTAACTAGACGGGAAAGGCGCCGAGCATGGTCGTTGCCGGTTGCGGAGTCGAGGACATTCAAGCCTACAATGCGAGTGATTCACAATTGTATGCCGAATACAGTACAGGCCTCGTACGATTGGTGCAACCGGCTGATGAGTTGGTGAAAAAATCGGGCCGGTTTTTGTGGATGGTACAAGATCCCATAGTCAAGGAAATTTTACCAGCTCATCTTTCAGGCATAGAGAACAGGCAGATAAACGTGTGCAACAAAGCTGCTAAAGAGGTGAAGATAAAAAAAAAAGTTGAAGCTTTAAAATGTCGTAATCGAGTCTCGAAATAGTCAAAAATCCTTGAAACGATTTTTTTCCAAAGATTTTCGACGATTTCGACATTGGAAATTTGTTCTCAATCCAGTTGAAACGTCGATCTATAATTTTGATAAATCATATTTAAAGAAAACTGTGATTGGGAAAATCTTTTTTTTTAATCGTCTCAGATTCTATCGCACAGCGGAGCACAACTCTGGGAAAGCAGTCGTTTAATTGGGAGTGGAGTTATGGAACAAAGTCCCGATGGGTATCTTGCTAGTCCCTTGTCGCTACGTCACAAAGTTCAGATATTGTTGAATACGCATTGTAACGATCATATGAACTTTGACGATGGCAGTTGTTGCAGTTATCCAGAGTCGGCGACGACCCTACAACTTTTGACTCTGTCGGCTCTAGCAATCTGGTAAATCTTTTCGTTGCTTTTAGAGAACTGAAAAAAATGAGAATGCACTAATAGACTAATTGTTTCTGAGCTTTTGCTTCACAACAACGCTGCCATGTTGAAAGCATGGGAAAGTTCGAAATGATTAGAATTTAATGAAATTTGGTGAAGATATTCTTTAGTATTAAATATGAATATTCAAATTTTTTATGATACCGAATTTTGCAACGTTGGAATGCAACGAAAAATATTTTATTTTATTGTTGATTCGTTCAATTTTCAATGTCATCTAAATTTTTCGAGCCAATATGTTTTCCGGTGGCAAAAATCGATCATTTTATCATCGTAATTGAATTCTCCATTTAAATAATTATTTTTGCCGAATATAAAAAAGAATTTCGTTGCGTTCCAACGATCCAAACTTCAGAATCATGATTTTTTGAGATTTTTCTTCTACACAGTTATCGAGTAATCGAACACTAGAGTTTACATGCATAAGCACAGGATTCAGATATATTTAGGTAAATCTTTTGCATTTTGTAAACTCGAATTATTCGCCAACTATGTAGAAAAAAAATTTGAAAAAATTTGTGTCATTGCATTTGAAGCTTAAGAATGTTATGACCAAATTTTATTGAATCTTATTATATTGTCGTATGATGTAGCCAATCTCCTTAAATCAATGAGTCATTCAAAATCCATGAGCCATTGGAATCAGCTTTTGAATTACAAGATCGAATGAAAATTATAATATTTGCAGCATAGCGATGGGTGCGAGTATCTGGCTGTATAGGAAACCGTGCAATCAACGTCCAGACGTGGCGTATTCGCGAATGGCATCCGACGACATCGAAGAGCCCGAGGAATCGAGCACGACCGAAGTTTCAACGTCCGAGGCGAGTCCTACGCAAGATTTTTACACGTTGATGACTTCGTTGGCGCTGCTCTCGACGATACTCGCATATTTTTACCTTTGCGATCGTACGAATTTCTTCATGAAAGAAAACAAGTATTACAGCGAGTTCAGTTTCTGGTTGCCTCTCGGTTACATTCTCGCACTGGGACTCTTTTTCACGGAGGATTGTGAGCGTGGACCGCGAGCACTGAATCGAGAACAGACCGACGAATGGCGTGGACTCATGCAAGCCGTTGTACTAATTTATCACGTTACTGGAGCGAGCAACGTATTGCCGATTTACATGCACCTTCGCCTCATAAATTCTGCCTATTTATTCCTATCCGGATATGGACACTTTTGCTACTTCTGGCAAACCGGTGACGTCTCGCTTGTACGATTCGCGAGGGTAAGTCGAGCCGCGAGAACGGGGATTAGCCGTAGCATGTAAAATAAACATCAACACTCGATTTCTTATAAATCTCCAGTCAATTATCCACGCGAAAGAAAATTTATGACCCGAAGCGACTCTCAACGACTGAGGAAAGGATTTTATGTTGCAGGTTCTCTTCAGATTAAATCTGCTCACAGTCACGCTGTGTCTTTGTATGAATCGACCATATCAATTTTACCACTTTGTCCCTCTCGTCTCATTCTGGTTTCTCGTCGTTTACATCCTGGCTTGGCTACCGCCACGAGTACATTCGGGAAGTCTTGCAGAACACGGTCCACGAGCTTTACTTTACTTGGCACTGAAGCTCTTGGGGCTTGTATCGGTGATAACGATTCTGTACATGTCCGAGGTAATTTATACTCTCGAAACTCCCTTTTTATAATCAAAAATTCGATCATGTTTTCATTGTTGTTGGTATTTTTAAACATAATCCTGTAATGAGGTTTTTTCTTCGTGTTTTAGGTTTTTTTCGAAAAAGTCTTTGTAACAAGACCCTGGAAAGCTTTGTTCGTCACAACGGACGATGATATTCGTGAGTGGTGGTCACGCTGGCGTGTCGATCGCTACAGCGTTGCGTTTGGTGTCGCATTTGGCGCTGCGCTTTTGGCACTCCAGAGAATCGATCACGTTCCCGGTAGCGCTCTCGCACCGTTTCTGGCTCTTGTTTCACTCGCGGCTTACACCACTTTTACGATTCTATGCTTTTCTGTTTCTGAATGCGAGGAAATTCACTCTTACGTCGTTTTCATACCGGTAAATCTGCGTTTATTATTTTCCTGCTTGATGGGACAAGAATTTAGCACGCGTTTCTAAACTTTGATCAAGAAAAATCGTAAAACCGTTTGTAGTTTTTTTTTCTTCAATCTTGTTGCTTTCCGTTCTGAAAAAACGAATTTCTCGTCTTTTGTGTTTTGGTAACTCGTTCTTTTTCCATCGCCTAGATCGTCGGATACATCGTGCTCAGAAATGCTTCTCTAGCACTTCGCGGCAAACATTCCGTCCTTTTAGCAGGCCTTGGACGAATCAGTCTCGAAACCCTCGTCAGCCAAGGACACGTTTGGCTCGCTGCCGATTCTCATGGAGTTCTCGTCCTTCTGCCTCGCTTTCCTGTTCTCAATCTTCTCGTCACATCCTTCATTTTCATCTGCGCAAGTCACGAGGTACAGTTTTTCGCAGCCCATCAATTTTTTGTACATTCGATAAAAAAAAACCTGCTCATTTTTCTTCGAAACAATTGAGTTTTCGAGAAAATTTCAAGACCGACTTAAGTTCTCATTTGATCAACAAAAATATCGTTTCAGTTAATATAAACCTTCCTGCAGCTCAGGACACGATTCGATGAATTCTCAACTGATTTTAGTTTCCAGTACAAAGCGAATCTTTGAAGAAAAAAAAATTAACCGGATCGAAAAGATTTTTTTTGACCCTTCGAGTGCACACTGGGTCATTTTGACCTCGACAATTTTCTGTCACTGATTATTTGCCATGGAATATGGATAATTTACTAGAAAAGAACGTCCCTAGAAAAAAAAAAACTAAAAATGCATATTTATCGGAATTCAACGATTTGAAAATCGTTGTCGAATAATTTATAAAAATTAAATAATTCTCGAAGCTTCGCGTGCAACGAGGCGAGTCGAATATTTGCATTTCAATGAAAATAACAAATTACTATTGCGATTTATATTTCAGATTCACAGACTAACGCACATATTAGCGCCATACGCGGTGCCGAACGACTGGAGATTGGTGGCGCGGAATTTGCTCCTCTTCATTGCGGTCCTCGTACCAATAGGTATTCACGACGGGATGTTTTGATCTGAATAACTCTTCGGGACGTTTCAACTGGAGCGCCCAAAGAGCATCGGAGCGCGGAGACAATATCGCCGATAAGTAATTCTGTATATTTATTTATTTATTTATTTATTCAATATATACAAAAGGCGCGAGAGCAAGTTAGCAGAATGTGAATATTTCTTGGCAGCGTATAATGGCCACTTGGCACTCGAAAATGAATCAGCGCTACCATTCCGCTTGAGTTTGCACTCTCAACCGGCCATGAATAGAAAAGAATGCGAAAAGGTACGGCGCAAAAATTAACATCGACAAAATGTACGCAGTTTTTTCATAGAACATTATTTTTCGCGATTATCTCTAAAGATAATCCAATTTTTTAGTTTGCGCTTCGACAACTCGAGGCCAGTTAAAAATTTTTTAGCCGTGGGCACAAATGGTAGACGAAGGGCTAAAAATCTTGCTGTTACTTTTTTACGCCAAGATTTGGGTTCGGAGCAACGAGAACAAAATATCAAGTTCGTTATGATTTTCAAAAATCGCTAAATGTAGCGAGACAAAGAGTTTTGAGGCGGTGATAAAAGAACAAGGTGAATAAATGACCAAACGGCTTGTACAAATTTCCCGTATTTTTATCGTTTTTCATTATTTTGTTTATAAGTTACTCAGGTGCAAAGTGATACGTCTTGATGTACAAAAATATTGAGAATAAACGAATATTCGTAGGAATCTTAGGAAATATTTATTCTTTCTATACTGTACAGATGTTTCATACAGAAACGATAGACTTGCAACGGTAAAAATGTAAAAACGCGTTTCCTGCCCGCAGAAATCGTGATTTGTTGTTTTTTCGTCCGGTCGAGTTTGAGTTGGTATTCGAGCGAGCACTTTCAACGATTTAACTGCTCGATTTTCGCTCCAATACGTTCGTCTTTGGACATGAGAGAAAAATGGACATTTTTTTCTCAATAAAAATTCATTTCAGACTCTTTGGTTTGTCGTGCTTCACTTGACTCGTGTACACGTCGTATCCCAATGATATTGTGTTGTCATACAAAACTCTGTATTTCGTGGGTAATATATAAAAATTAATCAATTGAGCCGGCGGCCAGACTACCCATTCGGCAATATATAATCTATGAGCTTTCTCTCGTATTTCTTCCTTGAGTTCCGACCAATTACTTTTCTCGAGAATTCCTAGTGTTATAAAAAACATGGCGATGCACAACGGCGAACAAATCAACTGGTCAATTATGACCTTTTTCACCACAATACCGACCGTCCGTCCTGGCAATCTTCTGTCCAGGTAACGATACCAATGATGACAAATTATTCCTACCGACATGCCCGATATCGCCATGTTTCTCGTCCGGTTAGGACACCATCGTTCCCACTCACCCTGAAAATTTCAGATCCTCTTAATACATTCTTGACTCTACAGCATTTTTTTTGCCCAGTAATTATTCAAACTGTGAAATTTAGTCAGCGTTCTCGTTCATCAACTTTAGATTCATGAGATCAAACTTTCAGACAAAAACGTCTTCATAACATGATGCTGAAGTTTGCAACGTTGGAATGCGACGAAAAATATTTAATATTATTGATGATTCGTTCAATTTTCAATGTCATCCACATTTTTCGAGCCAATATGCTTTTCGAGTGGCAGAAATCGATTATTTAGTCATCGTAATAACATTCTGCACTTGAATAATGACTTTTGCCAAAAATAAAAAAGAATTCCGCTGCATCCCAACGATGCAAACTTCAGAGTCATCTTCATAACGTGTTCCTGGCATCACACAATGATGTTTTATTTTTTCTTTCATTGGAATTATTATGCTGAACATTGTGGGATGGCAACTCCATAGCATTCTATGACCTTGCAAAGACTTTGCAAAAACTTGCTTGACCTTGCTAGACTTTGCAAAAACTACAGAAATACACGGAGAGAATACTACATTTAAAATTACTATGTTATTATAGTTCCCTGGTACCATGTTGTCCCTCCAAGAAATGTTAGCAAAGCCATAGTAAATTTCCATCAGAAAAAGGCCGAAAAATTTCATTATTTCCGCGATTTTGATACAAAAAGAATCAAAAACTACTGTTTTTGCTCAAATTTCTGAGCGATGACTTGGTATCAGGGAACTATAATAGCGTAGTAAATTTTGATGTAAAATTCTCTCCGTGTAAAGATTTTCACTGAAAAGTGTAGGGTGAAAATATCTCTATAGCATTTTAGTGAAATTTTTCCCTTGCAAACATGAAGTTGATCTGGAATCATGACATATTCTGATACTAACATCTGACATCGTAATGCATTGACTGTGAAGTCATTTAACCATAAACTTTCGTTTATTTATAAGTTGAAATAGAAGGAAACTCTTCCCCAGTATGCCAGAAGAAATCTAAATCGCTAGCTTTCCTATATTCTAGATTCTACTATCATTTCCGGTCTTGAATGACGCACGGTAACTCTAGCATGTTTTAAAATGTGGAAATTTGCTCGATGAGATGACTCTGGAGTTTGCATCGTTGGAATGCCTCGAAAGTCTTTTCTATCTTTGGCAAAAGTAATTATTCAAGTGCAGATAATTACGATGATAAAATAATCGATTTTTGCCACCCGAAAAGCATGTCGGCTCGAAAAATTTGGATGACATGGAAAATTGAACGAATCATCGATAAAATCAAATATTTTTCGTTGCGTTCCAACGATGCAAACTTGAGCATCATTCGATTAACCAAAATTCGGTAAAAAAACGTTCCTAAAGTCACTGCGTAAAGGCGTGGGCGGTCGAAGGGTTTTTGCGATAAAGAATTGTTGTAGAAATTTCATCGACTATGAAAAATAGTTGATACCGTTTGCGTGCGATACTTTTGGAAATTTTGAGCCTGATTCTAATGGAATTGTTTCAAGATCTTTTCTCAACGGTACAATCGACATTCAGGCATGTCGATGCGATAACATACCTTAAGAATTTCATAATGTTGTTCCAGGATATCGCCGACAGCGGACAAAGATATGGATATTCCGATATTGGTGTAAAAAAGATTTTTTGGTGAGAATAATTGTTCTTTAATAACGATGGCTCTTGTAACAAATAATCCCATGCCCCGTGCGATGTTCATTTTCTGCAAAGTGACGTGAGATTCTTGTTCAACGATGGGATTGAAAAAATGAGAGGTTGCTTCATATTTTTCACGGGTTTATCACAGAGCAGGAGCGAAATCATCGGGCGAGAGGTCGAAAGGTTAACCTTTCGGAAACCTCGAGCCACGTACGTGTTGAATTTTTTATTCGATCAAGGATCGACAAGTTTAACATATTTTTTTCAACAATTCCATAAAAGTCGCGGCGGGTTCAGCATTTGAAATTAACAGGCCGAATACGTACCAGAAAATTGAATGAAAAAAAAAAACAAAATCTACGTGCGCGCACGATTCACACTATTTCCGCGGACGAAAAGTCGGCGGAATTAACAGTACGTCATAGCGATTATGTATTGACACTACGACTCGAAATTTGTATCATCTATGAAACGATATGTCAAAAAATCTCATACTTATATAAATTATGTCGTTTAAAAACTAAAAATAAATACATCGAAATTCTGTACAATATTTTAAGGTTAGGATAGCGACGAGCTACGTCGACAACAGACGTCGCTGCACTCGCTGCCGCTGCCGCGTCTCTTGAAATAATTTTCGAAATCATGTATCAAGGGTTTCATTATAAATTTCGTAATCAATTCTACCCGTATAAATCTTCCCAGAATTGTTTTGATACTGAAGTAGTTTTGCAATTTCAATATTTATTTTCTGTCAATTTGATCTGCATTATTACAAAGAAAAAGTGTCCATTTATTTCATTGGACACGTCTTCGTACAAAAGGTACGAACCAATCGGAGTTCAAGCCCGCAAAACCGCAAAGAAGCCGCATGCCGCATAATCACGGTCTTGTATATAAGACCGTGCGCATAATGCGCCGCTGACACGAGACTGCTGACAGTCCAACAGTGGACGGGCTTGTATATCCAAAGTTGGAGCGAGTTGGTTGAGAGGTTAGGAAATCGAAATGAAACTGGCGGGTGGCGAAACGGCGAGTGGAGCGGTGGCTGTCAAATTGCGACCGATTAGGATGATTGCTGCTCGAAAAATGATGTGACGATCGACAAACCCCGCGCAAAAATGCAACACAAAAAAGAGAGGACCGTTTTCTATCTGCTATTGAATGTATTGTTCTCGATCGCAATCGTTCTCCTGAACAAATGGCTGTACGTACACACGGGATTTCCGAACGTGACTCTGACGATGATACATTTCGTCGTGACATTCGTCGGTCTCGTGATTTGCGAGAAATTTGATATTTTTTGCATCAAAGACGTGGCTATCGGAGAAATGATTGTTATAGCAATGACATTTTGTGGTTTCGTTGTGTTGACCAATCTGAGCCTCGCTCACAACACGGTCGGTACTTATCAGGTCGCTAAAATGCTCACCACCCCTTGTGTCATCCTCATACAAATCTTGTTTTACAATAAACACTTTAGTAACCTTGTCAAATTGACCTTACTGCCTATCGTCGTCGGAGTTTTCATCAACTTTTACTACGATCTTCGATTCAACCTCCTCGGAACACTTTACGCTACTTTCGGAGTTCTCGTCACCTCGCTCTACCAAGTTGTGAGTTTATTTCGATCACGCAACCTTTTTCCCCCTCCCCCGAACCTTTTTCAATGTTTTTTCTCACGCAGTGGGTCAACAGGAAACAAAAAGAATTCCAAATGAATCCGATGCAACTATTGTACTATCAGGCTCCGCTTTCGGCCGCGATGCTCCTCCCGTTAATACCAATATTCGAGCCCCTCGGTGAAACTTTTTTCCACAAATGGACTCTTGCCGACATGGTAAGTTTTTTCTTTGCCCCAATGAGCCTGAAGTTTGCATCGACGCAATGCCACGAAATTTTGAAAAAATTCAACCCCCTGGACGAGGGTATTTTGGAACGAATTTTTTTTTCTTTTAAAATTTTTTCCTTGCCTTTTTCGGACCTTACGACTCGATTCGTCAAATAAAAAAGTGACGAATGATTTTTTTTTTTCCATTTCGTGGCATTGCGTCGATGCAAATTTCAGGCTCATTTTGCCCCAAACCGTCGTTGGACGCTCGAACGAATCTCTCGCCGCCGAGGAATTAATTAAATTCCATTTCAGACTATGATATTGTTATCGAGCGTCGTCGCGTTTTTCGTTAATCTCACCTCCTACTGGATCATAGGACACACTTCTCCGTTAACTTACAACATGCTGGGACACTGTAAATTCTGCCTTCTCTTGCTCGGTGGATCCATCGTGTTCCAAGAATCTCTCGACCTCAATCAAGCCATCGGCATAAGCTTGACCATGATCGGAATTCTGCTGTACGCTCGCGTCAAAGTACGTTTGCTCTTGCTCGCTCGAGGATCATTATTTATTACTTTTAATGGATTCTCGTAATTGTACTTTTGTTTTTTGACGACTTTTTATAGATGAGGGACAATCGACGTGCAGCTGCCACGGCAACTCTCGAATCCCGTGCGGTCGAGGCGAACAAAGCATCTTATGCCATTTGAATCGAAGCGTGTCGCACGCTCGAACAATTATCTCCCTTGTTTCAATCACGCTTGTAAATAATAACCACAACTTTTATTCTTTAAAAACATTCCTCTGCAAAACACATTATTTATCACACACGGACTGCGACCCCGTGGATTTTATCGCGCGATTGCATTCGATTTGGTCGTTGGCATATCGTACAGCCTCGGCTAAAACTGTCATTTTCGCTGCGACTTTTCTTCCCGAAGAGAGAGCGAAAAAAAAACAGTAAAGATTTGTATTTTCAGATTCTTTTAGAAACAATCAAATTTTTTCCACGATTTCGATCACTGATAAAGCAGAAAAATCGATTCCGAAGTATTTTCAACACACGCGCAATGTTGTGGTACGATCTAAAAAAAAGCGCCAATTTTGAAAGTTTCTACCGGATGTAAAAACTCGCACAAATGAAACGAAACAGCAAAATAAATCACTGATCATCTTTTCCAAAACGTCGTTCGCTCGATTTTGTTCCTTTTTATGAGAAATTTGATTTTATGGCCGCCAACACGAATATATGAATATATAGTCCGTCATACTTTTGATCGCGTCTGTACCTCAATGACGATTTTTCTCCAAACACGTACAAGCAGATGCATTACATACGTAATGAGTAAAATATGAGTAAATTTATTCTTATGACCTTTTTATTATTTCAAGAAAACAAGAAAACTCGCGCGTAGACATCAGTCGATCGTTGGGCGTTTGACTGTTCGCATCGAAAAGAGAAATGAATTTTTATCGAAATACGAAATACGCGCGCCTCGAAGCAGTTTTCTATGACAAATAAAGTGCGAGAGATAGTAAAAAGCATGTTTGCGATGACCTTAAAAGTGTAGGTACATAGGGAAATAAAAATTAACACGGTCGCGGAGGCGAGATGCAACGGGCGCAAAGAGAGCGGAGACAGAGATGCAACGTGAGCCGTTCCAACGCGCTCGTGTCGCTTCCTGTCGTTACATATTCGCGGTCACGACTTGATTGCGCCTGGCAGTCCGCCTTGAAAGTTTGTCGTTGTCGAATGTGTCTCGCGGCTGCTTTTGCCACAGTCAGCGTTTATATGAACGATATCATCTCACTTTTCGGAAAAACTTAACTACCGCGTGTTTATCGTTGATCCCTTCGCAGCTTATGCATGAGCGATGCACAGACAAAAAATATGTGAGAATAAATTTGCGAATGTGAAATGTCGCGGATAAAAAATAACAAATAAAATGGTATGCTCGAATAATGTCTGCGTGTATGATTGTATTGGTGAAAAACTCGAAATCCGTCGTGTTTGGATAAATAAAACATTCATAAAAATAACAAAAAGATTGAGGATAAATAAAATATATTGAAAAATCATCGTGCAACAGTTTGTCGCTGGGCACTAGGCGCGTGTACGAATGTTGACGATGCTGCTGCTGTTATAGACGTTTAGATCGGACGGGGGGAAGAAACTATAACTACTGAAATAGATCGCGAGCCTTTCTCGCTCTATTACTCTATTTTGACATTCACCGGAGAAATGGAAAGTGAGCATTGGCCTGCGTATTTGTATTTGGCAAACTAGGCTCTCGTGTAAAAAAGTGAAATAGTGAGAAAGCGAACGCGCGAGTGACGATGAACCATATGTCAACGAGTACGGCGCGCAAAAAATAGTGACATAACCTGCCGCGAGACGCGCCAATGGGCGCCGCAACTACGCGCAACAGGTGCCGCCGTTCTTGTTATTGCTTTCGTCTTTTGTTTTCTGTTTGTGTATATTTTGCGAGGAATCGCAGCGATATGATACCGGTTCATGCAGGAATACCCACCGCCGTTCCGCTGCGTATAAACATTCAGTGTTTATTCTCGTCAGTCGAAAGGATCGAGTGACGTTATAAAAAGCTGGACCGCCATCAACCGGCTCTCGATTTGTGGGTCGTCGCGATTGCAACGCGAGGAGTATAAAGATAAACAACTCAATGACGCGCAGCTCAACGACGGTCTAGACGTCATGGACGGTATGCGACAACATTTTAAAACATTTTTCTCAATATTGTTTTTTTCTTTTCGCCTTTCTTCACTCTCGAAAGCTCGGGAAAGCTCGAACAAAAAAATTTTTTACAAAATTTCAATAATTTGTCATTTCCAGCGCGTTTATCGGTTTTTTGAGATTTTTCCGAGTCAATCTCGATTTTTCATTGTCGCTCCATGATATTTTACATGTATTTCAGTGGAAAATGGGAATAAGCCAAAAAAACAAGCGTTGCTATCGCCGCAAAGGCTACAAAGACCCTGGTAAGGATTTATTTCATTATCGCCGGAGGATCGTTCAGCCCGTGACCATGAAATAGCGCAGCGCAGAGGAAAAGCGTCCGATGGCCAAGAGGAACGAGCTGACAATGTCATCTTACTACAGGCCGGCGGAGAACGGCACAAAAGTGAACATGATAAAAGAAAAGTTTGAGCGAAAGCTCGGCGTCGGCCAGGGCGACTCGGCCAACAAATTGGATTGTCGCTACACGGAGCAGGAGTCTAAAGATTGTTTGCGGCGCTCGTCCAGCGCTTCGCCCATGAGATGCAAAAAAAATTTGAAACTCAATGTTTCTCGGCAGCTTTCAAATCCTGGGAAAAACATTAAGAGAACTCCGGCGTTCAGAGGAGAGAAAGCGGCGAGAACGAGGAATCTCAACTCTCCGACCAAGGAGAAACTTGTTTCGATCGTCGATCGGAATGTTAAGATTTTTGAGGATAAACCAACTGCGTCCAGCACCACTTCCTCTTCCTCCTCGTCGTCTTCGTGGCTTTATGGGAAATACGGCCGTTCGGATCAGAGCGGAAAAACACTGGACGACGAAAAACATGCCAATACGGAGCTGAGCCAAGCCCGAGCCAATTGCTGCAACGACGACGACGACGTCGAAGACGACGAAGAGGAGGCTGCTAGGACGCCCAAAGAGACGCGAATCTCCGTTGAGAATAGAGGCGTCAGGACGAGGGTGATATCGCGTCAGAAGAATATTTCCCCGATATACCGAGTGGAGGACGAGCAAGTGACCAACGGGGACAGTCGTGGCGAACAAAGTTCGTACAAATTCTTTAAAAACGGTGACGAGTATACGAGCGTGAAGAAACGCAGTGAACTGTACGAACGGGACGAAAATGAAGACGACGGCGACGACGACGATAGCGACGAAATTGACAACGAGCGTCTCGATAAGAAAAAATCTTTCGACGCGATCGACGGCTGTCCAATTACTGCGAATCTCGATGTCGGACGGTACGTGTCCGATAATTCAGTACAAATAGATAAATTGGATCTCGCCACAAAAAACGAGGATTGCCTTGGATCCACGGACACGCTTTTGCTCATGGCCGCTCTCGAGGCTCCTCTACCTTCGGGTCCACCGCCGAAAAAACCACCGAGAACTTTTGCTCACGGCTCCCGTTGGCAAACCGACAAGATCGTACGAGAAGAACCGGTCACGGCTAGCGCTTCGAGGGTGGAAAGGGATTCGAAAAAAATGCTCGAAAAACTCGAGCACGTTTTGATCCAGCATCAAAAAGCTCTGGGAGCTAAAGTAATAGTTCCACGAAGCGAGACGACGACGACGACGACGAGCAGCCAGCAGCGGGACAAGGCAGCCGGAAGGGAACTTGTGCGATCGGGTTTCAGATTATCTCGCACTCTGGAAGATTCGAAAAAATCGCGTTCCCATACAACGAGAGATTCGAGGGACCGGAAACACTCGACATTCGATTGTTTACCCTCGTTGAATTGCGCCTCAAGCTCCAACGTCTACGAGCGTATCAGGGAAGCCGATTTCAAAAGTTACCGCTTCATCGATCTTTGGCCCTTGCCCGATTCTTCCGAAAAAACTGCTGCGCTCTCAAGATCCGAGGATTTCATCCAGCCCGGAGAACCGGCTCGCATTCCCTCCGAAGAAACATCTCACTCGAGCCAATCAATTACTTTTCTCGATCAAGATCGAAGGAACCGTTCCGTCGGCTCTGACGATGTACGACCCGTTATCCCCGAGGAACGGGTTTACGCAGAGCCTTTCGCTTTCGATAAAAATTCCGGCACTGACATCACATCCTATGGCATTCTCAATCCTGACGAACGCAATTACTTCTCCAGGAGTCTCCGAACCTCGGAAACTCTGTCGCCCCCCGAACCGAACAAATTGCTTTCAAATCATCGTCATCAACCAACAATGCCCCAGCAACTTCATTACATGGTGAGTGAAACGTCATTGCTCATTACCATACATTCAATGATGCTGAAGTTTCCAAAATATTTGATTTTATTGTTGATTCGTTCAATTTTCAAAGTCATCCAAATTTTTCGAGCCGATATCGTTTTCGGGTGGCGAAAATCGATCATTTTATCATCGTAATTCAATTCTCCATTTAAATAATCATTTTTGCCAAATATAAAAAAGAATTTCGTTGCATTCCAACGATGCAAACTTCAGAATCATTATACATTCAAATTTTACGTCTGCTCACAAAAATCGACCATAATGTCTGATTTTTCCTAAAAATCCGGAGCTCGATTTGCAGAACAATCATCACTTGGCAATCGCACGAACACCCCATACAAATTCAATTTTATAGATTTTCACAAATAACAACCAATGAATTAAAATAATGATAAATAGGTCGGCCCTTCAGAGAGGATCACGCGTATTTTAATGGTGAACGAACATTTTTACTTTGGGGGTTGGAACGTGGAAATACGATAGGAAAATATACCGTCATACGATGCTGAAGTTTGCAACGTTGGAATGCAACGAAAAATATTTGAATCTATTGATGATTCGTTCGATTTTCAATGCCATTCAAAATTTCCTAGCCAATATGCTTTTCGGGTGGCAAAAATCGATCATTTTATCATCGTTATTACATTCTCCGCTTAAATAATTATTTTTACCGAATATAAAAAAGAATTTCGTTGCATTCCAACGATGCAAACTTCAGCATCATGCATTTATTACAGCAAATAATTTTTCAATCCACCTCACAGTTGTCAAAAGAACGATGTATAAGATGACGTTGAAGTTTGCATCGTTGGAATGCAACGAAATTATTTTTTTCTGCGGCGAAACTCATTATTTAAATGCAGAAAGTAATTACGATGATAAAACGATCGATTTTTGCGACCCAAAAAGTATGTGGGCTCGAAAAATTTAGATAATTTTGAAAATTAAACAAATCATGGATAAAACGAATTGTTTTTCGTTGAATTGCAACGTTGCGAACTTCAGCTTCATTGTATAAGTCACATTCTTTTTTATCCTCGTAGACAGGCAGGTAATCACACTCCCTTTGCAACTATCCGTTTTTTTTTTCAAGATTCATCTTTTCAACTTGAGCAAACCAGAAAAAAACATAAGAAAACGACATTTAAAAAAAAGTTGTTATCATGTTGAACGCCTATCAAGTCCAGGACATAAATTGCACAAAACATCGATAATAAAAAAAGAAAATGTAATAATTTCTTTGATGTTGAAAAAACAAAAAGTTTGGTTGCTCTTTCGAGTGAAAATTAACACGTAAATCTTTGGCGATCGAAGGGATTTGAAAAAACTTGCGATTAAGAAATTTCTGGTCAATTGTGTGCGTGAAAAATAGAAATTAGACCGACCTACGGGGCGATTCGAGCCGCGAAATTGATGGAAGAAATCTAAAAGTCTCGGTGGATCTCATGAAAAATGTTGTGCAGAGGAATATCCTCGCGCGCATAGATTCGGAATACATTAAGCATGTTGCCCTCATCGTGCCGTTGGCTCCGTCGGGCTCCTTACATAGGATATTCCTCGAGTTGCGCCACGTTCCGTTCAACAGTGAATTGTTTGTGCAAGCTGAACGCGATAAAGGAATTAAACGAGGGAGAAGCTCGCGCGGATTAATCCCAATTAAGCTAACGTGAGAAATGCTCCTCCTTCGAGTTTCCATACGATTTTTCTGCCTCCGCCTGCTCGCCGATTATTGCAAGGCGCGAACCAGATGATTCATGATGCGAACATCGCACGATCAGACGTCCCTCCTACAACAACGCTACCATTGATGCCATCATCTTGATCATCACAATAGCAACGCATTCCTAATGAGATTCCTTTCCATTTCCGGGTGCATATTCTGTTCGCATGCGTTGACAGAAACGCCTGAATCACGCCACCGCGGTAAGACGGTGCAATCGTAATTCGAACATTCTATTTTGTCTCTCAAATGTGTCCATTCGAGTCCAACAGCGTGTCAGGGAGAATGCACCAATTTCGTGTCTGACGTAAATGTACACGCGCTTTATGGAGAAGGCACGCGACGTGGCTATACCGTTTTTTATTGACCCAGCTGGAAACGCGAGTTCGCCACGATATTGCTAGTACGAAAGGAGCGCAATACGTGTGTTCCTCAGATCGTGATTCGAATATTTCATTTTCCCCACTTTGCGTTTTATTTTTATACGAGAAAAGTTTTCATACGTTCGAACTCGACGCGGAGTTTTTTTTTTTTTTTGTTGAAAATCGTTAAAAATTGTTGTAACAACCGAAGCTTCTGTCTCCGATTGCCGGCGGTTACTTTCCACGACGTAACATGCTCCTGGGCCTGGTAAGTTTGTGTCCTGTATATCGAGCCACGTTTACGTCGCTGTGACAACATTCGTCTATTTTTATTTATGTACGTACCACGCGCCCCGCAATTTTCATGAAAAGGAGAATGTTTGGCTTCCATTTTTAATCAAGTTCCTTTTGTTGCAGTGTACGTCGATAGAGCCTCTTGTTTACGAGCAAGAGGACAACAACAACGTCACCGAGGACCATTCCATCGGTGGTAAAGTTCGACTTTCGAGCCAAGTTAATAAAAACTTGTCGCTCAAGCTCGATGATGATAAGAGAATTAGGTGCGAGCCGGAAAAGCACGATAAAATCAAGGTCAGCTGATTCGCATTCTACTCAAAAATCAGAAAACTTATTACCATTTTCTTCCAAAGTAATATTAACCCTTCGTTGAGGCACTGGGTCATTTATGCTCCAAGTCCTTTCCACCAGAAATAATGTCGATAAATTCATTTCGTCGCGAAAAAAAAAAGTTTTCATGTCTTCGGTTTGGCAAACGAATACTTTTTTCTTTGAAAATCTCGCACTCGTCCAAAGACTCTTGCAAAGCCAAAGATTTATGACGCTGAAGTTTGCAACGTTGGAATGCAACGGAAAATTTCTGATTTTATTGATGATTTGTTCAGGTTTCAATATCATCCAAATTTTTCCAGCCGATATGCTTTTTGGGGAGCGAAAATCGATAATTTTATCATCGTAATTACATTCTCCACTCAAATAATTATTTTTTCCAAATATAAAGAAAAATTTCGTTGCGTTCCAACGATGCAAACTTCAGAGTCGTTTGAAAATGCTCTACAATTTTTTTCAACATTACTTTTTATGCGACGGTTTAAACGGAGCGATCTCTCGCTCTCTCTCTCTCTCTCTCTCTCTCTCTCTCTCTCTCTCTCTCTCTCTCTCTCTCGATCCTTCCAATGTCAAGGCTCGTGTTTTTTCTATAGTCACCGGATTTGTCGCGCAAACTCGATCATTCAACCCTACAAATGACATTCGTAACGTTTTATCAATCAATGTACCATTGGACAATCGCCGAAAGAGGAAACTCGGAAAGATAGGCGCGTGCGCGCCAGTGACTCATGTTCGTTGGCGAGTCGTTCGGCTCCTTGGAGCGTGGGTCAAATAATCAGTCGTGAATTGAGCCTCGAAAGAACGAGCGATGCAATTCGATAAATATAAATAAAAGGCATTTGTAATGAATAAGAAAAATAGTGAATCGAAGGAGTTGTAAATGTTTTTCGGTTGGACAGGTTGAGCGATTGCTGAATCAGGCATTCGGCAAGTTCGTTATGGCAGGTACGGAAAGCCCGAGCGACTCGAACGCATCGTCCGACACGGATTCGTTCGCATCGAGCGCCTCCATCAGCGACGAGTTTGCTTCCTTCAACGAGAAACTACGACTCTTTAAAAATTGGGAAAACACGACACCGGCGACGACGACGACGACGACGACGAGGCGGCCGAGCAAAGACGAGCTTCATCGATCTCTTACAGAAAAACGGAAAAATTATGTCCGCCGAGTATCCTCAAAGTTCTCGGAAAGGCGCGATCCTGCGACAAATCTTCTCGATTCTCGACATAAATTGTTTCAAGTTTGCTTACTCGTCGAGTTGAATTTGAGCACGCGGGAGCCGTACATCAAAGACAAATATCCGACTTACGTGAGTATCTTTCTATTTTTATTTTCTTATTTATTATGCTTTGACATATTGCCGATTTGGAATAAAATTGATGGTTTCGTTACAGGCGACAACTCCGGCATGGATAGAACATTTCTGTTTTCCAGACGCGACCGATTGGCCGGCGAGCAGCGGCCTCGGTGGTACTCGCTCCGCTCAGAATCAGTTTTACACTCTAGCGCTGATGGACGAGAGAGGGAATCGACGTTACGGGTATTGTTGTCGAGTCAGACCGGAGGGCGGACCGATTCTTCCTCTGGCTTATTGCCTCATCACCGAATATCGAGCCAGTGGATTTTATCGCAAAGTATTGCTCGAGCTGGAATCACGACACGGGCTTCCGGACAAGAGACGAAGGAGCTTCTTCGAGGAATTGTACAACAGTCCAATGCCCAAACCAGGACAGAGTCTGCACATAAGAACGAGCGAGGATGCAACGCAACTTTTGAATCTCGACAACGAGTCGCGGAATAATAATTCAATGGCTTCCGGAGCCGTCGGGGCCGGATCGAATTCGGCCACACTCGGGACGGACGTAAGAAGGAGAAGCACCAGCAGCACTGGCAGCAACAGCAGCAGTCTCGCCAACACCAAAAGTCCCGCTAAAATCCTTTCGTCGCCGTCCGCCGAGTCACCAGAAAACAGCATTATTGTACGCTCGAGTGATCCGAGGCTCGAGGAGAGGGACATGAGTCAGTTGTTTGACGCCGTTAGCAACAAAGTGCTCGTTATACTTTTTGGCAGTTTGCTTCTCGAGCGTAAAGTAGTTTTGCTATGCGGTACACTTAGCAAACTATCCTCGTGCGTCGAGGCTCTTCAAAGTTTGCTTTATCCGTTCACCTGGCCTCACACTTTTATTCCGGTACTCCCTGACATCCCCGGATTGTCCGAGATACTCCAGGCCCCTTTGCCTTTCGTTATTGGAATTTTCAAGTCGAAAAATGCCATCAACGCCCAAGTCGCATCCGTCCAAGACGTGAGTATTTTTATGACTCTGAAGTTTGCATCGTTTAAATGCAACGAAATACGTTTTTATCTTTGACTAAAATAATAATTCCAATGCAGAATGTAATTGCGATGATAAAATGATCGATTTTTGCCACCCGAAAAGCATATCGGCTCGAGAAATTTCGATGACATTGAAAATTGAACGAATCATCAATAAAATCAAATATTCTTCGTTGCATTCCAACGTTGCAAACTTCAGCATCATGTATTTTTTCATCTTCATTGTCTTTTCATTTAGCCAGTTACTCACGAAATTTGCCTTTATCGTACTTTCAGGGAATCGTCGTCGACTTGGACACGTCGAAAATAGTTTGCGCAATGGGCGATGAGACATCGATCCTTCCTTCGAGGTTGCAAAAAAAAATACGTTCGGCTCTTCAACTCGTCTCCGGAAATACCAAATCCGGCGATGGAATTCGTAATTTTCTCGTATCCGAAGCTTTCCTTCGTGCCTTTGTCGAGACATGCTCTCATTACGATCGCCACATTGTCACTCAGCAAGATGGAAAAGTCATATTTCAAAAAGAATCATTCGTCAAGGCGTTCTCGACCAAAACGGAGCAATATTTTCTCGAGTGGTTCGTTGAAACGACCATGTTTAACACTTTCATACAAGACTGCATCGAGAGGGTCAAACGTTCGGGAAGCTGTTCTACCGATGACGATCCCGACAGAGATGACATTAAATTATTCGCGCAACGAATAGCTGAGTACCGCAAAGGATGCGAGAAAAACTCGCAAGCAAAAAAAGCCTTTACGAAAAAGAAGACTCTGGGTAAGTTTGTACCGCACCAAAATCATTCGTACTTTTTTTCCACTTTTATTTTTTTATTTTTCCACTTTTGCTTTATATTTTATTTTTATATATTGCTTCAGTTTATATTCATATATAATTTTTTTTTTTAATTCAATTTATTAACCCTTCGTGGTCACACTTCCGCCACCGATCTCGGTGATCACACTGGGTTGATTCTACCCAGTCCATTTTCGAACCCATATTGTGACCAATCTATCGGCCCGAAAATTCTCAAAAAATTACTGAACTACCCTTGGACATTCCAGTTTAGATACGAAAAACTTTCCTGAAAGAAATCCAAGGCAAACATGTTTTTTTAAATCCAAAATGAAGAAAAAAAACGGGAAAAAAAAGTTTTTTCACTAAAATAATCGTCACTTTGTGGATTTTCAATATTTTTGCCTAAAATTTGGACCTGATATTCATCAGATCTGGTTCTTTTGTGAAAAAAATAGTAGGATAGCGCGCGTTTGAAAAAACATATCAATTCCGTTATTGGAAGTGGGTTGAGTTCAAAGTGGATGTTAGAGATTTAGCGTTAGCGGCGGTAATACTTATCGCCGCCAAGGCGCAATCGACACTACAAACTGTCGTTAAATGACGATAACAGTCCCATTAATTACCGGAAACTAGGAGATATTTACGTCACAAGTTGGTCACTGGGTGGATTCTACCCACAGTGACCACGAAGGGTTAATAATAATTATATTTATATATAATTTATATATTGCTTTATATTTTTTAGGGGATCGTTTCAAAGACTTGACTAATTTTCACGTCTGAGTGACTCCACGCAACAAGTTTATTCTACTTCTACGTGGACCTGATTAGTTGTAATGTTTGTGCATTTAAAAAAAAAACAATAATGAGGGGAGAGAGACAGATGGAGTCGGAGAGATATTGTTTAGAGCGCACAAGGCGTTCCGAAGCGGAGAATCTCGGTAGCTTTAATTAGAGGATTCATTAAGAAAGTTTCTTCTTTTTTTTTTTACATTCGGACGGAGTTGTTTTCGTTTTACGAGCCAGTGATTATTTATCGATATTTAACCGGGGACAATACTCGCCCAGCCATTGAATCCACAGTCGTAACGAATCGGAGGACAATTATATTTACAACTGAGTGCCCGGTGATTAGTATATACATATCCTATACGGGCTATTCCCCTTAAGCGTATGCGGTGACCCTTTGCCTTTTGCTCTTTGAATCTCAAACGTATGATTTTTAAAATCGAGCAGGAAAATCGAATCTCAGTCGCAACGTCCAACAACTTGCGATCTCTCCATCGTACTTTAATCTTCCAAAGTTGCATTCATCAACAAATACGTTAGCTCTAGGCTATCGAACGAATTTTTCAATCATTTTTAAGGTATTACTATCACAAAACGACTTTATTTGAGTCTCTTTGAAAATCTTGTTTAATCATTTTTGGCACTGAAACCAACAGCTTTCTCCAATGACGAGAAAATTTCCTGTCGTTTAGAATTCTCGATATTCAGTTAACCAACGTTTCGTTACGAAGTTGCTAAAAAAAATGTATTTGCGATTTTTTGTTTACAGATAGCCAGAAAGGCTGAGCCGAATTTTTTTCAGAAATATCCTAAGCACATTTTTTTATGCAACTCACAAACGAAACGCGACTTGAATTTACAATTTAAAATTGGAAATTAAATATTTCAAGATGACTCTGAAGTTTGCATCGTTGGAATGCAATGAAATTCTTGTTTATATTTGGAAAAATAATTATTTGAGTGGAGAATGTAATTACGATGATAAAATGATCGATTTTCGCTGCCCAAAAAGCATATCGGCTGGAAAAATTTGGATGATATTGAAACCTGAACGAATCATCAATAAAATCAGATATTTTTCGTTGCATTCCATAACGTTGCAAACTTCAGCATCATTATTTCAAGTTCTTAAGGTCTAGCAGTCGCGTGAGTGTGAGAAGAGATAACCAAAAAAGTAGATACACGTTTATCTCAGAAATCCTTCGTATTTTGAGAAAAATAAAAGTTACACCTTCTTCTCTGGTGAAATGGGAACAACGTGTAACTAATAGTTTTCTTTAAATAATAAGTCTCGCCAAGTAAAACGCGTAGTGGCATTTTTACCGACCGAGCAAGTGATAGACCGTCTTAAAGTCAAGAAATTTTTCTTCATTAGAGAAAATTGTTAGTTTTGGTGTTGAGAATGTTGATACAAAATTATTCAAGAATTCTGAGTAAAGTAATTTTGTGATAATCATACGTTAAACGCGGCGTATGCGTTCACCACATTCTGTCATTGCCATTTTTTCATGAAAAACTGTGATTATATTTTTTTATTGTTATGAGACCTTGTACTTTATAAAGATTCTCTTTTCGTTTAATATACACGCTGCTGCCTTTTGCGAACACACTAAAAACCGTGTAGAACTGCGACCGTACAAAATTTCTATGAAAATTTACTCTCTGCAGCGTCAATTGTCCCGTACCGATGGGAGCAAAACAATAATGTCAAAAGATATTGAGCGTTGCATCGTTGGCATGCAGCAAAAACAAAAATTCCTCTCATTCATCATTTTCAAATGGTTTCCAATTAAAATGTGAATCTCACAGAAAAAGCCTTCGATTATCGTGCAAAATAATTTGCCGCACATGACTTTTTGGATCTAGGATGAAAAGGACAGAAATTTGTTGAATTCCAACGCGGTACGAACGTCCAGGCGATAACGTGAGCGTTTTGTGTCGAGTCTTTCGCCAGCACCACGCATTCGCTCGAAATCTTCTTTTCACAGCTTTTACTTGTAGACTAAAAAATCGTCCGTAGTATTTAATCAGCAGCAATCGGTCAAGAGAATCAAATATTTCTCATCAATATTGTATACATTTATTTTTATTAAAAATGTATTATAGTGAAGAGAGAGAGAGACACACAAATAAAAACAAAAACGAAGGTATTTACAGTCGCGTTCATTTTAAACGCATCAGATTCGATTCAACTGCGAACGATGCGATTCAGATGGACGTGGCTGTACGTACAGCTACTATTTTAGAATACCAACATTTTCTTCAAAGGCTGCATGGCCTGTCGTGCCTTATTTTCCCCATATGCGTGATGTCGTTCAAATGAGAAAAACTTGTAATGAAAAAAAGTGAAAAACCATTCACAATGCATGATTGGTCGAATTTTCCAACTTGTGGATTTTATCATCGGAATTCTCGTTGAGGGATTTCGCATTATAATTTTTGGCTATTTTTTAATTATATTAATGATCTGTGTAGTCGAGACCGGCCGAAACTTCAACACACACGTACTCGCTGTCCTGCAATTACGTAGTTTTGAAAATAGTCGAGGCTGATGATGATAGAGGAGTTGAAATTACGGAATTGTTTCGGTACCGCTGAGCAGTCGGTGCTTGTGAAAAGAAAACTTTTTAAATCAGGTTTACATGCGATTTTTGCTCCGTCCACTCATTAGATTCGTACGAAAACGCAATTTGGTTCGTAATCGTTCGTGTTCTCTGTCAGCTACGAACGACAAACCTTCGCTGCTCGCATCCACTTGACCGATCGTCGCAAAGGTTCGTCAGGATACAACTGGAACGCTCACTGCCGTGGTGAAGGTAGCGATTTTGCGGGCCGACAGAGATATTTAGGAGGATCACGTTTTGTCCTTGTTTGTACAGTCAGGTAAGAAAGCTTTTGACACAGCGTTTTATCTTTAGTTCAGCAGTGAGTGGTTTCGGGACCCGAGTCCAGTCTCCCGAGCATATTCAAATCGTATTTTGCGCGCGATAATACTTGATAGCACACACGCGGCGCGCTTTTCTCAGCTTTTATTTGAAGAGAAATAAACACTGACCTCTCATACCAAATCTCTACATCGCAGTGACTGAATCGGGAGATAAACGCAACGTTCTCCATTCATCTGATTGATCAAGTCTGATAGAGATTCACTCACAAGAACAACGTGCCAATTACAATAACAACATCCGTTCAATCGGTCGGTCGAGTAAGCCAATGGCAAGGCTTAACCTCACAAGTGTCATCAGAGTGACCGAGAGCCCCGAAAAAACATAAAACTACGACGACGTCCTTGAAAGAAGCAGCAGCAACATATCTCAAAATATGTTCGTCTCGACCAGGAATTTATCTACGAAGAGAACGAGAGCGACTCTTCTTGTGGGCCCACCGGAGCTAACAAAACCTTTTATTTTCGAGGTAAACAATCAACGTGACTTGGCGGTCTTTCGCTCATACGGATCAGCCGTCCATTACGATAGACATAATCTATTAATTAGTTTCGACAAACAAAAATCCAAATCCCTTCAATTTTCACATTTTCTCGAAAATTTTCGTTTTTTAGAGTTTGCAATATCAAATTCTCGCCTAATTCGGTTCCAACGCACGTCCTTCTCTTTGTTGTTAAAAAACACTGACATAACGGTATTTATCGAACTCTAGAATAACATCCGAGAAAATTTTGCAGTTTGCATCGTTGGAATGCAACGGAATTCTTTTGAATCTTTGGCGAAAATAATTATTTACATGCAGAATGTAATGACGATGATAAAATAATCGCATTTTGCCACCCGAAAAGCATATCGTTTGGAAAAATTTGGTTGAAATTGTAAAATTGAACGAATCATCAATAAAATGAAATATTTTTCGTTGCATTCCAACGCTGCAAACTTTGGCATCATTTTTATTGTTGATTCGTTTGATTTTCAATGTCATCCAAATTTTTCGAGCCGATATGTTTTCGGGTGGGAAAAATCGATAATTTTATCATTGTAATTAAATTGTCCATTTAAATAATTATTTTTGCCAAATATAAAAAAGAATTTCGTTGCATTCCAACGATGCAAACTCTGGAATTATATGCGAGGTTGGTGTGAAAAATAATTTGCAGGGTTCTGAAGTTTATACTTGATCAACAGGCAGCGATCCATTGGGCAGAAAAGAGCAAACGCGTTCTATACATAACGCCGAATCGTCTGGAATGTTTGCCTGCGACTTATCACGACAGGACTGACGTCGTGCCGGAAAGCTTCAAGCTCGTCAAGTTCATGTGAGCAATGAGAAACGAGAGATTACAAAATTCGTTTCGTTGCTTGTTCTTCAACGCGCTACCCGTATTTTAGGTATCCGGAGAATTACCAGGCTCTCGTGGAAAAGCTGGTTGACCTTGAAAATTGTGTGCCGTTGCCGTCCGTCATCCTGATGGATAATCTGGACGTTTACATTCGCGATACGGAGGAAATTAGGAAAGCTGCGCTGTTATCGCTAATTCGAGACTCTGCCAATGCCTGTGGCCGGATTCTCAAGCTTTCGGTTCGTTTGTGCATCGCGGCTGAGTCTACGAGCAACTTTATCAATCGGGAATTCTTTGAAGAGCTGTGGAAACTGACGCAGCTGACGAGCGCCGATCCAGCAACTTCGCTCCTCCGTTTGTGTAGGATGAGGAAAAACGGGGATGAGGATACGCAGACGGAAAAAGCGTTTGACTACAAGAAATTCAACGACGGCGGTCTCGTCCTCAAACGATTATCCGAAATATTCGTTCATGCCCCAGTGGCAACGACAAGTAAGCGCTAATTTTCTTGCAAGTTTCTTTGATATTGAAAAGAGTTTTTTGTTTCGACGGGTGAACGACGAGCGTGGGCGAGAGCGAAAAACCGAGAACAAAGTATTGCAATAGCGGCTCGTGCCGCTGTATCGGCTCGTCCTACGCGGAGCATGTGTCTCATCGATCAGAGTTGTCTTTGGCGAATAATTCTCTTGTCTCTGAACTCTCTAAATTCTTCAAATCATCAGTTGCCGCGTTGCGGTTCGTCGCGTTTCAGGTGGCATCGAAAAATCTTGATTTAGAATGCGTCGAACGTCTCGAAATGACACGGTCGAAGGAGCCGATTTGCGAACTTTGGTCGGACACTTCGAGAACGACGATAAAACGGGAAAGAAAGAAAAACTCGAATACCCGAGGCTAGATGAGCGTGGTGTTTGTTTTGCGGAGGTGCCCTAACCGTCGCGCGGCCACTTTCGCACACCTGGTAACCTGTTTTTCTCATTTATTTGTTCGTTTCTTCTCTCTTGTTGGTCCCTCCGCCGCGAGACGGGAATCACGGACAGCGAGAGAGCAAAAGAGAGTCTCATGCATCCCTGCACGAGTTGGCATAAAAAGAAGAAAAAAAAAAAGTTAAAATGACGAGCCCGTAGCTAAAGGTGGCAGCGAGGAGGGGGAAGGAGGAGAAGTCCCTTCGTGGGACAAGACGTAGCAGTAGAGCGGCGGGACGACTCGTAAATAATTATGGCTTCACGCTGATGCATCTGAAACTGAAGGAAGGGAGTCTGCGAAGCTTGCTGGCTCGACAGCCGGCCTCCGTCGTGGCTCTTTCTCGCACGTGACGTGCGGAGGGCGTGGAGGAGGACGACAGGTCGGTGCAGCATTCAACGGTCCTGACACTTGCGCGCACCGCGTTCTTGCCTGTGCACCTGTGCCGGCGCGGCCGTGTCTGTGTGCGTACACGCCTCGTATATACACGGCAAGGGTCTCGACACTGTGTAATAAGGTGCTTGGTTCTCGAGCGGCGTCCTATTGTCTGGCTCGGTCGGGAGAGCCGGCCAGGCCATCTCCCTCGTCCCCCCCCGATCCGATCAGGTACCTGAGCCGCTCTCTACCCTGCCCCTTGCCTCTCCTTCTTCTGCATCGCGTTTTTCAACTACGGAGGCTTCGAAACAGCATGACCGCGCTCTCCGCGCGGCCATCAGCCTCGTATACCCTATTTCCGGTCGCGATACCCCGTAACTCGTCTATTCCCAGATTACGCTAGCCTCGTTCCGAGACGACGCACAACACATCGCTCCATCCTATATATTTCATTTGAATCCTCAAGCTCTCCTTGTTCGCTGCTTTCTCCGTCCGGGACGCGCGTCAAGAAACCAAGGGAGCGGCCATGTGAACGCGCCCGGTAATACATTTCGACCGAGCTCACACACGGAAGAAGAGAAAAAACGCCAACTCTCTTACCTGCGAGTCAACAGGTGTGCCCCGTGTACGAACGTTCGTGCGGCTCGACCAGCCTCCGCGTTTCTCGGCCAACGCGACCGCGATCCTTCGAATAATCATCGAACCTGAGACCGCCGCGGATTTTTAATGCGCCAATTATTCGCTCAATTCCTAGAGAAAAATCGATACGTTGATGCTGAGATTAAAATCACTCCGATCCCTCGGAAGCCGCCCGGCCAGAATGGAACAAGGCGCGAAATAATTTCAACCTCAGCGATTTAAATAATCAAATGTTCGACCCCACCGACTTGCTCATCCGGCACGTGCGATACTCTCCAGTAAAAACGCGCAAGCTTCGTTCCTTTACTCCTTTGAGTTTTATGCCACCGTGCATACGCGCGCAACGCATACCCCGCTCACCACAATTGGGCGGTACGCGCATACACCCGTCATTCGATCTTTTCCCCCTTGCCGCGCACTCCGATTCCTCTTAACGGAGCTACATTCCAATCCCTGTAACCAGTTCCAATTCGATTTTCGTCTTTGGCCCGGAAAGCTCCTCTCTGTCCAAATGCGTCGCGGGGGACGTTTCCACTACGCAAGAATACCGCGATTATCACTCCTCAACGCCTCTCTCATTTTGCACATTTTTCAGTCTTGCTAAAAAACTCACGACCGCCTGCCACACAATGATTTTGAAGTTTGCATCGTTGGAATGCAACGAAATTGTGTTTTTTCTTTGGCACAGGCTCGTATAATTATTATTCGAAATTAATAGAAAAATGATTTTTCGTTGAATCTCAACGTTGCAAACTCAAGGGTCATGCCGACGAATCATCGTTTTTTACCAGGAGGCTCGAGCCTTTTAATTTTGTCTTTTCTCTAATGGCTCATCGGGTTGGTTATGAAATTAGTGGTTTGCGTACAGACGCCATTTTCGACTATAAAGTACACCGTGCGACGCGATCTCGTTCTAATCGCCGCATACAAACAATACAAGATATTTAGTGGTTACACAAAAGAGAGCTTACTCGTTTATATAAACATCTAAAAGCCTCTACCGCGTACCAACATCCGCTCGCGTGTCTCTTCTCAACAAACACTCGTATTTCTCTTTTCTGCGCACTATACCAATGATAGAATTCTCCGGGAATTTATGCCTTGGAAGCTGCTTTACTGCAGGGTAAATCGTTCGAGCTATACATTGCGCGCCTTATGAACTTGGAAAATTTGGCAACTTCGGCATACGTTGTTTACCACGCTCAATTCCATATTAGGGAATCAAGAATTTATCGCTTCGTAACAAACAACGACTGACGAAACTTTTTAACAAAAATTCCATAAAGTTTGCTCCTCGGTGTTTTATGTCCATAAATGGCTCAATACCCATTGCGGACTGAAACACTTGGCATTTCTTTTTGCAACTGAAAACGTTTGCGATGAAAATTAACGATTCACGAGAAATATATGGAAAAGAATGAGGGAAAACGAGCTTGAATTTTGGTTGAAAAATCATCGCCCAGTGACCGTTACACGATGAACATCGGCGTGGAAACAATCGTCCGAAAACAGGATCGGAAGAATATGTAAAGTTTTTTTTTTTAACGAAAAAGATTGTTCGCTCCGATGAGCTCACGTGGTAATTCCTTTAAAATACTGCTCGCGCGCATCTCTTTGATTTTTCTCTTATCAATATTCGTGTTCGAGGGATTTTTGCTTGATATTTAAAATTTTAGGAAAGTGACGACAGTTCTCGTCTGGGGAATGCCCCGGAGCCGATTTTCTAAGATCGAAACATTATTGTTACGATATTTTTAGAGAGTTTGTAACAATAACGTGGGCACAGCTGGCGTAACATAAATGTGCCTCGTGCTATCTCTCTCGCCCTCTGTCTTGAGCTTTTACTTTTTGATGGACTACAGCATCACGAATAAGCCGCGAGAACCGATACCGAGCAGCATACACGTCCGTTTTTCTCCATCGTACTCGTAGACTCTCTTTTCTGTCTCTCTCGCTGCCGCCCTCGACGGTGGTAGTCGTCACCGTATTGAAACGATACGAAAAAAACGAAACAGCAGCAGCAGCGGTCCGGTGATTGGAGCAAGAGATGGAGAGGCACGCTCGAGCTCGCGCTCGCGTCCGAGTAAGATCGAGATGAACGTCGAGTCGAAGGCAGTGTAGCGGCGAGAGCGGCAAGTTACTGGCAAGCTGGCAAGTGCGCTCAGTCTGGGCTCTCAGTCGTGTAGCAGCGCTCGTAACGGACGCACGAGCTTTATCGCGTGTCCGATCGAAACAATCTTTAAACTCGAAACAACGATTCTCCCAAATCAAAGTAAAACTCGCGCACGCGCGTTCGACTCGGACGAATAATATTTATCTTTGGGCGAACGTGTACATCCCACTCAAGATTCTTGTATTTTTCTATCTCTTGCCCGCTCTTTTCATTCCTCGCTTCGAACATGCGCGCGCGCGCGCACGTCCCATCAGGAAATTGATGAATTTCGGGCAATAGCGTAACAATGTCGCTGAAAGAAACTGACGACAACAGTCATCCGCGATTGTTTCTCTATGACAGTGTTTTACGAGCTTTGTTTAGCCGTGCCCGAGCCTTGTTGTGACTCGTGCGAAGAAACTCGTGAAAGCAGAGCACCCTCGCGCGGCTTTTCCGGTCCGGATAATCGCGGTGTGAAAGCGTCATCGCTCCAGCCCCCTCGACCCTGTCCCATCCTATTCGACCGCGTAATTATCGGCTTGCGGAGCAAGAATGCGAGATACTAGGCCCGGTGTTATTGTTGGATGAATTAAAACCAGCCAAGTGAATAAAAACAAACAAATGCTCAAAACTCGATCTCCGATCGATGCAATAGAGATCGCCGCCGTCGTCGACACCACCACCGTCACTTCGACGCTGCGTAAAATCTCATTCTCTTGTGATTGACGAAAAGTTGCACGATATTCATCACCATGGCGATTGTCAAATTCGCTATTTTTGCCCTCATTCTTCGAGATTTTCAACAAATCCACGCTTCGGCAACCCCCGATCCCGCAAAGGTCAGTCTCTTCGCGCTTCCTCCTCATTGCTGCCTTTATAATAACATTATTTCGTTTTTTTATCTTTCCCAAATTCGTGTCCATGCATGCTCGACTTTAGCTTTTTTATAACGTTGAATCGCCTGGAATTTCTCTCATTTCGATCCAAATAAATTATCGCGCACGAGCATTTATTCTTTCGACGTTATTTTCGATCACATTCTTATCGCACCATCGCCGTTTGCAAGGACCAAAGCGGCGCGGTGGCAAGAATGAGGTGGCTGTCAGAAAAAAAAAGCGAGTTCCCAAGAATTTGTCCGCGCGGCTCGCGAACGAATAAATTTAAAAACCTGCGTATAGACAGAGAGAAAGCAACGTGAGCGCTCTCTCGCCCGCACGACCTTGCAAGGATTCTCATCTCTTACAGATTTATATATACACAAACGCGCGCGCGCGAGATGGCGAAAAGAAATTCCGGGTTGGAGGCGGCCGAGCAGGCGCAGGAAACAAGATCGACGTTCGAATCGAATGACGCGTCTCCCTGCCTGCTGCGAGCCGGATCACGCACCGGCTGCCTATTTTTTTCTTCACCAATTTATCAAATATTTATCGATCCTCCTCCAAATCGCTCAAACTAGATCGACGCCCAAAACTTCACGAATCAATTAATAGAAAAATGCTATTTCATTCAATCCCAAGATCGCGAAACTCGAGCGTCATTCGTGTAGCGCCCATTCGACGCAATATTTACTCCTCGATCTTCAACTTTCCGTAAAAAATGCGGATCTCCTTGAACGCTATAAATATTATCGCATCCCTGGTCCAGGGAGCAATCGAGGATTTGATAAAATCAGAAAAACACTCGATTTTATTATTTTCGCGCCCTCGCCGTTCGAACTGGAACGAGCTCTGGGCAAAAAAAAAAATGCCTCCATTATTAATGTCGTTATAAAATCTTGGACTTTGAGTATTTTCGTTTGTGCCTTTTATTCCAGCCTCGTGCACCAAAGTACGCGCTGAAGGTGCTGGCAACCGCGAATGACACTAAAGTTCCCATGGTTGGAGTCTAACGACGAATATTTTATCGATTCACGCAATTCTAATGATTTTTGGAATCTCAAAGCATTTCATATCGATGACTCTGCAGTTTGCAACGTTGAGATTCAACGAAAAATGATATTTCCATCAATTATTTATTGAATTTTGAAAATCATGCCAATTTCTCGTCTCTCGATTGGCTTTTGGGGTCTCGAGAGACAATCGTTTTTTGTGCGTAACAAATATTGAATAATTTCGTTGCATTCCAACGATGCAAACTTCAGCATGATTCATTTCGAAATAATTGTCAAGACTGCGTGTTAATTTTGGCTGCGCTTCTTTGAAGAAATAGAATTGAATAAAATGGACTTTGTTGTTGCATTCCAGAGTGTTGAGAAGGGGCAACTCGTCACCCCGAAGAATTGAGTCGGTATAGAAAGAAATTAGGGCAGACGAGAGCGAGATTTTCGAAGAAATTTCTGTCGGTCATAGCTCGTTCTTTCAATGGGCCGCGCGTTGATGTTGCGAGACGCTTGATCCATAGCAAAGTTTACTCGCGATCATGGAACGCGGATCAAACCGATTGTCGAACGAAGAATGAGAAAGATAAACACGATGCTCTCGGCGGAGTCTTGGTTGCCTGGCTGCACGCATGTACGAGCGAGACGTCTCGTTTATTACGAAACAATTGGCTCTGACCCTCGGTCTCGTGTCGGTCAACGAAGTACAGAGACGTCGCTCCGCCGCTTCATCGAGAGCTGAACGCACGAGATATTCTCCGCGTCTTATTCCTCGCGTAACTTCACAATGGCTCGTGCTCGTAGCGACTTTCGTCGATCCTCCATAAACAATCGGCAAAAAGAAACTTTTAATCACGCGTGTCTTTGCTTTTGCTGCGCAAAATTCGTTTTTATCCTCTACTACGCATACGCGGTTGCCTGATCCGTCGCTGCTGGCCATTTTTCGAAAAGAGGAGCAGCAGCAACATCAATAAAATAGCCGAGACGCTGCTTTTTAGCTGGCGGGCTTTTTCGACTTGCGTCCGAGTGGATTCTCGAGTACACATTTTTTCGTGTCTCTTTTTCTCGCTTTTCGCGCCTCGAGCCCATGATTCCATCTTACGACGTTGTTGTACGTTCGTCGAGCGTTCGTACTGCTGCAGGTTTACGGGCGGGGCCTGATATCAGTCGCGGTTGCATAGATGCGAGCGAAGCACATCAAGTTGCTCTGCTCGATTTGTAATGCTAATAATAATAAAATATTATTGCGAGTTGATGCAACTTTGGTAAATATTTTTAGTTCGATCTTAAATACGCGATTGGCAATGCGGAGTCAAGGGATGTGGCTCGGGGTCGTTGGAGCTGCTAGATCATTGCCACGGTCTCGCGGTAAAACGATCGGATAAACGTCACTCGCAGAGATGGTGTGCGCGTCATCCTTATCGTCGAATCTCGCGCCGCATTATCTCGCGTCAATGTCGCAATTTTTTTAGAGCCCCGAGAGCATTCGCTAATTATTATGAAACTCATTGCCGCGGCGCCGCGCCGCCGTCGTCGCCGCTGGCTCTTTTTGACGTATACTCGCCATCTCCTTCATCCCCTTTCCCCCGCCGTTACAATCTTACGACGAGTGACACACAGAGACTGCCACTGTCCGTTACGATCATATTATCGGCCTGGATCTTTGCGCCTCGCTCGCCCCGCGCGACTTGAGTCTCGAGAAACCGGCGCCAAGGCGTGATTCGCTTTTTTTTCGCTATTCTCCTTTGCATACTTTTTTTTAAATAAATAATTCATCGTCGGAGCGAAGATTCATTCACATTTATCGTGCATCGAGGTCGAACGCTTTTGTAAAACATGCAACATAATTATTCGGGTAACGCACGCGTTCAATTATATTTCGTAACATTCCTCAGATATTCCTAATACTTGATACACCGCGCGAACTCGATATTTGTCTATTTTACAACGCGGTTATGCTCCCGCGCTTACTTCCGCGTGATAATATGCAGCACCCGCCCCCGCACACCCCTTGATGTGCTCTGACTCTTTCGAATTATCAGTACACGCGCGAGTGATCAATATTTACCTGGTATACGAGCTGCTGCCTATACGTCGTTGAAAATCGCGAGGGCCTTGAAAGTATACACCATTCGAGGATATTTAAACGAGTTCGGCATTGCCGTTTTCCGCGGCGGCTCTTTTTCATTTCTACAAACGACGAAATGGAGAGATTTACCAGTCTAATGTGTACTAACGCGACGACCTCTCTCTTTATCATTATCTCAGAATTCTTCGTGGTTTGCTATGACGAATCTACATTCAACATTTCGCTGTGAGACTATATTTGCAGAGAAATTATTCAACACTCTTGTTTTGGCTCGATTCCACAGGAGGAATGCAGGAAAAGGATAGCGGCGTGCACGATGGCCGGTGCGGAGGCGAATAAGCCGGTCTGCGGGAGCGACGGGGTGACTTATCCGAGCCAATGTCAAGTCGTTTCAAGACAGTGCCAGGGTGAATCTCTCCTCATCAAACACCCCGGCCCATGTCCCGGTAACGGCTCGCGATCTTTCATTTAAAATGAAAAAAAAAAAAAAAACATTGAAATATTCTTAATTTACGGTTCGCTTGAATGTGGAAAAATATTTTGCAGAGACACCGGCGTGCTTCTCGGCTCGTTTGACCGCCCGACCTGGTGCCCGGCCAGTATGTCGTCCCGATGGAACATACGCGCCGGTTCAATGTCACACCGAGACAGGATACTGCTGGTGCGTTACACCTCAAGGTCGTCCTCTTCCGGATACATCGCTGAAAATGGAGAAACCGAAATGCGGCGGCGATCGGGTCGCGGTCGCAACTGCTCCGATCCCCGTAACCACCGGTCAGAGGAGACGCGCTTCGCCCAACTGGAAACAGCGACGACAATACGCCAATCGTCATAGAAATACATGCGATCGCGCTGAGAAATCCAAATTCAATGACAATCTCATTGAGAATTTCAAAATCGAGTACAGACGAATCAACGTTTCCTTCGAAGGTGAGCACGCATCTTTCTTTTCCTCTCGTCGTTCATAGAGCCGAAGATTCGCTGAATAAGGTTGAGAATGATGAAAAATGGGAAAGTTTGTTAATCGCTCTCGTTTATCAATAATATTATCATGGCCGGTGATTAGAAAATTTAGTTCGTTTACGCGTTACCGATTTGCACTGGTACGGCGCCGAAGCAACCGACAATCGTGTAAGTGTACAATATACACTTACACGAAACAAGCGTATTCCAGTATATGCGCGAATCCGATTTATTTATAGACGCACGCGTTTATCCTCGAGAAAAATGTTTACGCGGTTAACACACCGAGTTTTAACGAGACCGGCACACGTCGAGCAACACGTATACGTGAGGCGGCCCACTTGGGCGTAACTCACGCTCGAGAGAAAACCTCTTGGTCGTGGTAAAACGGGAGAGGGGGTTACGCGGAAAGAGCCAACGAGAGAGGCGAATAATCGCAGCTTGTCGTTCGCGTACGGTACGCAATGAAAGTGATAATTGCTTCGAGTTGGCGTTGCATCTCATTATTATCTCATAAGTGTCTTATTATGATTTTCCTCTCGTACACGAGACTGCCTCGAGCTTGATGAAAGATTTTGTATACTCAAGTTCGGCGCGCGCGCGCTCGCTCAATTTCCTGAGACACGGCGTTTATTATTTGAAAAAGGTTGAAACATGCTTGACTTATGCTTGGAATTTGGTTAACAGGTGAGAAGAATGCAGAGCGAGTTTTATCGTGGAAGTTTGTTACTCTCGACAAAAACGGGGACGGCCACCTCGACAGAGCCGAGTACAAGGAGTTGAGGAGACTCGCCAAGAAAGCAGTCAGACCGAAGAAATGCGCCCGTACGTTTGCCCGTACGTGCGACCTCAATCAGGATCTCAAGTTGTCGCGACAGGAATGGGGTGCTTGTCTCGCCAACGATTTTACCCGTAAGACTCGACCGTTATAATCTCTACCCTTTCACCACCATCACCACCGCCACCCAATCTCCTGTCTATACCGTTCCGACATTAGTTCTGCTCTTACTTTGTTACTAAACCTCAACGCGTTCCCTCTCGTTATCTCCGAGTATTGGCCCGATTAGCTTTTCCATTTTAATTGATAAAAACCCCGCGATACCTTTTCCGGCCGGTCGACTTTCGACTCGTTGACCGCCGCCGCTATTTCTCGCTCAAAATAAAACGTTTCTCCGCCCGCGCTCCAGCACACGCTCACGCATCCGCATTAAATAATTGTCCAACAAGACGGACGAGTTACAACTACTGCACGCTACGGGGACACTCTTACATACTCGTTTAGGCTCCTTATCGAAGAGAACAGGATATTATTGTCATTCGCTCGCTTTCGCTCCTGACCGACCCCTTCCCTCGACGTGTCCGTAAATTCTAACGGAAGTTTGCCCACACACCCGTGAAACTCCGAGACGAAAGAAAATTGGTAGCAATTGACTCTCGCTCTCTTCAACGCCACATCGCGAATATGCGTGCGCTCGGAGAATCAAAGAGAGAGAGAGAGAGAGGTAGCGAGAGAGTTCGTAGGTAAGCATCGTCGTCTCGCTGTCACTTACTGCCGTCGACGGTTGTTCCACCCTTTATTCGCTATAATAGACTCGTGACAATGACGGACGATCACGTCGCTCTCTCTTTTTTCTTTCTTTATGTACGCGAGCTAATCTCCTTCTGCCCCTTCTCCTCCTCCTCACCCTCACACACACGATTCGGACACTCGTTGTTAACTCGCTCACGGATCATCGTCGCGCCGCTCACGACTTGATTTATTTTCTTTAAAACTCTTTCACACGCCCTCATCCAAGAATCGTTCTCATTCTTTACTTAACGAAAATCACAGCTCAAATTTTTCGACGAATCTCAAAGGATTCAGAAGCATTGTCCGGTATGGATTTTTACATGGGACGATGGACATAAATTGTCGCGTGGTATTTGTTGCGAAAAGTATCTTTGCTGGCGTTATTATTCGGTGTGACAAAAAGGTCTTTTTTTTCTTGGATTATTTCGTGCTCGAGTTGAAATTCGTTGCCACCTAGCGCGTAAAAACTCGAAAAACCGGTTTGAAAATAGGGAATAAAAAGTCGAATTAGCCGTTTAGATCGGTATCGCGGTTGAACGCGGAGCCGAGTAAACGGGAGGGCGTAAGTTTCATTCGGTTGTAACGAAATACCCTAAAAATGAGACGTAGAGAAAAAAACATTAGGTATATGAGCCAATTGGCTGAGTGATACCATTGTTATCATTTAGTACGTTTGTTCTTGTCGCTGAACGGTGCAGAGGGCCGTCCGAGGGTGCCCGAGGCCCAGAGAACCAGGGCCACGGACCAAGGTGAGTTCCCTTGCGAATCCGCGAGGAGAATTCCCATGTCAGTCTACCGAGAGAGATCAATATTTCTGCGCATTATTATCGTTTCCTTCAATGCCCAATAATAATACGAATGTCACTTAGATCGCGGCTCGCTCGCTCCTTCCTTCGCGGATAGATTGGACCATCATTTGTCCGGCAAAACTCGAAGAGACTAACGTGGCGATGCTCCTCGAAGCGTGCGACAACACGCCGTCGCTAAAAAAATTCAACCATCATCCAAACATCACTCACGCGCGCTTTTATTTTCAAACTTTTTTCTTCCTTTTGCATTATTGCCTCGGCCAGGAATTCCTCGATCGTATGCATCACCACATTCGCGTGTATCGCCAAAAAAAATTCAATCCGCCCCGTTTCTGTATTCTCCCTAAAAAAATAACACAAAAGCTAAAGAAATAAAAACGTATCGCTTATTATATCGTGACGCCCGCAGATTAAGCGACGCGCAGGACGAACGATTGAAAAAAATGAAATATTTCATTTGTGCTCGCTGAATCAAATGCTCATCTAATCGCATGACCCGATTTTACGTTTATTCCCCGATCGCCGCAACTCACTAATCTCTAATTGAAAAATTGATGAATAATCAATAAAAATCCCATTGTAAATGATCGAAAACTAACGCAACTAATTATTTGAACCGTTTATTCCCGTTAAATCGTATTAATTTGCTGATTGTAATCGAAATTGAATTTCAATTGACAGTATTGAAGGGTAATTCTCCACCGGTGCACGCTCGGCCAACATTCAACGACGATCCTCCGGATACGAAGGAAGAGAGCGACGGTAAGAAAATGCTAAGGGGAAAAAAAAAGTTTGTACAATTATTGAAAGGAACGAGAGTAAAATTGGCGTGTGTTAATTTTGGATTTAGCGAACGATTGCATATCGGACAGACGATCTGTAATGGAGGATCAGCGACAAAATTCTCAGGAAAAATTTTACATACCACAATGTACACCCGACGGGAGGTACCACAAAGTTCAATGTTACTCGGGCTATTGTTGGTGCGTTTACCAGGATACGGGAAAACCCATTCCCGGAACTTCCTCCAAGGATCACACACCAAATTGCAATCCCGCGCCCCCGCCGAGTCGTCCAATGAAAGGTAATTAACGTTTAAACTCTCGTATTACGACGCGCTCTCGGGCATGCATAATTGATTGACGCGTCGCGCACTTCCGCCGAACAGGTTGCCCGGAAATAAAGAAACAGCTGTTTCTGCGCGATCTGATCGATCTGATGGAGAAAAAAATGAAGTCATCGACGAGTACGAGCGATTCCGCGGAGGCGACGGACGAAAAATGGACCGTCTCGAAGGAGGAACGAGTCGCGACTTGGCACTTTGTTATGCTCGACAAAAACAAAAATAAAGTACTCGAGCGAAAAGAGTGGAAGAGCTTCCGTACGATGGTCGCCAACAATCGTCATTTGCGACGATGCGGTAAAAAATTACCTCGATACTGCGACATCAATAACGACCGAAGAATCAGTATGACCGAGTGGTTAAGTTGCCTCAACGCTCAACGACCGACCCCAGGTACGTCCTATCCAAGTTATACAAAATTCAACTTGTCACATCCACGCTCTCATTACATTCTCATTATTTTCCATCCTCGACAGCTGACAGTCTGGAGAAAACCTCGACAACGAAACCACGAAGAATGGGTCCAAATCCGCTCGACACATTTCTCAACGGTGACGATTAATCGATCATCCATCTCGTCTGTCCGGCCAACATAAATCTCATATTAATAAACACGAAAAATCATTTTCCTCTCAGACCTTTCGCCGTCCTACGGATCACAGCGTTCGTTAGCCCTCCCGACCGCTCACGTTTCGACATCCGATTCCATCAACTTCCAAAATCCTTCTTTGTATTTTTCATACAGTGATGAAATATAGTGCGTCCGCCTTACGTATTTTATAATTCAAACAATGTTTTTTTTTATTCATTTTTATTATCAACCGCCGGCAACGAGCAAAACTGTACCAGAGTATTATTATTATTATGCGGGTGGTCTGCGTGTAATATGTTTGTAATATATATTTTTGTGTATATGCCACGGACGTTGCTCGCTAAGCTTGTCCGTATCATCGAGTTTTCCGGGGAAAAGTAATCAATCACAATAGCAGGCACCGCCGGGATTGAAGATTCGACCTTGGTCCATTATATTCGCGTCTCGTTGGCCCAACTCATACGATATTGTAGAATATTTATATTTTATTAACGATAGGCTTCCCTGGTAAATCGAAATCTTCGATTTCAATTGGTTCTCGGCTCCTCTTTTTTTTTATTTCCTGTTTTTTTCAGCCTAAACGAGCGGCGTAGAACCCAAACAAGACTGTTGCGTCGAAAAACGGAGAGCAACCATAAAGCGTGCATCGTTAAAATAAGTTTTATACGTACTGTCACCCTTGAAATGAAAGCAGCGTCTTTATTCTTCGGCAACAATGATCCAACTCACAATGTTGGTTTGTCGTTGTCCCCGTAAAAGGCGTTATCGCTTGAAAATTGTTTTGACGCGCCGAAGCATTTTTACTAACTGGAAATAACTGCAAAGAATACAGAGTCGTTGCAATTTCGCGTGGCATCGTCATCGCGATAAAAATCGCTGCACCGTTTCTGGTAAATAATTCACAACGATGATCAAACTGCTTCGTTATTCATATCGAACTTTTTTTTTCGTTTCTGGAATAAATGCCTGACCGTTGTTCGATCTTAACGATACGGGCATGTGACCAATTTTGTAAACCCCGTGGTGTCTAGTGGGGGTTTCGTCCCGTCGCCCCTCTTCACTATGTACAAGTGCAATAAATGTATTTTATTATAAATTTGTTTATTATACCGATAAAAACAGAATTTTTAGTTTTTTCTCGCTCACGGAGTCAAGCAAAGCTTTTAACGAAATTTTGATGATTTTATTCGAAGACAAATATTATCGTATTTACCGTACTATCAAATTATCGCGGACGTTCTCCCGTTCCTCAGCTTTCGATAAACAAGTGGGCAACGATAAAAAATCATAATGGTCGTTGAATTAATGAAAAAGTTGAAATATCGTTCATCTTGTAACTTTTTTTTCCTTTAAAGTGAAATTGGCCGGTGTAATGAAACGTTTTTTAATTTTTCTTACATCGCCGACAAATTATTCGCTCCCGAAGATTCAATGTCATCGCTAGGGACTCAGTTCGCTCGGAATTTCGACGTAACAATAGCTTTTGAATCTGCAAGAATGAGAACCGATTTTTTTTTGCTCCGGTCGAAAATGTACGATGATCGGGAGTGTCGGGAAAATCAAGCTGAACCGATAAACAATTAAAAATTCGTTTATTCCTCCCTCTCACAACAATTATACAAATTTACACATGATTATATTACAAAGTACAGCTGATCATGGCGGATCAACGTCGACAATGTTTTGCATAAAAAAAACGCTGCTCCAGCGTTCATCGGCGAAACCTCCACTTTTTCGACTAGCCGATATTGTATATCGCGGACTTTGACGTTTCTTGGAAAGTCCTTTGAAATCGGTCACAAGAAAAACTGTACAAAGTTCGGATATAGGAAAGAACATTCCTCGGTGTATCGTAACGATGAAAATTCCGACACCGTTCAAATGACGATTAAAGAGAATCGAGGACTGTGTTCAGTTCTAATCGTTGCCGCTTGCTCTGGGAAAAATGAGAAGACTGCAGTTGGTCAAAGACGCGAATGTTGTTGTCTTCGTTGCTTCAGCATCAAGAACTGACGGTCGAGCTGCGCACCGTGGCAGCTCGAGCGTACGGAAAGACGTAAAGCAGGGTCTATCGCGAATTTCTTCAAAGGCGAAACTCCTTTGAACAATTCTCGTGCATTGTGGTGCACCGGATCAACCGTTTGTAAGAAAACAATCGGCAAGTATTAGAAGACTCGATCCTGGTAGCCGCTGTCGGCCATGCTCGAGCTCGGCTTGGTCGGACCACCAGGAACTTGATGATGAGGATGTCGCATGTGACCAGGCCTTCTCGGGGGTGCCAAATACTCGAACATACTCTGTGTGTGCTGCGCCAACATTTTGCTCAAATCGCAAGGCATCGGATCGGTCCAGAAGAAATCGTGATTGAGGGCCGAGTCCGAGTCGAAACGTTTGCTCGGATCAAGAATCAACAACTTGTCCAAAAGGTCGCAAGCGTACGGATCTTTGACGTACGGTTTCAGCCTCTCCTTAACCTGCAGAATAAATAAACATTCAAATTTACAATTATCGAACGATTCTTGAGACATGACATTTGTTACAGTAGTGAATTATGATCAGGACAAAATAATTTCATTGTATTTTACAAAAAAAACTGAGACTTTTCATAAAATTTCAGTTTTCATTGTATTCCACAATATTCTTATTAATTCTGAGGAGAAATCACACTTTTTATTGTGAAATATACCGAAATGTGTGAAATCAATGTTAAATTAATGAAATCCCGAACGCGAATATCCTTTTACTGGTTCTCCGAAGCCTCTGGAAAATTTGACTCGATCTTTTCCAAATCATAATTCGCTACTGTACGAATTGTTATTGAAGTCTGAACTGTAAGTCTAAAACCGACAGCACTACGTGAATCGAGGTATGATGTTTGAAAAAGTTCAAGCTTCGTGATAAATCTCAGTTTTCATTGTATTCTACAATATTCTTATCAATTCTGAGGAGAATTGACAGCTTTTATTGTCAAGAGACGCGGCCACGGCTCGGCGCCAAGTATTGAAAAGGAAGCGTAGCGCGAGTAAAATATATGAGCCTGAAGTTTGCATCGACGCAATGCCACGAAATGGAAAAAAAAAAAATCATTTGTCACTTTTTTATTTGACGAATCGAGTCGTAAGGTCCGAAAAAGTCGAGGAAAAAATTTTAAAAGAAAAAAAAATTCGTTCCAAAATACCCTCGTCCAGGGGGTTGAATTTTTTAAAAATTTCGTGGCATTCCGTCAATGCAAACTTCAGGCTCATGTAAAATATACCAAAATGTATGAAATCAATGTTAAATTCATGAAATTCCCAAGGGAAACATATTTTGCGTTCTGGTTCTCCGTAGCTCGTTGAAAATTTGACTGGATTTTTAAAAAACCATAATTTACTGCTGTGTCGAATTTAATTGATCTCTGAACGAATGATATGACTCTGAAGTTTGCAATGTTGAGATTCAACGAGAAACATTTTTTCTATTGATTATTTATAGAATTTTGAAAATCGTGGGGTGATTTTTTGAGTCGATTTTTCGTCGCAAGAGAGAATCGTTTTATTGACCGGATCAAATATTGAATTATAATTATTGGCTCCACTGAAGAAATAACAGAATTTCGTTGCATTTAAACGATGAAAACTTTAGGATCATACGAATGATGATGAAGTTTGCATCGTTGGAATGCAACGAAATTGTGTTTTTTCTTCAGCGTAGGCTCATAATTATTATTCGATATTTGTTACGGACGAAAAACGATCGTTTCTCGAGACCCAAAAACTCAATCAAGATAAAGAATTGCCATGATTTTCAAAATTCAATAAATAATTAATAGGAACATCATTTTTCGTTCAGTCATATTGAACGATAATTCTGAAACCGACAGTACTAAAAAAGGCTCGATCGCGAAAACAATTCTAGACGCAAACTCGTTACCTTTCGTTTCTGTCCTTTGGGAAGCTCCATTTTGTTGAACAATTCGAGGGTCTCAACACCCGGCCAAACCTCGGTCGTGATCGAGCCGCACAGTTGAGATATGAGAGTCAGTTGCTGCTGCTCCGTGTTGCCCTGCATGATCGGCGACCTCGTCCACATCTCGGCCATAATGCAACCTCCGCCCCAGAGATCGACCGGTGGACCGTAGTTTCGGTCACCGAGCAAAAGCTCGGGCGGTCTGTACCAGAGAGTCACCACTCTGTTGGTATAACGATTTGCTTGGCCGCTCTTGTTCGCGCTGAATGCTCGTGCCAGCCCAAAATCGGCAAGCTTCAAAATTCCGTTTTTCGTTATGAGCACATTAGCCGCCTTCATGTCTCTGTGCAGAATCTAAATTCAACATAATTATTTTTCACTTGAATCCACGTACGAATTCACTCCAATCGCAAATGCTCGATAAATTTTGACGCTTTGTACGAACCTTGTTACTGTGGATGTAATAGAGTCCGTTGAGCAGTTGCTGCATCACCTTTTTTATTTCGCCGAGACTGAATTTGACGTTGACGTTGGACAAAAGGCCTGCGAGATCGTGCTCGCAAAAGTCAAACACTAGATAAAAGGTTGAGCGGTAACGGTTGTATTGCGTAGCTGAAAAAGAAAATTTTCTCTCAGCCGAAAATCCGCTTGGAAATCTTGAAAATACTTGAGCGTCTAGCCGCGTCTCTTCGTACCTTTGGTTCTGCAGATTTCAATGAGGCTGACGACATTTTCGTGCTTGAGCAACTGCAATATCCTTATTTCTCTCAACGCCGTTATGGGGAACTGCAGAAAACAAAATCCCACAGTCAATTACCCTCGATTCTCAGTTTTTTGCCGAGAGTTGTTCAAATTTTGTATCGTTCCAATTGGAAGTGAGAATTTTTTTTTTTTAGGACGTTCCGCTATGGCAATCGTGCCTCACTAATTGAGTGAGGCACGATTGCCAAGAAAAGACTTTTGACCTTGAAAATATGTAGTAAAACGTCGTTGACCTAGGACGAGTTTGCTGCCTAAATATTTCTAACCTAAAAAGCATATTTCGTTTTCAGATTTGCATCTAATTATCGCTCTACTAACGGAAAGTCCTTAATTGCTTTTCCACTTCTTCAAATAAAAGAAAAAAATTCCGCTGTGTCGACGCATGATGGAAATTTTTATGCCAACGTTTGGATGACTCTGAAGTTTGCGGCGTTGCAATTCGACGAAAAACATTGTTTCTATTAATTGTTTATTGAATTTTGAAAATCGCGGTTATTTTTCGTCTCGAATTGAGTTTGTCGGACTCGAGAGACGATCGTTATGAGCTCTGCTGAAGGAAAAACAGAATTTTGTTACGTTTTTATCAATCCGGTACTCACCCCTTCTTTTTCATTGTCCATCAGTACTTTCTTCATGGCTACAAACTTTTTGTTGTTTTTCTTGTCACGGGCTTTGAAGACCTCTCTGAAAAACGAGAAAACGGAAAAATTTGAATGCGAGAAAGAATAATAAAAGGAAAATTCGAAAACTCACGGGAGCATAAGCTCTGCACGAGTGTTTGACAATAAACGGAATAGAAATATGATAATGGAGAAATTGATCGCTTACCCGAAAGTCCCTTGACCAATTTTAGCCACTTTTTCATACTTCGACGACTCATCACAGTGACAAAAATCAAACTCCTCAATGTATTTTTCTTTTTCCTTTGTATTCATTTTGGAAAAATACCAGACGACCTGGACCAGCCAGCCGAGTAGCTGGGACTAACCTCAAAACTGAATTACGAGATGCGGATACACCGGAGCAACGACCGAAAAAAACTGATGCTAAAGGCACGATCTAATGCAGTCGCTCGACGCTCGTTTGCAGCGACAAATCTGGTCACGTGACCCTATTTTGAATTTCCGCGACTCAAATCTGCGTCAAGATATGCTTCGACGAACAGCAAGCGTCAAATCGCTGCCTGTGGGAATGATCTGGACCTGTATAAACCTGCTAGCCTAGCCCTGTCGCCAGTCAAGCGTCGCAATCAGCCCAAGACAGTGGCGCCACCTGGGGAAGCCGGACCAATGGCGAACAGCAGCCAATCCGAAGCGACTAAAGTCAGACTAATCACAAACCAGTCCGTTGACCTAATTTCCGGCTCCTCTTCGGAAATTAGGTCATTGCCGCAGCTGTAGCGAATGGGATGAGACCGCAACGGCCTGTAGTCACGTGATAGACCGCACGATCGTCGGATCGTGTCGCCCAAAAGCGCGGGAAAATTCAAAACGTCCTAATTTTTACCCGAACTTTATTTTCGTCCATGGAATTGATTTTCTTGTTCTTGAACTTCCGAGGCAGTGCAACGTATCGTCGAAAATTCCCCATGAACGCAAAGAGCCATAAAGATCCATGGTGTTATTATCGAGCGAATAAAATGAATTGGCGCAGAATTTAGTTTCCCATGAAATCATTAATAATTCAAGATTAGAGACAAAAATCGATCAAGAGACAAAACGACAATTTTCAAAATTGGCTACTTTTAAGAACTCTCTGAAAAGGTTTGATTGTTTTTTTCTGTTACGATCCTAATTTCGTCTTTGAGCTGATCGCCTTATTGACCCGAAGGACATTCATTTCACAAGCATAATGTCAAGGATCTCTGAAATCAAGGAAGAATCAAGTCGTTGATTGATCGTAACTTAATTTTATTAATCACAAAGTACGAAATGTAAATTTATCACCCGTGGCAATCGTAGTCATCACTGAATTTCTTTGCTGAATTGTTCAGTGAAGAAAAATTGCTGTTTAAATATAATATTTAATTTTATAACTAATGGAAGCGGAGTAAAGCGAATCATTTAACAGTAAACAATGAATCGATGGGGAGGTAAATTTTCGGACGATTACGAGTTCATAATCCCCGCGAATGAGAACAGGTTTTTCATTGTTAAGAAATTCACAATCCTGCTTAATTAATTTTGAGTAATCGACGTTGAAAAATTAAACGGAAGTTAACGGTAACAACAACAAAAAGGCGTTTCAACGTTTCCATCGTTAATTCTCAGAATAATCAATTGCGAGGCTGCAAACCGGTAAAGGCAAATTTCTCGTAGGAACATTCACCACCGTGTCTTATTGTGTTCCTCATGAAATGCTCTACGATTCGAACGTGGAGATTCTGTCACGTAATAAGTTGCATGTACTGCGTCATTCTTTAATAAGACAAAAAAAATCTTCCGTTGACAACGTGCTGTACCTTCAAGAGAAAATAAGTGCAGAAAAATGTACGAATTGAATCTCGCGGAGAATCTCTCGAGAGCAAAAACGGATAATTTTTTAAAAAATACTGATGAAAATTTTTCAGTAGAAAATTAACATTTGTCAATAAATATTTTCGTAATTGATATCCATCGATATCGGCCAGCGTATTCAAGTGGTCGCTCAAAAAATCGTAATTATTATCGACATTACATCATCGAAATTGTAGATTAATAATTCTTTTATAATTTTCTACAAAATACATTTTTTTCGTAATTAATTAACGACATCAAATTAGTCGAATGAGGCAAAAGTATTTGAGAAGGTTGAAAACCGTCGGGAATGCAACAAATAGTACGAATTACTTCGTTATCGATATTTCGTCAATAAAATAATATTTTTTTTCGCGAATAATTAATAATAAATTGGACGGATCGTGACTTTGACGAGAGTTTATCGTCAAAGTTTTGCGATATTTATCGATAGTTGGATAATCAATAAACTTCAATTGATAACGAGTGTTTTAAATTGTTTTTGGAGAACTTGGATTTTTTTGTCGATCCTCTGAATGTCCTCGATCCGCTCAGGGGTCGCGACAGTCGATGGTGCATCGCCTCCGCCAGTTACGGAACATTCGTCGCTTTTTCTCTCGTTCAAATGACCCAAACAAATGCTCGATGCAACGGAAATGTTGCCGACCGAATGATCCATCGAGTCTTTCGATTGTGGCGACTTTGGGCGAGCTCCATCGATGGGATTTTCAACTTGCGAGCTCAAAGTGTCCGAAAGACTAGTCAAGTTGTCGAGCATAGCTGAAAAATTCAACATTTCTGCGTTATTGGAATGGTAATAAAGATTTTTAATGACTATTTAACGAATCAAAGCGCTCCGAAGATTATTTCGATCTCACAGTCAATTTTATCGTCGGAATTACCAGCTGTTGCGTGGAACGTGAGCTCAAATATAGAAATTTTCTCTGCAACATTTACCCGTCAATTCGAGACTCTCGTTGGACAGATCAATCTCACTTTGCGAGACAAAACTGTCCCGGCTGAACAAATGCTGTCTCACGCACGAGAGATTCCGCGTCTTGAGTTGATTGCCATGGGCCGTCGTCGTGGCGCCACGAATCTCGCTGTTTCTCGGGGTTTTGTACATTATTGAACGATCCGTACGCATAGTGCGACCGCGTTTGATGTACGGTATCAGCGACGACAAATCCGTAGGCGTCCGTGGAGCACTATCAGCTGATTGTATTGACAACGGTGGCTTGTAATTTTGTACTAAACGCAACAAAACAGAAAAAATAATTCCCCAACACCGGATATGTCAATTATTCGAAGCGAAAAAAACCACAAGATTGTACAATTTTATTCTTTTACCAAAGCGTGACCAAAAATCGAGCGAAATAATGGGAAAATCGATTTTTTTTTGCTCGTTTCGCATTCGCGAGAGTAAACGTTAAAAAAATTCTTGGCACGATTTTCCAGATTGAAATCAACGGAAAGTTGTTGGTCGCGTGTAAATCGGGGCAGAAATGACAAATTTTTCATTTTCTGCTCAACATGAAATTCGCATAGAAATAGAAAGGAGAAAATTACCCGTGTAAGGAGTTCTAATGTACGTGAGAAATTTTCCGTCACGCGGTAGACCGAAAATTGATGATGAAAAGTGAACGCTCGAGGCTGTGAGGAAAATGGATAATTACAATAAAAGTCGAGGGATATATTCGTTGTTTTTCAACTTTGTCTCCATACACAAAGCGAGGGATTATGAATTTGGATGAAATTTGAGCTATACCGTGTAGAGAATCACCCTGTCCCATTCCAGCTTTTCCGTAACTGCTGCTGGTCGGTATTGTACTGTTCATTACAGTCACCAGGGCCGGTTGCAAGCGCTTGACAACGTTCAGAATCAATTCACAGCGTTTGATCACCCTCAATTGTTGCGAATCCGTCGCATTCTCAACGAGTAAAGTTTTCGATGCTGCATCAGCTTCGAAAATCGCTGAAATCATACGGAAAGGCAAAAGAGTTGCAAAAGAATTTCGAGCACTTTTCATAATTCCATTCGCATCAATTGCTTTTTTTTCGTGAAATACAAACAAATGAAAACTTGTTCTCACCGGTTTTTAATTCACGGGTCATCATGACCGTCTGTCTATCGATTTTGTCGCGTCCAATGTCGTTGATCGCTGCGGTGATTTGCGTTGCAAGCGCTATGGCACGTTGAACGACACCCTGAACGTGAGATCGAGTCACTCCAGCACGATTGTCGAGACAATCGGACATTTTTGCAACGCGCTCTTGGAGATCGTCCAGAATCACCTGAATTACGATTCAACTTGGTGAGAATCACGAAAATCTTTGCAATAAATGTGAACGCTGTAAAAACGCATAATTAAATGGAACAATTTCAGCCGGACAATGCAAACCTGACAATACGCTGCAGAATCAATTATTAGATCCACGACGTTGTGCAATTTATTCATTTCCGATTGCCATTTCGTGGTCAAGATTTTGAGGCAAGCACGCATTTCCTTGTTATCAGGATGAAGATAAAATCCAACAGCCGCTGGAACGAGTTCCGATTCGAGAGACTCCAAGCTTGCCATACAATGACGAATCTTTGTGACTCCTGTGGAAAAAAGCGATAATTATAATTCTTCCTTAGCCCAAACGAGCTCGATTCACTGGATCCTTGTCCAACTTGTGGAACGAAAATCATGAAAAATTTGTCGCGGTCAAGCCGCTTCGTTGCAAGATTTTCTATGACTCTGAAGTTTGCTAAAATGATCGATTTTTGCGAGCCGGAAAGCATGTCGGCTCGAAAAATTTGGATGACATTGAAAATTGAAGGAATCATGAATAAAATAAAATATTTTTCGTTGCATTCCAACGTTGCAAACTCCAGCATCACGATTTTCTAATAAATTGATGAAGAGTTTTTGCGGTTCGAATTAATTACTAAAACTCACTGTCTACGTCATTACAGCAGGCAATAGCGAACATTCCAACTTGCATTGCTTTGTCAGTGAGTTGGTCAAAATCTTCGATACTGTTGCTAAGATCGTTTCGTGATCGTTTTCTAGCGTTCAAAGGGTTTCCACAACTTTTCACGAGTTTTCTTAACGCACTGAATGGATCACTGAAAACTTCCATGACAAGAGTAAGAACGGAAATGTTGACTTTACGTTCGAGACGATACAAAGCATCGTTCAGTGTGTTCATGAAAAGATTGTTCAAGGTTGGATCAGATTTTTCCGACTCAAGTTGACCTTTGAGATTCTCGTACTCGGACATTATCGACTGACTGGCACCAGTTATCGCTTTGAAATTGTACGGCTGACAAACTTGGGCTATTGCCATTGCGTGCGAAAATACATCTTCGATTCCTGACCACAAATCTTTGCATATTTCCAGCTGTTGTTCGTTCGTCTTGCCTGGCATACTCGCAATTATGTCGAGTACCAAATCCATTCTGGAAAATATGTGCATAAGCTTGCCGACCACCTTCAAACGTTTCTGATTACAATAATTTTCTACTCCTCATTCCACGTTGATATTTCAACCATTCAAGTGCATACTGGATCGTTTTTCCGTTAGCGATTGGTCGCAATTACAACGAATGGCATTTCATTTTCGTTTTCGTCAAAAACGTCATTCAGGGCCATAAAATACCGAAAAAAAAAAACATAGATGCATATTTGACGAAATACGACGATTTGAAAAACGCTTCGAGTCAGATTGACCCAATACGCGCTCATACGCGGTGTGCACTCGAAGGGTTCAACATATTTTCTCTACACGGAGAAAACAAAGTCGAAAATTATTAAGGAATATACTAGGAATCCAGTTACTTATTGTTGAAAATTATAGTATTTTGAGGACAGTTCGGAAATTACAGCAATATCTCGAATGGCAGTGCGACAAATCGTTCTAAACAGCATAGTAAAACGTAATCATCAGATTAAAACCGATTTTACAATTTAGCATAGCAATTAAAGAAAATCGCAATGCTCATGGTAAACAAAACAATACGTGTGATAAAATTTCACACATGTTCGATATATATTCATATTGGGATTGTAGAATTTTACTATGTCGACGTTTAAAATTTGAGATATTCTCACTCATAACTGGATTCTTGTCTGACATAGTAAATTGTTCATGAAACCAAACCTGAAATTCATTATCGCGCGCATTACTCTTTCTTATTCATATATAAATGTTTATAATTCATGCTAAGAAAAATTGTAAGTGTTAAAAAATACTATGCTGTTTTGTAATTGGTGCTACGATTCTTTTGCTTCTTAACCTTCGTATAGGAAATTTTCCCAAAACATTGTATTTCTTACTAAACAAAACGAATCCGTTTTCTCCGTGTAATTCCAAGTCTCAACGTGAATAAGATCGTCCGGCAATATTTCAAAACGAATAATGATATTTTCAGGCTGAAAACATTTCAAATTACCTGTAAACAAAGTGATTTTCTTTCTCAAAATTCTCTTCCTCCTCCGCGGGACTCGAAGCGTCCAGAAGCTCTATTATCATCTTGAAACACCAGCACAGTCTGTCGCAAACATATTTCTTGGCACTCTGATAAAAAAGATATTTGTACAAATTAACAAAAGTAAAATCGACAAATGGTCGTTCGATCTTTTCCGGGACGCTTTAACGTGGATTACGAGTGAATAATTCCAAATGAATCCCCGAGAATTTTTTCAAAATCATTCCAACCGAGCGTTTTTGTCGAAAAAATGAAAAAAAAAGGGAATTTTGGATTTTGCAGGAGGTGGAATAAAATTTTCTTACAAAAATTGGTGCTCGCAATTGATGCTGCTCTTGAATAACTTCCACTAACATTCCAAAGCTCGTACATAGCTGGCACGTGTAAAGAGCCATTTTTTCAGCCAATAACGGAGAAATTAAATTTTTCCTGTAGCGTTGGAGCGGCTCGAAAATCTCTACAACAAAAACGCCCAATTCCTGCAAAAAATGTAATAAAATATAAAAGATTGATATGACGAATGAAAATTCCCATTATTAATCTACGATTTTGCCCGTGCTTTACTTTGATGTTCTGAAAATCTTCTATTTCTTCAACGGCACCCATTTCTTTGACATAATCCCAGGAATCTTGCAGCTGCTGTTTGAGCGGATCGCACTCCAGTTTTTCCAGAGTCTCCAGAGAACTTGTCAGCTTTTCCATCACCACGCTAATCACATCTTTGTTATTTTGGTCTTTGGGACTTTTGACCTTGAAAACAAAAACGTTTCAGGCTCGCAGAAATGGAAGAAGAATATGATGTTGAAGTTTGCATCGTTGGAATGCAACGAAATTGTGTTTTTTCTTCAGCGCAGGCTCATAATTATTATTCAATATTTGTTATGGACAAAAAACGAGCGTTTTTCGAGATCCGAAAACTCAATTGAGACGAGAAATTGCCACGATATTCAAAATTCAATAAATAATGAATAGAAACATTGTTTTTCGTCGAATCTCAACGTTGCAAACGTCAGAGTCATTTTTTCGTAGTATTTTTATTTTGTAGTATGAATTTCGCTTCCGCAGTCTCGATGTACGGAGGGGAAAACCAACGAATTACTGTAACGAAATTAAATGGACAGACGAGCACTAAACGTGAATTTTATGTAAGAAAAAAAAAATCTATTTTTATATACGGTGTCAAAATTTTATTTTGATTATTATTATCAAAAAACGATCGTCTCTCGAGACCCGAAAACTCAATTGAGACGAGAAATTGCCACGATATTTAAAATTCAATAAATAATTAATAGAAACATTGTTTTCCATCGAATATCAACGTTGCAAACGTCAGAGTCATTTTTTCGTAGTATTTTTATTTTGTAGTAAGAATTTCGCTTCCGCAGTATCGATGTTGGGTGTCAAAATTTTATTTTGATTATTATTATCAAAAAACGATCGTCTCGCGAGACCCGAAAACTCAATTGAGACGAAAAATCGCCACGATATTCAAAATTCAATAAATAATTAATAGAAACTTTTTTTTTTGTTGAATTTTAACGTTGCAAACTTCAGAGTCATAAGGAGAATCGCATTATTCGGTTATTCGTTGTAACGAGTTCAAGTTTCAAGAAAAATGATTTTCAGGCAAACCAGTTCTTTGATGTTCTTCATCAAGCAGAATTCCTCGATGAGAGCCGTAATCTTTGATTTCATTTCTCGATAATCGGCCGCATCTTCTTTCGATAGTTTTGAAAAATTTTCAGCCAAGCCGTTCAATTGTTGGAATACTATGGATTGGACCTTAGCGATGTCCGCAGTTTGAATGTGATCCGTTTCCGACCACAATCTTAGCTGATGCATCTAAAACGTGAATAGTTGGAAACTTTCGCTTTTATTACCTCCCATAAGCGCATATTGGGTCAATCTGACCCGAGGCGTTTTTCAAATGGTTGCATTTCGGGAAAAATGCACTTTTTTTTGTCGCGACGTTTTTTGGAGCAAATTGTCCGGATTTTATGGCGGTGAATTTATTTTTTGACGAAACTTTGACAGAAAATTGTTGGGGTCGAAACGATCCAGTATGCTTTCGAAGGGTTAAGAGTCACGAGCACGAAGTCGTTATAAAGTTATAAAATAATTTGGAGAGAATCGCTGGACTCACTTGAACTTCGATGGGCTCCAATATTTTTCTCATGCTCTTCGTTTTTAGCCCCATCTCTTCTAATTGCCGGTATTTTATTTGATTGTCTTGCGTTGAAACTCGCTCTCTATGTCTCGTGCCAGACGAGCGCAACTTTTTCGAAATGACCGTTTGTAAACAAAACGCGGAGTAACGAGATAAAAGTAGTCAAGATTAACGTCGAGCGAGTTTTTAGATAATTTCTGACGAATAACAAACGAGATAAATTCGAGATTAGCAACTTTGCAGTTTGCTGGGTTTCGTGAAGTCAGCTGTTTAGCTCGTAATCGCAATTGAATTCGAGTAAACGACTCGGCCTGATCTGCGGGCGAAATTTACACGAAAAACATGGAATCAATATTCCGACAAAGACTTTTTACTCTCGGGAAATTATTATTTTCTCAAACGAGTAGCATAAAGAAAATTTTTGAAAAATTACGTTGGGAACAACTTCAGGAAGGTCGCGCGCGTCGATACTGGCGGCGGTTCGTCTTTGGTGTTCGTATGGGAAACGGCAACGCCGCTCCACGGGACTCCAGTGAGACTCGAGCCAGTGTGGGATAGTGCGAAGCAAAGTGGGATACTCGCGGTGCAGCAGAGGCTGAGCAAAACAGCAAGCAGTCAGCAGTAGCGGCACCGCACGTCGGCACACACCCAATGTTTGTGTTTTTGTGAATTAAAAGGCTGGACGCGTATCGGTCAATAAGTATCGCGACGAATAGTCCAGGCATGTAGGCTGATATCTTGACATCAGTCACGCGAGGTTCGGTACGAACGTCATGTGGACGACGACGAAAACGACCAAGTACTGCGTCGGTGAGTCCCGCTGTTGGTTCCTTCGTTAAATATATCGTTTTTTATCTTGGACATGATGGTGGGTGCGAGATTGATTCGGTTAGTTTGCAATAATTGGTCAAAGCGTTTGGCAGGACGTGCGTACGCTCGAGCAATTTTGAGGATGTCGCCGAGCTCGTGTGCGCGCGCGTACGCTCTTGGAACTGTCAAAGTCGTGTGTGGTTCGTCCCGCGGTGACAAAAGTTTCTTTCTTTCGAAGGAAACGATAACAACCATCATTTAATGACTCGCTCGTGAGACTGGTTGACTTGGTTGCTCTGTTTGTTTTTGTTGTTCAATTAAAGTGTGTTTGATACGCGGGGCAAATGCGACGTGACGATGTTGCGCGTGTGTCGCCGTCTCTGGTATGTTGAATTCGCGTCATTCGCCAAGAGTGAACGCAGCAGAACGGCTATACCGAGTACCTCGTGCGCGCGCTCCCTCTCTCTCTCTCTCTCATTGTGTATCTCTCCCGGTCCGTGCGTGTACGTTTCATTCATGGATCGATCGTCGTCCACACGAGAGACCGAGTCGCAAAGGGCCCCGCTGCTTCCCCCTTTATAAACTCCGTGTTCCCCCACCCACCCGGTTCGATAAGCCGAGCCGGACCAACTCGCAATTAGGTTTAAATAAATTCTCGCGGACGCGCAGTCACGAACAGTGGCTTGTCCCAGAGTATCTAATGATGGAACAATCCAATCACTACCAAGTTTTTTTTCGTTGGTACCCCCCCCCCCCCCCTCCGACTTTCTCCCCCGGCAATCTCGCCGAGACAATCCAGTCGCTTCGTTGGCTCATCCACTCGTGGAAACGACGATCGCGTATCTATAGATTTTGTTGCAAAAACGTTTACGTCAACGTTAAAAAGCTGACGCGTTGTCTGCGTTCGTCTTGAAATAAAAATTGCAAAGACAAGGCGCACCTTTTTATCGTTTCCCCAGTTTATTATGAACCGTGCAACATATAATTAGCTCAGAGTCGATAATTATTATCATTAAAGACGTTTATAAAAGCTCTTTGTCGTCACGCGCGTTCGAAATCTCTCGATAACTCAATTATGCCCGCGATCCACGTGTCAGACTCGCGAACGAAGCGACACGCTGCGACCCTTTCGCGACTTGTTTTGCTCCCTCACAAACACATCGAATGCTCGTGTGTTTTCGCGTTGACATGTCGCAGTAACGCCGCAAGATTTTTTCGACGTGTCATCTTTATAGAATAAAATCTCAAACTTGTTCACATTTCGATTCGACGAACGCCGCTGAGTAGGCAAAGGTACAGTCGGCGCGTTTATCCGGTCACGAAACAATGCGAAAAGAACGAGAGGAGAAAATGTTTCAAAGTTTGCAGCTGTCCTGGTCGCACGCTTGCACTCTTTACAAAGACAAATTCGCGCGGAGTCCAGAGTTTTCAGATTTGTTTCGTCTCTCAAGAAGTATTTTCGTTGGACGACGTTTCGTTTTTTTTTTTTCATATATGTGTGTCGCAAAGGCTGACGGTTGGGACGGAGGAGTGGGGGTACAGTCTGCTCGTCGAGGAGCAAGCACTCGAGCGTCGATTATCGTTATCGTGGATTTCCGTTGGACCAGAGTAGCGATCTCGGCGAAGCAACGGCCTTCCACCTTGCAGTCTCGAGGTCGGAGAAAGAGAGGGAGTAAGAGATGTGATCGCGTTTTTGTTGTTGGAAACGTGCAACGAAAGTCGAGCATGAATTCATCCGTATTCGGTCGATTGATTGTTGTAGCGAGAGTCGCAGTAACTCGCTACGAATGCCCGTTTCTTTTTCTTTCTCTCTGCCCTCGTAGGCAGTGTAATTTTCCCAAAATCCAACGATAGAAATGGCCCGGTGTGCTGCAAACACCCGAAAGCTTTGTAGCGAGCGGAGGACGGAGTGTGGGGCGCGAGAAATGTTTTTTCCTTGAGGGCAACGAGCAGCAGGCAACGGAGAGAGCGTTGAATCGATTTCAGGGAAAAGCTGTTGTGGGAAAGCGGCTGAAGTAGCGCCACACATCGTTCTGTCCGCATATCCAAGTATTTTATATATTCTCGCGACTTTTGACTCGTTTTATGCGACAGAAATTCGAGCGGGCGTTATTTCAACGATTTTTAACGTATAAACGAGCTGTTGAGATCCAGTGGAATTTTATTTCTTCTCTTTCAACTTGATACTCGTAGTCCCAATGTCGCCGAAGAATGAAATTAATCGCCTCGCGCGGTCATTGAGACTATTCGAGGCGGGACAAAAGATTTTACGAACGCACGCGGTGCTGCTCGTACGCGAGAAGAGCGCGACGACGGCGCTGCGGGCGTTAATCCTCATTTGAATGCATCTCGCGTTCTTTTCTCTTGCCCCTCGTCCTCCTCCCGTTTCCTCTCTCTTTTTCCCGCCCCCGTTCATCTCACCAGTAGTCACCGAGGCGACCGGAAGTCCGTGTCATACGCACATCGTCGCCACACGCATCCGGTTCACCCGGCGAGTTCTTATCCGTCCGAGATTCCCTCCCCCCTCGCCCCTTTCCTTTCCATCGTGCGTGCAGCCATCGCAAAAGCTCACCAATCACTCTAAAAACTAATTATCGCGAAATGAAAGAAAAAACCGAACTCTCGAACGTTTTACCTGCAATGATGCTGAAGTTTGCAACGAAAAATATTTCATTTTATTGATGATTCGTTCGATTTTCAATGTCGTCCAAATTTTTAGAGCCGATATGCATTTTTGATGGTAAAAATCGATCATTTTATCATCGCAATTACATTCTGCATTCGAATAATTATTCTTGTTAAAGATAAAAAACGAATTTCGTTGCATTTCAACGATGCAAACTTCAGACTCGTTACCTGCAACGATTGATAGAAATTAAAAAATAAAACCAAACAAAAACTGCACAAAAAATGTCAAAAAAGGAAAATTCCTTATAACATTTGGAAGGAAAAATGAGCTAGAATTCAAGGTCATGCTGTTTCCCCTCTCCAAAGTTTCAAGAAAATATGATGGAGAGTATTTACGGGTTTCTCGACTCGTGAAATGGTTTTGAACCCGTAAAGACACGAATCTTGTAGTTTTTTTCATGCCAAAGATAATGGTGAAGAGCAAATTGAATTTCATCAACGTTCAGTTGGTGAAAATTCAATTCGAATACCAAAAAGTCCTGAAAAATTGACCCAAGAATAATCTATAAGAAAAAATGTTAATTTCTCCCGAATTGAAGAGATTTTCTCGACTGTTTACAGCGGTATACAATTGGCGAGGAGATACTCGATACGGATTGCCCCTGGAGATCGGCGAGACGGTACAGATTCTGGAAGAATGTGCGGGTATGAATCTCGCGATGAAAAACTGGGACGGATTCTTAATATGGAAACGGAATGACGTGTTTTATCGTTGCAGGCTGGTACCGAGGCTTCACGACGAAGAATCGTGCCGTAAAAGGAATTTTTCCAAGTTCGTACGTGCACCTGAAACCCTGCAAAATCGACAACGAGGGTCTCTTCGAGTCGGTAATACCTCTGGAAGATCCAGTAGTTCGAGAAGTCACTCTCGTCCTGCGAGAATGGGGCTGTATCTGGAAGAGGCTCTTTGTGGTAAGAATTCCAACGGCCATTCGATTCTCTTCTATAGTGAAAATGACTCTGAAGTTTGCATCGTTGAAATGCAACGAAATTATCTTGAATCTTTGGTAAAAATAATGATTTACATGCAGAATGTAATGACGGTGATACAATAATCGAATTTCACCAGCCGAAAAGCGTATCGGTTGGAAAAATTTGGATGAAATTGAAAATTAAACGAATCATCAATAAAATAAAATATTTTCCGTTGCATTCCAACGTTGCGAACTTCAGCATCATTAGTGAAAATGGAAAAACGGCTTTTCTTTATTCATTTATTATATTGGGATTTTCACCCAAGCGATTATTTGGTCTTGTGTCTATATTTAATTGAAAAATTGTCCTTTGAGATCCGGATGCATGAGCTCGGTGTAAGTTGCTCGTCGGAGAAGAAACATTAATCGTAAATTATTTGTGTCACTTCCTCGAGCTGGTGAATCAGCATTCGTGCCATTGTCTCGCTTATCTCGTTGGGAAGGCTGACGCGTCAGCGCGCCAAGACCGGAGGTCGAGGTACCCGCGAGTCCACTATTTACTCATGAAAAAAACGGAAGCGATTGCTGGTTTAGAAAAAAATTACAAAAAAAAAAAAACCAATGTTCTGCGTTTCCTGAAGTTTGCATCGTTAAAATGCAACGAAATTCTGTTATTTCTACAGCAGAGCCAATAATAATTATTGAATGTTTGGTCCGGCCGATAAAACGATTCTCTCTTGCGACCAAAAAACTCAATCGACTGGAAAAATTGTGACGATTTTCAAAATTCAACAAATAATCAATAGGGAAAATGTTTTTCGTTAAATCTCAACGCTGCAAACTATGAAATTGCTCTCGAACTGATGATTTTTCGACCCCCGTGACAGGAGCGAGAAATATACAAATTCAACACTCTCCGAAAAGTTATGAGGGAGCTGCTGGAATGGCGAAGACAACTCTTGGCCGGGACTCTGACGACGGACCAAACGCGGGAGCTCAAATTACGAATCACGAACAAGGTCGACTGGGGCAATCGGTGAGTGAGCAACTTCCTTTTTCTCTCCCATTTACACCGACTCTCCGCAGCCTCCCTATAAAAATCTTCAACTCATGAATCCAACTTGTATTTATTCATTTATTAACTTGATTGACTTTTCGTTTCTACGTTCTACAATCACAAGCGACGATGCGTTCGTACGCTCCTCGATTCTCAGAAAACACAACTCAGGGCCCGGACGAATCCTGACCGCAAAAAGTTTTTCCTTCCTTTCCCATAATCGCGAGAACCAGAAACTTTCCGCATCGTCCCTGCTGATCTTGCCAACTTGTATTTATCTCTGAAAATCGTTTAAACAGCGCCGAAGCTCGTCGCGCGTACATTCAAAAGCGCCAATTCGAGACGAGAGAGACTTTCAAGTTCCGTACGCGTTATTTCTACCATTACAATTATAATTATTCTAATTATTTATAAAATTTCATGAAAATTGACAAATGGTGGTTGGAAAAGTGACGTTTGTTCGAAGAAAAGACGCGAATTGAGTTTTTCTTTATCGGTTGCAATCGTTCTCGTAGAAAAACGTTTCTCATGCGGTTTCTTAATCTAATTCGCGCGTTCGTTACTTATTGGCACATGGATTATTTATATTTGATTTTTTGAGCAACTATCGCTACGCTAGAGCGAGCAAGGCCGTGTCCTTGGTGCAAATATATATAATTGACCTTGTCGGATCAATGAATCGAGCAGTTTACGCGATTCAAACAAAGTTACGGAATATATATATATATATATATATATATATATGATTTATTTATATTTTGTAATCTTATTGGAGGCCCTGGACGGAATAACTTTTGTCAAGGGACTAAAATAAAAACTGGCTCGCGCAAGGAAAGGCCTGAAATGTCACAATCTCGGGAACAACTTCCCGACTCATCGTTATCGTTCGTCGAATTTTTTAGAACGATCGGCAACTTTTGAGAAGAAAAAGAAAAGAAAATTGGAAGAATAACGTTTTGTCACAATTTTCGGATCGCCATTTAATCCGTTGGGACGTCGATTGCACCAGTTTTTTAAAATCCTCGCGGATATTTCTCACTTGGTTCGTTTTAACGTATAGTTTTACGCTTTTCGGTTTAAAGTCAATATCGCTCAAGCTTCGGCGAGTTGCACGAATCATTTTTGCTCGCTTCCCCTCTCGATCTTTCGTCTTTTCATCGCTTCCCCTCCCCTCCTCCCCCCTCTCTGTCTCTTTCTATCTCTTTGTCACGCACGAACGTGCAATTATCACAATATGCGACCAGACTCCCTACTCAAATCTCCGTGTCCTTGGAGAACTTTTCAATCTCTGGATAAATCGGTGACATTTCGAGAGTCGATGGCGCTGATGGCATCGAGGCTGGGGATGCGCCGCTGCTGCTCGTTCCAACGTGAATGCGTCTGGACAATTCGTCCAGAACCTCGTTGAACATCATCATGTTCATATTTTGGCCGAGCAAGTGAATGAGCAAAAAGTCTCCGACCTGAGAATCGAAAGGAAAAACGAAGCAATCGAGTATTTTCTTAGTTTTTGGAAAAAATATTCAAAATAAGAGAAACAAAAAGTGACTGACCTGAGTTTCGCGTATGAGGGCGTTGACGCCGGAAGGTGTGCCGAACTTGAAACGTTTTTTGAGTATCGTTTCGCGGGTGCTGGGCAACAGAACGACTGCCATGCTGTAGAGCAACGCGAGACCGGACATAACGGCGAGAATGATGAACCAGAACCAGAGAAAAATGTAAATCTTTTCGTTGAGGATGTTGAGGGCGAGAACGCACAGGGCATCCAATTTCTGGATCGTTCCCGAAGCTCCGAATTTGTGGAAAGTGCATTTGGTGATGCGAGGAAATACTTTGATCATCGGATCGCTTCGTTGTTCCTGATTCATGTTGCTGAATTTAACCACGTCCGTTCCGTACGTGAGGAAAGCGCCGCCGAGGAAAGTGTCGATGAAAAATATGTTTCCGACCTGTGATTTTGAGTTTGCGAACGTGTGAGAGCCGGACGAATTAATGCCGGAGGAATAAACGATGATTCTGAAGTTTGCATCGTTGGAATGCAACGAAATTCGTTTGTAATTACATCGAATGTAATTACGATGATAAAATGATCGGTTTTTGCCACCCGAAAACAAATCGGCTCGAAAAATTTGGTTGAAATTGATAATTGAACGAATCAACAAAATATTTTTCGTTGCATTGCAACTTTGCAAACTTCGGACTCGTAATAAATGCAAATAAAGTTTAAGGCAAACTTACGACATTGACGAAGTTGAGAGCCTCGCAAAAGAAATATCCGGCGGCGTAGCTGTTGTGCAAATGCAGAGTATCGACGATGTACTGTACGAGCCTCGAAGCACGCGCTGCTCTCTCTTGTTTGCTCTCAACGAGAGCGCCTCTCATGCCCTCCGAGATCATTCGGACTTTACCTTCCTCCCATTGTTTCCACATCCAATGGGGCAAGTAAAAAAGTATTCCTTGAAAGAAGAGCATGAATGGGACCCACTGATAATAAGAGTGGTATTTTTTCTCTCCAACGTCGGCTCCGAGACCGGGGTGAGCGACTTGGGTGCCAATAGTTTTGTCCTGGTTTTCAGGCAACGTATACGTGTACGTTATCCAGCAAAAAGTGTTCATCACGTGTCCCGGCACGGCTGAATCGGCGATGCAATTTATCGCGTCACCTGCAAACCAAAGCGTCGCGTTTATAGTTTTGCCTTTCTCTTCCCTCTCTCTCTCTTTCTCAATGACTTACCAATGAGATTGTTGGCGGTCACTATGATGCAGCAAGCGAATAATATTGCCGAGGTGATTCTGTAGTGAGCTCTGAACACCATATTGTCTATTATCGCTTTGTCCAAAAGATATCGCACTTTTACAAAACCGGCGACCGCCGAAACCAACCCAAACACCGCCATCCTCGATTTTTTAGTATTTATTTATTTATTTTCCTCCGATAGAGCCTGAAACAATAAAAAAATCGTTTTTCAAATCCGCTGACACTTGCGCAATCGAGTCCAGGCCGTTGCCCTAAATAATCGTCAGGCTTTCATGTGGGACGGCCGCGAAGCGAGTTGTTCATCGTTAGAATTTTATTAGTCAATTAAGTAAGAACGCTCGGGAGATGGTCTCGGTGAGGAATGAGCAGGAGGTCAAAAAGTCGACGATGTTTCGCTCTCGCTGGCTGCTATGGCGTGGAGAAAGAGAATTTTCAAAAAATCAACCCACAGCGATCGATCTCTCGGACGATAAATAAAAAAATGAATATTATCGAGAAGCATCGAGTCTGCTTTACGAAGGACGCGATGGCTCGGCTAATTTTGCGGCAGCCGGTCGGGTGCACGAGCGCCGATCTCATAAAAATTTCTCTCGTCCTTGCTCGTCGTTGTCTCAACTCGAATCTCAATCAAGTCCAATAATAATACGAGAAGCGCAGAGGCTGGCTCGGTTGATAGCTCGTCGCGAGGCTCTCGCGAACGTACAACACTCGCTTAGGATCGTTTGACCTTTTACGAATTCCAGAAACAGGCCACTCCGGGGCCCGATGTGGCTGCGCGAAGCTGAATATCTCGGGCGAGCTCCGTCTGCCAATTTTTCGCTTCCACGTAATTCCTGTCGTTGCTTCTTCGCTCTCAAAACTTTTCGCAATACCGACGATCTCGTTCGATACAATCGCGAAATAATCGTTTTTTCTCGCAGCAAAAAAAAAACTTTCATTTCCCAGTATCACTCGATAGCGAATAATATTTATTCCTTTCCATGGACGTGTGTAAAAATGCTCAACGTTCCGACGCTCCGCGAAGGCGTCGTTCCTCGAAGCGATCACGTATGCAAGCGAGGATAATGCTCTCCAGTGTGTGTACGAGTGTGTGGCCGTGTGTGTGTGGGCACGAGCATTTACGACGTCAAACTCTCTCTCTCTCTCTCTCTCTCTCTCTCTTTCTCTCTACGCCCCCCTGTTCCGTAGACTCGAGCGGAGCGAGGAAGCAGGCCGAGAACTAAAGTTGTACCTCGCGTCGTGGTTGCGTACCTTGGCGCGTACAACGGTTTAATCCCATGAGCCTGCGTCCCCGTTTCTTTCTCTTTTTCCATGCGCCATCTTTCCGTTTCTTCAGTCTCGATGAATTGACCGCAAGAGACGTCCCAAGAAAGTGACGCGAAGAGACGATCGAGAGTCAATGATTCGATGGAGGTTCGTCGCATCATTTTCCCACGTATCTCGAGACTCTTGTCCGGTGACTCGGCCTGCGCGCGCGTGACACATTCCCAGCAAATCTCTCCGTCGCGTGTATAAATCTCTCTTACACGCCGAACGGAATCGCTCGACGTTGAGCGATAAAGAAACGAGCAAGCCGCCGCGCGTGGTCCTCGAGTTTGCACAAGGATCAGAATCCCCCGCTGCGTCCTTATCTCTGCGCCAGGAGCGTATCCAGGAACGTGCTTCACGTTTTTTAAAAATCAATTTTCGTTATGAATCACGATGAGAGAAAAAAAAACAAGAAAAACGCTTCGAGTTCCTACAGTCGTGACGGCGGTTCAGCGAGCAAAAGATGCGCGCCGGTGTAGAATTTCCGCGACGAGTCGACGGCGGAAAGATATCGCGTTACTGCAATGTATACGAAGCGCGCGGGCCTGGAGAAACGAGATCGAATCCGTAGCGTGTTCGCCAGGAGGATGGATGCTCCGTATCGTGAGAGATGATCGTCGCGTTCATCTCAATAAAATAAAATAAAACGATTGATCCGAATGTTTGCTGAAACGAAACTCTCAGCGAAAAGTTTTGATAACCAAAGTATTACAATTTATATAATATTTCGCGTATCAATATTCCAGCGACGTTTACAAATCGACACTCGGCGCACGCGCAACAAGTTAATTTCGATAAACAGGCAATTTTTCTTCTCGTAGGAATGTTTACGTTTGTTTGATTAATAGCTCGCGTGAAATTGTGTCGAGCGACAGGATGATCCTTTGGTGCGACGAGTAGTAATTCCGCCTCGGCTTATCTCGATCGTAAATTCGACGAGAGCATGGCGAGAGCGAGATCTCTCGCGAGCACCGGGAATAAAGAAACATGTGGTGGGCTTATGCGAGAGAACGCGAGAGAGCCAAGACCGACAGCCGGATTGGAATAGTTGTTACTATTTGCGCTCGCGCTTTTTGTTTGTACTGAGACTTTTCTCTTGCCTCTTGCTGCTGCTGTTTCTCTCCTCCACGGCGTTTTAATAAGCCAGAAAATTCTGTAGCATAACGAGCTCTCTCGTTCGACGATCCGGCGAGCACTGAGATAAGAAGCGAGTACGTAGGACTATGAGCGCGAGCATGCAAACACAGATGTTTATCGCATTTCCATACAGAACTCTGTGAGAGATGCTGCGAGAATGAGAATACGACAGGATCTTGTTTAGATTCTGTTATTACCGAGAAAGGCCCAGGAAACCTTGATTTTTTTCGCGTCTGCTCCGGCAACAAGTTTCGTCGAGAGGCGCGCATTGTGCGTCGTGTTGGGCGCGCACGAATTATGCCGAATTCCGTACGATAATAATAAAAATAACCATTTTTCGAGGTTGGTTTGATTCGCCGGGAAAATCCTTTGTGATTTGGCATTGAGAAGCGAAACCCAACGAGGCGTGTTCGTCGAGAGATTTCTCTTCGCGAGGATACCGATCGAATCGTTTATTTCGCCGGGCTCGATCGGTAAAACGTAAAATAACAATGTAATGATTGTTAAACGTTTTCCGGAATATGATGCAAACGCGAGATTGTTTTTTAACCTTGTAGGCGCTTGAGTCAACTAATTCGAAGCAGCGCGAGTTACAAACTGACAACAAGCGGATTATTGCAACAATGTTGATTCGTCAACGTCTCTCGCGACTGCTCTAGCGGCTTTTATTTGAAAATATTGACGAACCTTGAGCCGAGAGTTATTAACTGCCAGTTTTTTCAAAGAGAAAGTTCGGGAATGAGATAAAAAATGTGTTTGGAGGGTCGCGGAGAGAGCGATTTACCTTGATGCGCGTAGTCCTTGCGGTTAGCTCTTCCGTTTAATCCTGGCGAGATTTTTCGGAGCACGATTGTTTCCTAAAAACGCTTTTCAACTCGATGATTTATTCGCACACCGAAATTTTCTTACGTAAACGATGAAATGGAGAAAAAAAACACGATCCGGACAGCGATTATTGTTTGGAAAGGAAATAATCGAGGGACTGTGGCCGGAGCCGTATAACGCGCGCCAACGGGGCCCGCGGAGAGACTCGGGAACGACTGACTGCGTTGAGCTACGCTCTCTCTCTCCGCAGCTCTTGGTTACCCTCCGGGCCCCTCGCTGCTCGTCGCTCGCTCGCTGCAACTAACCACTACGGTCTACTACACGGCAAAGCAGCGACCATTTTGCTCGTTTCGTGTCCCACCGGCTCGTCGCTGTTGCCAGTACAACAGTGTTGAAGAAAGCAACGCTCCGAGAACGCAGCACACGATCCAAACCGCCGCAACCTACCTAAGGGCTCACTCTTCGCTCTCTCGCTCCGACGCAGATGCCCCATTTACCCTTCTGAGCCTCTCACTCTTATTTATCCAGGTGTAGATCGAGCCAGACCAGATTCCCTTCTAAACACTTTCCTCTCCGCATTATTTTCGTGCATATACATTTTTTCTTCGCTTCGTAGCGAAACGCTGTCTTAGCGAGTCTCTCGATTTTCTTTTAATGCAAACGACCAATTCGACGTACGCGTTTTTTCCTAATTACTCGATACTTACGCCCTTCGTACGCACGATCGTCTTTTCTTTCATGGCGCGAGTGGGCCCGACCAAGTTTTTCGTCTTCTCCATAAATTCTAGCTTCGTGTCGACGCTCCAAATTCGTCGTCGTGCTCATACATTTAACATCTGTTTTCACAAATTCCAACGCTTTCGAATGCTCTCATACACATTTTCTCGAGTAAATTCTTATTTCTAGCACTCGTCCAACTTTTTTTCCCTCAAACAGCTGATCGAATCTGCAATCCCAATTTTTTTCTCATTCGCTCTACGAAGATTGGAATAATTCGCGTCAATCTTTGATCCGCTTGACGTTTGACCTCTCTGTAGCCGCGAGTGCATAATTCATCGAATGTTTATTCCGAAATATTCACCACGATTCCTTGTGCCCGCAGCTTTTTAATTTTTTTTCCCCGAAATTAAAACAAATTCGTCATTTTCATCGAGATTTTGCACACTCGAAAACGCATCAGCTCCGACAGTTTGCAAATTTCATGAAAACTTGTCGATCGCTTGAAAAAACTGACTTGGAATTTTTTTTTTTTTCAAATGTTTACAAATTTCCTCCTTCATCCTGTAATCGATTGAATGGAAATGTTAGAATTGCCGTTATATAATGACTCTGAAGTTTGCAACGTTGAGATTTAACGAAAAACATTTTTTCTATTGATTATTTATTAAATTTTGAAAATCGTCGCAATTTTTCGAGTCTCGTTTTATTGGCCGGAGCAAATATTCAATAATAATTATTGGCTCTGCTGAAGAAATAACAGAATTTCGTTGCATACAGAAGAATGTGAGGACGGCGTTGAATCGGAGGCAATTTGAGGAGTAAAAGTTGCGAAATATTATGAAAACGAATAAAATTTCCTCGTATTTATTGCAATTTTATGCATTTTTTTTTATGGGAATGCAAATTATTTGCGACAGCGAAAATTATCAGTATTTGGAGGTCGTCGCCCGTTTCTATTTCGTAACGGTAATAGTTTTTTATTTAAATTCTCTCCGTGCGCGTGTGTGTGTGTCCCGATTTAGAGCGCAAGGGTAAAAGCTCCAGAGGAAATTTAAAGGTGGGTGGTTGGGCGCACGAGAGCTGGAAAGTGAGAATCCTGAGAGGACGAGAATCCCCGGGCTCGGCGATGAGGGGCGGGCGGCTCGGATCGTGGAAGGAGGCGGGAAAGAGGGGAATTGGAGTCATCTCGGTTTATAGGATATACACCGGGGGGGCATCTGCTTATTCAAGAGTCATCCGAAAGAATGAGAAAGAGAGAGAGAGAGCGAGTGAGGAATCGTCGATCGACGGTGGTCGAAGCAGAGGCCAAAGTTTTCAGCACGGTGAATACACGTGTAACCATGCCGAGAACCTGTTCCCTCGTGCTCGTGAGCCCGCGCCTCTTCTCCACGTTGAGAAGCAGAGAAAGAGATCGAGCGTTATCCGTGCATTCTCGGGACAGAGTAAAAAAGAGCGAGAATAAGCCCAGGCTGATGCTCTTTCTCACATCGAGGTTCCCTCGAGAGCTTATTCGATGCTGCTGGGAACCTCCAACGCCCTCGCTCCATGTGAACCATGCACCGCGCCTCATGAGGGGGAAATGCAGCGTCTTGACTCTTGACTAAAATTCCTTTGCGTTCCTTCAATCCAACATTACTCTTTTATCTTCGTTTCGAGGGAGAGACTCGCTGATCTCAGATTCTCCATACTGCTCGGTCGAAATGCATGAAGCGAGCTCGCAATCCAGCACTGAGCGAGCTTCGGCCAAGGTTTTTTCGCGAGCGGCCATTGGCGAACCGCGGGAGGATATTAGGAGCATCTTTTGCTTCGCTTCCTCCAAGTTTTTGGCGTTTGACGACCCCGGTCGCCGAGTCGCCATTGCGCTTGCGCCTCGTGCACGTTTTTTTTAATATTACTTTTCGTCTACTCGAAAATGACTCATTCGCTTCTTATTGACTTTGTCCTCGCCGCCAAATTACTGTTGCGAATAGGGAGTCAATAATGAGCCAACACCCTCGTAACTGAGGCTACCAATTTAGACTTTATCGTTGACTTTTCTGTTCCAATAGAAAAACCCACGAAAACGAAACAGGATGAAAAATTATTGTACTGTACGAGCAACTTTTCAAATTCCCTTAGAAATGCAGTCTCCGAGACAAACGACCAACTGCATAAATGTTGAATTTCCGGAATTATTGTTGAATCAAGTGGAAATTTCGTTGGATATGGAATGGTCCATTCATGCATTTTGCTGGCTGCGTTTTATCGTTGAATTAACGAATTCCAAACTGTTGAATTTTTCGTTTGAAACGCGAGCTGGATTGGGTGGGATGAGGTGATTAGAAAAAATGTAATAAAGTAGAGTAACGTGTGCGTGGTCGTTTACCCAGCTGCGACGAGACTCTCTCTCCCGTAACGATGTTACGACGTTACGACGTTATGACCGGCACGTGGTTGCTTCCACGTACACATCGCGTACGTATAACGTGAAGATTCTCTGTTGCCACTACGCACCGGAGGCTCTCAGGGGAGAAGGGATATGAATGAAAATTTTCAAGCCAGGAAGCACGCGGACTAGCTGCGTCTCGACAAATAAAATTCCCATTGATCGGCGCTCACTTGTCCATGACATCGCGATGCAATGCAACATTTTTCCAGCAGATTTTTGTTATGCTCCGCAGTCACCAATGTACATCGAATACGACCATCGAAATTTCGCTTCGCACCAACTTTTTCGGTTTCTTCTTCCGCACTTGCCCATCAAAATAAAAATCCATGCCTATGATTACGAGTGACGTGCATATGCATATAAATCTCGCCAACTCTGCATGGGACTCGTCCGTCTAATCACGCGCCATTTACTTCAATTGAGAGTGGGGCGTGCGCGCGCGAGCTCGAGAGAGGCTTCCGCTGCGTTGTCGTGGATTCGACCCTGACATCCATTTACCTTCCGTACCTTATTTCACCGGCTCTCGTCACGAGAGCGTGCCGATCCCCTGCAACGTCAGCGTATTCATCACCCCGCCCCCTTCCCCCTCGTCGTTGACTGTATCTCGAATAGACTAATTTACAAAAAGTATAGTGCGAAGAGAGAGTGCACGAGTGAGTCACATTACGAGCACTCAATCAGACGATCCACTGATTTGCATGACTCTAAAGTTTCCAACGTTGAGATTCAACGAAAAACATTTTTACTACACGGAGAAAACGGATTCGTTTTGTTTAATAAGAAATACAATGTTTTGGGAAAATTTCCTATACGAAGGTTAAGAAGCAAAAGAATCGTAGCATCAATTGCAAAACAGCATAGTATTTTTTAACACTTACAATTTTTCTTAGCATGAATTATAAACAGTTCTATATGAATAAGAAACAGTAATGCGCTCAATAATGAATTTCAGGTTTGGTTTCATGAACAATTTACTATGTCAGATAAGAATTCAGTTATGAGTGAGAATATCTCAAATTTTAAACGTCGACATAGTAAAATTCTATAATCCCAATATGAATATATATCGAACATGTGTGAAATTTTATCACACGTATTGTTTTGTTTACCATGACCATTGCGATTTTCTTTAATCGCTATGCTAAATTGTAAAATCGGTTTTAATCTGATGATTACGTTTTACTATGCTGTTTAGAACGATTTGTCGTACTGCCATTCGAGATTTTGCTGTAATTTCCGAACTGTCCTCAAAATACTATAATTTCCAACAATAAGTAACTGGATTCTTAGTATATTTCGTAATAATTTTCGACTCTGTTTTCTCCGTGTATTGATTATTTATTGAATTTTGAAAATTGTCGCAATTTCTTGAGTCGATTGAGTTTTTTGGTCGAAAGAGAGAATCGTTTTATTGGCCGGACGAAATATTCCATAATAATTATTGGCTCTGCTGAATTTCGGACGGTGTTGAAGTTTCCATCGTTGGAATTCAACGAAATTCGGTTTTTTATTGAGGATTTTTATTCAATATTTCGCCAGGACAATGAAACGATATTTTTTAGGATCCAGACACAAAATCGGTATGAAAATTGTCGAGGGTTTTGAAATTGAACAAAAAATGAATAGAAAATCGTATTTTTCGTTGGATTCGAACAATGGAAACTTCAGGATCATCTTTTGTGCTGCTTTTGCCACCGAAATCTGATGCCTTTCACACGCGATATCTGTGCGCATGACCTTGGTGGATCGGCAGCGCTTATCTCGACCTATATATGGCAAATTACGATTACGTTGCTGCCCTCGTGCGCGAGTCTCTCTCAAACGCGCTAGACCAGTCGCATATCTATTTCGTTAATGCAAGCGCGTCAGAATGTACAGTGCGCGTATAAATTCGCGCGAATCCTTCAAAACGAAATCCACCGCAGACGAGTTCAACTCGCGCTCCCTAAAAACTCCGCTCCGATATTGCGGTTCTCGCAGAATTCGTTGCAACGCCCGCCAGCCAGACGATACGCCGTTTTACTCGAAAATATTGGATCACGACGATACAATGTTGCCACGCATGTTAGAAACATACAAATTTTCAGAAAAGATAAGAATTTTATGAAATTTTGTCAATACATTCTTCAATAATATAAAAAATACACATTTCTTTAGAGTTTTCCACCACGTTGTACTCTAGAAATTAAACACTATGATGCTGAAGTTTGCAACGTTGGAATGCAACGACAAATATTTCATTTTATTGATGATTCGTTCAATTTTTAATTTCAATCGAATTTTTCGAACCGACATGCATTTCGGGTGGTGAAATTCGATTATTTTATCATCGTCATTACATTCTGCATGTAAATAATTATTTTTACCAAAGATTCAAAAAAATTTCGTTGCATTCCAACGATGCAAACTAAAAAGTGCATAAGAGTTTCCATTTAACTCTCAATTATTCTAGACTTGATGTTCACGAATAATTTTATCACCAAATTTTATGAAATTCCGATTATTTTCATTTCATGATACAAACTCCTTAATATACGAGCGAGGCCTATCGCTGAAGTCGAGGAAATACCACAATTTTCATGCGATAAATGCAAATTTTTTTTACGCTCGTCCAGTTTCTTGTCGCTTCTAAAAGATACTCGCGACTTTAATAACAACGGGAATAACAACGGGATTGATTAGTATTAACTTACCGGAGAGCACTCGGCAGTGCCCGCGAGCTACCCAGTCCGATCGAATTTCGCAGCTTCGTCAAAAAAATGCGCTGAGCCAACATGCTTTTCTCTTCTTTCAAGGAACGTTTCAAGCTTCATAAAAAAATATTTTTTGTTTCTCGCTTTGGTGTTAAAATGCGGAATTTGGTGTCTGTGTTCGCGGAATATCTTTGAGGTAAATGTAAATCCGTTAAATGTTGGATAAGTAAACACGATGTTCCGGGACGAATGCAATGTGAAAATAATCTTTTGATCCGTGTCGCTTATTTTTATCGTCCAAAGAACTTTGATGCATGATCCTGGACCTCTACGACAGGGTAACGAGTTTTTCGCAGTTTTTCGGAACATGTTTCCATTTTTTACACGGAGAAAACGAAGTCGAAAATGATTACGAAATATACTAGGAATCCAGTTACTTATTGTTGAAAATTATAGTATTTTGAGGACAGTTTGGAAATTACAGCAAAATCTCGAATGGCAGTACGACAAATCGTTCTAAACAGCATAGTAAAACGTCATCATCAGATTAAAACCGATTTTACAATTTAGCATAGCCATTAAAGAAAATCGCAATGGTCATGGTAAACAAAACAGTACGTGTGATAAAATTTCACACATGTTCGATATATATTCATATTGGGATTATAGAATTTTACTATGTCGACGTTTAAAATTTGAGATATTCTCATTCATAACTGAATTCTTATCTGACATAGTAAATTGTTCATGAAACCAAACCTGAAATTCGTTATCGCGCGCATTACTGTTTCTTATTCATATAGAACTATTTATAATTCATGCTAAGAAAAATTGTAAGTGTTAAAAAATACTATGCTGTTTTGCAATGGGTGCTACGATTCTTTTGCTTCTTAAACTTCATATAGGACATTTTCCCAAAACATTTTATTTCTTACTAAACAAAACGAATCCGTCTTCTCCGTGTAGAATTTTTATAAGAAAATATTGACCGAATGCAATTTTATCGTGTATTAGTCTCTTCGTTATTAAAAAAGCAAGAGACTGGTACAAAGTTGACTCTATATTCGCTGACAAAGTACATTTCACTCCAGCGAAGAGATTAGGGTCTCGAGAAACCTCAGCGTGCGCGGAGTCGGCGTCCGAAAAAAAGATTCTTTCAATTTATATTTTTCATCAGACTATACGAATGAATTTGATGAAAAATCGATTTTCGCAAAATCTCGGAGCATTTTTTGAAAGATGGCGAGTTTTGAGAAGCGAACGCGGAGACTGTGCATCCGCGCACGTTCTGTTCACATTCAGGAGTGTGTCGCGAAAAAAGCAGACAATATGGACCATGGCCAGACACGGTAGAGCCCCTTGGAATGTCTCGATATGTTTGAAAAGGGGCATAGGTCTGCGAGGCTACGTGCGTTCGGTCAGCAGCGTCGAGAACAAGGCAGAATAAACGGGCGGACGGACATTGCCTTAACCTGTCTCCACGCGTTCGAATCTCCGGGACTCGCTTGCATTCCATCAAGCCAGCCAGCAGCTCGCAAAGACTTTTGGAGTCTGAGCATGCAGTGAGGAGCCGATTGTACCAACGAGCCCGGTTCGTCTGCGTAATACGATCGAGTTTTAAGAAAGCGCGAAAAAAGCCAGATGAGCCATTAGATTCTCTCTTTCCCTCTCGCTTTCCACGGGACTGTGATCAAAACTTTTCTCTCCGCGATGGAAAAAATGCGTGGAAAACTTGACCTTCTCGAGCCCCCTCATCCCGGCAGAATCGTCGCGAGACGAATGACAAAATGTATGGAATCGATGCAACGCGTTGAAACCCAAGTCCTCACGATCCGTTGTTCAAAGTACGTCCCTGGCAATAACACACTGCTTGACCCTATACACATGCAAGATACGTAAGTGTGCTTTTTACCTCAAGGGTGTGGGAGTCATACTCCCTAGCAGCCCGTCGCGGAGAAACACTCGAGACTGCAACGCGGCGATGCTGGGTCACGCTGCATTTGCCACATTATCGTTTCGCGTTTTTCTCTGACGCGAGTAAGAAAAATTTCCCACGCCCATTTGCGCACCATTTTTTGTTACATTCCTCGTTTTCGTATCATCGGATTCCTAATAATTTGCCGTCGTCGCGACCTGGCTTTCGTTTCGCTAATCACTCCAACGCGCATCAATGTGTCAGCCTCCACGTCATACATTATACCTGGCCATAAGTATGAACAACGAGGAACGACAGTCTCCTCGCGTCGCGGGCATTAACCTGCATTCCAATGAAACGATCGCAGGCCCTTCGCGTCCTCACGTTTCTCTTTTGTCATTCTCTCTCTTTCTCTCCCGGCTCTATGCTTCGGGATCAGGCGTTGGGCTTTTATTCAAGAGAGTCACTATAGTCGGATTGCGCGGCCGCAGGGGCAAGGGGGCGTCGCTTATTGCGGCGGTTGCGAGAGGCAACGACTCTGTGGGAATTTGAGTAACTCCGTTTCACTAGGAAATGTCTGGCGCTACGTTGCACGTGTTTTCACCATGAATCGATCGTTCGGCGAGGAACTTGTACCAAGCCCCCCCCCCCCCCCCCGCCGTCTTTCTAGCTCTCTCTACGGATCGATGATCGATAAAAATATTCCATGACTCGTCGGTTCGACGCGGGCAACGCCGCGGCATTGACAATCCCAATTTTTCCCTTCCCAGAGTCACCAATAATTATTTTCTGCCCCATACACCTGACACCTGCTCGCGATTGACGCGTAATTCCTGATAATCGCACTCATGCCCGCTCCAACCTACGCACGACGAACTAAAGAGAGTCACAAAAAAGCTGGACAATTTTCTATGCGACAATTACAAGTAGCAATTTGAAGCTGACGTTCGCAATGCTGGAATCCAAAGATAAATGATGACTCTGAAGTTTGCAACGTTGAGATGCAACGAAAAACATTTTTTCTATTGATTATTTATCAAATTTTGAAATTCGTGGCAATTTTTCCAGTCGATTGAGTTTTTTGGTCGCGAGAGACGATCGTTTTATCGGCCGGACCAAATATTGAATACACGGAGAAAACCAAGTCGAAAATTATTAAGAAATATACTAGGAATCCAGTTACTTATTGTTGAAAATTATAGCATTTTGAGGATAGTTCGGAAATTACAGCAATATTTCGAATGGCAGTGCGATAAATCGTTCTAAACAGCATAGTAAAACGTCATCATCAGATTAAAACCGATTTTACAATTTAGCATAGCGATTAAAGAAAATCGCAATGGTCATGGTAAACAAAACAATACGTGTGTTAAAATTTCACACATGTTCGATATATATTCATATTGGGATTATAGAATTTTACTATGTCGACGTTTAAAATTTGAGATATTCTCACTCATAACTGAATTCTTGTCTGACATAGTAAATTGTTCATGAAACCAAACCCGAAATTCATTATTGCGCGCTTTACTGTTTCTTATTCATATAGAACTGTTTATAATTCATGCTAAGAAAAATTGTAAGTGTTAAAAAATACTATGCTGTTTTGCAATTGGTGCTACGATTCTTTTGCTTCAACTTCATATAGGACATTTTCCCAGAACATTTTATTTCTTACTAAACAAAACGAATCCGTTTTCTCCGTGTAGTAATTATGAGCTCTGCTGAAGAATTAACAAAATTTGATTGCATTTCAACGATGGAAACTTTAGGATCATGATAAATGTTTCTCTTAGTTGATGATTTGTTTAATTTCACAAAATGATCCAAATTTTTCGAGCCGATGTATTTCTTGGATCGCGAAAATCGATCGTTTCATCGTCGTAATTATATTATGCATTTCAATAATTAAGTGAGTCACAGAAAATAAAAATTCGTTACATTTCAATGTCATGCAGCGATTGCACGGTCCGTTCAGAAGTCGCTGAGACAAAATTCGTTTATTGGACTGATTTTTATCAATAACCGATATCAATAATAACCGAATATTCCGGTCCGCGTAGAAATCGTAATGTGAAAACAATAATGCATTATCCATTAGAGAATCGATGCAAAAACGTGTAATTTTTCATTGGTAATGGGAAATCAATGGGTGACGATAAATTCATAACGTTATCCCGTAAACAACTAATGTGCAGTTTATGGGAAACTTCCTCATTACTGAAGTAATGAGAAATGCTAGAGTTTTTTTTTTTTTTTACACATTAGTGTAATAATGAGTTGTGTAAGTTTCCCATTAAGCGCATTATTCGAGTAATGGGAACGGAAGAAGTAAAAATCGAAGAGAACGACTTTAAAAATGAATTTTTTTCCGGCGTTTTGTTTGACGCGCTTCATGAAACCGATACTTTATAGACGATATCGTTGTGATGAAAATATTCTGAAAATTTGACGTTTCTTCCTGACACAGACACTCTCTGGTCCAATGGACCGAGACTACAAGTTTTCAGCTGACACCTGACACGTGTTCGGTTTCATTGACTGCGTTTCATGTCGATCGGGCAAAGTGACGTTTCGCAAGAATCGATTCGACCAATTTTAGGCAGATTTTTTAGGCAATTATTGTTTTTTTTATGCCTGCAGAAAACTCGGTCTGGACTTGGTGCCTCGTCAGGGTGCTCACATGGTCGATCCCGATACTATGTCCGTCGTCGAGCTCTATCACGTGGTAAAAAGGATTTTCATGTTTTTATTGGGAAATTTGGATGCGGGAAGCGAAAGGGTCGGTTAATTATTTGATTTGGGAATTTTCAGCACGTACAAAGCGCGGAGAACTCGCAAGGAGCCTCGGCTCGTGGCACACTCAGGCGAAAAGAGCACAAAAAGGTGTTGACCCATCATCTGTATTTTTGCATGCGTGACTTTGGTCACTCGATTGGGGAAGACGCTGAGATTTACTTTTCACTGTGGGACGCGCGACGCGGACAGTACCTGAGCGAGAGATTTCTCGTGAAAATATCAAAAGAAGGCTTTTCGAATTACGTCGAAAAGTTACATAGCAATTGCACCATTTTTACGGATCTCGGCAACGCCGACTTGAGTCGCGATCTCCATATCGTCGCGCACGTCATGCGATGCGGTAAAATGCAATATTCCGACTCGGGCAGGAACAAAGCAGGGAGCGCGGTGTACAGGCGACCTCACGGCGTCGGCGTTCTTCCATTGGCTGACGCCGCTCAGGAACACGCCGAGGAGCTCGAAATGACCTTCAAAGTAAGTCCAGGATGCTTTTCATCCCGCAATCAATAACCTCCGCGACTCGATAATCATTTTATTTCATTTTTATTTCCGTTGCAGGTTTTTCAGGGCGAAGAGAAAGAATTTCATCAACTTCACGAGCAAATAATACGCAACAACAAGTGTTCGCCGTTACCGGGTCAACCGAACTACGGAATTGTCGTGTCGTTGCGAGTTTTACACGGAGAATTGTGCCAAGTTCGCGAGGAAAATCCTCTTTTATTTAAAAATATATGCCTGACGAGAAAGTTGGGTTTTTCGGACGTGATTATGCCGGGCGACGTGCGAAACGATTTGTTCCTGAGACTGGAGCGGGGCGAATTCGAACGAGGTGGAAAATCAACGGGAAAAAATATTGAGGTGCGTTTAAATTAGTGAAAAATCATTGAGAATCGATGCCAGGGAAATTATTTTCAAACAACCAAGGAAAAATCCTCAGGTTACGATGATCGTGTTGGACGCCGAGGGACAACCGCTCGAAGGATGTTTGTTCGGTGGTGCCGGAGCAGAAGGGAGCTCCGAGTACCAAAGTTTGGTTATTTATCATCACAATAGTCCTTCGTGGGCGGAAACCGTCAGACTTGCCGTCCCGATCGACAAGTTTTACGGCAGTCACATTCGCTTCGAGTTCCGTCATTGCTCCAGTTGGTATTTCAAATTCATTGGCTACACGGAGAAAACAAAGTCGAAAATTATTAAGGAATATGCTAGGAATCCAGTTACTTATTGTTGAAAATTATAGTATTTTGAGGACAGTTCGGAAATTACAGCAATATCTCGAATGGCAGTGCGACAAATCGTTCTAAACAGCATAGTAAAACGTAATCATCAGATTAAAACCGATTTTACAATTTAGCATAGCAATTAAAGAAAATCGCAATGCTCATGGTAAACAAAACAATACGTGTGATAAAATTTCACACATGTTCGATCTATATTTATATTGGGATAATAGAATTTCACTATGTCGACGTTTAAAATTTGAGATATTCTCACTCATAACTGAATTCTTATCCGACATAGTAAATTGTTCATGAAAACAAACCTGAAATTCATTATCGCGCGCATTACTCTTTCTTATTCATATAGAAATGTTTATAATTCATGCTAAGAAAAATTGTAAGTGTTAAAAAATACTATGCTGTTTTGCAATTGGTGCTACGATTCTTTTGCTTCTTAACCTTCGTATAGGAAATTTTCCCAAAACATTGTATTTCTTACTAAACAAAACGAATCCGTTTTCTCCGTGTATTTCAAAACGCCGTAAAAACCCCTTTGAAATACAAATAAATTTGAATGATGAATAAAATTAAATGAAAACTCGATTTACAGCCAGAGAAAAAAACGACAAAAAGCTCTTTGATTTTGCGTTCGTTCGTCTCATGGAGCCGGACGGTGGTGCGACCATACAGGACGGAATGCACGAGTTATACATATACAAATGCGAGGAACGAGCTAAATTGGATTCGCTGAGTTATCTCTCGCTGCCGAGCAATGCCCGAGAGCCTTTTTCTCCGGGTACGTATGCGGCTGGTGGCTCGCGATGAGCGGGAGCTCCGATTTTGTTCTTCTCAAATTCATTAACCAACGAAACTTTGATGGTTACAGGTGTGGCCGCGTTTACGAGATCCCCGAAAGAAGCGGTGTTCATAACGACCTTACTTTGCAGCACAAAGTTGACCCAAAACGTCGATCTTCTCAGTCTTCTGCAGTGGAAAGCACATCCGGAAAGAATAGCCGAAGCTCTTGGTAGAGTCCTTCGCCTGGACGGCGAGGAGCTGGTAAAATTTCTGCAGGACATACTCGACGCTTTGTTCTCAATGTTTCACACCGAAGATGGAAACTCAACGGCTCACTCGGGCCTGGTATTCCAAGTTCTCGTGTCGATATTCAGTCTCCTCGAGGACTCAAAGTTCGAGCACTTTAAACCGGTGATGGACGCTTACATATCGGGTCATTTCGCTGCGGCACTCGTGTACAAGGGACTTTTGAGCAGCGTGCAACATTGCGCCGATTGGGTCACCGCGGCTGAGAGACAAGAGCCGATAATGAAGTGTTTCAGATCGCTCGAGTACATATTCAAGTTTATAATCCAAAGCAGATTGTTATTCGCCCGGGCGACCGCCGGCCAGTTCGAGGACAGTTTCAAACGAGATCTCTATTGCGTATTCGCCGCGCTCAATAAAATGCTCCAAATACCGTACGAAGTCGTGTTGCTCTCGCAAGTTGCTCTCTTGCTTTCGATATCGGCCGTTTTCGAACAACTCGTCGCAGTTCTTCCGGTAATCGAAGTTACTAAACTTGCGTGCACGATGCTGGATTCGGTGCCGCGAAAACCACCGCCACAATTGATGCAGGCCAAGCTCGTCGCTATAAAAAATTTGGCCAGTTCCAGCCTCTTCCGAGACGACGAGAGCCGAAATTTGCTACTCGTTACCATTTGCCGACACCTCAGAATCCACCTTGCCCGACGCGAGGAGTTGCGCTCGTGCACAGAAATACTCGGCGAGATTCTCAGCTTTTTACACGCCAGAGGACGCGACACCAACAAAGTTAACAACTGCATTTACCACGATGTCGAGACTCTCTGTCTCTCGATATTCGACGTACTCGTACAGACGATACTGATTATTGTCAATGCCAGCGGGCCCGTCCTCGGCTGCCTCGTTGCCTGTCTCATCGGTCTCCTTCAGCTTCTCGACGAGGATCATTACGAGAGACTTTGGGAAGAATTTACACAGCAGCACGGTGGCGGCGACAAAAAACCTCTCAAAGACATGATCCTCCGCGTATTTCTCGTCCTCGGGGATCTCGTACGACAAGAAGTATTCCCACCCGATTGGCTCGTCATGCGGATGCAAGCGAACAACATTATTTTAAAATCGCTCCAGGAACTCGTCCAGCCTCTCGCTTTCCGTTTCCTTCACGGTAGCTCCTTCGATTCCCAACTCTGGTCGACTTACTTTAACCTTGCCGTCGCCTATCTCACCCAACCGTCTCTACAGCTCGAACAATTTTCCGAGGTCAAACGTGAAAAGATTGTCGAAAAGTACGGGGACATGAGAGTTCTCATGGGTTTTCAAATTCTCTCCATGTGGTCCAACTTGGGCGAATGCAAGCTCGAATTTATTCCCGGAATGGTTGGTCCATTCCTCGAGGTCACACTCGTACCCGAGAGCGAACTTCGTAAAGCGACGCTTCACATTTTCTTCGACATGATGGAGTGCGAGCAGCGGGCTCGGGGAAGCTTCAAATCGGTCGAATCGGAACTAATCGACAAACTTGATATTCTCATAAGCGAGAATAAAGGAGACGACGAGTATCGTCAACTCTTTAACACTATGTGAGTTTTTTTCACATCACTATATCAATTTTAATCGATTCCATATCCTTTTGTTTTCACTCGTCGATGAACGAACGTTCACCGCCGAATTTATGTACTAAACGCATCCTCGACTAACGCACTCAATATTTTTAACGCTTACTCTCGCAACGCCACACAGGGAGCATCTCAGTGCCGTGTAAGTCTCATTAATTCCAATTAACAAAACATTTATCATGCATCTTTAGCTTTGGAATGAAACAATGACTCTGAAGTTTGCAACGTCGAGATTCATTGAAAAATAAAGTCAAGGAATACGATTTTGCAGCTGCAATTATTTGAAATTCATTTTTTTTTCAAATTAATGAATAAATTCGACAGTTTCGTTCGAGAAAAATCGAAATTTCAGGGCTAGAAATGAAGATTTCGGAATTCCATCAGCTCCAAATGCAAAGAAGTTTGCAACGTTGAGATTCAACGAAAAACAATGTTTCTATTAATTATTTATTGAATTTTCAATATCGTGGCAATTTTTCGTCTCAATTGAGTTTTCGGGTCTCGCGAGACGATCGTTTTTTGTCCGTAACAAATATTGAGTAATAATTATGAGCCTGCGCTGAAGAAAAAAGACAATTTCGTTGCATTCCAACGATACAAACTTCAACATCGTATGAAACATTCGATAGTATAAAAGTAATTGGTGAGCCAGCGGATCTCGCTCGATACTCGAACCTTCCCAACAAAACATGCAACTCTCGTAACACTGTTTTCATCAATGTTAAAGGCTGTTGGCTAGAGTGCAGTCGGAAGATCCAGCGTGGAAAGACAGTGGTACGGCCTTTATAACTTCGGTCACTAGATTACTCGAGAGATTGCTCGATTACAGAAGCGTCATTCAGGGGGATGAGAATCGTGACAAACGAATGTCATGCACCGTCAATTTATTGGTGAGCCTTTTTTTTTCATCTCGTATTTCATAACTCGTGTCGATCTCGCACGTGTCGCCCGAGAGCCAAGTTCCCGACGTGTTAAATATCTCATCACTGTTGCTAATTGTCCTTTAATAATGTGCATGGAATTAGTCTCGTTGAATGAAAAGGCCTGCAGACCGTATTTTCGCGCTGACGGAGAAGAAACGTCGTCGCGCAGTTGTTTTCACCCAATTCAAAAATATTAGCCAACATTTGTTTGGGTTTTTTTGTGCAGAATTTTTACAAAAACGAGTTCAATCGCGAGGAAATGTATTTGCGTTATATCTACAAACTTCACGATCTACATTTGGCCGCTGAGAATTACACGGAGGCAGGATTTACGATGAAACTTTATGCTGATCAGCTGAGTTGGGAGACGAATTTATTGCCTGCCGATCACGCTCATCCTCAACAACCAGAGTGGCAACGAAAAGAACTCCTTTATCATCAAATTATTCATTATTTCGATCGTGGCAAGTGCTGGGAAAAGGGTATACCTTTGTGCAAAGAACTGGCTGTCTTGTACGAAACGAGGCTCTACGATTACGCCAAACTCGGCCTTATACTGAAAACACAGGCCAAATTTTTGGATAATATTCTCACCCAGCTGAGGCCCGAGCCCGAATACTTCCGCGTTGGATTCTACGGTTTGAGCTTTCCACTATTCGTCAGGGTAATTATACCGAAGCATTCCTTTCAATTATTTCACGATTCGTGGTCACACTTCCGCCACCGAATCTCGGTGGTCACACTGGGTTGATTCTACCCAGTCCATTTTCGAACCCATATTGTGACCAAGCTATCGGCCCAAAAATTCTCAAAAAATTACTGAACAACCCTTGGACATTCCAGTTTAGATACGAAAAACTTTCCCGAAAGAAATCCAAGGCTAACATTTTTTTTTAAATGCAAAATGAAGAAAAAAAACGGGGAAAAAAGTTTTTTCACTAAAATAATCGTCACTTCGTGGATTTTCAATATTTTTGCCTAAAATTTGGACCTGATATTCATCAAATCTGGTTCTTTTGAGAAAAAAATAGTAGGATAGCGCGCGTTTGAAAAAAAATATTAATTCCGTTATTGGAAGTGGGTTGATTTCAGAGTGGATGTTAGAGATTTAGCGTTAGCGGCGGTAATACTTATCGCCGCCAACGCGCAATGGACACTACAAACTGTCGTTAAATGACAATTACAGCCCCATTAATTACCGGGAACTAGGAGATATTTACGTCACAAGTTGGTCATTGGGTGGATTCTACCCACAGTGACCACGACGGGTTAAACGTCGTGAAAGAAAAATCGCATGTCACTGTGATTTCTGTAATTATTTATATATGTTTGCTATTGATCAACTCCGTAGAACAAACTGTTCATCTATCGAGGATTGGAATACGAGAGAGTTGGAGCATTCACGCAAAGGCTACAAACGGAATTCCCAAGCGCTCAGATACTCATGAAGAGCGCACCGCCCGACGAGACTATTATTTCATCGGAGGGTCAATGCAAGTTGAAATTTTATGCGTGAAAAATTATAACGCGAAACGGACGACAATGTCGTAATGATTAATGACATTTTTTGTTTTTTTTTCTCCCTTGTTGTACAAACAGATATTCAAATATGCAATGTCAAGCCGATTCCGGAGGAAAACAGTCTTGGCTGCACTTCGGCGGAAGTGCCGGACCGTGTGGTCGCGTTTTATCTCGTAAACGATGTACGAAAGTTTTTGTTTGATCGGCCATTGCACAGAGGCCCGGTTGATCGTGAGAACGAGTTCAAATCGTTGTGGATTGAGAGAACGACACTGACGACGGAAGCAAAGTTGCCGGGAATTCTCCGTTGGTTCGAGGTAACGGAAAAACGCTCGGAACTTTTGGCACCGGTTCAGTATGCCTGCGAGACGATGGAGAGCGTTGAAAAGGAATTGAGAAGATTAGTCGCCCAGTATACTGCCGAACCCCATAGAAATATAAATCCCTTTAGCATGAGGCTTCAGGGTATCATCGATGCCAACGTAATGGGTGGCATAAGCAAGTACCAGGAGGCCTTCCTCACTCCGGAGTTCTCGAGGCTCAATCCTGAAATGGTGCAGCACGTAAACAAGTTGAAAAATCTTATCCTCGAGCAGATGAGAGTTTTGGAGTGGGGTCTCGTTCTTCACGGACAGATTGCGCCTGCGGGTGTACAACCTTTGCACAAGAGGCTCATCGAGCGATTCACGCAATTGAAGCAGAGCCTGGGACCGTTGGCAAGGCAACGAACAATCCACCAAGACAGTATTATAAAGTAAGTACAACCGTGACGCTTCTCCGACTCTCGCTCTGCCACCGATCCTCGACACATATTTAATTTCCATTCAACTTGAACAGCTCACCGCTACCTCCGTTACCGATAAACGATAAACAACGTCCGGCAAGCCTCGAGACTCCTGGCTCGAGAAACTCGAACGCCGACAGCGACGGACTACCGGAAGATGAGGGATTTTATACGCGAGTCGATGGTGCTCCGCCCCCGATTCCACAGCGCGAAGTAAGACCTCGCTCGGTCGGTTATGGGACAACCCCACCTCGACCGACCCATCACAGAACTCTCAGCAAACCTTTGAGTCCTAAACTACCTCTCAGGCATTCTTTGCCAACACCTACCGAAGCTGCAGCTACTGCAACTGCTGCGACCGATCATCAACCAAATATGACCATTTCGTGGAACGATTCGGAGCAGGCGCCGCCTTTGCCTCCTAGAGGTAGCCACAGATTGCGTCTCATTACAGTCGCGTAAACCCCCGCCTCGCGAGGACCGATTTTTACTCGTAATTCTTCATTCTTCATTGTCATTTTTAGCTCCTGATAAGAGAGACAGCAATTCCGGACCTCCGGCACCACCAAAACGACCAACCCACAAACGCAATACAGATTGGAGCGTCGGCGACGACGAACAAGATGCACCACCGCCGCAACCACCCCCACCGCCATCTTCCAACGACAACAATTATTTGCGAGACAGTGGAATATCAACGGCGAGTCTTCTCGATTTTCAATCTCATCTGACCAACCTCAATAATCTTAGCTACGAGGAGTTTGAGCCACGCTCGAGAAGCAACGATATCATGAACATTTCACCTCCTTCCGTCACTAACGCTCTCAACATTTCGACGCCAAATTTCTCAGCCACCGCTCTTCAAAACTCTCAAACGATTCTCCCGTACGAAGAGGTAAATTATAATCTCTATTATTTCAGTCACAAACGCTGTCCTCATTTTTTCGACTTTCCTTGATCAAGCTATTTCGTATTTCCCAGACGAGCCCACCGCCAATTCCACCCAAGGCTCATCAGGAGGCTCCGTCGGCACCCTCGACTCTCGAGAGACTTGGTAATCGCATTCACGGCTCAGCTCACACCGAAAATTACTCCGTACCCAAATTACAGACTCTCTCAGTCGCAACCGACACCGAGAGCACGGTCTAGCCCTTAAATCACCTTTTTGTCCATACCTGTGTCTGTACGTATTTGTATACACATGTATGTTATATCCTAGTCCCCTAACAGTTAGCTGTCATCAGGCGAGGGAACCCTTTCGGCCTTGTCATCCAATTTTCACCTTGTTGAGGTAGCCAAGTTCAATTAGTGCTCTATTTAATCGCCTACAAGCTTTTTATACTCCTTTCAATCAGTCTCTTTCGAAATTTTATATATTTCAAACACGTCCGCTTTTTTGGTTCGTCCATCGAAACGATACTCAAGTTTTCATACGTTAAATACCACGGGCTCAAATTTCTCTTTAGCTACCTTAATAAACGTGCTGCTGCGATGCTGAGGAAAGAAAAGTCGTACGCTCCTTCAGAGATCTCTCGCGAGTGTAATCTAGTAAACTCGTGCTCGTAGTTTTTAATGAAACGTATGCGGAAATGTTTCATTTCCGTGGCGATCGATGAACCCGACACAGTTAAAAGGAAAATTCGCTCGTATAACTATCAACGAATATTCCGATTTTCACGGATTCCAAAGCTGCATATTTATACGTAAAAGTGCTTCGTTCCGAAAAAGAACGAAAATATATTCCATCAGTCTCATCCTCCGCCATCGAAATCGGGAGATTGCCTGTCTAGATCAGCGTCATTTATCATCATCATCATCATTAAAATTATGTTTACTATGAGCAAAGCTTTTTCCATAAGCGCCGTAACGAAGGCAGCTCGGATTTTTACGTTGATGACATTGCTACGTCAAGTATTATTGTAACTATATATTTTGTAATTTATTTATATATTATCAATGGAAAAAAACAAACACTATATATATATAATGAAGAAGAAGCATTTTCCAAAGGCGCGAAGCACAAAAGGGAGATTGGAGGCAGTAAGGAATTAAGTAATGAAAAATATGTAATCCGTAGTTTCGAGATTTAGGATATATATATATATATATATATCAATATATATATAAATTATGTATTTTGTCATGTTTCTTCGTATAAATATATACAAAAGTTTTTTTTACGTCTTGAGTATTTTGCAGCGTACAGTCTCACTGTACGATCGTCAACTAAAATTAAATTGTTGGCATATCCAAAAGGATTTGTATAAAATCTCAAAAGTTGGATACAAAAGAGTAAAAATCACGGTATACGTATAAAATAAAATCAAGATGTGGAATGTTTACATTGCACTGAGTGGGTAAGACTAAAAATACTAGAATTTAAATAACGCGAATGAGCTTGGGAATGAATAGAGTAGTACGAATAGACACGAATGATGTAATGAGCTAGAGATCCATCATTTTCGGCCGGGTTTGGCCAGTCGTTGCGATCGACGTTCTAGTTAAAAAACTGTTAATACGCTGGGACGCGCGTGCGTGGTTTATAAACTCGCGTCAATCGCCAATGAGCCCGGCTAAATTGTAAAAACTGCAATAATTCGAGCTAAATACATCGACGATAATTGAGTTCAATTTTAGGCTTATACGAACAGGCACTCACACATACGTGCTAATCATTGTGGCTAAAATACATCATCTTCAAAGTACAGTCATGGCCGCTGCTTAAAATATATTTATATATATATATATATTTATATATGTAAATTAAGATAATGCAAATAAAATGGAATATTTTTCATTTTTTCGAAAATTTCCAACACTCGTTAGTGCTTGTCGAAGTCAAGGGAATAAATATCCAAAAGTTTGAGCTCTTAAAACAATTTCCAGAGTCCGCGAAATTGACTTTTTCGTTATTTTCGTTAATTCTTGCTAAAAATCATGACATTTTCAGAACAAGCACTAATTACCGATTCATCAATTTATTTCGCAAAAATATAAAAATATTGGCATTATTTGCATTACCGTAATGTATATATCTAATTTTTTTCTCTATACGCTTGCCATTTTGATTGGTTCAAATTGCATTAAAATGGCCGAGCCTAAGGTAATTACTTTGTACGGTATTTTCGTGTAGACGGAGTCCTTCAGACCGGTGTCTCGGCGTTAATATCCTTCCTGAAAAAGTACGGTACTTTTATGAAACGACGTTATGAAAATGTTCTACGAATTGGATAGAGAGCGCGAAAATCAACGGATCCGTTGGGAAAGGGAATATTAATTGTTCAAAGTTGTCTTACCTCTTCGCTGCGCGTAGATTATCCCCGCAACCATCATTACCACGGTAGTAAGCGTTTTTGTTAATCACAAGGAAAAAATGGTTAGCCGACAGTCTATTTTTTGCCCACACCTCAGGGAAACATTTATCGACAGTTTGCAACGGTGGAATGCAACGAATAACATTTGATTTCTTCAATTTTTCATGCTATCGACATTTTTCGAGCCGATGTGCTTTTCGTGTGCCAAGAATATTTTTTATTATTTATTTATTGGCCGAAGATAAAAAATAATTTCGTTGTATCCCAACGATGCAAACTTCAGCGTCATTGGAGAATTACAAGTGCTAGATTGTTCGTTTGTTTTTTTACTAAAAGAAAGACTCGAGCAAACGCAGCGATTGGTAGTGAAGGAAAAAATGAAACTTACTCGGTTTCGGTGATGGTTTGCTCGTAATGTTGTTGGACTTGCTGGTGCGGTTGGTGATGAGGGTGGTGGTGTAGATGGTGTGGGGGCGGTGGGGGCTGCTGCTGTTGCCTGAGTGCGGCGAGTTCATTGCTGTGATGTAAATCGTGATTGAGGGAACTCGAAAGTATTCTGCCACTCATGGGAAGAATGTATTCAGGGGCGTCCTCCAAAATACTCGAGCCGAGTTTGCCTCGCTTGAGGCTGCCGTATCTCTCGGGAGTCGCTAGATTCTCATGATGCGAACCGTGCAGAGTTTGGCCTCTCTTCAAACTGCCGTATCTCTCGGAGCTGCTGTGGTTATCGTGATTTGAATTTTGGGAATGGTGGCTCAGGCTCGAAGCGAGAATTCGCGAAGACATCGAGAGCATGTAAGGCGTCGGCGATACGGTGTGATCTTCTTCAGCCGTGTAGGGAAACAAATATTTTTCACCCAAGTGATGATGCTTCTCTTCACTCTCAGAACAATTGTCGTCCTGTTGGGCCAACTTTTGCGGCGAGTTCATGTCCGGATAAGGCAAGGGATTCGGACTCGAAGTTTTGTTCGAGGCCATCTCGTTGTCCGATATAGTACCGCCGGACCATTGACTCGTTCGTATATCTGCGGAAGAAAATGACATCGCAATTAAAACTTCGCGTGAGCGCGATTTCAACATTTTGGAAACCGTTCGATCGGTTCCGTACCGTTCGAGGAGGGCAAATAAGCCTCGGGAAGCTGGGAGCTCCAACGAGGCGCGTAGATTGGTTTTATGTTTGGAAATAATTCAGAATTTGAGCAAAGTATGTTGAGGTGCTGGCCGGCATTGCCGTGGATGTTCGGCAAGTAAGTGTGCGACACGGGCTGTTGAGTTGAAACTCCCATGTTCTTGTGCGATCTCGAGGTAACGTCCTCGTCGTCGGAACTGTGCGAACTTGCGAGATCTAAGCTTCGGCCGCCACCGGCATCGTCCGCCTGCGAAGCATCGCTGTCCGATTCCGAGTCTCTCCGTGCTCCACGACTCGCCGATTCTTTACTCGCATCTGCAACAAAATAAAATTGTGAACCAAGAAAAACTTGCGAATCCTGCGAACAGGCTGACTGGCTCATTTGCTCTTTATCTTTTCACTGACCTTGTCTCGCGTGCCGTAATCCTCCGTGATGATTTCTCGAGGACGATACGTAAGGGTCACGATCGCTGTTGTAATTACTCGTCGACGTCGACGTGTGACGCAAATGAGCATCGCTTCTATACGGGCTAGAACCGGTCTTCGCTGTGCTTCGCGACGTCGTACTGCTCGTTGACACACCCACGTGAACTCTTCTACATCCAGTACCGGAATCACCGGCACCGCTGTACGCCGACGAATAGGCCAACGCCGATCTCTGTCGACAAATTTATTCGCATAAATTCCGTCATTCCCTCGGAAATAAATAATGAAAACTTGCAGGGAGAGAAAATTATATGGAAAATTTCTAAATCATAATTTCCTGGTTCGTCTCTTCGTCTCTTTGAGAGGTTTTAGCAAGTACATGATAATTTTCCGCTCGAAATTGGCCAAAAAATGACGAAAAACGACGGAAAATGTATGAAAATGAATGAAAAATTGTCTTTGCTAAAATTCTACAAAGGTGCGAAACATTTTAGACATTATTTTCCATTCTCACCGATTGACCGTTGACGTTTTGACTGCTGCTGGCATTTCCGGTGCTTCCATCGAGCAACGGAGACTTTTTGCCAACGCATCGCAACAGGCTGAGGTATAAATTCCTACGGACACGACCGTTTATGAAACAATAACCGATGAGACTGAATGCCGCGTGGGCGACGATCGCGACGCTCAACAGATAGGACAGCATCGGAGAATTTTCTGAGGCGTTGAGAACAGCCAGAGTCCAGGTTGTACCGAGTAAGGGAAGCGAGGCGACTGATAGCCACAGAAGAGTTCGAAGGTTGCCGAAACCCATAATGTGCTCTTTCAGAGTGAACGCAGCGCGGACGGACATTACGAGTACGCAGAAATTAATAAATACTGCAGCGCATACCGGGCCTATCAGAGCCCACACAACCGTCTCGTAAATCGATAACCAGCAGCTAGAAAAGAGAAGAAAAAACACGATTGTAGGGGCACTTTTATAAAAATCCGAATGATGCTCCACCGAAGATTTGGCAATATCGTTTCTTACAAGTAAAAGTTGCCGTATTGATCCGCCCGCACGCCAATTGTCAGACCAACGATTATCGCTGGCAAACCATATCCTATGGTGTAATAAAATCTCATCTGTCCGTGATTAACGTCTCGCATTTCCGTGAGCATTCGATAGAGATGAATCGAATCGACGAGGGTCCAAGCGAAAGTTGATAGCCAGGCGTAGTGAAGCCCTATAGCGGTCAACTTACATGGAAAAACGTTGGAGACGAGAGGTCCGCGAGCTTTCAATGCGACGAGATAAAGGCTCTCGGCGAGTAGAACGCAAAATACGAGATTCTCGTGGATACTGTTTGAATTGGTGCCACCGCCTCGTATCAGGCCGAGTATGAGCAACGCCGCGAGCAACAAAGGCAGCGCGAGCATGAAGGCGCTGTAGCTGGTTACATCTTCGAGCAGCGATGGCTCGGGAACGTATTCGAGGTCGAGAACGTCCGTTAGGACAGCGAACGTCGCCAATTGAAGATTTCGTACTTCGAGGATTACTCCCTGGCAAGAACAATTGACCATTCGACGTCCCGCGATCGTCGTCTCTTCGACTTCGGTCGTACAACCGATGCGACTCCATTCCCCGATTCTACCGGATCACAAACGAACAAAAAAATGATTAATAATTATTCATCGATGATGCGACCAATGTACGCGAGCAACGCGCGGCTTACCCTCGGATCGTGCTCCAATGGACACACTGCGGATTTGCTCGTCTCTTAAAACCATCGTCCTCGATAATCCACAATTGTATTTGAACGGGGGACGATTGCAATGAATTGCCCGTCATCAAAGACCTCGTTCCATTTTCCGTAGGCACAAGGATCGATACTGTAACGACCGGCGATCCAACTGCCACCTCAACGCCCCACCGAACGTTCACGGAATCATCGAAACTGGCAAAGAAAAATTTCAGACATAAAAAAAAAACTTTTTCATCGACGGAAACTGGTTTAGAATTGTCTCTAGTTTCGAATTTGGCTCAAAATTTTCGTTGCGAATAATAAATATTGAGTTTATTTTTCGTAGAGTTCGCCATGATTGAATAATTGAGTAAATCGTTGAATAGAAACCTTTTGGGTAAAAGAGCTCCAAGTTCGCGGTACTGGACATAACTGAGAACAGCTTTTTCGTTGTTTCGGGTGTCCTGGTCATTGAGTTGCCCCTGAGTCAAGGGCTTGATACCAAGAAGGCTGAGCGGAACCCGAATTTTCGAGTAAGGATCGAATCTCTGTGGGTCCGCCATGTAGTTGTTGTACTTGGGAAAACTGATGTAAGGACCGAGATGAGGGGGAGAAGTTAGGAATGCCGAGGTATCGGGAATGATGACCTTGCGATCGGCTTCGCTGGGTCTCGGGGTCGAGAGGGTGGGATCCTCGCGATACTCGGGGCTTTCGTAGCCGAAAAGGCTGTCGGAGGTGACAGTGTCGAGACCCATAACGACGTTCGTATCGACAACTTCGAAAGGCTCGGTAAAGGTATTGTGTTGTGAACCGGTGAGAATTTTCAAATATCTCGCCATCGCGTCCATGATCTTGTCGGGAGTGTCGCCATTTAGAGTTTCTATTTTGTTCCAATTATTCAGATGCTTCTTGGCCAGTATCATTCCGGCAATACCGACCAGATGCGGCACGTAGTCCTTGTCCTGATTGTGGGTCAAGCCAAGATCGGCCAGACTCTCCTCGTAATGAAGGAGGGCCGTCAAGAGAGCCTCGGCCACGAGAATATCAGCTCCGTACATGTTTCTCGTCTCGTTGACAGCCCGATGAAGATCCATTGCCATTTTCACAGCGGTATCACGATCGAGCTCGAATTGGCCTTTCTCAAGAGCGGCCAATTTGTGTCTCTGCTCGATAAAAGCTTCGGAGGTACAATTGAAGAGATCCGGAGCTTGCCAACCGCCCAAATTGTCGTCGCAAGATCGTGACGCTTTTCCCTCTGCCGTACCTGGACAATCTTCTATTGCGGTCGAACCGAATTTCATTCTCGGCCACCAGAGGCCCATCGCGAACGAGCGTGGACAACCGTCGTAAACAACTCTGCAGCCTTCCTCGGTCACTTCGGCATACGGATTTGGACAATTCGTGCATGATCTCCCTATCACACCGGTGCGACATCTACACTGTCCTGTTTCTGTGTTGCAACGCCCTCCGAAACTTCCAATCGCGTAACAATCGCAAGGAATACACTCTTCTTGACCCGGTCGTTGATAATGATTCTCTTTGCAATAACATTCTCCCGTTGTTTTGTTGCACGCGGGATCGTAACCTTTCGACTCGTCGCAGTGACACGGCCCGCAAACTGGAGAACCCCACCACGTTGCCGGGCACGGCTGATCCACTCTAGCCTGTGTACAAGCAAATCATAATTATATTAACCCTTCGTGGTCACTGTGGGTAGAATCCACCCAGTGACCAACTTGTGACGTAAATATCTCCTAGTTCCCGGTAATTAATGGGGCTGTAATCGTCATTTAACGACAGTTTGCAGTGTCCATTGCGCCTTAGTGGCGATAAGTATTACCGCCGCTAACGCTAAATCTCTAACATCCACTTTGAAATCAACCCACTTCCAATAACGGAATTAATATGTTTTTTCAAACGCGCGCTATCCTGCTATTTTTTTCACAAAAGAACCAGATCTGATGAATATCAGGTCCAAACTTTAGGCAAAAATATTGAAATTCCACAAAGTAACGATTATTTTAGTGAAAAAACTTTTTTCCCGTTTTTTTGCTTCATTTTGCATTTTAAAAAATATGTCAGCCCCGGATTTCTTTCAGGAAAGTTTTTCGTATCTAAACTGGAATGTCCAAGGGTTGTTCAGTAATTTTTTGAGAATTTTCGGGCCGATAGATTGGTCACAATACGGGTTCGAAAATGGACTGTGTAGAATCGACCCAGTATGACCACCGAGATCGGTGGCGGAAGTGTGACCACGAAGGATTAATGATGATCTAAAGAAAAATATCTATTCGATCCCAATTTTATGTTTTTCCACGTCAGATTTCATTATTGTCGAGTATTTGCGAGTTCATTTCAAGAAATAAAATGTCCAACTGGCCTCAGTTCTCGTGCTCCAGTTGATCATAATAAAATAGCACTTGATCGTTATTTATTGCGTGCTAAAGTTGATTCCCACGGACTGGATGAATTGAGCCAATTTCATTATTTACTTCAACATGTTTTTGACAAATTAGTTGCCTAAAAACTGGAAACATTTTCCTTCCAGGTGTGGGCGATACGAAAAAACAAAATTTGACATGTGACATTGCTGATTTTCGGATCGAAAGTTTAGACTGCAGAATTATTGGGAATTCTGAATTTAAAGAATTTGGTAGTTTACGAGAATGATGATAATTACTTCGCAATATTCGCCGGAATACTCATCCGAGGTGCATTCGCAACGGTAGCCTTTCCTGGAGAGTGGATCGTGGACACACATGCCAGAATCACTGTGACAAGGGTTGACATCACAAATGGGTTCGCAATTGTGGCCAACGCGTCCTGGGCCGCAGACGCATTCGCTGGATCGCCACTTGGCGATACAGACGGAAGATTCACCGGGACAATCGGCAGCGCACTCGTTCTCGGTGTCGCAGCCGAGGCCAACGTTTTCCTGGACGGTGGGACGCTGGAGGACACTCTGGTTCGTGCCGATACGAAGATCCTGAATGCAACCATCAAAAAATGGTAATTCCGTAGAGATGGATTGATCGGGGCCACCAAGAAGAATTCTGCCAACGTAAAGACCCTGAAGTTTGGCAAGCAACGGTGAAACGGATGGTCTGTTGCGATAATCGATGTCGAGGGAGACGTGACCGCTTTGCCAGACAATATCGACTCTGTGCCATTCGCCATCGTTTATCGAGACCGGGCTCGAAATAATATCAGCGCCGTCCAACGAGGTAGCGAGTTTGCCATTTTCGAGATAAAACATGGCCGAGCTATTCTGGCCAATCTGTATGCTCATTACGAAAGCGTTTTCTCCTCGCGTCCGCAAACTCAATGCAGTCGTCCATGGTAATTGTATCGGTCTGAGAAGCGGATTGAAGCTGAGGAGGCCATCGGCGTTGAATCTCCAAGGTTTAGCTACTTCGTCGGTACATCGAGGTCCGGCGAAGCCTTCCGCGCACTCGCAAACGTAGCCCGACCAAATTTCGCGACATTTGCCACCGTTGTAACAGGGAATCGAGAGCGAGTCACAGAAGGCTCTTTTTTCGGGGCATCCGGCGATCGTTCCGTTGTCGGCGACGTACGAATTTAAATCGATGAATCGATCGTCGATGCGGAGCTCGCTGATGCATCCAACGAAATCCTTATTTCGTATCTGAAAGCTCGACGGTATCGAGGGCAGTCCACCGAGTTGGAGGGGACCGGTGAGGTCCAGAAACCGATGGCAAGTCTCGGTAGGAAGGGAGCAACGTGATTCGAGGATTTGCTCGTTTCTACCGGCGCACGACCACTTCTCGCCGAGTCTATCGCCGTATTTTAGAGCGAGAGCGACGTCGCAATCGTCCAGAGACACAACTACCGTTCTGTTTATGTAGGCAACTCGTACCTCGTGCCATTGGCCATCGGAAACACCGCCGGGTATCGAAGCTGTTGCCCGGGTTATTTCATCGCCGAGGCTGAAGCTGAACTGGACTTTCGATTCGATTATCTCCAGGGCGATAAAATCGTGCTTTTCGTTGTAACGTCCGTTGTACAGGAGAAGTCCGTCTTGAGATTCGGTAGCAAATTTCATGCGTATATTGAGACGATGGCGCTGTCTGAGCGAGGCAAAAGTAAGAAAAGTAGCAGGTCCGAAACTGCGGGATTTGAGCTCGCAAAAAGGCGTCACGCTTTCCAGAGCCGTGATTGGACAACCGTCGCAGGTGAACCCGGCGCCGAGCGTTTTCGTAACGCATTGCGATCCGCCCGTGCAAACGGACTTGGACTCCTTTTCCCCCTCCTCGTCATCATCGTCAAGCGGACAGACGTCGATCTCGAGGGAAATTTCACAATTGGCTCCAGTAACGTCAGGTGGACACGCGCAAGTGTAACCCCCTTCGCGACGCTGGCAGGTTCCTTGATTTTTGCAAGGATTCGAATAGCAAAGATTCACCTCCATGTCGCAGAGATAAGCCTCTCGACTTCCGGTAAAGCCTTTCGGGCACTCGCACGAGAATGTCGTTACCGGATAAATTGGCCTGAAGAGGACGGTGTCGCTGCTCGCGAATCCCGAGGCGTTTGCAAACTTGAGAACGGTCAGACACTCTTCAAAGTTCAAACAAGGCTCCCTGACGCAAAGATTGTCGTCGAATGGCAATACAGTGACAATCGCCAATCGAGCTAAAATTCCACGATTGAGATAAACGCGCTCTTGGAGAAATTGCGGAGTGTAAAACTCGTCGGTGTTGCCAGGCTCGACTCTCTTGGCCGAAAAACTGACGTTCAATATTTTTCCATTAACATCAGTGTCTTCTTGTATACTGAATATAAATATATTCTCACGAGGACATGGAATTATGGCGGCGAGACCATCGAGGAAATATCCCAAGAGAGGACTGAGAAATGCCTCGACGGTCATGTCGTCGAGCCTGACGGTAATGGAATTAAAAAGCATTTTGTCGGTGATGAGTCTTATGGAAAGAGTCATGGTGGCCTTTGCCTCGTTTACGCCGTCGGTCACGGAGACTTCCATGGTAGCGACGCGCGGCACGTTCGTATTCAGCTGAGGCGATAAACTTATCTCGCCGGTGGTTTTGTTGAGGGTTACCAAGTTGGCGGTATTGCCGGCAAGAATGTTGTACAAGAGTTTGTCGGTGACGTCAGCGTCAAAGGCTGGGATTTTGCCGATCGGTGTGGTGGGGAAAAAGTCTTTAAAGTTGTTGAAAATGACGTGAAAATCTTTGAGTATTGGAGCATTGTCGTTGACGTCGGTGACCATTATTTGTACGAGAACGTCGGATCTCAAGGGCGGCGAGGAGGCGCGTACGAATATTTCAAATTTTTTCCTCGGCGACTCGTAGTCGAGCTCGTCGCGCGTTGTCAACTCGGCTCTGTCGGATCCGGGCCTCGCGTTCAGGGAAAAACTGTTGGCGTCTTCGCCACCGATAATCGAATATTGGACGGCCGCGTTGGGACCCTCGTCCGGATCGTGCGCGTAAATTTCACCGACGCTCGAGCCTACCGGCGAATTCTCTGCTATAAAAAGAACTATTTTGTCGCTCTCGAAAGCCGGTGGCGAATCGTTAACGTCCTCGATTTTTATAATTATCGGAACGCTCGAGGAAAGTGATGGGATTCCTCGATCGATAGCGAGAGCTTTGAGATTGTATTTGGCGACGGATTCGCGATCGAGCTGTTTGGCAGTTCTGACGGTACCGGTGGTAGAGTCGATCGCGAAAGCTCCGTCGCCGTCGTCCTCGAATGAGTATCTGACCCGGCCGTTGAGGCCCTGATCAGCGTCGCTGGCTGATACCCTCGTGACTGAAGTCCCGACAACAACGTCCTCGGGGATCGATCCTTGATACTGGCTCGCCTCAAAAATCGGGGCATTGTCGTTGACGTCGGTGACGGATATTTCGACCTCCGTAGTATCGGAAAGAGGCGGCACGCCTCCGTCCTTGGCCGTCACCGTCAACACATATCCCGAAAGCTTTTCACGGTCAAGATTTTTCGTAGTTGTGATGGCGCCGGTTTGCGAATTGATTGTAAATTCGGCGATATCGTGTTGCTGGTCGTGTTGTTGTTGCAGCAGCAGCAGATCGTTGTCCTCGCTGCCGAGGCTGTACGTTATTCGGGCATTTTGACCGACGTCCGAGTCGGTAGCGCTGACAACGAGGACGGTCGTACCGACGGGAGCGTCTTCAAAGACGGCGACCGAGTACGGTGCGTTTTCAAAGGTCGGAGCAAAGTTATTAGCGTCCGAGATATTGACGTAAACGAGGGCGGTATCGGTGCGTCCGCCGGAATCCGCAGCCGTCACGGTCAGAACGAATCTTTTTTCTTGTTTGTAATCAAGCGGCTGAGCGACCGTAATGAGTCCGCCGCCGTTTTGCGAGGTTATGGAAAATCGGCCTCTCGTATTGCCGGCCGTAATGTCGTAATGAATCTTGGCGTCCTCGTCGGGATCGGTAGCAGTTACGGAAGCGACTGGAGTCCCCGGTGGATCGTCCTCGGAGACAACAGCCTCATAATTTTTCGGCTCGAATCGTGGATCGTTGTCGTTTACGTCGGTTACGGTAAGGACAACCGTCGCGGTACCTGATTTCGATGGTTCACCCGAGTCCGTAGCTAAAACTGTAAACTGATAGCGATAACATTGCTCGCGATCGAGTTGTCTCGTCGTGTGGATCCAGCCGCTCTCAGAGTTTACGGCAATTGGAAAATTTTCCGTTGACGCGCCCGACAAATCTCTCGCTCCTATTGAATATTTGATAAGAGCATTGAGCCCTTTGTCGCCGTCGTAGGCTTGAACCCGCAGGACCGATGTGCCAACCGGTACCGATTCCGAGACGGCTTCTTGTAGCAAACTGGTAAAGAATCGCGGTGCGTTGTCGTTTACGTCCTTTACATGAACGATGAGCTGAGTCGTGTTGGATCTAGTCGGAGAACCGCCGTCCTGAGCTCGAATAACTATTCTGTAAAGTTCGGTGGTCTCGTAATCGAGTGGCTTGACGAGGCTGACGTCGCCGCTCGGTGAATCGATGGAAAATGTATTTTGCGTATTTCCCCCGATGATGGTGTACCTTATCGCGGCGTTGGTTCCGCTGTCGGCGTCGGTGGCTCGTATACCGGCGATCACGGGATTGGTCGTGTAGTCAAGATCCTCGGGAACAGTCGCGGAGTACGTGCGCTCCGAGAATTGCGGATAATTATCGTTGTCGTCGAGGACCCGAACGACCAAGGTCGTCGAAGCGGTTTGTCGTGTTGCCGGTGCATTCGCGAGGTCCGAGGCTTTTATTATGACCGTGTAGACTTCGGTTTTCTCTCGGTCGAGTGACATTCTCGTGGTGACGACACCGGATCGAGGATCAATGCGAAACGTTGCAGAATCTTCGGTTAACGAGGTCATGCCGCCTCCGGTCGTCGAGACGATCGAATACTCGACCTCGGCGTTCCGACCGAAATCCTTGTCGGTCGCTTTGACCGCGATAACCGTAGAACCGAGAGGAACTCCTTCCCGGATGGGTGCCTCGTAATCGAGCAGCTCAAAAGTCGGTGCGTGGTCGTTGGCGTCGAGAACATTCACTTGAAGCGTCGTCGTGCCGGTTCTCGGTGGAAAAGCGTCGTCGACCGCGAGAATCTTGAAATAATGTACCTCGACGTTCTCACGATCGAGACGCGCTCGCGTGGTGACTCTGCCTGTTTGGGAATCCAGGAGAAACAAGGCGCCCGATCGAGCGTCGAGGAGCGACATCATCGTATAACGGAGAGCACCACCTTCGGGATCTTTGGCTCGTACGACCGTGACCGGCTCACCAGGTTCCTTTTCTTCTTCGACCGCGGCGATGTAAAGCCCGTGTTCAAAAAATGGCGATTTGTTGCGCAGCTCTCGTCTCACTCTGCGCCCGAGATCCGTGTCGTCCAGCTGCTGATGATGAAATATTATTTTCAAACGATGCTCCGCATCGGCGAGGTGACTCGAGCCGCATCTCAGACTCATCGAGACTGAGATTTTCCACATCGGATCGACGAGGCACTGTTCCGCCGAAGATACGAGATCGCCCGCAGCTCCCTCGACGAGGAAACGCGAATCGGCAACTCCTCCCCATCGCGTCTCGCACTCTTTGAGGGCCGTGTGCGGCAAAAAGTCTCGCAGAGCAGCCACGAACTGTGAACTTTTCAAGCAAATCTCAGTGAGCTTGTCGTTACTGGGCATCGCGTACGAGGCCAAAGTCTCGGCCATCCATCCCTTGGTCGCAGCGAGATCTTGATTTTCCCCACCGCAGCCGGTGATCAGTACGCGCAGTGGCAAACTGTAATAATCTATGATCGGCCTGCCTAACCGCGTGCTCGTCGAGTCGATGTAAAAAGTGAAGAGTCGCGGGTACTGGAGCCCGTCGCAGTTCAGACTCTTGGCGAGTGTCACACGCCCGTTGTGCGGATTTACCCGCAATAATTTTCGAGCGAAACGGGCGGTCCGATCCTCCGAAACTTGGTATTTTCGACGTCCGCCCAACTGCGGCACTCCGGCATCGAAAACGAGTGTCCCTGGTGGTAAATCGGACGATACCACCGCCAGATAACACTCCGTCAGGCTCAACAGCCCCGCCAGGAGGATCAATATCCTCCATATCGAGCCCGCCATGTCACGCTGATCCTCCTCCTCCTCCTAAATCCGCCGATCCTGCTGCTTCTACTGCTGCAATTCCACCTCGTCCTTTCATCCTCTCGAGATACCTTTACCCGATTTCAATACCACCGAGTGCCGGAACATCTCCTCTACCTCGCTCGGCGGTCCCAGCATTCTCTGTAACCACCAGACACGACCAAACTTTAAAACCCAATTCCAACTAGTTCGTTTTACGATATTTCATATTTTTCATGACTCTGAAGTTTGCATCGTTGGAATGCAACGAAATTCATTTTTATCTTTGACAAAAACAATTATTCAAATGCAGGATGTAATTACGATGATAAAATGATCGATTTTTGCCATTCGAAAAACTTATTGACGCGAAAAATTTGGATGACATTGAAAATTGAACGAATCTTCAATAAAATTCAATATTTTTCGATGCATTCCAACGTTGCAAACTTCAGCATCATTATTTTTCTATGATCCTGAAGTTTCCATCGTTGCAAATGAACGAAATAGACATTTTTTCAAAGTCGAAAAGGCAGGTTCTTTAATTTACCAAAAGTTCTGGAGAAGTATAAAAATGACGGAAAAAAGTTGTCCGAAACTTTTGGTGGAATAAAAAAATTGCCATTTTGACTTTGAAAAAATTTCTATTTCGTTTATTTCCAACTATGGAAACTTCAGGATCATTATTTTTCTAATGACTCTGAAGTTTGCATCGTTGGGATGCAATGGATTTTTTAAAATGTTTAGCAAAAATAATTCGTCAAGTGCAGAATGTAATTACGATGATAAAATGATGGATTTTTGTCTCCCAAAAAGCATATTCGCTTGAAAATTTGGATGACATTGAAAATTGAACGAATTATCAATAAATTCAAATATTTTCCGTTGCATTTCAACGTTGCAAACTTCAGCATCATAAAATAATGGAATTTCGCCACCCGAAAAGCATGTCGGTTCGAAAAATTTGGTTGAAATTGGAAAATTGAACGAATCATCAATAAAATGAAATATTTTTCGTTGCATTCCAATGTTGCAAACTTCAGCATCATTTTTTCTAGATATGCTTCCAAAAAAAGATTCAAGCTCAAATTGGTAATTCATGCGCAATGGGCCTGGCTCCTTCGAGACAAATCGCCGAGGATTATCAGGAATTTTGATAATTTATATCCTTGGAAGGAAATTTATTTGTTTTCCCGAGGCTGCGAGCATGCATACACGTTATTTTGCGGTGACGAAAGAAATGTGCACGGCCGGGCAGGTGTGGTGCGTGCAGAGACAGAAAAGGGAGAGGGAGAGCCACGAATCGTCTGCTCGGAACAAGAGACCGAGAGAAGCAACAGTCAAACTATACTCGAGGATGTGCGAGTATCCTTCGACCGTTCGGTTGTGTTGGACTTTTTTATATTCTTACTACACCCGTCTCATCTCTGAGCATAGCGGAGAGAATCGTGAGACTAGTTGACCGTATAGAAAATTGCAGATCGTCCACAGGCCTCAGCAGCTATACAACGGCAATCTCCCCGCGTCTTCTTGCTATTTCGCTCTGCTCGTTTTCTCAGCCACGAACCTCTTCAAGATTCTGCGCCGCAGGGGAGTCTCAAGACTCGGCCATGCACTCGTCTTGTATTCGCTCTCCTCTTTCCTCCAGACGCACTACAACCTACGTACCTTCTTATCGCGTCGTTGTATCTTGCAACCAACATTTTTTTTTTGGTCTATTTATCTAAAATTTCCCAACGTATCCCCCCCTCCCCCATTATTTCCGTAACCTATTTACGATATTGAAGTTTGCATCGTTGGAATGCACGAAATTCCGTTTTTTCTTGAGTAGAGCTCGAGATTTTTATTCAATATTTGGTCAAGATGATAAAACGATTTTTTTTAAGGATAAAAAACAAAAATCGGCGCGCAATCGTTATGATTTTCGAAATTGAGCAAAAAATTGATAAAAAATATATATTTCGTTGCATTCCAACGATGCAAACTTCAACATCGTACCTATTTATACGCCGCATCATTTCCAGAATTACTTATGTACGAAATTGAATGAATTTTAAAATCCATGCAGCGGACCACGAAATCCAATCGCAGTGTCAATTTTACGATGTTGAAGTTTGCATCGTTGGAATGCAACGAAAATCTGTTTTTCCTTCAGCAGAGTTCATAATTATTATTCGATATTTGTCCCGCACAATAAAACGATCGTCTCGCGAATTCCAAAAACTCAATCGAGCGGAAAAATAAGCATGATTTTCAAAATTCAATAAATCATTAATAGAAACATTATTTTTCGTTGAACCTCAACGTTGCAAACTTTAGAGTCATTCAATTTTTTCTTCGCGTTATTTACGATTCTTGAGCCCTTCGAGCGCACAAGTGTGTCGATCTTTTTTTGTAGAGACGTTTTTCCTAGTAAATTATCCGTAATTTGTGACGTTGAAAGAATATTTTTGGGGTCCAAACGACCCAGTATGTACTCGAAGGGTTAAATTTATTAATACCGTTATTAAATCCATACCATTATTGGGATGAGCCTGAAGTTTGCATCGACGCAATGCCACGAAATGAAAATTAAAAAAAAAATCATTCGTCACTTTTTTATTTGACGAATCGATTCGTCAGGTCCGAAAAAGGTAAGGAGAAAATTTAAAAATAAAAAAAATCGTTCCGGAACACCCTCGTCTAGGGAGATGAATTTTTTAAAAATTTCGTGGCATTGCGTCGATGCAAACTTCAGGCTCATTTATTGGAACAAATATAAACTCCCTTAAAGTTGGACTCAGAGTCCATTTTTTTTCAATCTTTCTAAACGATTCGATGACTCTGAAGTTTGCATCGTTGGAATGCAACGAAATTCTCTTGAATCTTTGGTAAAAATAATTATTTACATGCAGAATGTAATGACGATGATAAAATAATCGAATTTTACCAGCCGAAAAGCATATCGGTTCGAAAAATTGGGTTGAAATTGACCATTGAACGAATCATGAATAAAATGAATCATTTTTCGTTGCATTCCAACGTTGCAAACTTCAGCATCATTCGATTCGAGGGATAAAAAAGTTTGTCACCCCAAACGAAATTGGACGATAAATATGAATGGGAACGCCGCCGCGCCGACGAATTCGCTTGTGTTGATTTCTCCTTTTTTGTGTAGACGACACGGAAGGCAGGGAGCGAGGGTTTCGTGAATACGCGTATAGGAAAATGTTAGACGAAATAGCAGAGAGGGTAGCGAGGGTTCTTTTTGTTTCTGACAATTATTCGATTGGTATGACGCATGGTCGAGTCGCCGGAGTCCGGGCGGCGAGGGTTTCGTGTCGGACGGGTATTATTTTCGGAGCAGGTTTGCTCGGTCGGTTCTCGGTTGGCAAACCGAGCGAAAGGGCCTTGAGGAGATTCACCAAACTATTAATTACGAAAGAGCCTGGTATAATAGCGAACTTGTATGGAATCTGGTTCGGGGCCAATTATGTTGGAAGGCGTTTGGTGGACGATGGGCTCTGGCAAGCACACTTATTGGCTGAGGCTTTTTTCTCCTTTTTCAGCAACTTGAAAGGAGGGGGGGAATATCTGGCGGAATGTCGAGAGAGTATCTGTTCGCCACCTGACATGGCGAGCCTCTAATAAGATGGGAATACGCGTGTGGCGTAGCATAGAATCGTATTCGTCATGCGTACGTAATATTCGCGTATAGCAAACGTGAAATACGTGGGTGTCCATGTGCGAGAGATATCAAGGTCGTTTGAGAGCGGGGCGCGGGGGATTGTCCGGGCTCGTATAAACGCGCGATGTTCCTTTTTGAAAAGCAATCCTAAAACGATTCTCGTATGGCTCAAGTTTGTGAGGAGCTTGCAAAAAGCGGGATCGTTTAATTGCCACGTGAATTTCGTGCAGGCTTCAACGTCATAATGAGAATGTTTGTCGTTTCTTTGATGCTTCTGTCATTATGATACTTATAATTGCTTGATTCGTCGCATACGAGCGAGTCAAGCCAACATGGTATGCGAGGCTAAAAAACACAAACCCCAGGTTGTTTTTTGTTGGTGCGAAATACAAAGGGGGACGATGATGATTGTTTTCACGTAAACGTTCAACTCGCACGAACACCTGATGAGAAATAAGGAAAACAGTCGTTGGCAAGAAGTGGGAAATTTAGGTGGTAGAAAAGGGGAAGAAAAGACAATCGTTATATGGCGAAGGACGGAAAACGCACACGGGTATACACGGAAAAAACTAATTCGTTTTGTTTAGTAAGAAATAAAATGTTTTGGGAAAATGTCCTATACGAAGTTTAAGAAGCAAAATAATCGTAGCACCAATTGCAAAACAGCATAGTAATTTTTAACACTTACAATTTTTCTTAGCATGAATTATAAACAGTTCTATATGAATAAGGAACAGTAATGCGCGCGATAATGAATTTCAGGTTTGTTTTCATGAACAATTTACCATGTCCGATAAGAATTCAGTTATGAGTGAGAATATCTCAAATTTTAAACGTCGACATAGTAAAATTCTATAATCCCAATATGAATATATATCGAACATGTGTGAAATTTTATCACACGTATTGTTTTGTTTACCATGAGCATTGCGACTTTCTTTAATTGCTATGCTAAATTGTAAAATCGGTTTTAATCTGATGATGACGTTTTACTATGCTGTTTAGAACGATTTGTCGCACTGCCATTCGAGATTTTGCTGTAATTTCCGAACTGTCCTCAAAATACTATAATTTTCAACAATAAGTAACTGGATTCCTAGTATATTTCTTAATGATTTTCGACTTTGTTTTCTCCGTGTAGAGCGCCGCGTGCCTCTCACGCGCGCTCACCAAAGCAGATTCCATTGCTGGCGAGAAAATATACATATAGCAGAGCAGGGGCCACGGCTGCCTATGTAAGGACGACCATGCGAGCAGCAAGGGAAAAGGAATAAAAAACGGCTGCACGTCGGAATGGATCCGTACACCCTGCTCCGCGGAGGAGGCAGACGGATGTGCGACTCGTCGTACCTGCTGCTACGGCTGCTGCTGCTGTTGTCTCTTCTGCTTGTGCCGCATGCATCGGGTGCGCGTACTCGCGTACTGCAGCGTACTGGCATACGCGCCGAGATGTTTCGTAGCAGATAGAGAGCTTTCACGGAAGAAGCCTCGATTTTATAGAACCCGTTCCCACACTGGGCGCGCGCCATGAGACTTTTATGTATCGGTGCAAACGGGTTTTATTAGCCGCTAGCACATACGCACCAATGCTGCTGTACAAGTGGTGGGGAAGCCTGTACAACCAGCCACACACTATACAAACCTCCGCCGGGAACGCGCTCCTCCCGCCGCTCCTTCCCGACTAGTAGCTATTCGCTGGATTAACGTATATCATCGCATTTTTATCTTTTCTCGTACAGGAATTCGAAAATCTCCTTAAGAATATCTCAATTAACGACGACGGGAGCCTCCTTGAAATATATATGAGTGAGGAACCGCCGCACGAGCTCCTCGCACTCTGCTGGTTGCTCCCATGTCTCCAATGACGTTCAAGTTCGCAACGTTCCAATTCAACAGAATTCATTTTATTTTATTATATTTATTTTTAAGACGGAACCAAAAATTATGACTCTGAAGTTTGCATCGTTGGAACGCAACGAAATTCTCTTTTATATTTGGCAAAAATAATCATTTGAATGCAAAATTTAATTAAGATGATAAAGTGATCGATTTTTGCTATCCGCAAAGCATATCGGCTCGAAAAATTTGGATGACATTGAAAATTGAACGAATCATCAATAAAATCGAATATTTTTCGTTGCATTTCAACGTTGGAAACTTCAGCATCATTCTTTTATGACTCTCAAGTTTGCATCGTTGAAATGCAACAAAATTCTCCTTTATATTTGGCAAAAATAATCATTTGAATGCAAAATTTAATTAAGATGATAAAATGGTCGATTTTTGCCACCCGCAAAGCATATCGGCTCGAAAAATTTGGATTACATTGAAAATTGAGCGAATCATCAATAAAATCGAATATTTTTCGTTGCATTCCGACGTTGCAAACTTCAGCATCCGTCTTTTTATTTTTATATATATATTTTTTAAGACGGAGCCAAAAATTATGACTCTGAAGTTTGCATCGTTGGAACGCAACGAAATTCTCTTTTATATTTGGCAAAAATAATTATTTGAATGCAAAATTTAATTACGATGATAAAATGATCGATTTTTGCCACCCGCAAAGCATATCGACTCGAAAAATTTGGATGACATTGAAAATTGAACGAATCATCAATAAAATCGAATATTTTTCGTAGCATTTCAACGTTGGAAACTTCAGCATCAACAAAAATTCACATGCAGTGTCCGTCTATGCAATTAAATTGGAATTCAAAATCTTAATGTCAAAATTGAAGTCATTAGAAATTTTGTTCACGTTGTCGGTCGATGATATATTTTTCATTCAACGATGCCAACTTCCTTTTTGTCCCTCACGCAGGAATCATGTCGGATAATCGAGCGACAAAAAAAAATGTTATTTTTCTCGATAATTGCTTCGCGTAGCCTGTCGAAGAGTCAGCGCTCCGCAGAGGGCGGCTTAAGCCGGGGCTAGGGTTACTCGAGAGTTTTCTTTCATCTGCCTCCTCCGCTCGTCTGCACCGCTTGGACGTACAGCGCGCGCGTGCTCGTATAACAGCGTGTACAGAATAAAAAAGACGTCGAGCAGAGGGTGAAATGAGTCACGCGTATCGCGAAGCAGCAGATACGACGTAGCGCGTTTGTCGGGGCGCCAACCCTCCGAATATCGATTTTCCCCATCAGTCCGACTCACCGCTCTCCCAAAAGGGACGCTCTTTCCCCCTATTCTTTCGCTCTTTCACGCACGCACACATTCTCAATCTCCGATCCCTCCAAATTTACTTTTTCTCTCAAAACTACCACGCGGAAGCTCATAAATATCCAGAGAGTTCGTTCTGTTATTACATTTTGCAACAAACTCGATGAAACCGATCGCATCGCAATATTTTCTTATGTCCAGTCTATACACGCAGGTTCAACGAACTTCGCATCGATTCTCCGTGCCCGCGGTTAGTTTTGCGGCGAGTAGGAAAAATTTATTCTTTTCATTTCCATTCGAACTCTGGATGTTCCTACTCTTTGACAGTTTTTCCATAACAGCAGACGCAAACATTTAATAGACGAAAAAATGTTCAATTCCAAGGTCATTTATCGTCAGTGTTAAGTCGAGGCGATGCGTGTCCTCCCCAGAAATGCGTACGACGAGTCGGAAGCAAATAAAACATTCCGAGCTCACTCAACGTTGAGATTCAACGACCAACATTTTTTCTATTGATTATTTACTGAACTTCCAAGATCGTGGCAATTTTTCGAGTCGATTGAGTTTTTTGGTCGCAAGAGAGAATCGTTCTATTGGCCGGACTTAATATTCAATAATAATTATTGGCTCTGCTGAAGAAATAACAGAATTTCGTTGCATTCCAACGATGCAAACTTCAGAATCATCAAAGTTTTCCGCTCATCAAAATCGACCACGTTTTCTTGGGAAAACACGAAATTCCGCGCAGATCTGCTTAAATTTTCGCAATTTAATTTTCGGATCAGGTTCTGCGGATAAAAGCGCGAATGGCATCGCGTTCCGACAGCCGAGTCTTTGTCGACACGACGAAATGTGAACAGAGGGACGGAAAAATCTTATTATCGTATTTAAAAAGTGTTTTTGCTGAAAATTTCGATTTGGGGGGAAAAAATGAATGAGAGTTGAGTTGAGTTTGGAGGCTGCAAACTTTTGGTGTTGTTGACGCGGAGAAGAAATTATTTAGTTGTGGAAACAGTGATATTAAGTAAACAGTTGCGTGCGAAAAAGATATTTCGCTCGGTCGTGTCGAGGAGTTGTCTCGGCGAACGGAAACGAGTCTCGAGAGCTCGAGAAACAATCCAGCCCCTCTCTTGGTCCGTCCTCGAGGGGTCGTTACGGCACGTTGCTCTCGGTCGCTCTAATTAATTATGCATTTTTCCCGTGGGAAAATACTCGAACGTCTTCGCTTTCTTTCTAGTATTTTTCTTCGCCCTCCGCGCGAATTATTTTTCCTGCCGCGTATTTATTGAGATTCGAGTGTGATCGCGAATAAGCGAGTTGGTGCGGGGAAGATTACGGATACAAGGACAAGCATGCACAGGTGCTTTACACGAGAACGCGTATTCGGTTTGTTCATTTGTTGTTGAGGCTAAAAAGACGCCGGGACAGTGCAGCGCGTCTATCGAATGATCGGACAGGCTAAAAGTTAATTAATCAACAAATCACTCACCGTCGTGTGTATGAAGGATTATCGCAAGTTCGTTGACATTTTTTCACAATAAATCCAATTGCTGAATAAACAGGCACGCTTTTTATATTCGACGCACTGACTTTTGTTGAGGTTATTATTTTGTTTCTCTATTCTTTTGAGTCAGCCAACGACTGACGAGTAAAAATCTTATAAAACGTGAAAAGAACGAAAGCGGCGGTAGCGGCAACAACCACGAAAAAACGGGAACACTGGACGAACCACTTTGTTCGAGCGTTGGCGCACTACTACACGCGTTAACGCAAACGCGCTCGCTCCGCGATTGTGCCGACTGCTCACGCGTCGTTGCTATACCAACACGCCTCAATGGGAGCACCAGCACGTACAGAGCAACGACGATGTCGTGGTGGAGCGCACGAGCATCGATAGCGACTTACTATACTCTTGTACTACGATACTCGTCGCTCTCTGTATCTTCTGTGGTATCTCGTATCTCTCGTAGTTTCCAGGCCCTCCACGCTGTCGTGCCGGTCGCGCCTCATTCGTTCCAAACCGTCCAAACAGTCCAAACTAAAAATATATGCCAGAGCGCAGGCGCGCGCCATGTGTCGCCTGACCATGTTTCTTTCCGGCATTCTGACATTCTGTCTTTTTAGTGCCAGCATTGGTTCGCGGCTTTACCCGATTCAACATCGAACAAAGTAGTCGACAAAATGTGATAACGAATCGCCACACAAAAATGCATCGGCCCTTTGAGAGCCAGCATTGAGAAATATTTACTGCATGACTGATTGATTGATTAGTCTCATTAGAACTTGCTCTTAATTAAGATTCTTGCTTCGTATTAATCCGTCCGTGGATCAGTCGGTCTCAACCGCCGAGTGCGAGATGGAGATAAAAGCAGACTTTGCGTTCGAAAGCTAAAGGTGCAGATAGGGATTTTCCACTCAAAAGCGACAGGATCGATGATCCCTTTTGCCATCCATTTGCTTATGTTGTGATTGCATGTCAATTCACTGATTGCATATGACTTCAAATGATTTCGAAAGAAATCATGTGAAATCAACAAAATCACATTTATTTGATTTCACTCGACTTGCGCCGATTTCAAATGGTTTCCAGCATGATTTCATCCACCAGTGACACAGTGATTTCAAAAATGAGCAGCCCCTCGGTTGTTATTGAGGCAGCAAACTTTAATCTCTTTCAAAATGATCCTAGGTCAACCAAGTTTTACGAAATATTTTCCAAGTCGAAAGTCTCTTGATTTAACATTCGCTTTACGAGAATTTCTTACCCTAACGAAATGAGAAAAATATTAAAAATACTTCGCGATTAGATAAAACGCGTATTAATATCTCAATTTATGGAGAAAACTCCAAGGATTCCGAATCAATAAAAAAATAGTGGGGTCAACGAATGTTTGGAGGAGATATTTCTAGTTAAAATCGACAGAATGCTCGGAACATCTCATTTTTTAGAAGTTTCGCAACGAATAGCTTGCTAAACGAGAGCAGATGATCATTTTTTATTGGGAATTGTGCCTCACTTGATTCGTTATTCCCTGCGCGATAGCGGAACCTCCTTAACGTTGTAAAATTTTTTGACGAACGGTATAAGGTGAGGAGAAGGCGAAGGCAAATTAATGTCTTGCGAGCAAACGAATAATGATATAATTAAAATGTTTATTATCACAAACTATGAAATCAATCGTACACGGTAGTATTATAAAAGTTAATAAAAGTTTTTTGTAAAATGCATGACTTGCGTGAGTCGCGAGAATGAATGTACGCTCAGACGATATTAAAATTGGTTCAATTCCCGATCGACAAAAAGTCCAATTTATTAAAAACTCATTAAAACTTTTGTAAAGCTTTCGTATAAATGTACGAGATAATAAAACTATTAATGAATATTCAAATATTGGCCAAAATTGCACATTTGTTTTTTTTTTTTGCCACGGTCCACAGCAGCGGATAATAAACATCAACAAATAATCGTCTTGGTTATAAAATATGAGTACCGTCTGTTTTTTCACACATTTTCATCTTCAATATCGTGCCCGCCCATTAATATGTATAATTTCGCTTATAATTATCGTTTGTATTCCTCCCGCGTGTATAAGTCATTCGGTGTAAAACGTATTTTTGTATATTGTATAATTTCACATAAGAAGTCTCACGATGACGCTGGATCAACGAATATACGTCAATATCTTTGTTTACACGTATATATATATATATATTTATGTATATATAGTTCGAAAAATTTGTTTGGTTAAAGGCACCTTTTGAAAACAGATTGACTTAAAGTAACATAGAAATTATATATTGCTTTACCAAACTAATATGTACATAATATTTATTTAAATTGTAGGGTTTTATCCGTCTCGGTACTGTATAGCCGTTGTTTTTTTAATCTTTTCTATTATTTTCTTTAGTTTGTTCCACAGATTTCTGCTTAGTAGACGGCCAAAGTGGTTGAGTGAATATATCGCATCGCGTAACGTTACCATGTTTGAATTTGAGGGAAAGACACGCACGAACACGGAGTTTTATTGGTCGAAAAAAGGCAACGCGTGAATCTGAGTTCGATTTGTGGTTTTTTTTCTCTCAGCCACTTTTTAAATTCGATTGCTGGGACAGATTTATTGTGCTCTTTTGCTCTCTGTGCACTGATTTGTTGCTCGAGTTGCGTGCTGTGTAAAATGACACGAATTTAGCTGGAGGTGGAAACGAGAAATTGAGGATTTAGAATTCGATTAAAGGGTAACAAAGTGTTGAACGAAATCCTGCACACAATCACATGATTTATATTTACCGCTCGTATCAATAGAGTTGATTGGGTTGTCGCGTGTACGACGATGATCGGCGATATCATGATCATTTGATAAAGGCACGTGTGTTTTGCTTGCGAAGCAACAGATTTTACAAGATTTATTTATTCATTTCGGGAATCTCGAGCTTAACACGCGCGGCGTTGTTTTGCCGTTGCGGCGACGAACGCATCGACCGCGTCCGCCAAATCACGAAATTTCAGTCGAAAGAGCCAACAATCGCCAACGTAGGAACGAATTGAATGTTTTTTCATATCACGCCTTTGCACAAACGTCGAAGCGGATTGCGTGGCTCATAATTCGTATGAGACTCGCATTCAGGATTAAATCATCGGGTCGTGGATGATCGCGCCGGCTTTGAGTGTTGCTATCGTTTCTCTCACTCGATCACCGAACCAAGTGACTCGTGCCTTCAGTTACTGGGGTAAGGCACGTTGTTTAGAACTGGATCGACTCGACCAAATTTACAATTTGACGATTGACAAAAACAACAAGAAAAAAGGTAAAAATAGTCCGTCAAGGTCAGGGTTCGCACAAAGTTTCAGCATCGAAACAATTGGCTCTGTAACAGCCAAATATGAGTTAATCGGTGTAAGATTTGATCATCACATGTGGATTGTTGCCGCTGTGTATCGCGCCTCGCCCCGTCGCCAGCTCCATTGACTCGGTCGGTACTGCGCAACACAAACAACACAAATCGTTAGGTATAAGCAAACGGGAAATTTATGTTTTTTGCATTTATCGTGACTCACCCTTATCAACATCTGTCCCGAAGCGCTGTGAGGATTGCGGTAAGCGTATCCGCCCCAAGCCGCTAAACCGGCGATCAGCGAAACGACCATAAGAATTCCAATGATCCCGGAGACTCCCATGTTCATGTGACTAGTCGCTGTAATTTTCAAGTTTGCTATTGTTTTATGATCCTGAAGTTTGCATCGTTGGAATGCAACGAAATTCTGTTATTTCTCCGGCAGCGCCAATAAAACGATTCTCTCTTGCGACCAAAAAACTCAATCGACTCGAAAAATTGCGCCGATTTTCAAAATTCAATAAATAATCAATAGAAAAAATGTTTTTCGTTAAATCTCAACGTTGCAAACTTCAGAGTCATATTGTTTTTGTTTTTTCTTGCATTTGCAGAGACCGATTAATAAAATCAAACATTTTGGTGAAAAAATAAAATAACTTACAATGTTGAAGAGTCGTGGCGTCGGCGGCGGCAGCGGCGGAAGCTGCTGCTACGTTACTGTTCGGATTGATATTCACCGAGGATGATATATCACTGCGAACGTGTCCCGAATGATCGTGACTGTCCGAATTATCTATGCTGTAGGTTCGCTGAGGCGCTGGGCAACTGTTTTTCTCTTTAATGTTCCTCCGTTCACATCCTTTCTCGAGCCAATCTTGTCGGTGTCTAAAAGTCCCGGTGCTGCATTGATGCAGATCCGGACACCATTTGCAATCGAACTCGGGCACTTTAGTCAAGCAATCGTTGCAATTGTCCATCTCGAGACACGTCGGTAAAGCTCGCAGATAAATAACCGTCCAATTGCGGATTTCTTGACGGTTAAAGTTGACGCGATGATATTCGTAGATGGTTTTTCTCCGAACGACTGAATTTTCCAAACATAACATTTATTTCAAGAATCTTTGCAGTTAAATTATTCGATATTCGCAAGACTCAAGTCCGCATCGTTCGAATGCAACGAAATTCATTTTTTCATCTTTGGCAAATTATCCAAGTACGGAATGTAAATTACGACGATTAAATGAGCGGATATTGAAGCATATCGGCTCGGAAAGTTTGGATGATTTTGAAATTTGAATGAATCGTCATTGAAATTCAATTTTTTCGTTGCATTTTAATAACCCTGCAAACTCGAGCATCATAATGTATTGGCTGGGTCGGGAGTGATGCAAATATCCGTCAAAGTGAAAAGGAAAACGCACGTGCGTGTAAACTTATCCAAAGAGGTTGAATAAATAGAATTGGAGAACGGCCAAAAAAGGGCTACCGCAGCGAATCGAAATAGAGGTTTGCGAATAATGGGTCAAAGTCTGTGAGCAGTCTGAACGTCTGGAAGCATGCGACGAGCGAATAATTATTTCTTGCAAATAAATGGACAAACGAGAGATGATCCTTACAGAAAATCGTCCGATCCATTATGTAGGCGTCGCTCAGGCCGACCTTGACAGGATGAGCCGTATCTTCGATCGCTTCGACGGTTAGTGGAATCTTGGAATAGACGAAAACGATGTTGCCATTTTCATGAAGCGTCGCCTGGAACGTGAAACCTCCAGCTTCCGGCCGATCTTGAAGCACGACTCGTTCCCACTCGACGGTAAACGCCGTACCTGCAACGTCACACACATTTTCAAGGTCTTTTCCAACAATTATACGCGTTCACATATTTTTCACTGACTCCAGCGTTTCACACGAAAAACGCGTCCCTGATAAATCAATGATTGCAAAATTCTTCATCATTGAAATTGTGTCACTCGTTTGTCGCGTTTAAATGGCATTTAACGGTATAAAAATCTTTGAAAAACATTGTTGTCGCTATCGCTCGTTAAAATGAAATAAATTTGTTCAAAATTCAATTCCCGTTTGATCGGTGACGAGGTTTTTAAGGACGGAGCGTTGATTTCGTGATTTTTTCTCTTGTTCGTTATTGGTTTGGCAAAGTTGGAAAAATGAGTCTTGGAAAAATACAAATTGTTGCAAAAAGAGTGTTTCTACCGTAAATCTGTTGAAATTTGACTTTTATGAATGGTTTTCTTGACAACGAGACGTCGGATTAAAAAATAATTTGAGTAATTAATGCAGGGTAAATTTTTCCATGTTATTGCCTCGTTTCAACCGCAAAAGTTTGAATTTTCAATCAGCATTAAACACACGCGCGATGTTTCTTAAAGAATGACGTTTGATTTAATCGATCGAGACGCGCTCAACCGATAAGGATAATAGATTATTACCATTGTCGGCGTATTTGACCCAGCTGTCGTTTGATATACGAGTGTCAAAATTGGCCATCAGAGGAGCAATGTACTGTGTGGCAGCGAGCCAACTATGAACGTATTCTCCGGTGTACAAAAAGCCGCCTGTGGCGATGGTGATGTTGCGAACTTTGTGACCGTAGAACGGAAAATCAAATTTGAGTTTGACAGTCTGAAAGAATAAGAATAAAAGAACGTTTTTAATTAAATGATGCCGTACAGGTTCGCCTTTGTTGGCCCGCCATCCGTAACATCGATTCAACAGTTTATTGAAAAAACTCACGGCCGCTCTTCTGTGACTCTTACTGAGCAAATCGTTGACTTGACGGTCGGGGTGATTGTCCATATCGACCCAGTAGATTTTGGCTATGTTTTCATCGCTGAAGAATGTGCTGTTGTAATACATATGGGTGTCTTCCTCCGTCTTGGTAATATTATTCTGTGCGAGGGTGTTGTTCGTGAAGTGAGAGAATTTGGTAATAGTTATGTCTCCGAGTTCAGCATCGCTCGAATTTGTTGATTGCCCCATAACCGTTTTGTTGCTGGTAGTATTGTTCATTTTTTTATCGTTTTTAGCGTCGGTGGTGACTGGGGCTGTGGCGACGGTAACGCCGTCGATACCTTTGTGGGATGCATCGGGACTGCTGCTCGAAGATGCCGTCGTGGTCTCGGCGCTTGTCGAGCTTTTCTGCGTATCGATATCCCACGAATGGACCCGTGTTTGGTTCGCCCAGACATGGACCTGAACGAACAAAGAGACCATTTTTTTTATCATCTTTCCCATTTTTTTTGTTTTCGCATCTAATTTCACATTTTTCTCTTTAACATATTTCAGTAAATTTTTCTAGCAGACGCTTTCGCATTAAGAACGTTTATGCAAAACTTTCTATCGATAGAATTCCTTCAAATTTGCACCCCACAAAGAGAATAGTGATTTCTAATGGCTCGCGCAATTCTAATGACTCTGAAGTTTGCATCGTTGCAATGCAACGAAATTCTTTTGAATCTTTGGTAAAAATAATTATTCACATGCAGAATGTAATGACGATGATGAAATAATCGAATTTCTCCACCCGAAAAGCGTATCGGTTCGAAAAATTTCGTTGAAATTGACAATTGAACGAATCATCAATAAAATGAATCATTTTTCGTTGCATTCCAACGTTGCAACCTTCAGCATCATCAATTTTAAGGGGCTTTATCATGTAGAAGTCGAGATATTTATTTATAAAAATCACAATTTTTAGTTGTTTCTCATAAGAGCGCGTGTTGAAAGTTGCAATTTTATGAAGCCGAAGTTCGCAACGTTGGAATCCAACGAAAAATATTTCGTTTCATCGATGATTTGTTTAATTTTCAAAATAATCCAAATTTTTCGAGCCCACATACTTTTTGGGTCGCGAAAATCGATCGTTTAACCTCGTAATTACATTTCGCATTTAAATAATCAGTTTCGCCGCAGAAAAAAAAAAATTTCGTTGCATTCCAACGATGCAAACGTCAACGTCATGCAATTTTCAACATTGAATATTTCGATTTCTAAATGGTGAAGTCTCTCGAAACTTTGCACACGCTTTTATGCAACATCGAACAATCTTTATTCAGTTTTCCAACAAAATCGGTCGTAAAATGTTTTTCGAAATTTTGGTTATTATATAACAAGTACAAATTACCTCCTCGGGCAATGTTGAATTTCGAGTATTTTGTTCTTTAGTCAATTAGCAATAACTTTTTTCAATAAACTTGCTCGCAAACCATTTTGCATGTGAGAAAAAGTGGAAACAAACATTTAGATTTGACTGTCGCCATTCAACGTCCTTAACATGAAATCAAGCTGGAAGTTTTGGGTTGCGAAGAAAAGAGAAAACTGAGGCAATTGGCAAGAGTATGCGGATAGGAAAATTTAAAAACCTGATGATCGCCGGTCGGATTCATCGGATCGGAGACAATGATGGTCGTGTTGTTTTTGTTGGTTTTGTTGGGGATCTCGACGTTGGGAGGCTGGACGTTGGTAGTTTCGTTGGTGTTGATTTTTCCTGGTACGACATTGGGAGTTGTTGTTGTGCCGGGAAGTGTGGTCAATTTGTCGGTGGCGTACGTCACATTGACGGAGGAACTGGTTTCGGTGTTGATAATCGGTTGATCGGCTTTAGTTTGTGAAACGATCGGTTCTTGTCCGACGTACCGACGTCGCCGGGCAAATCCATCGCCCTCCAATTGGTCGCTATGGAAACCCCAACTAGTTGTATCTCTCTGCAAGTTGGACGACGAAGCCTCATAATTGTAATAGGATAAATCTGCAACAAGAACGTTCAACGATTAATTCCTCGAACAAAAAAGTCTCGATTTTGTCTGTAACCGACAAATTACCAGCGAGTAAAACTCGCAACTATACACGGAGAAAACGGATTCGTTTTGTTTAGTAAGAAATAAAATGTTTTGGGAAAATGTCCTATACGAAGTTCAAGAAGCAAAAGAATCGTAGCAACAATTGCAAAACAGCATAGTATTTTTTAACACCTACAATTTTTCTTAGCATGAATTATAAATAGTTCTATATGAATAAGAAACAGTAAAGCGCGCGATAATGAATTTCAGGTTTGTTTTCATGATCAATTTACTATGTCAGATAAGAATTCAGTTATGAGTGAGAAAATCTCAAATTTTAAACATCGACATAGTAAAATTCTATTATCCCAATATGAATATATATCGAACATGTGTGAAATTTTATCACGCGTATTGTTTTGTTTACCATGACCATTGCGATTTTCTTTAATTGCTATGCTAAATTGTAAAATCAGTTTTAATCTGATGATCACGTTTCACTATGCTATTTAGAACAATTTGTCGCACTGCCATCCGAGATATTGTTGTAATTTCCGAACTGTCCTCAAAATACTATAATTTACAACAATAAGTAACTGGATTCCTAGTATATTTCTTAATCATTTTTGACTTCGTTTTCTCGGTGTACATTCCTGAGGCTTTTCGGTAACTAGACCCTTCGCCACGAGTCTGAAGTTTGCAACGTTGGAATGCAACGAAAAATATTTGATTTTATCGTTGATTCGTTTAATTTTCAATGTCATACAAAATTTTCGAGCCGATATGTTTTCGGGTAGCAAAATCCGATCATTTTATCATCGTAATTACATTCCCCGTTTAAATAATTATTTTTGCATTCCAACGATGCAAACTTCAGGATCATCCTTCGCCAGCCTGTTCACGTCGTCTGCATCTTTTTTTTCGTCAATTTATTGGAATGGCAAAACTCCAACGTGCCGCGCGATCGAATTACCGCCCGACACGAAGGTACAAAATCAATTGTAAAAAGAATTCTTTACACTGGTTATTATTCTGCATATTGTACGTCTAGCATCGAGAAGTTGACAGCAAGGGGGAGGGGATCATGTGCGATATTGGTATAAGTAGGTAGGTAAGTACGGAGGAGCGTTGTGGTCGTTATCGAACGGCCCCTGCGAGGGCAATGTCCTCGAGCTATTGGGAGGCCCGAGTGAGCACGGGAGCGCGCGAGTGGATTGTACGGCCGTACGTAGCGACGTAGTAAGAAGGAAAGTGTGTATTACGAGAAGTAGAAAGAAGGAGAAGAAGAAACGAGCGACTATAAGTTGTTCTTTCCGTCACAAGTGCAAATAGTTTTCGAAAACAAGGCTTGCCAACGTCGCGCGATCAGATGCACAGCGTAGACTCGATACACAGCGAATATTTTCCTTTTTAACACACGTACAAAAAAGTTGAACGGGAAGATCGCGGCAATTGTATTTTTTGAACTCTGGTATATAAAAAACGAGAGTAAAAATTTAAGTGCATCGTCGCCGCGGCGACGTTAAACGACGAATCCAGGTCGTGCCCCGCGTCGGTCGAGTCTGAACCAACGTGTGCATGCGCTCGTTTAGAAAAAAAAATGAGACACTGCATGACGACAAGGACGCGTGCAGTCTGCGTAATCGTCTTCGCGCACATACGTATTAAGCGGCATCGATTTGCATTATGCAGCAGGTAGAGCGTATTCAGAATCCGTTGCTAGATTAGGGGCCACAAGGGCGCTTCGGAAACGGGCGCGTGCCGGCCTTTGCACTGCGATCGCGAATTAAAATAGATTTTATCAAGTCTATACAGCCATACACGAGAGTGATTGGTTGATGAATCTCTCCTCGCATCATCGCGTCGTTCCAATTCAAGTGATTTCTTCGATAGTTGCTTGCGTGCAGAGAACAAATAAATAACAACTCTTTACGTCGCTTCGGAGCAACTTCATATTTAGTCCGTGTGAACGGTCGCTCGGCTCTCGTACACAACGCCAGTGAAAGCCGCCGAGAATTATACTCTCTTTGCCATACAGCACACAAAAAGAATCCATTCGCTTGACGTACTACCGCAGACGTTTTATTCTATTATGGCACCTGCGCGCGAATGGGACTCAACAGTCGAGAGTCTCAAGCCGCGAGAAAATCCAGAAAATATATTTTTCTTCATCCAACAAAGGCTTTTCATATGTTTAGGGAATAAATTTTATTCTTTTCAGCGAGCATGGCCAACGGGGATTCAGACGCTTTTGCCGCTTGTACAATTGCTTCGAGTTTCCTTTGCGATAAGAAGGAAATCGCGTTTTTAAATGAAACTGAGCATTTTCGTGATTAATCGAATAACAACACGAGTTTATTGTCAAATATACATTCACCGCTACTTTCCTATGATTCTGACGCTTGCATCGTTGCAATGCAACGAAATTCGTTTTCATATTTGGCAAAAATAATTATTTAAATGGAGAATTTAATTACGATGATAAAATAATCGGTTTTCGCCACCCAAAAACATATCGGCTCGAAAAATTTGGATGAAATTGAAAATTCAACGAATCAACAATAAAATAGTTTTCGTTGCATTCCAACGTTGCAAACTTCATGAGCCTGAAGTTTGCATCAACGCAATGCCACGAATTAAAAAAAAAAATTCAACCCCCCGGACGGGGGTGTTTCGGAACGAATTTTTATTATTTTTTATTTTTTCCTTCACTTTTTCGGACCTCACGAATCGATTCGTCAAATAAAAAAGTGAGGAATGATTTTTTTTTCCATTTCGTGGCATTGCGTCGATGCAAACTTCAGGCTCATCAAACTTCAGACTCGTACTTTCCTCTTGATTAAATTATTCCGGAGTTTGCGTCGTTGGAATAAAAAAAAAAAAAAAAACGAATTCTTCATGATTTTGATAACTAAATGCAATCTTTTTAGTTTTCTACCGTAGGTTCAGTTTTCCAATAGCAAAAAAACTGTCTCAACGTCGTTGTCAAATCCTCTAGAAAGTTTTGCGCGCTCCGCTATAAAAAATTATGAATTTTCGTGTTGCATTGCGACGCATGCGAACTTCGACACGTCGTCTCCATTATTCGCGCTATTCGTCCTTGTGCGTGCGTATGCAACTCGATGATTGCTTCTTACTTATTGTCAATTTACTGTATCTAAAGCCCCCCGACTTGAACGATTATAACTCTTTGGGAAGCGTGTGCTGATCAGACATCGTCGGTGTGCTATACGAAATACGCTCAATTCATTTTTTTTTCACACGAAACAAAAATCTTGTTTTACAACCCACAAAGATCCATGAAAATCGTCTTGATTGACAAACGCTTGCAAACAAAATTAGATAATGGAATATTTTTCATTGTCTGGTAACGTTCCAACGGATGAACGAGAGCTCAGGCGAATGTACGAGATCTGACACGAGATGCCTCTGAAGTTTGCATCGTTGGGATGCAACGAAATTATTTTTCATCTTTGGCAAAAATAATTATTCAAATGCAGAATGTAATTACGACGATGATGCTGAAGTTTGCAACGTTGGAATGCGACGAAAAATATTTCATTTTATTGATGATTCGTTCAATTTTTAATTTCAACCAAATTTTTTGAACTGACATGGCGAAATTCGATTATTTTATCATCGTCATTACATTCTGCATGTAAATAATTTTTTATTGCCACAGATTTAAAAGAATTTCGTGCACTCCAACGATGCAAACTTCAGAGTCATTTACGATGATAAAATGATCAATTTTTGCCACACGAAAAGCATATCGGCTCGAGAAATTTCCATGACATTGAAAATTGAACAAATCATCAATGGAATCAAATATTATTCGTTGCATTCCACCGTTGCAAACTTCAGCATCATTGACACGAGGCGTTTCGCGAGCATCAAATGATGTTGAAGTTTGAATCGTTGGTGTGCAATAAAATTTTGTTTTTCATTCAACAGAGCTCATAATTATAATGCAAATTTGGTCCGGACAATGGTCCGGAAAATTCAATAATTCATTAATAAAAACAATATTTTTCGTTTAATCTGAACGTTGAAAACTTGAGACTCGTAACATCAAAAATATCGCAAATAATGTTTCTTTATTGGTAAAAAAAAAAAAAATGACAATCGTTTCTACTAAATCGACAACGTTATCAAAGGCTTGAGCATTGCGATCGTGCATGGCGATCAAAAATTGGATCCAAAACCATCGATCGATGAAACGACTTGCGATATGAAATTCGATCGTTCGTCAGTCAGAGAAAATTGATGTTATTGATCCACACGGTACGAGCGATTGTACGGTGTATACAAGATTGGAAAAGGGTCAATGCTGATTAACAAAATTATTTGAATTTCAACTTAATGTGGAGTTTCTTAATGTAGAAAAGTCAGGTCGCGCGATAAACTTTTATCAGCGCGAGCCAATGTACGATTCGAGTCCTTCTAATGACCCGGTGCTAATTTCTTTAGATTACGATGTGACGTCTTTCCTTCGGAACAGCAACGGACACTTCAAAGACGAGTTCATGAAAAATCTACCAACGGCAATTACGATTTCCGTATATATTGGCAATTATACGAGATTTTGTGCTCCTGTTTTGTCAGAGTGATGCCGCTGTCATGACTCTGAAGTTTGCATCGTTGGAATGCAAGGAAATTCTTTTGCATCTTTGGCAAAAATAATTATTTAAATGCAAAATGTAATTACGATGATAAAATAATCGATTTTCGCCACCCGAAAAGCATATCGGTTCGAAAAATTTGGTTGACATTGAAGATTGAACGAATCATCAATAGTTTGAAGTCATTTTCGTTGCCATTCAACGTTTGGAAAATTTCAGCATCGGCCGCTCTCATAATTTTACTAAAAATTCACGTTTTCGGTTTTTTGGCTGATCAATTTCGCCTTAACTTTTTTTGATCAACTTTCAAGTTCCGTTTCCTGCACATGCATACGATCAGGATCTGAGAATGTCCTGAGATGAATTTTTGGTCGTGCGGACTCGCGACAAGAATCAACGAAACGTTCGACATGAATCGCTGCCATTTAAATTTCGGTATTTCTCTTGCTTAAGCTTTAAAGTCACGAGAGAATACGGTCGTGTCGCTTGGTCTAAAATTCGGAAATTTTAAGACGAAATTGTTGTGAATGTGTTGACACAGAGTTGGTGCGACAGGGTCGTTACTCGAGAACAGGAATAACGTCTTCTCGCCATCGCCTTTCCCCGCGCTCTGCACTATGAGCTGCTTGTTCGCAGTGCGGTAAGCGATACGGATAAGAGTTTTTGCGAGAGTGTTTGCCCAGCGCTGCTGTATGAGCTCGAAGCTCCGAGCGGTTCTCGTTACGCGATCGGTGACTATCTCCGGAAATAATTATGTATATCGTTGACGTTATTACGCGCATTAGCTATATATGTTCATGCACACTCGCTCATGTCGCTCCGTCCGCCGTACCAAATTCACAACTCGAATGACGTCGTTGCGCGACGATAATAATATTTTTTTATTATAAGTGAAGCTCGCCCTACCAACCGCGAATATTTTTTCATTGTTTTTACGCTTGTCTGCTCGTAGACGATATCGAAGTTAGCATCGTCGGAGCCTAACGCGAAAAATATTCTTTCCACCCTGACAGTTTCAAACTAGAAAAAAATTTGAGTCAATAAAATAAGAATGCGTATGGCGTTTGCGATGATGCTGAAGTTTGCAACGTTGGAATGCAACGAAAAATATTTCATTTTATTTATGATTCGTTCAATTTCCAATTTCAACCAAATTTGTCGAACTGACATGGCGAAATTCGATTATTTTATCATCGTGATCACACGGAGAAAACGGATTCGTTTTGTTTAGTAAGAAATACAATGTTTTGTGAAAATTTCCTATACGAAGGTTAAGAAGCAAAAGAATCGTAGCAGCAATTGCAAAACAGCATAGTATTTTTTAACACTTACAATTTTTCTTAGCATGAATTATAAACAGTTCTATATGAATAAGAAACAGTAATGCGCGCAATAATGAATTTCAGGTTTGGTTTCATGAACAATTTACTATGTCAGATAAGAATTCAGTTATGAGTGAGAATATCTCAAATTTTAAACGTCGACATAGTAAAATTCTATAATCCCAATACGAATATATATCGAACATGTATGAAATTTTATCACACGTATTGTTTTGTTTACCATGACCATTGCGATTTTCTTTAATTGCTATGCTAAATTGTAAAATCGGTTTTAATCTGGTGATTACGTTTTACTATGCTGTTTAGAACGATTTGTCGCACTGCCATTCAAGATATTGCTGTAATTTCCGAACTGTGCTCAAAATACTATAATTTTCAACAATAAGTAACTGGATTCCTAGTATATTTCGTAATAATTTTCGACTCCATTTTCTCCGTGTACATTCTGCATGTAATTAATTATTTTTGCCAAAGATTCAAAAGAATTTCGTTGCATTCCAAGGATGCAACGCATCGCGCATATATGTAGCGAAAAAAGTAAAACGTTGTGAATATCGTCGTGGTTGGGTGCATATTTGATGCGTGTACGCGCGATCGTACAATTAGGCGAGGTCGCAATTGGTTGGTGCGTCGGGAATGCAATTTCATTCGGGCATTGGAAAACTTGTCGGGTGTCGTGCGGGAAGGGCAACGAGCAAAATTTCGTCTTGTTTATAATTCCCTTCAATTGCGGGTGCGGCGAGGATCCATGCATTTGCGTTCCGAGCAACTGTGCGGGCGCGCGATTGAACGGTCGTGCGTTCTTTCTCGTTGAGAGTCTCTGGTACAGGGCAGGGCGCTTTTGAGACGCGAAGAGAGTGCGTCAGTATAAAACACACACGGGACGAGTCCCCTCTGCGCATAAAAACGGCAAGTGGAAATAAATTCTAACGCGGAGGAGGACCGGCTGGCCTCCTCTGAGGATGATCCGTCATACGCGCGCGTCAGTGACTCATGCATCCAAGATGAAGCGGCGAGTGTCCTTATGTACCAAGCCTTTGTTTTTTTTTCTCTGTCTGCTTATGTTCTCCGGTGGGTGCATTAACATTTTCTATTACAACGGGACAATATTTGATGCGCTCGTATTTGAGTGATTCAATTGAGAGCAAACGAGGGCGTTCGCGTGTGTATGGAGAGCCCGATGACTCTGAAGTTTGCATCGTTGGGATGCAACGAAATTATTTTTTATCTTTGGCAAAAATAATTATACAAATGCAGAATGTAATTACGATGATGAAATGATCAATTTTTGCCACACGAAAAGCAAATTGGCTCGAAAATTTTCGATGACATTGAAAATTGAACAAATCATCAATGAAATCGAATATTATTCGTTGCATTCCACCGTTGCAAACTTCAGCATCATGCCAGAGCCCGGCGCGTATCGCTGCAGGCGGCAAGAGTACGAACCACGCAACTAAGAAGCCCCATAGCCATAATCCAGCGAATACGCACTCACATACGTGTATTACGTGCGTATACACCCGTAACGTTGAACCTCGAAGGTTCAACAAACGCTCGGAACGCTTTTCTATAGACGATAAAGGAAACTTTATAAGAATAACGAAGCAGCGAACGCGAAAGAGTCAACAGCCCGCGCTAGGACCCCTCGAGGTTTCCTGCCCGAGACCTAAAAGTGGATCCTGTCGCGCCATCCCGCAGTATACCGCTAAGTCTATATATACGCGACGTTCTCGTCGTAATATAAAACGTGCTTTGTTTCTCGCGCACAGCTGACTTCGCTCCGTTATTTCACTGCTCCGTACTTCTCATCGCAACTATATACCGTAACGACGAGAATTGTTCCGGTCAACACAACGAGATTCCATATACCCGCACGATCTCTCAACGAACGTATATTATTACGGATATGTTTCGCTTTTCCGTTGCTCTCCATTTTTTTTTTCATTCCGCACAACTACGCTATGATGCTGAAGTTTGCAACGTTATGGAATGCAACGAAAAATATCTGATTTTATTGATGATTCGTTCAGGTTTCAATATCATCCAAATTTTTCCAGCCGATATGCTTTTTGCACGGAGAAAACGAAGTCGAAAATTATTAAGAAATATATTAGGAATCTAGTTACTTATTGTTGAAAATTATAGTATTTTGAGGACAGTTCGGAAATTACAGCAATATCTCGAATAGTAGTGCGACAAATCGTTCTGAACAGCATAGTAAAACGTGATCATCAGATTAAAACCGATTTTACAATTTAGCATAACAATTCAAGAAAATCGCAATGGTCATGGTAAACAAAACAGTACGTGTGATAAAATTTCGCACATGCTCGATATATATTCATATTGGGATAATAGAATTTCACTATGTCGACGTTCAAAATTTGAGATATTCTCACCCATAACTGAATTCTTATCTGACATAGCAAATTGTTCATGAAAACAAACCTGAAATTCAGTACCGCGCGCATTACTGTTTCTCATTCATATAGAACTGTTTATAATTCATGCTAAGAAAAATTGTGAGTGTTAAAAAATACTATGCTGTTTTGCAATTGGTGATACGATTCTTTTGCTTCTTAACCTTCATGTAGGACATTTTCCCAAAATATTTTATTTATTACTAAACAAAACGAATCCGTTTTCTCCGTGTGGGGAGCGAAAATCGATCATTTTATCATCGTAATTACATTTTCCACTCAAATAATTCTTTTTTCCAAATATAAAGAAGAATTTCATTGTATTTCAACGGTGCAAACTTCAGAGTCATAACTACACGACGTACGACCTATAAATTGTTCCCTTCGAATCGCCGCTGATATGTCATGGTACATGACTCTTGTTACGTCATCCCATAATCTCTCCCTACTACCATTTCACCCTATCTCATTTAACTATATTAAAAACGTCCCCCAATGCACATTAAACTCCCCCATCTTAAACAACACTTAGAACGCCGTCATATTTGAGGAAACTAGGGCAGATCAATACAGACCTCGGAAACTACGCAATGAAGAAATGACAGAAAGCAACCCTCTTCACCATCACCGATGACCGAAATATCAAAGGAATGGATGCACCCACACCACGAATGCAACTAAGGGACCAGCAACGCACCGAGGAAGAATCTCCCCTATCCACCCCCAAGACTATCCCTCCATATCGGACTACGCCGCGTATTCTCGATTCATCTCCAAGAAAGTCAACCCTTCTCCGCACCACCGACAGAACATCTGGTTTACGCCATCACCAAATATTAGATGCACCCACCATCGGCGCCGCTAAGTCGGCGTGACAACCAGGAAAAGAATTTAATAAACTGCAAAACATATGGACAAGGGAATAAAACTAGGACCAAGTTCACCTGCAATAAAACTAATATGGTCATACATTTCCTCAAAATATGGAAATGGGAACACTCGTATGCAGGACACCACCAGGCAATATTTCCAAGAAGAACTTCACCCTTATGAACAATAAAACTTCAATTGGATCACCAAGGAACTACACCAAAGGCCAAGGCCAAGCCTCCCTCAACTACCCCTCTTGCACTCTGAAGAACCAGAGGGACACGTCATCCAAATTTGGAGAGGGATAACCCTACCCTGACCACAGAATCCAAAATATATAAACCAGGGAAAAAATCTCTGGAGCGTTCAGTCCAGTGCAGTTTGGCAATCGTAGTCCAGAAGTCCAGTTCGGTATCAACGGTCCAGTACCACAGTTCGTCTCCGTCAATCGTCGAAGTTGAAGTCCAACAGTCTAAGTTTAACAGTCAAGACAGACAGCGAGTCTTCAGCCAAATCCCAAGTCTAAAGTCGTGCCACGTCAAGATCATACCCCTGTTCATCGAAACACAGTTCGTCCACCCGGTGCTACGAACCTCAGTGAACCATAACGATACCGATTTCGAACATTTGATCAAACTAAACCTCCTATATATTCGTATTAACGTTGATAATCTCGAATCTCGCGCTTATTCAAATCTTCAAGCTTTTACGAGGAATTGTACCATCCTCACTTGATGTTGTAACTCAGTGTAAAACCAAAAGGATAAATATATTTACTCTTCGTGTTCGTATTGCAATCCTGTACGAGAACTTATTTACTAATAAATCTACCGCACCTGCTTACGGAAGAAACCAGGAGAAATACTCTACAACTCTACTAATAAACAGTGAGTATCACTTTTCTACTCCTCATCAATAAAAGAATAGTTCTACGGCGTCCTATTCCAACCCCCATATCAAAGATGCGACCCCCGTCCCAGAGTAAAGGACTTAATTGCCCTGACTCGAAAGAGGGGTCACCACCGTGTTACGTCTCTCCCAAAGCTCGGCTAACTCACCGGGACGTAACACTCTGAAGTTTGCAACGTTGAGATTCAACAAAAAATTATTTTCCTATTAATTATTTATTGAATTTTGAAAGTCATGGCAATTTTTCGTCCTGATTGAGTTTTTGGGTCTGGAGAGAGGATCGTTTTTCGTCCGTAACGAATATTGAATAATAATTATGAGCCTGCGCTGAAGAAAAAACACAATTTCGTTGCATTCCAACGATGCAAACTTCAACATCACCATGGCACTGGTCCCTATAATTCGATCAATTATGCCCCGTCCTAGTCGACTATTCCTGGGGAAAATGCACGTGCGAATACCGTCGCGGAATAATGACCAAAAAAACGATATTGACCTCAGAGATTGAAATTATGATTTGCTACCCAAATGAACAATAACTTTTGCCTGCTTATCGAGAGACTCGTGAAAAAATAAGGCCCAAACTTCTATATATCCAATGCCACATGCCCTTTTGCCCGAATTCGCGACGACCAGAATGTGAACCGACGCGAGCAACATGTGCGGAGTGACCGTTCGGTTTCATTTTTATTTGTTCTACAATGTATGGAAGAAAGAACATTTGTTTGACCACGCGCTTGCCATCGGCCGTTCACAGCAGCTCATGACTTCCGGTATCGACGTCGATAATGCTTTGCGCGTGTATTATATATCGATCGTACTCGTTTCCATAATATGAGCGCCGACGAATTCATCGCCAGTAACTCGACTGCGCACTCGAGTGCGACACATGCATCCGGGGCTTCCCGGCTCGTGTATACTGAATAATAACCGCAAATATGCGCTTGTAAACAACGGCAACGAGTTTTATTACGAAAGGGCCTGATGTCCATTCGCTGATGGACCATCGTAGGCTCGAGCATGTGAGCGTGCACCAAAATACGCCGCGGAATGTCGAGTCTGCTAGTAACGTGTCGATCTCATGACTCGGAAGTTTGCAACGTTGAGACTCAACGAAAAACATTTTTATTTAGTGAATTTTCAAAATCATCGCTACTTTTTGTTTCGATTTAGTTTTTAGGACTCAAAGACAATCGATTTTATTGTCCGGGCCAAATATCGAATAATAATTATGAGCTCTGATGAAAAAAAAACAGAATTTCGTTGCATTTCAACGATTGAAACTTCACCAGCATTCGATCTCGCTATCGGAAAATTTATTTCGCCAGCATCGCGCTCGTATTGCGCTTGTTTCGTCGACGATTGGAACTTTCGAATTTACGACAAAATTAACGAGAGACGGAACAATCACCGGACGCCACGCGTACCAGTCGCATTCGTTCCGACCAGTGGAAACCAGCGGCAGAGTCTGGAACGATCGGTACGAGCTGGACACGGTTGACGCGCGTGTACGTTCCTCTTAAAAAGTTAAAAGAAAAAAACTACTCGCTCAGTTTTTATTCCCAACGATTTAATCTCGTCGAATGAAAAAACTGATTCGTCTCGTCGGTTTCATCGAGACAGCAGACTGATGAGCACGGCGATCGATTATCGCACGCATAGCCGCACGACGTACCGCGTTATCGTTACTAGAGAAAAATAAGTCGACGAGTGAACCAAAGATTTCTCGTTAAACTTTGGCCTCGCACGATTTTACTCTCTTTTGTGATAAATTGTCATCATCAACGTAACAGTCTCGCCACATAGTCACGTTCTCAAAAATCAACTTCCGGTTCAATGTCCAATGGAGAATAGCGTACGAAATATCCTAAAAACACGTCATTGCGATTCTGCTCATAGTCGAAACGAATCACTCAAAATTCTCAGCTTCCACAAAACCTTATCCAAAAATTCTGCGACATGGACCGACGAGTTAATAAAAAGAAACGAAAATGCAAGTTCGCAAAACTATTTAAGGCGCCGTCGGAGATTTTTGAATTCTTCACTTATAAAACTGCGATGTCGAAGTCAATTACACGTTTTATCGATGCGGAATACCGTCGAAATATCTCGAAAAACTCAATGACAACAATATTTGAACGAAAGAAATTCATTCTCGTCAATTCTTGCTCAATAAATTGAATCGATCTTACAAGTTTTGGCGTGAAATTCGTCGTCCAGGCGTCATCACCGAATGATCAAGTCTCTGTTATTGCGGAATTTTGTTCGCTCGACGAATCCATGAAAACCGCACGAGAATTTCGTAACGGATCATGTTTTTTTTCTTCCGAAGAAATTTTCATCCCATTGATCACGAGTTGATTCGCCTCGAGTGTCCAGAGTCGAAATTCTTTGGGGAATGTTGATCCAATCGAGATAAAAATGGATCAAGCCCACGCCGAACGATGGCTAAAGTTGGCTGATTCCATTACATCTCGATCGATTAAAAGCGATGGCGAAAAATTTCGTTTTCGATACTCGCAACTATTTCTCTCGCACTCCAATGGCATTAAACCGACTGATCCTTGCTCTTGAGGATGAAAAACGACGATTGGTTAACCCAGAGAGTATAGAAAAGTGCCATTGTCATTCGCTCGGCGCCGCCGTTACGTAGAGTTGCTCCATTTAGACGCTTCATATAGATCGCGCGAACATGTGCTGAATAAGCAAGGCGAAAAAGATGCGTAGAAGCCGGCGTCTATCTGGACCGTGCCGGTCTGTAAACGAGCGTTTCGCCGGTGGGACGATCGTGGCAGAGTCACGGGTGCAACGAACTCACTTATTTTCCGCAAAACGTGTGCTTTTTAACATACTCGCGAATCGTGCAATTCGGAAGCAGTTCGAAAAATCGCAACGTACACGGAGAAAAAAAAGTCGAAAGTTATTAAGAAATATACATACTAGGAATCCAGTTACTTATTGTTGAAAATTATAGTATTTTGAGGACAGTTCGGAAATTACAGCAAGATCTCGAATGGCAGTGCCACAAATCGTTCTAAACAGCATAGTAAAACGTCATCATCAGATTAAAACCGATTTTACAATTTAGCATAGCAATTGAAGAAAATCGCAATGGTCATGGTAAATAAAACAATACGTGTGACAAAATTTCACACATTTTCGATGTATATTCATATTGGGATAACAGAATTTTACTATGTCGACATTTAAAATTTGAGCTATTCTCACTCAAAACTAAATTCTTATCCGACATAGTAAATTGTTCATGAAAACAAACCTGAAATTCATTATCGCGCGCATTACTGTTTCTTATTCATATAGAACTGTTTATAATTCATACTAAGAAAAATTGTAAGTGTTAAAAAATACTATGCTGTTTTGCAATTGGTGCTACGATTCTTTTGCTTCTTAAACTTCGTATAGGACATTTACCCAAAACATTTTATTTCTTACTAAACAAAACGAATCCGTTTTCTCCGTGTATTCGCGTTTGTTTCTTGCGACGTTGGCTCGTATCCCGCGCGTACGAATAACACACAACGTGCATTTATTTTCCAATAGCATCAAGGTCAGCGCGAAGGGGGATCCAGTAACGATGCTGAAGTTTGCAACGTTGGAATGCAACGAAAAATATTTGAATTTGTTTATGATTCATTCAATTTTCAATGTCATCCGACATTTTCAAGCCAATATGCTTAACGGGTGGCAAAAATCGATCATTTTATCGTCGTAATTAAATTCTGCGCTTGAATAATTATTTTTGCTAACGATAAAAAAGAATTTCGTTGCATTCCAACGATGGAAACTTCAGAGCCATGATCCAGTACACGCTTTTATAGCATGGAGCTCGCTCCGCCGCATTTGTACGAGCAGCGACTCGCGGCGCGGTCAAAATCTGCTTCTGCGTGTCCCCGCAAAAAGTGCATAATCGCTACACTTTATAAACAGAAATTCTCGCGTGTTGAAAAAAGCGATTTGGCGCGCGGTTTCGTGGCTCGATCAGCTCGGGCGCGCAAAAGCGTTGCCGCGGGTGCGAGTCGAAAACACACCGGTCGCGATTTATAAATTGATTGAACTTGAAAAATATTCGAATTCATTAGGCGATTGAAATAATTTTTAATATGGAGATTGAAAATTGGCATGGGCGGGATTTTTTTCGACGTATGACCTACAAAGCCATGGCGGGGGAAAAAAAAATGACGAACGAGGAAGGAGAAAATCACTGAGAGAAGGACGTTTCGATCTGGCGTCAAATGTCTCGTTGATGCGTCACTTTTGCTGTTCGCGAAAGGAGGAAAAAACGAAGAGCGAATATATATACGAGTCTGGCGTTGTTATACGGGGCCACGGCTGCGGTGTAGCTAAGCGCGATTATACAGTTGGGAGGAAAAAATAATAACGAGGAAGGGAATAGTCGCAGCTACGACGCCAACGTTCTTGACCAATCGAGTAATCACGAGAAGCGTCCGCGAGCGAGCACATGCAAGAAGTATCTAACGATCCTGCTACTATAGACGAAAGAGGGGCACGTGGGCGCTCTAACGCGTGTGTCTACGTGTCCGAGGACGTTTACTCGTACGGAGTAGCTCTCGGCGAAGCCATGAATTCCCTCCTCCTCCCGGCACCTCGCGATCGAAGGGAATCAAAATCCAGCCACGACGAGCGACTGGTACAAAATCAAAAAATAAGAGTCTCTCGACATGACCCCGCGAGATTTGATTGCTGCGTCGCTCGCCAGCGTAAGGCGAGCAGACTCTGGATGATGCTGAAGTTTGCAACGTTGGAATGCAACGAAAAATATTTCATTTTATTGATGATTCGTTCAATTTTTAATTTAAACCAAATTTTTCGAGCCGCTATGCTTTTCATGACTCTGAAGTTTGCATCGTTGGAATGCAACGGAATTCTTTTGAATCTTTAGTAAAAATAATTATTTACATGCAGAATGTAATGACGATGATACAATAATCGAATTTCACCACCCGAAAAGCATATCGGTTGGAAAAATTTGGTTGAAATTGAAAATTGAACGAATCATCAATAAAATGAAATATTTTTCGTTGCATTCCAACGTTGCGAACTTCAGCATCATATGCTTTTCGGGTGCATGGTGAAATTCGATTATTTTATCATCGTCATTACATTCTGCATGTAAATAATCATTCTTGCCAAAGATTCTAAAGAATTTTGTTGCATTTCAACGATGCAAACTTTAGAGTCATAATTGTGCGGTTCAAGGCCATCGGAATACAATGATTTGCAATTTTCTCAAGAACGCTCTAAACGTGTTCATTATCCGCGGAGTAAAACGTGTTCGTACGTCGAACGGAGATGCGGTGGCTCAAAAAAACTTGTACTTTCGCACTGCGTCGCGCGATTAGTTGTAAATATACGTAACGCGAGTTGCCAGCTGCTCTTTTTATATATTCCGAGTCATAATCCCATTGCCATGGATTTTTAAACGACGAACGCAATTGCGCATTTACAGTCCAATACGTTGACTTTGGGCCGGACGTAGACAGAGACGCAGCGAGGACAACGCGCCCGCGAGCCTGCTCCCAACTCTGCTATCTCCTGGCACCAACAGACAAGGTTACACATTCCCATCTCTCTCATCGCGGTCTACGTACATATAGATACAACACACCTTGTCCCAGCGAGCTTCGATCCACAGTGAGACAAGAGCATCATTCTTCAGCGAATGATGATTATTTTTAACTCGCTGTGTTTTTTTCGACAATGCCCACACACACGCGACAAAAAAAATTCCATCTGAACCAAGAAAGGTGACCCAAGCCACGGGGGAACAAGAAATTAGTTTTAATCGCGTTGATGCCAGCAGCAGAAAACATTTTTACATATGCTTCGACTAGAATCGACGAAGAGAATGTCTCGATAAAATGCACAAATGACTCTGAAGTTTGCATCGTTGGAATGCAACGAAATTCTTTTCTATCTTTACCAAAAATAATTATTCAAGCGCAGAATGTAATTACGATGATGAAATGATCAATTTTTGCCACACGAAAAGCATATCAGCTCGAAAAATTTCCATGACATTGAAAATTGAGGAAATCATCAATGAAATCAAATATTATTCGTTGCATTCCATCGTTGCAAACTTTCAGAGCTTCATTGAGTTTTTAGTTTACGTTGTTTTCTTGACAACTGGACGGTGGATTCAAAAATAATTCCAGTGATGGATGCAGAGAATATTTTTCCATGTTATTCCCAAATTTCAACCCTCAAACTTGACATTTTCGTTAAGTTACCATTAGAAACGCGTCATCTCCTTAAAACGAGTTTTTTATACAGGAGAACGAGGAATCATATTTGTATGCAATCATGAAAAACTGAGGAATCGATTTGGTTCTTTTTAATTGACATTCAAACGTACAGCTTGGTTTATGAAACGATCGTCCTACACTAAAGCATCGAGTGACTGCTCGTCATACAGCCAACAGTTTCAGGGTGTAGTGTTACGCGACAGAGTGCCAGTGACGTTTCTAAATGTTTTTCAAGAGTGGATCGCTTGAATGCAACCATTCATTCTCTCCAGTATATAGAACATCTAAAATCTATATGCAGCTTGTTAGGCTGATTCAAAAATCTATTTATGAGGTCGTAAAGAAACGGAATGTATGGAAAACGTTTTGTTAATTCAAGAATTACAGAAAATTTATAATTATTCAACTTTGCTAAACTTGCTCTTTAATTTCGTAAACGTAGTTTGCAGATGGTTGAAAAAATAATCGTCGGATATTGCAGCAAGCGTGACACAGGCTCGTTCGATAAAAAAAAAAATATTTCATTTTATTGTTGATTCGTATGACTATGAAGTTTGCATCGTTGGAATGCAACGAAATTCTTTTGAATCTTTGGTGAAAATAATCATTTACATGCAGAATGTAATGACGATGATAAAATAATCGAATTTCACCACCCGAAAAGCATATCGGTTCGAAAAATTTGGTTGAAATTGACAATTGAACGAATCATCAATAAAATGAAATATTTTTCGTTGCATTCCAACGTTGCAAACTTCAGCATCATTGATTCGTTCAATTATCAATTTCATCCAAATTTTTCGAGCCGATATGTTTCCCGGTGGCAAAAACCGATCATTTTATCATCGTAATTACATTCTCCATTTAAATGATTATTTTTGCCAGATATAAAAACGAATTCCGTTGCATTCCAATGACGCAAACGTCAACGTCATGAATTTTCAAGCAGCCTCTTCGGGATGACGTTGAAGTTTGCATCGTTGGAATGCAACGAAATTATTTTTTTTTCTGCCGCGAAGCCGATTATTCAAATGCGGAATTTAATTATGAGGTTAAAACGATCGATTTTTGCGACCCAAAAAGTATGTGGGCTCGAAAAATTTGGATTATTTTGAAAATTGAATAAATCATCGATCGAACGAAATATTTTTCGTTGCATTCCAACGTTGCGAACTTCAGCTTCATTCTTCGGGGCCCTTTTGTATATCCGATTCAATAATTATTTTGGGGTTCCACTGTATATTCATACCCGTAGAGTGTTTTGTAAAATTCCTGGAGTTTTTTTGTTTGTTTCAAGGAATAAGAAAAACAATTGGATTTAGCGATTGAATAAAATGAAATTTTTTTGTTCGTAACGCCGACATGCAGCGTATGCATCTGTTTCAACGACGGGATGGAGACGCGGGTCTGACTGGTGGGTGGGCATGAGAAAGGATGAGTCATATGGCGACGACGAACGCGCCGTCTCGCTCGCAAGTTGGTCGCCGCAAGAACACGAGCTCTGTTTTCTGTGAGTAGTAGAGGGAAGGGGAAGAATCGATGGGGTTTGCATCGAGTTGTCTGGATTTACGCGAAATAGTTGCCGCGTGAAAGCAAAGTTTCGATTCGTTGATTAGTTCACAAATTTCTCGAGGCAGGTCCATGAGCAGGGACAAACGACGAGACTAATTGGGAAGATTTGTATTTCTCTTTAATTGTGTTGGCTCGATCCACAGAAGAGCCTACTTTCATTTTTCATCGGCGAGTCTATATATAAAGCCAGAGCAGGCTCGGAGGCGCGGTCGCAAACAGCGACACACATTCAGAAGAAACTGATAGAAAATATTTGTAAAAATAACATTTCGCGACTTACAGAAAAAAATTATGGCTGTTGACGAGTTTTAATCCTTCGAGAAATGATCCGGAAGTTTCCATCGTTGGAATGCAACGAAATTCTGTTATTTTTTCAGCAGAGCCAATAATTATTATTGAATATTTCGTCCGGCCAGTAAAACGATTCTCTCTTACGACCAAAAAACTCAATCGACTCGAAAAATTGCCACGATTGTCAAAATTTAATAAATAATCAATAGAGAAAATGTTTTTCGTTGAATCTCAACGTTGCAAACTTCAGAGTCATTTCGAGAACTGCGCATTGGGTTAATTTGCTTTTTAAATCGTTGTGTGCCGGTAAAAATGAATTTTTTTTTTGTAAGGACGTTTTTTGTAGTAAATTATCAATTTTTTATGCCCCTACATTTATCTTTGGATAAAAACGATAAAATAAAGTGCTAAAACATCCGTCGCCGTTAAAGAGGTTTCAACTTTTCTCATGCATTAGATTAATTCCGAGTTTGATTGTTTGCAATTTTCTATATGGGTAAACTTTAAGAAAGTTATGACTCTGAAGTTTGCATCGTTGGAATGCAACGAAATTCGTTTTTTATCTTTGGCAAAAATAATTATTTAAATGGAAAATGTAATTAGGATGATGGAATGATCGATTTTTGCCATCCGAAAAGCATATCAGGTCGAAAAATTTGGATGACATTGAAAATCGCATGAATCATCAACAAAATCAAATATATTTCGTTGCATTGCAACGTTGCAAACTTCAGCATCATAGAAAGTTTGACCGTCGAGAGATCGAGTTATTTTTCGTAACTTGCCATAAGACCTCATGTTGAAGTTGCAATTCTAAGCACTGAATATCTATGACTGAAGTTTGCATCGTTGGAATGCAACGAAATACTTAATTATTTTTCGTAAAAAAAATTAATTAAACGCAGAATGTAATTACGATGATAAAATGATCCATTTTTGCCACCTAAAAAGCATTTCGGCTCCGGAAATTTGGATGACATTGAAAATTGAACGAATCTTCAATAAAATTAAATATTTTTCCATGTATTCCAACGTTGCAAACTTCAGCATCATGAATATCCCGATCACCCGGTGAAATTTTCTCTAATTTTTACGCGATTTGATATATTTGAAAAATCATGCAAATTTACCGAGCCGATATAGTTTTTGAGTCGGAAAAATGGATCGTTTTATCATCGCAATGACATTCTGCATTTGAATCGATAAGCTTGGCAGCAGAAAAAAATATTCGTTAAATTCCAACGATGCAAACTTGACAACGTATAATTTTTCCTTTTCATTCGCTCGAGCGCGGCCTTCGAGTTGAAAGTTGCGTTACAATTGGACGAAACAACGAGCGAAGAAACAGACTCGAATGCTTTTCGCGGAGCTAAGTAGTACATTACGCAGAGGCGTCTCGTAGAATATGGAGTAGCAGCAGCAGGTGCGGTACTATTTCAGAGTTTGGGCTAATCTTCGTATAACGAGCTCCGATTGAGCAGGCCACTTGCATGGCTTACCAATTGAGATAATTTTTATCTCAAGAGCTCGTTCGCGCCAAGTCAAATTTATAAGAAGAGTATCGTACACGGTGAGAATCCAAATTGAAAAATTATCCTTCTCGCAATAGAAACGGAGCCAGCCGCAAAATATCGCTCACTTTTTCCTTGACACGATAAAAATTCAAACAAAATGCAACGGAATCCATCATTTTATTTTATTTTTCTAATGCGGAGTCAAAAAATTACGATTCTCAAGTTTGCAACGAAAAATATTTGAATTTATTGATGATTCGTTCAATTTTAAATGTCATTCGAAATTTTCAAGCCAATTTGCTTTTCGGGTGGCAAAAATCGATCCTTTCATCGTCGTAATTACATTCTGCGCTTGAATTATTATTTTTGCTAAAGATTGAAAAGAATTTCGTTGCATTCCAACGATGCAAACTTCAGAGTCATAAATTACACGCAGTGCTCGCCTATAAAAATGATTTGGAAATGAATTATTTGAAAATTTTGGAACATTTTGCTGAAAAATTGAGAGTCGCTGAAACATTTTTCGTTTCGGGCTCAAAAAATCCGAAATTCGGTGTCGTATTTTTGAAGAAATTCCATTTTTCAACATTTTTATTCTCATTTTATCGTCCTCAGACAATTTATTACAAAAATTTGATCAAGTCCCAGGATTCTTTTGTTTTTATGACGTTCAAGTTTGCAACCATAAAAGGCTCGATTTCTACGACCCAAAAAGTGAATCAGCATAAAAATTCTTGGGTTGTATTGGGAACGTCACGATCTTCAGCGTCATTTTTATCGCCGCAGGACAATTTTTCGTTCTACGGTTCGTCTTGCGTCCTTAAAATTAAAAAAAAAAAAAAAAAACAAATTTCGAACAATGCGTAACAGTGTTTGGAGGTTTTTCCGGTAACGAATTCCGAGGAAACTTTATTTTTTGTTTGGTCGACGGACCCGGAACACGCCTCGCAGTATCGTAGAGAAATGTTTCTTTTTTTGCAATTGCAAAAACGCCATAAACCACGTTTTCCTCCGTTCGCGCCAACGACGCAAACATCGATATCGTTTGCATCGTTGGATGGCAGTCGGAAAATTTTGTTCATTGATAATTTTATGAATTTCTCAACTTGTTCGAATCTTTTTGGTAAATTTGCTTGTGAAGCCAGATTTTGACATTTGCGACGATGAAAACTCCAAGGTCGACGTTAAATTTCAGCGGATTTTCGAAAAGCCTCATTTTCGACAAGTTTTGAGTCCGACCCATCGAGTTTTACTCAAAAATTCTTTCGGTACCAATTTTTCGAAGCGTGTCTTGTTAAGAAAAACAAAAAAACGATTTCGAGGCACTCCTCAAAACGAATGAAGCATCAAAAACTTGCATCCAATTGGTTCGAGCACGAAAAAAAAATCTCACGACTTTTTCTACTTGTTCTGCATGGGTGTGTATATTGTCCGCTTAAACGTTCCCATTAATCGGAGCAAACGTTCGGGTAAACCGAAATATTATACTCCCAGTGGTGAGAAGAAAAATGTTTGCATGAAGGAAGGATTCTCGAGTCTCGCTTAGCGTAGAATTAAAAAAAAAAAATAAATAAGAGGAGAGAAACGTTGGAAGAATTCTCGAGAACTCGGCAACACGCTCTCGAGCGGGTGTGGTAGGAAAACTGTTTGTCTCTCTCGTATTCTCGTTGAAGCGTAAAGTAAATAGGTTTTTCTCACTCTATACCTTTCTCGACTGTTCGTGACCTTCTCTCGAGATTCGAAAAGGCACGGAGATTCGTGTATTTGTGACATACTAAATATTTTTTGTTTCGTTCGAGACGAGAGCAACTCTCGTAATAATCACGTTGAGTCTCTCTCTCTGCTGTTTTCTCGTTTTTTTGATAAATATTTCGGCCGCGAAGGCTGTAACTTGTATGTAGATCGCACGGAATAGAGAGAGAGGGAGAGAGAAAAAAGACTTACCAGATTCGGCGCTGACCATCGAGGAGCCGAGTAAGAGGAAGGCCAACTGGACGAAGATCAGCAGATGAAACGAGTTTAATCTATTGGCCAGCATAGCGAACAACGCGCACCCATCACACGCCATATTTCAAAAGAACGGGGGAGTTGCAACGAAGCACCGCGTCTCTCACGCGTTTATTTTTCCTCGCACGTCCTCGTCACCCTTTTTTCCTCAGCCTTTGTTTTATTTGTATTTTTTTATATTTCACAGTCTCGTTGAATATTTGATGTATCTTTACGCTCACCTCGTTGGCCGTTTATTGCGCTGCAACTGCAACGACGACCCGCGAGAGATGCAGACACTACTTTTCGCTGTCGCTCTCTCCCTCCCTCTTGCGCGCGGTCGAAGATGCCACGATTGCGATTCTCTTTACAGATATTTCTCAGTCAATCGCGTACACGATTAAAACTTAATATCATGCTAATAAAACCTCAGACACGTATATTTACAATCGTGTGATGTGAGACTTTTTATTCCTGACTACGAGGATCAAGATTGCACCGCGCGTTGAGGTGTCAAGTGTTTATTGTTTTTTTTCTATGCGAGCGAAACACGCACACGTTTACATAGACACACGTATACAAGTCGGTACAGCACGATACAAAATATACAAAGTTGTAAAAAGCAACAACAGGAGCACGGTGCTCGAGGGAATGGAGGGATGACGAAACGGAAAAGAGAGGCGCCAGTTAGTTGTTCTGATCGGCCGAGGCCTCCAAACCGGTACTGCGTTAGAGAGTCACTCCGTCCAGTTGCGACACGAACGACATGTCGAACCTCACTGACTGTGTTCCGCAATTTCCGCTCTCTCCTCGCTCGTGTCTAGCCAAGCCGCCGCGCCTCCGAGCGGCCAAACTCCCGAGTCCCAGTGCCCCCCACGGCCCCCACTGGTATCAGCTCGGGCGCTCGACGCCAGTTGTTGCGTCACGTGGCGTATCGTTCGCTGCTGCTTCAGCGTACAGCGACGTGATAACGTATATACATAACCTCCACTCAGTTAGCCCCTTCAACCCCACAGAGGGCAGAGCGATAGCGGCAGTGTAGCCAACTGCTCAAGAGCTCGAGGCTCAACAACTCAATAAAAAAAAAAAACTCCACCATACACATCTCTACCAGAAACAACTCTATCAAGCAAAATCTTTACCAGGGGACAGACTCTACCATGTCCAATCTCTACCAAAACTTTTCTCCACCAGGGCAATCTCTACCAATGCAATCTCTACCAATGGCAATCTCTACCAAGTCGATCTCCACCACATCCAACTCACCCAATAACAATAACAACTCCACCAGTGAAATCTCTACTGGGCGGAGTGGTGAAATTTCACTGGTGGAGTTGTTATTGGGTGAGTTGGATGTGGTGGAGATCAACTTGGTAGAGATTGCATTTGGTAGAGATTGCCCTGGTGGAGAAAAGTTTTGGTAGAGATTAGACATGGTAGAGTCTGTCCCCTGGTGGAGATTTTCTTGGTAGAGTTGGTTCTGGTAGAGATGTGTATGTTGGAGTTTTTTTTTTTTATTGAGTTATAACTCAGGGGCTTAATTGAAAAATGATTATTTTTGTTCAAATCATTGACCGCTGAACGATGCAATTGCGCCACCATAAATCACTGAACGATCCTCAAGAGATTGGTAAAAAAAAATTAATTCTGTCACGAGGAGGCTAACTCAGGGGCTGAATTGACCAATTATTTTTTTTGTTCAAATCGTTGACCGCTGAACGATGCAATTGCGCCACCAAAAACCGCTGAACGACCCCCGAAAGATTTGTAAAAAAAAAAGTTAATATTTTCAAATTGAAGGGGCTAACTCAGTGGAGGTCACACGAGCTTGAATCTTGAATGTCGATAAGACAGACACCTCAGCCAGCAAATCCGTGCGCACACAAAAAATTGATGATGGTTCGACCGTTTATTTTGGCCATTCTCCCGTTTTCTCAAATGACACTTGAATTCAGATCTTACGAAATAATTCATGGAGAATCGACTGACACTCTAAAAGCGCGGGAAACTGATCGTGGCTTTCCGCTCGTAACCGGACGCGTGAACACGTCGCCTGGTCGCCATTGGAGTCTCAAGCTTCCCTAATCATCGGACACATTATTTTTCTGTTTACATGTTGCCGAGATAATTGAATCGAATAATATTCATGCGATATTTTTCAATGTGAACGTAGCATTTACCGATCGTTGGTCTGCAGTGAGCCGCGTGAACGGTGTGATTGCCCGTTTCACTCGGTTAGCAAATGGCAGGCAAACATCAGCAAGAAATAATGAGAGAAAGGGGGATCGAGCGGGAGCGAGAGAGTAAACAGTTAGCGGGATCGGGCCGATCGGGCGACGACGTGACTGCGTGTTGCTATTTCTCGATTTAGTAAACATTTATATACGTGTATATACGATCCATAAATATATACATATATAAGAGAGATCAAATCTATATGAAAAAAAAATATTATTCCATGTATGTCACACACGTTGATTCGATGAATGCGGCGATGAAATAAAAAGCGGTTTTGATTTGGTGTGTAAGAGTTTGACGCCAAGAACGTATGCAAGGACTTGATAAACATAAAGGCATATAAAAGAAACATTAAGAATTGTAATCTTTGGGAACCCTCGCGCCCCATCGCCATCACGATTCGTCTCCCCCCTCCCCCTCTTTATTCTCCCCCTCTTAAATTCGTGGCAACCCCGCTATACCCGTGTACCCCTCGGAGTGAAGGGTGTACAGAGAGAGAGTGAGCAAAGTGAGGTCGTGCGTTACGTCACACACACACGACACGAAATTCTCGTGTTCGCGAAGCGAGGTATCTCTATCCCGTGGATAGGAAAATCTTCGCGCGTTGTTGCGTCCATCGAACATACACCACAACTCGATTAAAGAGTCGAGCGACGTTTGTGTCTTGGCGACTCTTTGCGCGTCTAGCCAAAAAAGAGTGAGAGCTCCTCCCCGTGCGTCAAGCAGGAAAGAGATAGGGAAAAAAACATTCATACAAAGTCGCGTTAACGTTTCGAACGTGTGATATAGATCGTGCCTAACGTCTCGTAAAATCGAGTCTCTTTCCCGCAAGCCCGATCGTTGTGAATAAACGTTTTTTCCTTGTTTCTCCGATGACTTTGTCGTCCATAACCTAAAAAAGTGTCGCGGAAGATAAAAAAGTGATTATTATCACAGAGCCCTCTTGTCAAATCTCGAATGTCCGATCGAGACTAAAAAACAGTTCAATATATTAAAGAGCTTTGCTCTCCCGTCTGATTCGAAGAAATCTTCATCTTTATTTCGCGTGTGTGCCTCTGTGTATGTTCGTGTGTTTTGTGTGCGTGTCGCTCTTTGCCACTCGTTCACTCGGGGGCATAATTAACAGCCGGACAGAATAAAAACCCGCGAAATTTGAATCGTCGCTTTCAACTCCGACTCTCTTTTCGTATTAACCATCAAAATATCATTCCCTCCGAGAAATACGGGCTGAGCAGCGATCTTTCTGACCAAATTCGCCCTCCTTCAAATCACATAAATATATATATATTTACAAACGTGTATATACGCACGAAAATATAAATATACGCAAAAGCACGCGTGTTTTTTTTTCGGCGTCAAGAAGTTACCGCTAAATTAGTCAAAATTCCGGTCCCTACTAGGAAACGGGAAGGAGGCCAGAGACAAGGCGATAAATATCCGCGAACCGGCGACGAAACGTCGACTAGCAGGATGAACAGCAAAAGAAAAACGCGCTCGAATCCAACCAGGTAAAAAAATCATTCCGCCTCTTTTAAAAACGTTTTCTCCGATATTTTCCCCAGGAAAATTCGAGGCGAATTAAATAATTGAGTCTTCGCTTCGTCCTCTAAATTCGGTTTTCATCTTTTCGCATTTTCCAGGTCCCCGCGGGCTCGGGGTCCACAAGAAAGATGCGTCGCCGCCGAAGGAGTTTATAATAATGCTCACTTCATGCACGCCATTACCAGTCACGTCGGTGACATTGTTCAGGTAAGTCGAAACCTTCGTTTCCCTCAATTTCAGCTTCGTATTTAATCCCTTGCCAATTCGTTCGCCGTTTTTGCCACGTTGCCGATCAGCATTTTCCCTTTTCGCCGCTTTCTCACTCGAACCCCGGTCGGACGAGTCTGAGGTTTCCACAATAACTTTCCGTTGACCCTTCGTGGACACGGAACAATTAACGCAGCTCCCTCCTAGACACACATGGGTCTGGGGCGTCCTGGGATTTTTTAGCGTACTTGGACGCGATAGAAAAATTTGAAAAAATTCAGTAAAGTCGTTTTTGGGCTGGAGAAAAAAAGTCTGCATTAGGCGATGGATGGCAATTCTTTTTTTTTCCAGAATTTTTTCGAGTTTAACCCTTCTTGGTCACTTGTCACGTAAATATCTCCTAGATCCCGGTAATTAATGGGGCTGTAATCGGCATGTAACGACAGTTTGTAGCGTCCATTGCGCATTGGCGTCCGCTAACGCTAAATCTCTGAAATCCACTTCCAATAACGGAATTATTATATTTTTTCAAACGCGCGCTAACCTACTATTTTTTCCACAAAAGAACCAGATCTGATAAATATCAGGTCCAAATTTTAGGCAAAAATATTGAAAATCCACAAAGTGACGATTATTATAGTGAAAAAACTTTTTTTTCCCGTTTTTTTTCTTCATTTTGCATTTAAAAAAATATGTCAGCCGTGGATTTCTTTCAGGAAAGTTTTTCGTATCTAAACTGGAATATCCAAGGGTTGTTCAGTAATTTTTTGAGAATTTTCGGGCCGATAGATTGGTCACAATACGGGTTCGAAAATGGACTGGGTAGAATCAACCCAATGTGACCACCGAGATCCTTGGCGGAAGTGTGACCACGAAGGGTTAAAAAAAGTTCATGTAACAGAGCCAAACGTGTTTCGCAGAGGCTGATAGACATAAAATTTTTGCAGGCAACTAGATTGTTCGAATTCGGCTAACCCAAACTCAAAAAATATGTTTTTTTTTATAAAAATGAACACAATCGTCGGACGAATGATTCTCCGAAGTATAATTTGCGGAAAAACAAAAATGGAGGACGGTCACGCAAGATTCACGCAATTTATTCCCCACAATATTTTGTTAATCGTTAATATTTCAATAAATTATTCACGTGGTTTGTCGAGTCGTGGAATAAGTTCACGATAGACAAACTTTTGTTTTCAAATCACGACCCGCTCGAATCTTGACTCGATAACCGCATGATTCGCGCGTGAATACGTTTCAAAATCGCTGAGCATCGATCCAAGTTTCGTTGCGAGGCATTTGGATCATAATCGATGATGCTGAAATTTGCAACGTTGGAATGCGACGAAAAATATTCGATTTTATCGATGATCCGTTCAATTTTCAATGGCATTCGAATTTTCTAAGCGTATATGCTTTTCGGGTGGCAAAAATCGATCATTTTATCATCGTAATTACATTCTACATTTGAATGATGATTTTTGACAAAGATCTAATACAATCTCGTTGCATTCCAACGATGCAAACTTCAGAGTCATTCATAATCGAGTGTATTTATTTTTTGATTTAATGAATATTCTAAATATTCAAAGTAAAAAATGCAATTTTCATACTTATCATTCGTTCTGCATGAATTTTGATATGTTACTCAACGTCAATGAGAAATGTTGAGCCCTGAGTTGGTGATTAAGCAGTTTAGTGTGTTGGTTATAATAAATTGACCAGTTACTATAGATATACACGTGACATAGGAAGCCCGGAAGTTGGGAACGATGCCGTGAAAAGCTACTCACACGAATAGATCGCGACACGATTATACGAGCAATAAAATATCGTCGGAAAGTTCCGATTGATAATTATATCAATTTCAATGATGCTGAAGTTTGCAACGTTGGAATGCAACGAAAAATATTTGATTTTATTGGTGATTCGTTCAATTTTCAATGTCACACAAATTTTTTGAGCCGATATGCTTTTTGGGTGGCAAAAATCGATCGTTTTATCATCGTAATTACATTCTGCATTCGAATAATTATTTTTGTCGAAGATAAAAAACGAATTTCGTTGCATTTCAACGATGCAAACTTCAGACTCATAAAAAAATTGGGTCTCCGTTCTTTGATGAAATGCAAACTTGTACATACAAATATACATTATTCCCTTGTCGGTTTCGCCTTCAGATACAAACTCAGAATGGCTCCCTGTACGAAGGAATATTCCGAACGTTCTCCAGCCAGTTTGACGTAGTTTTGGAAATGGCACATCGAGTCGATGACACAGGAAAAATATCGGTCGAAAGCGTCGTCGAAAAACTCATTTTCAAACCACAGGATATCATCACTATGTCTGCTAAGGACGTTGACCTCGAGTACGCCACAAAAGACACTTTTCAAACGGATACAGCCATCAGTAAATTCAATGGCATGATCGGTGAGAAAGAACTCGAGCCTTGGGTACCACCGATCGCTATGAACGGTGACGAACTCACCTTGGACGGAGCCTCTGTAAGTTTCATACGCTTTTTTTGTTTTTTCTTCAACTTGGATTCGAGCCGCTGCCGCGTCTCTCGATAACAAAAACTTAATTTTTTCCTCGGTCCTTTCAATCGACGAATTATAAATTTTGTCCATCTTTCGCAACGAAAAAGCAAAAACACACTTTTGCCTATTCAGACTGTAGAGATGACTGTTAAATTTTTACGATCGTCGGAAATCGAAGTTTCATATAAAAATTCAATTTTTCAGAAGCCGAAAGACCGAGAGCCTTAAAAAAAACGTTTTTTTTTCCAAAATTTTCAAGTAATTCGCAATTTTTCTCAAGAGATTCTCCGCAAATTCGACACGTCGTTTTTTTTCTCGATTCGTTAATTCCGAAGTAACAAAAATTTACTAGCGAATCATTTTTTTTCTCACGAAAGTTTTCTCGACGAAAAAAATTTAACAAAGAACTGATTTGCTTTTCGTAAATTCGAGAAAAAATACGTTCAACGTGTTTTGATAAAAAAGGGGAAAATAAAAAATCGTCGATTCATGTCGCACTTGTAATAGTGTTTATTTTTCAAAAATAAAATCTTTTCCCGTAAATTTGTTGATCAGAATGGCTGGGATGTGATCGACATGTTCCGAACGAATGAACAAATGTTCGGCGTCACTTCGACGTTCGATCCACAACTCGTAGACTACACGCTGCAGCTTCAACGTAGAGACACGAAGGATTACAAGGATCAGGAACAAAAAGCGGCTGAGATTGCGAGCGAGATCGAGTCGCAACCCAATCACAAAGTTCGTTTGGAGCTCGAAAATGGAGACGAGGAGGAGCGTTTCGCTGCGGTGGTGAGTCAATCAATTCGTCATAAAAAATCCGCATGAAAAAAAAACTGCAAATTTGCTTAATTAATTAATTAACATAATAATAATTAATTAATTAATTTAATTAATTAAATTTAATAATTAATCATTGATCAATTAATTAATTAATTCAAATTATTAATTTCCTCTCAATTAATTAATTAATTAATTAATTGATTAATTCATTAATTAATTAATATTAATTACTGATTGATAATTAATAAAAACAAATTTAACATTATAACGAAAATCGTGCAACCAAGAAATTCGTCCATTCATAATTTCATTAACGTTGGTGTTTTTTTCTGTCGAATGTGGCAACACAGGTCAGACCACACGAGGGCAAATATTTACCGCCTGCGAAGAGAAAAGATACGAACGTGGGAAAATTGACACGGTCGACACCGCCTCCGCCTTCACCTGGACCGGTAGCAAGTGGCAAAAATGTATTTAATCAACCGCCACCGACGGTGAACGTCAACCCACAAACGAGCAACATTCCAGTCGGTGGTCCACCCGTTCATCCGCCTGTACAGCATCCGGGAAACCTCGCAATGGGTATGCCACCGAGCGGCGTCGTCGCCTACAACACGCCGCCTCCTTTTGTACCTCCTTCGCCGACTCAACCGCCACCGGGTGCACCAATTCCACGTAAGCTAAGAATCACCCTTTTTTCTTCCACTTTCACTTTTTTCCACGTCAATAAAGTTTTTTTCGTCTCTTCGAAAATCGATCGAATTTTCTGGCTTTTTATATGAAAAACGACACATCATTCACGTTCGTCCGGTTTTTCCGGAACGATCGAAGAATCTCCAAATTCTTGATTTCTCCATTTTAACCCGCTGTAGACACACATGGGTCTGGCCCATTGAGCCAACGGCGTGGTTTTATGATCCCGAAGTTTGCATCGTTGGAATGCAACGAAATTCTTTTTTATATTTGGCAAAAATAATCATTTTAATGGAAAATGTAATTGCGATGATAAAATGATCGATTTTTGCCACCCGCAAAACATATCGGCTCGAAAAATTTGGATGAAATTGAAAATTGAACGAATCAACAATAAAACAAAATATTTTTCGTTGCATTCCAACGTCTCAAACTTCAGACTCGTGTGAGTTTCACGTTTTTCGTATAGATGGACATTAAAAAACAATCATAAATAAGAATTTTCATCCATCACCCGATGCAGGCTCTCCTTCTATCGATCCAAAACAAGTTTTCTCAATTTTGTCGGATTTTTTCAACGAGTCCCAGTACATTAAAAAACGGTAGGGCGCGCGAGACCCATGTGTGTCCACGGAAGGTTGTTTTCGATTTTTTTCTTCCCTTAGGTCAAGCAATGGGAAACATTTTTATAGAAAATTTCCATCAATGTTCGAGGCTTGAGATTTTCGTCTCACCAAATGAATTTAATTGTTTTTTTTTTTTTTTTTACCAATTTTTCAATTTCTGTCGAATTTATCAATTGACGTGCCCGCAATGGAAATGGGAAAAGAAATTGACGTTTTGAATATTTTTTTGCACTTGAATTTCAAGATAAAAAGTTTCGTTTGAAAAAAATTCGATATGACTCTGAAGTTTGGATCGTTGGAATGCAACGAAATTCATTATTATCTTTGACAAAAAAAAATTATTCAAATGCACAATGCAATGCAATTATGCAATGATTGCGATGATGGCAAAGTATTCGCAGTGATTTACAGACAATTACGTGTTCGTGACCACACTGGGTCAATTTGACCCGAACTATTTTTTGACTTGTCCAACTTTTATGACTCTGAAGTTCTTATTTTTTATTTTTATCTTTTTATCTTTGGCAAAAATTGCGAAAAGCATATCGGCTCGAAAAACTTGAATGACATTGAAAATTGAACGAATCGTCAATAATATTAAATATTTTTCGATGCATTCCAACGTTGCAAACTTCAGCATCACAAATCCGATTAATTTTCGTGTTTTTGTTTCGTTGTGCAGTAATGACGCCGGTTCAGCCACAGAATCAGCAGATTGCAGGCGCGATACCGCAGGTAGCTTTTTCGTCGCAGCAGCATCAGTCGCAGCAGCAAGTGCCACCGCCGAACAAATTGAATTTGGACAAACGTGAGCGTCCTGGAAGGCAGCAAGTTTATCAAGCCGACAAAGCGCCACCAGCTCCGTTTCCACAAGCAAACGTTGCGGCTTCTCATCAACAGCAGCAGCAGCAGCAGCAACAGCCGCAGCAGCAACAACAACAGCAACAGCAATCGCAACAACAACAACAACAACAATCGCAACAGCAACAATCGTCGCATTCATCACACACGCCATTGCAGCAGCAGAATTCAGTTGAGGGCGGAAGAAGCGAAATGGTGACGTCGAAAGCCGAGCACAGAAAAATTCCGGCGCCACGGGGAAGGGACGAACAACATTCTGAGCTCCGACAGTTCTCGTCGGATTTCAAATTAGCCGAGACAACCACGAGCCAAGATTCGCTTCCCCATTCACGCAAACAACAACATCAACACCAGCCACAGCAACAACAACAACCACCACAACAGCAACAACAACAACAACAACAAACTTCACCACCACAACAATCGCAGCAACATCATCAGGAGTCTCAGTCTCCACCGCAACTTCCGCTTCCCCATCATCAGCAGATTCATCAGCATCCATCGACGCCCCAACAGTCACCGCCTCAACAACCCCAATCACAACAACAACAACAGCCACCCCATCAACAACAACATCAACCCGTTCAGGAAGATACTCCGGTCACCAGCAAACCCCCACCGGGCCCCACTCCACTCAGAACTTCCAGTCCTTCCCAACAAATTCAACAGCAGCAACAAACCTCACCGCCGATGCAACAAACTCCCGTGGTTGAACCAGCTGTCGAAAAAATCACCACTGCCTTCAAAAAGTCCACACTCAATCCCAATGCCAAGGAATTCAACCCTAACGCAAAACCTTTTACTCCGGTTAGTACGAATTTTCAATTTTTTTATCATTCTTATTAAATTATTAAATACAGACTTCAAGATCATTTTTTTTATTTTTGGACATAAATTTGATACTTCGTGGTCACTCTGGGTAGAATCCACCCAGTGACTAACTTGTAACGTGAATATCTTCTAGTTCCCGGTAATTAATGGGGCTGTAATCGTCATTTAACGACAGTTTGCAGTGTCCATTTGCTGGCCCATTAAGCCAACGGCGTGGGTTTATGATTCTGAAGTTTGCATCGTTGCAATGCGACGAAATTCGTTTTTATATTTGGCAAAAATAATTATTTAATTGGAGAATGTAATTACGATGATAAAATGATCGGTTTTTGCCACTCGAAAACATATCGGCTCGAAAAATTTGGATGACATTGAAAATTGAACGAATCAACGATAAAATCTTTTTCGTTGCATTCCAACGTTGCAAACTTGAGACTCCTAACATTCACTCTGAAATCAACCCACTTCCAATAACAGAATTTATATGTTTTTTTCAAACGCGCGCTACCCTACTATTTTTTTCACAAAAGAGTCAGATCTGATGAATATCAGGTCCAAATTTTAGCCCAAAATATTGAAAATCCACAAAGTGACGATTATTTTAGTGAAAAAACTTTTTTTCCCGTTTTTTTTTCTTCATTTTGCATTTAAAAAAATATGTTAGCCTTGGATTTCTTTCGGAAAAGTTTTTCGTATCTAAACTGGAATGTCCGAGGGTTGTTCAATAATTTTTTGAGAATTTTCGGGCCGATAGATTGGTCACAATACGGGTTTGAAAATGGACTGGGTGGAATCAAGCCAGTGTGACCACCGAGATCGGTGGCGGAAGTGTGACCACGAAGGGTTAACCCTTCGAGTGCACACTGGGTCATTGTAACCCATTTTTCTGTTGCCGATTGTTTGGAATTTAATGTCGACGAATCTTATTTGATTTAATTTTCGTTGGTGTAAAAAAATAATTTGGGGCCCATAAAATATGGTTAATTTACTACAAAAAAATGGAAAATCTACATTTACCGGAATGCAACGACATTGCATAGTCTTTGGGAAACGAAAAGACTTAAAGTAACCCGGAATAAATATTTCGTTGCTTTTGAAAATTGTCGCCGTGTAGAGAAATCGTGATATTCCTTTTTTTTTCGAGTGTTTAAAAGAAAGAAAACTCGATATGGTTGTTTTTCTTCAGCGCTCGCCGAGTACCCCAACACCCAGCCGGCCTCACACGCCCCAGACGCCACAATACTCGACTGCTGCGATGCCAACCACCGTTGTTATGCCCGCTTACGTCATGACGAATCAGCCACCTGGTCCGTTCTCCCAACCGCAAGCTCAACCCATGACCAGGCTGCGAAAGGGGCAGTATCTAGGTATCGTAGCAAATCCTCAATTGTTGATCAAATTTAATATTAATTATTGCTGCTCACACAATAAATTAGCCCGAAAATTGAAGCGAACAGGAAAATTCAAAATCCCATCGATTTATCGACCTCAATTAAAAAATCAGCGCGTACGTCGTCATTATTAATGTCAAGGTCAATCGGACGTGAAGAAAGAGGCACGTCGATCGGTCAGCGATAAATTAGAATAGGAGGCTTGATGGATAAATATTTTGCGTTTGTTGCAGTGCCAATGATGCAACACAGAGCTCCGGACATTGCATCGCAAATGCAAGTGGCAGCTGCAACCGGTCAGCCATTGTTGGCGCCAGCACCGTTACATCCACCGTTTCAGGTGCCTTATCCAGGACAACCAGCGTATCAGCAAATGGTACGAATGGTACAAGCGCCGCCACCGCCGCCGCATATGGCCTCGCCGTATCATCATCACCACGAGTCGCCTGGGCCGCAGAATCCTGGGATACAGTACATGGGCCCCCATGGCCATCCACATCCTCACGTCGGTCAGCAGCAACCGAGCCAGGCACAGTCTCCAGCTAACCAAAATCAACAGCACACTCCCGGGGCGTACAATCCCCCGGGAACTCCACAACCCTCGTATCCTCAGCCACCGCCGCAAGGACACGCTCCGAGCTACCCGATTATGTGTCCGATTATTCCGCCTCACATACCGATGGCGCCTCAGCATATGCAGTATCTGCCTCCCCAACCGCCTCCCGGAGCTCAACAGACGATTATTCTGCCTCACAATCAATAGCAACGGCGATACGCCAGAAGAGACGAACGCTAGTAATTTCTTTTTTTTTTCTTGTCTCCGACCGCGAGAAAACGCGGAGAAAACGAGCGATCAGGGTTTCCACTACGAAAAGATAAGCTGAGCAGAGACACTGCAAAAAACCCGCTAAACTTGCAACATTGAGTGGAGAGGCGAGAAAAAAGGAGAAAAAAGCGACGAGCATTTTGATTAGCGGAAAATCATCAAGAAACAGCGACATTTTGTCTTTTTCACCAACGAATATTCACGAGAATTCTCTCGCATACGATTTTGTCGTCACGAGACATACGATTTTTAAATCGATACGTGAAAAACTATCAATGAAGAAAAAACTGAGCAAATACTTTTCCGAGTCGCCTCGTGCCCGCGGAATAACGCGCCCAATTTTTTTTTTTTTTTTTTTTTTTTTTTTTTTTAACCTACTCGGTTGCATCAGAACAACGAAATTTTTGTGCACCTCGCGATCTTTTTTTTTTATTTTAGTTCAATCGAGCCAGGCTCTGAGAATTCGCCGATTCGAGCTTCCCTCGGATTGGCTCGTTTTTTATTCTTTCAGGAGTTTCCAAACTTTCGAGAAACTTCGTCACGAATATTGCTCGCGGGACGCTCCAGCACACGTACCATTTATTATATGTTTTTCACACGGTACCGAGCCCCTGGCGGTCAACGAGCCGAACTAAAATCATGAGAATATTCGCAAGTTTCTAGACACGACTTTCGACTCCAGCATCGAACCCTCTCAGCCCCGGTCTCTTTCTCCGTCATTTTCGCCTTCAGTCGTCGGCAGTTTGTCGTCGAAACGTTTCGCTTTTTTTCTGCCCTCCCGGAATGCAAGAAAAACGTTGCTTTTCAGTGATTTTGCCAGAGTCTATACGTTTTTGCGGGAATTACCAGAGAAGAAAGAAAAAAGGTCGAAAACGACAAAAAAAATGAAAATCTGCGCCGACCGGAAAGAATCGAGATCTAGGCAAGTTTTTTTTTGTTTTCAACAATTTTTTCACATTTTTCTGTCGCGGATCGTTAATCGAATGGAAAATCGCGAAAACCAATGTCGAAGCAATCGCACGCCGGGAGTTTTAACGAAATAAAATTTCAAAGAGGAAGAAAGGGAGGGGGCGAAGAGGAGGAAGGAGGAAGGTCGAGTCGAAGGTACAAAAAAATCGCAAAAACTGGAAACTTTGGCCAACGAGCTCAAAATTACTGAATCAAAGTCAAGCACTTTGAAGTTTGATAAAAACTTTAGATCCGAGTTAAAGAGTGAAACTCTTTTTAATACGAAGAGAGAAAAAAACGAATGTGTGTGTGCGTGAGAGAAAAATTACGAGAGAGAGCGAGGGAGCCAGACAAACGGAGGAGAAAAATGAATGAGAGAAAAGGAGAAAACCTGCGAGGGTTTGAAATATCGACAAAGACACGAAAGTCTCAATGTTATGAAAGAATCGCGTACAGTCGGTTCGTTCGGCTCTCCAGCCTGTTGATACTGGGATTTAATTTGCGTTTTTTTTGTTGTTGAAAGATGCTGAAAGGATGATGAAAAAAAAAGATAAACTGGAACAATAATTCGAAAAGGAAAAACTATCGATTTTCCAGGCCGTCGAATGATTCACGAACGACAATTGGAACATCTGAATTAAAAGTAATTCATCGTCTCTTGTCGATCAAGACCTCTTTTGAGTCTTTTCCCGATTAACTAGATATGCTTCTGTTTTATAATCGGATCGACAACGATACTCCACGAACTGAGAGGCAATAACAGAAAATATCACACACTTGCATTTAAATGAAACAACGGATTTGCGAGATGTTGTTTAATCGACGAGTGTCGCATTATCGAACATTCGTCAGCACTTGAACTCTGTTTAATGATGCTAAAAAAAGGGGGAAGAGGAAGAAAACACATGAACCTAAACGAAAAATACGAGTTCAACGTCTACGGCCTTAGACCTTAGTCGTGTAAATATTACGACGGAATAAACCTGTTACGGTTAACGATTTTTCCTCCGGATGAGATTGTTCGCTGCGCGGCATCGTTAGACACAAATTTTATATCGAAGAGATTAAAAGGAAGAGAAGAAATTTAAAAAAATCATCAAAATAAAGTGAATAAGTTAAACGAGAAATTTTCTTTTGCTTTATTCTTCCTACGCTATTCAATTTTCCTTCGTCGATCGTGCAGGCAGGTCCGAAGCCAAATTTTAAATCTTTCTCACAGTTCTTTAATATTTCGACCCAGAATCCTGCGAAGGATTTCGACTTCAAGTTCGATTCCAGCATCGAACGGGCTGATCGAACGGCGGCAGTTTCTAAAATCGATTCGTCTATGAAAAACGAAAGTTTGATCGTGATGATTAAATTTTTGAAAGTTCAACTGGACGAGTCCGCGATTCTCGTGCATCTTTTTGGCTTGTCCACGAAGGGAATAAGTTTCTAAAGCGGATTCGTTTATAAAACAGAAATTTTATATCGAAATCGATTCCAACTTGTTCCGATTGTGACGGGAAACTTTTTTTTTTTGGGCAGGTGTTCGAATTCCGAAAAATTCAAACTGCGAGCTCTGCAGAATGGAAAACTTGGGAATTGACAGGGTGAAATTTGATTTAATTATAAAATCGAATATTTGGAATGAATTTTATTTAATTGATCTTTATTTACATCAGTCGAGAGACGCGTTGCTTTGCGATTTAGCAAAAGCCTCGGTATTAGTGATCGGCGGTTTCGTGAGGAAGAAAATACGAGAAAATTGTTAAACGAGCGGATAACTGGCGGAAGTGGCGATACCGCATTGATTGTGACGATTCCTTGACATTTTGATGTATCCCTCGGCACCCCAATCTCCGCCCCAGCTGTTTTTCACGAGCCAATATTCCTCGCCGTTTTTCTCAGTTCCGTATCCAACGAGCAACACTCCGTGATCCAAATCTTTGCTCGAGCATGAAGGCTCGTTGTACACGCCTTCGGAATACGAGGCGAAGGTCCATGGCGAAGCGTCGATCCCGATCGAAATTGGTCCGATCGTTGCAACCGCCGCTTTTAATTGCTCCTCATCACCTACCGGCAAGTCGACGTAGCCGGTGTCCGTGGCAGCGCGATATTTAGGATTGTATCTGCAAAATTATCATCTTCATTGAATGACTCTGAAGTTTGCATCGTTGGAATGGAACGAAATTCGTTTTTATCTTTGACGAAAATAATTGTTCGAATGCAGAATGTAATTACGATGATAAAATGATCGATTTTCGCCACCCGAAAAGCATATCGGTTCGAAAAATTTGCATTTTCAATTCCTGCTGCTCTGTGGGAGAAGAAAATTGAGGGGAAAACTCACCTGCACTTGCCATCCATGGCCTGGTACGGATACGACTTTTCGCTGTCAATACCGTCGTTATCTCGGACGTATTCGAAAGCGAGATCCATGAGACCACCGTTGCATCCGGCATTGCCGTAGCCCTCGGAACAATCCATGAGATTCTTTTCGCTCAGTGAGACCAGTTTACCGGTGGCTCTGAAGTGCTGGCCTTCCAACGCACCAGTCTAGACACAAAAATTCATCAAGTTACGCGAGATCCGACGATTCAACAACTTGACCTTTAACCCTTCGATCGAAAACTGGGTCGTTTTGACCCTGACAATTTTCTCTCACCGATTCTCTGGAATTTAATGGGCGGAACGAATGTTTTGGCATTTAATTTTCGTTTTCGTAACAAAAAAATAATTTAGGTCCATAAAATATCGATAATTTACTACAAAAAAATGACGAAAAATGCATCTTCACCGGAATGCAACGATTTGAAAAACGCCTGGGGTCAGATTGACCCAATTTCATCTCTGTTCAGTCATATAAAGTTCTGCGTCCAATATTGACTCAAGATTATGACTCTGAAGTTTGCATCGTTGGAATACAACGAAATTCTTTTTTATATCTGGCAAAAATAATTATTTGAATGGAGAATTTAATTACGATGATAAAATAATCGATTTTTGCCACCCGAAAACGTATCGGCTCGAAAAATTTGGATGACATTGAAAATTGAACGAATCAACAATAAAATCAAATATTTTTCGTTGCATCCCAACGTTGCAAACTTCAGCATCATTCAAGATTTGGTACGGAGCGATCACTGATGACGAATCTGATCTCGAGATTTTCGGAGTAAATTTTTTTTTTCCAAACAGAAACAACAGGATTTCATTTTTTGAAAATAACTTCGTAAAAATCTCCAAAATCAACGGATTTTGGAAAAAAAATCGTCATTCCGATGTTGACAATTTTGTTTGGTAGAAAAAGATCGTTTTTTATAAATATACAAAATATTGATTCGTACTGATCGGATACTTATTGGAATTTAACAATTAGACATTTTTGTTGGTCCGAAGCGCGCATCCGGTTTAACAATTAGAAAAAAAATTAAATTATAGAAAAAAATCTGCACGAGGATCGCAGGTTTTCTTAGTTTTTCGAATACTCACGCTTGAGAATGCCCAGCAAGATCCACATGCTCCTTGATCTTTGACCGGTGTAACAGCTCCGCTCTTCCTCCAATCGACTTCCGATGGAAGTTCAACATTTGCGGGTGCGATAAACTTTCTGCCCCTACGATTGTTCCCTAATCCCCAGAACCTTCTTGCCGATCTTTTCAAACCGTTCATCGTTTTAATCAATTCTTCGTGATGCTGTGTAACGAAATAGAAAGTAAATTTTTTTAAATTAGTTTGACCAGCGTAGCTGATGAATACGAATTTGTCATGCAAAGTCTTTGGGTTTTACGAGGACGAACTTCCGGGGAGATTTGAAAACTTTTCTGCAATTTGAAAATCCGATATTTTCGAATACCTCGTGTCAAATTTCGTTAATTTGCATTTTTTTTTTCTATCACAATTGTCAATTCAAAAATTGAATGCACCAAAAAGTTGCATTTATTTTCGCAAGTGTATTTATTTTGTGAAATGACAGCACCACAATCGCCTTAAAGTTCGACGGGATACATGGAAAGAGAAAAGCATAATTAGTGGACCAGAGTACTCACGACGTCAGTGAATTTGTTGACTGCAAGTTTGTACGAAACTTCACCGGCTTCGTATTTACGATTGTGTTCAGCGATTTTTTCTTTGTTTTCCATGTAAATTTTCATTCGCATTTCATCCTCGACTGCGTCGTAAGTTTTGTTGTGGACGAACTGCAAAAATGGTGTGTTTTTTTCTTCATTATTCCAGAGAAGTTTCGGGCAGGAGGGAGTTTTCAAAAACGAGAGCGGCTGGGAAAACCGTGGACATTACGTTCCCTCATTAGTACTCAAAATGCTTTATTAAATTATTAATTTAATTAATTCATTATATAAATATATTGATATATTCATTTATATTTATTAATATAAATTATTAATTAATTAATTAATTAATTAATTTATATTTATTAATATAAGTTAATATTTGATTAATTTGTTATATATTAAATTATAAATTAAGTAATTTAATTAATTAATTAATTATTCAAATTAATTTAATGAAATTAAAAAATTAATTAAATTAAAAATAAAATTATGCTTTAATTTTAGACGCTGAAAGAGTTTCCGAAGGGATCGCAATCTTATTAAAAGCGGGGATTTCAACGTTCCGACAAAATGTTGAAACTATGATTCGATCGATTTCGTAAATGAGTTAAAAATCCGTGGGAAATAATTACAAAATACCTCGTACGAGATAAAAAAACGACACGATGATAATGGTCATCGTGGATTTCTTCAGCCGTCCTCAATTTTTATCGCAGATTTGATCTCGATAATCTGTTGAAATTCTTCTTTCGATCAATTTCGTCAGTCTACCGACAATTTGTTGTAAGAAATTACGAAATATCTAGTCTCAGATTTATCGCAGATCGTGACTAATTATCGCGGAAGTTTTTTTTTCGCATCCATCATCGTCGTTTTGTAGATTCGAGTCCGACTAATAAATCGCACTCAAATTTTCTTTGAACTGAACGCCCTCGTGTGCAAAATTCCATATTAATCTTGATACAATGAGCTATGCAACGAGAAAATTTTCTTTCGAGCATAAAATCCGCTTCACTCGAAAAAACGCCATGAAATTATCGATTTTGCATTAAATATCGATTACAATTACGTCTTACGATCTGTATTTCGTTTTCCTGAATAATTAAGTCAATTGAAACTCGATATAAATCGTTTCCTAAAAAATTGACCTTCGTATCGAACCATTAAATAATTTTTACCGCGAAATCAAACAAAAAAATGACTTTTAGAAAATATCGCTGTATTTTTACAATTATCACTTCATCGTATCGTTGTTTCATTTTATTGAGAAAAAGGGAAAATTGTGTGCACAAAACCAATTCGTTACGTTTTTAGAGATTACGAAAAAAATCAACTTTACGTCCACATTTTTCATCATTTTTAATTAAATTGATAAATACAAAATAAATATAAATACCTTGAAACGAGACCAATCAGCTTTCAAGAGACTGAACGTCGCGGTGGCCTGTGCAACGACGAAAACGGTCATCAATAATAAACCCAGAAGAACCTTCATGGCTGCTTTATTTCCTGTCTGGAAAACAAACAAAAAAATAGCAAAATGATCGATTTTTGCCACCTGAAAACATATCGGCTCGAGAAATTTAGATGACATTGAAAATTGAACGAATTAACAATAAAATCAAATATTTTTCGTTGCATTCCAAACGTTGAAAACTTCAGCATCACGATTAAAATGCATGGAGCGGAGAGTTTTATGGAATTCGCAGTAATTGCATTGGCGTTTTGTTGTGAATTGTGTTAACACTTGTCGGCAAATGTACGAGAGTCTGATCCTCGCCATTGCTATAGAGCAATCGATCAAAGCGAAATGACAGAATGATTGATAGTTTGTGTTCAGAACGAAATAACTTACCGAACGGAGAGAAAAAACGGTGGGACGAATTTCAAGATGTTTCCGCGAGGTTCAGAGCGAAGACTCGCGGTAGATCCAAGTGTGATCTGGATCGACGGCGAGTTGTCTTTTAAGGGATTGTCGCCTCTTCACGTTTCCAGCCCCCCAATCTTGTGTTTTTTTTTTTTTTTCATTCCGCCTGTTCAATCACAGTTTGTTTAGTTTATTGCAACACATCGATAAACGAGGCTTCACGAATCGTATCGCTTGATCAGTGACCCGGCGAAATAGACGAAACTGGATAAGCATCTTATCCGTATTGGCGCAATTATGAACCTGTGTATGTATTCAAAAGGCCGTTCGATTTAGGAGTCTAAGAATTGGTCATTGGATGATCCAAAAAGAATGAAAAATTCTTATCGGATCGCGGTTTCGTCTCTTGAAAGAGTGCAAAATAATCTCCAGAAATTATAAATATCTCGATGGGCTTGCGCTATCGAGAAGACGTCGCAACTTGAACCTGCTACGGGAAAACCCGATTTCGAAATTTCACGAATTCCTCACTAGACGAGCACATTTTGCACTTGAAATAAAAATGGGTCAGACCGATAAGGACCATTTTGCGTCGGAGAAACACGCGGAAAAAACGTGACGTATAGAAAAAGTGGGTTTTTTTTTTTAGTTGGAAAGAATTCAACGTTATTGGCAAATAATTATTGATTCCAATCGTAAATCGGAATTGTTTAACCGGATGATTTATTTTATTTTTTTGCGTACACCGAAAAAAAAAAAAATAAACCGTTTCACAAATGAAACGCAAATAATCGGGGTAAGCGATCGATTATAATGAAAATTTTAATAAGAAACGTCTAATTTTGAGGTAAGGTCGAATTTTTGTATTAAATGCCGAAAAAATCGTTGCCAATTAATCGGTGGCGGAAAATTGTTCGGGTCAAAACGACCCAGTATGCACTCGGAGGGCTAAAAAGATTGCAACGTTGCAATCCCGTAACCAAAATGCAACGCGAAATGCAGTAAAATCATGGCAAAGGAATTTTCCGATTATTTTTAGACAAATAAGTGACGAGTTTTTATTTTCTCCACAAAACTTTTATTATTCACAGGCACAAAACTTTGTACAAAATATCCGAAAACTGTTGAAAAGGACAAGAATCTTCTTTTTTTTTCGCTCCCTTGAAAATAAACGCGCAGCACGTACTGACGTTGAGGTCGCTAAAATAAAATGGCACACGATTCCATCGACAGCTTCACTCCGATTATTAGCCTGAAACACAAAAATCAGGAATTCAATTCTTCAGTTCGCTCATCTCGGACGCAGTCAAAAGCGAAATAAACTCACGCGTAATCCACAGTACGAGAGAACAAAAAAAAATGAAAAAATGTCATTTTTCTGGGCAAAAACGAGGTGAAAGGCAGCAACAAATTATTAACAAGAGGCCTTGAAAACAAAAAAAATTGTAAACTACTCCGAAATATTAATGTCAATATATTCAATACGGTTTTTAACCCTTCGAGTGCACACTGGGTCATTTAGACCCGAACAATATTCTCACACTGATTGCTTAATTTTCATTTCAGTCAAAAAAAAAATTTACCGTCATGAAATCTGGATCATTTTATACGAAAAACGTGTCTTTACTAATAAAAAGAAAATATTCGTCAGAACACAACGATCCGATGAACTCCCTGGGTCGGATTGACCCGACATGCACTTACAGGGCACGGAGCTTCTAAATTGTTTTAATATAGTGCAGGAATCCGAGATCCATGGACCTTGGGAGCAAGTTCTGGACGCATTGAAAACTACACGTAGGGAAAAGACGAAAAAACGATCAATTGGAGTAAAAAACCGGACAGTAGGTCAAGATTTCGGATATTCGGGTGCTGTTCAATCATGAACCTGTTACTGAACCAATGAATGACTTGTGAAACATTATTTGAAGACATGCTGTGAACTGTCAGATTAACCGAGACATCAGAATGGAATTAATTGACAGAAATGGCATAGGAATGGAGATTGACTCGATGAAATTTGCAGAAGATCGGAGAATAGGGGAAGCGGGGAGGCAACGCGCCAAAGTCGGGCAAAGTCGGCTCATTACTAGTCAACGAACTGATTCATCAAAGCCCAAACATGCAGGCTTCGCCGTGAATACGCACCCGTAGGTTAATTTCAACAGAAGAATTCTAATCTCAGTCAACTTTGAGTTTAGTTGATTTTTTGTCAGAACGCGAGACCAACCGGGCTCCGGATAACAAGCGTTCGTAAAGCACGTTGGCTTTAACGCTTTAACTACTCGTTTGCACGTTTTCTTATTTGACCTGCTCGCCTACATTGTTTCTGTTTTGAGCCTGAAAAGAATAACCCCCATTCCTCTATTTTTTTCTTTGCGTTGATGAACAAAGCCCCACAGCACGCGAATAATAAAATTAGCAACGATATCCCGTAGTTCTAGAAAAGTTATGCCTGTGGGCTTTTACTCAAAAGCGCGATAGCGCTTGACGTAATACCTTGACCCGAGACTATAAACACACCGTATTGTTGTTATCCCTTCAAGTACACACTGGGTCGTTTCGACAGCAACAATTCGTCACCGATCGTTCAGCATCAAATGCCAAAGAATTTTTTGGCATTTCCTTCATTTTCATTCATTTCCTTCAAAAAAATGAATTCAGGGCCAAAACATATGGAAAATTTACTGCAAAAACGTCTCTACAAAAAAAACGAATAAAAATTAATATTCAACGGAATGAAACGGTTCGGAAAACGCCTCGGATCAAATTGACCCAAACCGGTTTCTTCGTACTTGAAAAAAAAAACCGCCTCGTACAGTGCCTCGAATTTTGTCTGATCTTGGTAATTAGATTAGTTTGTTTATGGTGTACGTGACGTTATTGCGATGACTCTTCAAGCTTCATGGACTATACTAAATGGCATTGGAAAGCAATAGAGTTCAGCAAATATAACGGAAAAGTTGGTGTAAAATTTCATACGATATTCCGAACAGTGGGAGCACGAAACTTTTTTTCCGCATTCTTTTCGGAATGAGTTTTCAAATTCCCGACGAGAATACACTTTTTAATTGGTATCGTGAACACTTTTTTTGAGAGGGAAGGGAAAAAACGACATTACTCTATTTGCTAGGGGTTTTTTTTTTTTTAACAAAGGGAAACACGAATGAATCAACATGAAATAAAATGAGAAACAGGAATTGTGAATTATGGGAATAAATACGAAAGGTGTTATTTATAGCAAAAATGTACACTCACTTTACATACTATCAATCGAGGGATCTGCAAAATAATTGTTTCTAGATCGTACGATATGAGTGCAAGTAAAACAATGGAACGAAATTCTGGAATATGAAAATGCGGATTAAAAGCTCTGGAAGCCTGATGCGAGCACGAGAGAGTCTATAAAATAAATGATAATCCATTCCGTAATTAAAGGGTTATATACGGTCGCAAGAGCAAAAAAAAACTTGTTTTTTTCCGAATTTTTTCCCGATAGGGATTTCATTTGATGAATAAAAGGCAAAGGAATCAAATGTGCTGTCATCTTTCAACTTTCTGTCACCATTTTTTATTTTCAAAAATATAGATTCACACAGCTCCTGCAGTTGATCTCCTGTGTGTTCTCTAAAAAAAAAGGCGTTTCGCGGTGAGCAAGAAATCTCCGGTTAGGATCAGCTGTAATATAAAAACCAAAGAGATTTGTTTAGTGGATAGATGAATCCAGGTATTCATCGAAGGAATAGTTGGAATTCCGAATTTTGATAAAATGGCGGCTCCTCAAAGATGAAATTTCAATTTTCGACCAAATTTTTTTCATTTAATGGTTCAAAAAAGATAGAAATAAATTTCGGATATCTTATTCCTTCGATGAATATCTGCACTCATCTATCCACTAAACAAATCTCTTTGGTTTTTTTATTTCGGCTGATCCAACCCGGAGATTTCTCGCTCACCGCGAAACGCCTTTTTTTTAGAGAACACACAGGAGATCAACTGCAGGAGCTATGTGAAGCTATATTTTTGAAAATAAAAAATTGCGATAGAGAGTTGAAAGATGACACTACATTTGATTCCTTTGCCTTTTATTCATCAAATGAAATCCCTATCCAGAAAAAATTCGTAAAAAAAAAAGTTTTTTTTGGTCTTCCAAGTGTATATAACCCCTTAAGTAAAGGGCAATCGACGGGTAATATTTTGGAGGTGTCAATTTAAAAAAATGGTAACAAAGGCTTTTTCAAAGGAATCTGGTCAGCGCATCGACAATAATGACCGTATGGTGTGCGATCGACGAATAAAAGTACACGCAACATCAGCTGACATGCTAGATGTTTCGAAGCAAAATAAAGGAAAGAAAAAAGGATCGAGAAAACAACATCGGAGTAGTGAATGAAAAGCTGAACGTACGTGAGGTAAAAGCAGCAGCAGAAACAGCAGCAGGAAACGCGAGGACGATAGATCGATGTCGAGTTGCGCACGCAGGCTCTTTTTCACATCGTCGCTGTTGGTGGGTGGCCACAGCCAGGCTGCGGCAAAGCACATAGGCCAGGGGGTAGCCATAGGTTCTGTTACAAGCCCCTGCCTGGCTGACATCCAGGGGCTACATTGAGCTTTGCCTCGTAGGAGTAGGGGATATTGTGTCAACCGTACAGTCCTTGTCCATTTAAAAGCTCGAGTTGGAATAGGTTTCGAAATTAGCTCTGCGCGTTTCGATACAGTAATTGGCAACAAAAACAACGACAAAAATAGAGCAGAGACTCTTAACACAAAATGGTACAAAAACAACGTTGAACTACGGGACCAAACGTTAAATGGAAAATCTAAAGTGACGGATAAACAGTGACGACTTGATTAAAATTATAAGAGAAAAGTTTCGGACGTTGGTAAAGTCCGATTTATGCTCATTCTATAGGGGGAAAACAACGTTTCCCTTTTCCTTTCAAAACGTTGCTCAGAAAATCTTGCCAATCGCTAGAATCATGTCCTGATCATCTTTGTGCCGATTACTCCGCACAGGGAAAGCTTTTGTACGCATTAAGGAGGGTGCAAAGCAAAAGGGTGCGAGGGACTTCATGAAGATGCCAGAACTAAGATGAGGCAAAGCTACAGAGAGAGTAAGATAAGGAGAGATCAAGGGACAGAGGAAAAGGTAAAGTGGATGAAGAAGAAAGAGAGATACTAAACGACTTAAAGCCTGCGGGGATCTTTTCCATGCCTGTCTGCAAGCAGAGTGAAGGATGACCCCAAGAGGCTTCGTGACAATATTTTTATTATCGTGTACGCCTCTGATCCGGGGACTCTTGTGCGAACCATTAGGGTGAAGCATTCGAACATGATGATAAATTGTTTTTTACAGCTTTTCGAAAGCTTCATCAAGGAACGTTTGCCATAAATATGAATAAGGTCCAAAAAAGCTCGTTGCTGATGCTGCGAATTTCCAATTCTCCGCGTCCAAACGCATCCGATCTTTTTTTCACTCCAATTTTCTCTACTGTTCGGATCGATATGTAGGCAATAAGTTCTAACCGTACGGGATTCGTTTTGCTAGCTTATGAATTTCGTGCACTAAATGGCCCGGAAAATTGGCTCGTGGAATTCGGAATCGAATTTTCAAGCACGCCCAGAATTGATTTTTTTTTTTCGGTATACAAAATTTCAGAACTTCCTCGTAATAATTTGCTCGATTTTCAAATTTTTCAAATCTCATGATTTCCAGTCGAAAGTCGAAAAATTTTCCTGAGTATTGACGAAAACCGATTTTTTTTTTCGAAAACTGACAAATTTTCAGTTATCGATCGATTTTATCGACCGAGTGTTCGATTCGATACATCGATGCGGATCTTCGTAGTTCGTAATTTTATAGAATTTCATAAAAATTCAAAAACTTTCTGCAGGATTTTTTTATTTGTCTGGACAATTTTGAAGCATCAGAACTTTGAATAATTCGTCGACGAACGCCATCGCAGCGTTTTACTCCAAACAAGGTCAGAGTATTTTGATAATGCGGACTGTATTCCTATCCATTATGATATGCAAAAAACGATTGAATCTCGGGAGTTCTGGGAGTTGAAAGTCTCTGGATGGGCAGAGAGGAGATTCATGGCGAGATAAGGAAAGCCATGATGGCAATAAAACCTGCTGGATGCAAGGAAAAGTGGGCTATGAAAAAAAAAACGATTTGTCAGTGGATAATGTGTCGATAAGAAAAAGAGACGGACGGGCTGAAAAAAAGAGACTCGCGGTCGCTTTATGCATCAGGGAAACGATTTCCGGATAAGCAAAAAGAATGTGCGATTGGGAAAACTACAAGAGCGAAGGAGACTGACAGTTTCGTGAGACTTTGCGAGTAAATGGCAAGGGCGAAGGGAAATTTACGACACGAATAAGTTGCGTAGAAATGTTTTTGCATTTTTCGACATTTGCCAAAGTAAAATGACGTACAGTTGGAAATCTCGGAAGGTCCGACAGGAATAATTCCACAAAGGACGAGGGGTCGCGATATCGCAAAGAGAAATGGCTCATAGGGGTTGAAACGGAATGAAGGACTTGGCATTTGAAAATGAGACTCAAGAATCGATACACCCCTAATCGTGGAGCATTGAAAAGGGTTCGAAATGATTAGAAAGGCATAAAAAGCTGGCGGCCTTGAAAAAAGAGAAAAATAATACCGTAAAGATAGAAAAAAAGAGGGCGTAGAAAATTCTTGGGTGAGGAAAAAAGAGGTTAAAAATAGAGAAAGTTGTGATGGCGTAGAAAGGGATGGAGAAAGTGAATGAGGGTTGGTTTCTCTCTCCTTTCATCCCCTCCAGCCTTATCTCCGATGACGGGGGTTCGGTGAAAAAGTGGGGGAAGACTCCTATGGGGGCTCGGCCGAGACACGCGAGCTTCTCACCTGTTTGTCAGGCCGTCAGTCTGGTGTACGCGCTCGGTCATTCGCTGCCTTTGCAGCCTCTCATCAGATTTTTATTTCTATAGAACACTCGAACGCTACAAGTGGTCAGGCTGGTTATCCACCGTTGAAAACCAAGTCGTGACAGTTGTGCAAGTTTTCGATCTCGACGACAATTTTTCTCCAACATCTTCAGAAACGATATTTCCACTTGTGCAGTTTCCAAGTGATTTATTGCCTCAAATTAACGAACCCATTGTCACTAATTAGCCCATAAACTCCTAATTACTTATAATTTCTCTGGGATGTTTATGAATTTCGAATAAACGAAAATCGCACGCGGAGTCTGTGCAAGTTCCAATGAAATTTTTCTCCAGTTTTGGTTCAATGTCCGGAATAATCTTTAAAAATTAAAATGAATCGCGGAAGTTTGAACGGGTATCAATAGATTGTTCGGTCAAGTGTGAAAACTGTGTCGAGTTGCTTTCACAATCGAAAAACATTTGTTTCTCAGCTGTTAACATAAATATTCATTTTATTAATATGTGTATTAACGTTCCTCTCTAATCCACTGGGAGAATTATTCTGCGCAGTTGCTCAGTTGCCATACCGGTGAGTTCACGTTCCAGCCTCTATTTCCTACTCACTTGTTGCCACCATGTTTACACATTTCCGATGTTCCAATGTTGGAAAACATTATGAGCGTGCTCAGTGGGAGCAGAAATTAAATGACGTGCACAAAAAACGTTGCTGGAAACTTTGACCTTGTTTTTTGCGATCCTACGACGATTTTTGGGCTGTACATACGAAAATGAAGCCTTTGAATTGATTTCAAAGGACACAAGCACGAGAAGCGATCAAAAAAATAATTTTCGTATTCGTCGCCAGGACGATCGACTTAGTTTTGCATTTTTTAACTATTCGATGGTCGCATGCACCTTTTTGTGACAAGTTTATGTAATTGGCATAATTTAAATATTCAAATCTCCATTCTGAGGACAAATTAGTTGGAAATTAGCTTTGGAAACACTTGACAGGACGATGATTCGTTACTTTATTCCGTAAGCGGAACTTGTGTGGATGGAAGTCTCGAACATGTTGGGAGAAGGTTGAATAAATGGGTCAAGGCATACTATCACCAAGGGGTGTTTCGCGATTGAGATACAGAGCAGGCTCGATGTAGGCTATGTATTGTTTTACAAGTGGCTGATTTCACCGTTCCCGCGAGGAGCTTACGTATTCCCAAAGGGACTGGAATATATTTTACCAAACTTGGCACGGCCAGTTTGCCTAAAATTTGAAAAAATATTCATTCTTTTTGAGAATCGCGTATTTAACTTCGATTATTCATTGAAATATAATTTCGTATAGTCCTTCGTGAGAAATTTTTGTCAAAGATGCTTCTTGGGCGAAAAAAAACGGCCCATATGTATGTTGTAATTGTTTAATTTTATCCGTGATCCAGGTGATTATAAATTTAATTGTAAATAATTTATTTTAAATTTTAATTTAATTATAAATCGAGGCGTTTTCTGTCAAGTTTACAATCAAGTTGGCTCGGACATTAATTTACCTTCACGAAACGAATTACTAATGACCCTCGACTCCGTCAAATGATGAACCTGAAAATTTACCTTAATTAAAGGAAATTATTAGCATTTTTCGTCGTGCGTTTTCGTCTCAATTCCGCGTTTTTCATTTTATAACTCATTCATAATGATGCAACGATCTACAGACTAAATGTTCCAGACGAAATATCGCTGAGAAAATAAAATATTTTCAGTCGCAAAGAAAAAAAAATCGTGCAAATTTGGATAAGAAGAATATTTCAAAGAGGAACAAACAAAAAATACGAATTTAAAGCTCGTGCTGTAGTTTAGTAGGGATAAGGAAATGATATTCGTCCACCGCATTGACTGGGTAAACAGGAAATTCGTGAACATTTGAGTGATCCGTTGATTGGAGCGAAACGATCGGGAAATGGCAATTTAGATAAATTCATTGAAGGTGAAGGCTATGGTGAAGATTGATTTGCAGAGTTATTGAAAATTAAATCTCCCTCGAGTCTTCGTATGCGCTGATTAATTGCTCGATGGGATATTGAAACATGGAAGAAATAAAGTTTTTCTAGAAATATTGATTCTCCTTAGATATACGATACGATTTTAGCGCGCAAATTTATTACTGTGCTTGAACTGGTTTAAAAAATCTGGTAAAAAATCAGGACAGTAGTTTGTTTTGAATCTCTACAAGAAAGAAAGAGAGCCGGGCCTGGGTGATGGATAAAAATCCTTTTTCATCGTTATTTATTCGTAATAATCGATAAAAAGAATGAAAATTTCGAGTCATTCGCTAAAAAACATTTTTCCGAATGATAACTGCATGTAGAATTTTTCCTTTTGTTGTTCCACCACACAGATTCGTGTCGAGACGAAATATTCATTGCTTTTTAGATCCAAGTGTCGAAACATTTTGTAAGAAATGGCGAGGCAAGATTTCTTCTGATCTGGCTGGTCGTAAATCATTTCCATCCCACACGGAGAAAACGGATTCGTTTTGTTTAGTAAGAAATAAAATGTTTTGGGAAAATGTCCTATATGAAGGTTGAGAAGCAAAGGAATCGTACCACCAATTGCAAAACAGCATAGTATTTTTTAACGCTTACAATTTTTCTTAGCATGAATTATAAACAGTTCTATATGAATAAGAAAGAGTAATGCACGCGATAATGAATTTCAGGTTTGTTTTCATGAACAATTTACTATGTCGGATAAGAATTCAGTTATGAGTGAGAATATCTCAAATTTTAAACGTCGACATAGTAAAATTCTATTATCCCAATATGAATATATATCGAACATGTGTGAAATTTTATCGCACGTATTGTTTTGTTTACCATGACCATTGCGATTTTCTTCAATTGCTATGCTAAATTGTAAAATCGGTTTTAATCTGATGATTACATTTTACTATGCTGTTTAGAAGGATTTGTCGCACTGCCATTCGAGATATTGTTGTAATTTCCGGACTGTCCTCAAAATACTATAATTTTCAACAATAAGTAACTCGATTCCTAGTATATTCCTTAATAATTTTCGACTTGGTTTTCTCCGTGCATAAAGGTTGCGAAGGGTTGAGTGTAAAGGAAGTAGAAGGCGAGGCAGCGGCTTTTTTTTTCGCTACCGATGTTTTTGTTATTCTGCACAAAATTTAGCGAGTGTCTGAATAAATTAGGGAATTGATTGGAGCTGGAAGTGGCTAGAATTTTTCGTGCGAGTCATACGTATCGAGATGTATTGATTGACTGCCTTAGGCTGACATCGGATGTGTTATTCATTGCGGAACGCATGGTAATGTGAAGTAAAAGTTATGGGCAAGTGGGTCGAAGAGAAGAAAAATTCTTGGGGTTGTTGGTCGCGGAGTGCGTTCGGCACGGTGCGTGAATGGGGGAAGAAAAAATCAGGTCAAAGGCGAACTAACGAACGCTGAAGTACGTTTTTCGTAGAGGATTCCGTTACGTGTTCAGAAAACGTTACGAAATATCAGTTCGGCCTGGTGGTCTGACGCTTACGGAATTTACCACTAGATACACTCTCATTGATCCACGTCATGCGGGACACCACATGAGCTTCTCGTCAAGAGTTCATATTTCAGATAATCATTTATATATGTATAGGAAAGACTATAGTTCAGCCAATTAATGAACTATGCTGAAGAGGCGTTTAAAAGTTTCAAGCGTTCCCGCCTCAACTGGTCTTCGTAGGGTAAATATTTTCGTAGACTATAGAACAACCGTGCATCATGAACGATGACCGGACACGATATACTTTATTCATTGCATACGTTGAATAAGTTCTGACCCAATTCATCCGACGAGATAACGCAGTAGGAACGCGTTCTTGCGTTTGCTGTTGACCGATAATATCGTGATGTTAAAAGTGAGATAAAACACTCAGTAGAGAAAACTGTTTATGGTCAGACGACCAAGTGACATTCGCGAAATATTTTCATGCGAACGTTCCCGAGTTTGTGAATAATTCATATTCAAACGTAGCCTTATTCTCAATCGATTAAAATAACTCAGCTTTTATTTTGCTGTAGGAATTTTACGAGGAATCCTGAAGCTTTTGTATTGAGGGACCTTTACGTTCACCAGGAGATTTATACATGATCGATGTGTCCATTTTTAACATTTTTCGTGGGTTCGGTCGTTTTGAGAGAATAACAATCTTTCTTGATCTTCGGATGACGATCAACGGTCCAAGGTCAAGGTTGATCTCTATATAGACAAGTTCAATGATCGTGTTGGCAGATTCTAGATACTCGAAATGCCTTTTACATTTTTCATGGAGATTCTATGAAACGATCCACTGACATGAAGTCCAATGAAAATGATACAAGTTCATAGTGGGTCAATCTGACCCATCGGCAATGAACTCTTCGTATATGAGGAATTAGAAAGGATTTTTAAATCGAATACTTTGATTCGTCATCGGGAAATTCTTCTCGCGCAATTAAATCGCTGTGGCAAAGCTGGGGGAGCGGAATTGATCCGTGAACATTTGAAATCCATTTAGTCCTCGAACTGTAACACTGGTTTGGCTATCGCCGCAATAACCTTTAAAAAGCCTCAATAGTATCCCCAGCTCGTGATGAGTGGATCGTAATCACTCCGAGCCATTATTGCATTGAGAAAAGTGAATTTAAATAAAGAGTGTTATTTGTTTGTGGTCCAGGGAAAAATGGCAAATTTTGACTCTTGTGCATTTGGACCAATTGGGAGGCTGAACCTTCGAGTGCACTCTGGGTCGTTTTGACCCCTAAATTTTTCTGTCACCGATCGTTTTGACATTTAATTATTGTTTTTGTTGAAAAATAAATTCAGGGCCACAAAATATGGATTATTTACTACAAAAAACGTGTCTACAAAATAAAAAAAAAAGCACAAAAACGTCTTTGAAAAATGCGTTGGGTCTGATTGACCCAATCGGGTGCACTCATCGGATGTGTGCACTCGAAGGGTTAAGCAATTGAGAAAATTCGATTCATCGGCTCCTCTCTGTTGGTCGTTGTTTTGTTTCAAATTTTTTACCTAAATTCATACGCGCCACCAAAATCTTCAATGTTAGATTTCCCTGGATTGGCTGAATGGATTTTCTCCAACCAAGAACCGATCGAAAGATAGAAAATCATAGAAAATTCAAATCTAATATGAGATTTTTCCCTCAACCCGTTTCCCCGTGAGGACGATTTCAAATTTTTGTGACGTCATAAAATGCCTATTTTACTGTATATAAGAGTGCGGTAGCTCTCGCGCTACGCTCCGTTTTTAATACTTGACGCCGAGTCGCTATACCGCGACTCTTGAAAAATGGGTTTCTGGTGATAGTGAGTAAAACGGAATATTGTCTTTAGATCGGAATCCAATCGACAATTCGGAATCCAAAATATCGACGCTATCATACGTTCTAAGGTCGTGCAGAACGTTTGGCGTCTACCGCTTTGGAGATGAATCGACCGGGACCGGTTAAATATGCATGGATGCAAGGAATAAATCAGAAATGCATGACATCGGGAACTCTGCACGTTTAGTAAAGGGGACTATCCTGTCACTCAGAGTTTTATAACGAAACTATCGCGAAGCCTCATTTACAAGCCTCACGTTCGGTATCCTCGATTTCACCTTTATCGCCTTATCGATGTTTTACTTTGCTGAGTGTTTCAGAACAAATATAAACCTTCGAAAAGTGATCCACTGCATGATTATACCAGAAATCAGAAATTATGGGTTCATCGTCCTTTCGCTCGACCGGTCATTCGTTTTTCACCTTTTTTTTTGTCGAGAATCAATGAAAATACAAACAGAGCAATTTCTGGTGCATCGAACATTTCTTTTTTTTCGACATTTGGGAAAAATGTGGGTCCGAATTTCGAATGGAGAAAAAGTCGGACTCGGATTTGCGAATGAAGAATAAAATTTTTTTATAATTTCATTTTTATCATTAAACATCTATATATTTAATTTATTATTTATTTATTTATATATATAAATAATTGAATAATAAATATAATTAAATAATCAAAATCAATTAAATAATATTATAAATAATTAATAAAATTTATATATATAAATAAATAATTTATAAGTAATAAATAATAATATTTAATATTTAATAATAAAATTTAAATAATAAATTAAATATATAGATGTTTAATGATAAAAATAAAGTTATTCTAAATTTTAATTGTTCATTCGCAAAATCAAGTCCAACTTTTTATAAATAAATATTAGGGTGCTTTTTTTTTTGGCGACATTTTTTTTTTTTCACTCCCATCACGCATTTTTATAGGGAATACCTTAAAGAAAATTCCCTGAAAATTTGAGCCCTTAATATTAATTTTAAGTACTCGCCCAAGGCGTCCAATGATTTCCCCTTTAAAATACACGTGAAGTTCGATTTTTCTTCTTAAAAGTTCTACAGATCAGAGGCATTTAAAGGTACGATCTTGGTCGACGAACCGATTTATTCATAATTGAATGCTCTACAAAAGTGTCCATTGTGACGTAATTGTAACTCGAACTGGCGAGGTCGTACGGGTCACTAAACCCAATTTTTCATGAAATTCTCGTTTTTTTATCTCTATCTCGTAAATGACAAGAGCTACAGGAAAAATAGGAATGACAAACTTGAAGGAAATTCAATTTCCTACAAAAAAGTATCCAAGCACTAAATCGCTAACATTGATATTTCTTGAGATATTGGGCTTTTAAGTTGAGGTAGTATGGAATTTTCGTGGATTATTGAGCTAAATTGTATAATTTGTTAATTTATGATTCTTTATTGTCATTCAAATCATCAAATATTCATTTGTTAAGTTTTAAATGATTGAAAAGTTGAATAACTGAACGTTTTGAAACTGGAATTCGAGAAAAAAACACATTTTCAAAGTGCCCAAAATTGTTTTTTTTACTTTTCACGAATTTTTCGATTGATTTTCCCCTGATTATTCTAATTTACTTACCAGGAATTGAATACCTATACATTTCTAGTTACAAATATGTTGTAAATTTACAAAAATTTTGTAAAATTTGTAAATTCCTAGTTGAAAATTTTGTAAATTTACAACATATTTTCAACTAGAAATTCATAGGTATTCAATTACTGGTAAGTAAATTAGAAGAATCGAGAGAAAATCAATTGAAAAATTCGTGAAAAGTGAAAAAAATAATTTTAAGGACTTTGAAAATGTGTTTTTTTCTCGAATTTCAGTTTCAAAACGTTCAATTATTCAACTTTCCAATCATTTGCAACTTAACGAATAAATATTTGATGATTTAAATGACAATAAAGAATAATAAATTAACAACTTATACAGTTTAGCTCAATAATCCATGAAAATTCCATACTACCTCAACTTAAAAGCCCAATATCTCAAGAAACATCGATGTTAGCGATTTGGTGCTTCTATACTTTTTTGTAGAAAATTGAATTTCCTCCAAGTTTGTCATTCTTATTTTTCCTGTAGCTCTTGTCATTTACGAGATAGAGGTGAAAAAACGAGAATTTCATGAAAAAATTGGGTTTAGTGACCCGTACGACCTCGCCAGTTCGAGTTACAATCACGTCACAATGGACACTTTTGTAGAGCATTCAATTATGAATAAATCGGTTCGTCGACCAAGATCGTACCTTTAAATGCCTCTGATCTGTAGAACTTTTAAGAAGAAAAATCGAACTTTACGTGTATTTTAAAGGGGAAATCATTGGACGCCTTGGGCGAGTACTTAAAATTAATATTAAGGGCTCAAATTTTCAGGGAATTTTCTTTAAGGTATTCCCCACAAAAATGCGAGATGGGAGTGAAAAAAAAAAAATGTCGCCAAAAAAAAAAGCACCCTAATAAATATCTAATATTTGTATATAAAATTTATTATATATTATATATAAATAATATATACGTAATAATTTTATATGAATAAAATTTTATATACTTATGTTAATTTTGTTATTCCATTGAGCCGTTTTTTCTTTCAGATCTTCCGAAGGAAGATTCAAAGTGCCATATATTTCTCGTGACGGTTGAAACTGCCGCGGGGCTGGTAGTATAAATATATTTGATAAACGTGCGAATTTATTTCCATTTCAGCAGGAAGGTTTATGGGGAATAAAACGAGTGCTACATTTTACCAAAAAACGAGGAAAGTGATGGGAAGATAAATAGTAAATGTGACGGTTACATATTAAAGTATCACCTTAATAGCGACGATGTCGTGCACATGATGGTATTGGAATATTAAAATGTATATGCGCTGTTAGACATCTCCGTGATCTCCGCTTTCGTCCTAGTTTCCTTCTCGCCTCGTTGTATCTTGTGAGATCCCGGAGAAGGGAAAAGTGACGATGAAATGTGTACAAAAGCTCTGTTTCGAGAGCGTTGAGCTTGCAAGTACTGTTGCTAATATTAGGGTGAATATTTTTAGACCGTCAGGGAAGGAAAAAAGGATCATCAAGACGCGACTGAAAAAATTACTTTGATAAGAGATTTTTTTAAGAAAATCTCTCTATTAAAGTGAGTCTTTTTCGAGTTTATCAATTGATCATGTTCAATATTCGTGATAGGCATCCCCACTAGAATTTGACCCTTCGAGTGCACGCTTATCAGTACAGGTTGGGTCAATCTGACCCGAGGGGTTTTCAGGGAAACTAAATTCAATTTTCCTAGTGAATTACACATGTTTTAGGGCCCTAAATTGATTTTTTGGCGAAAACGAGAATTAAATGCCAAAAGATTCGTCGCTTTGAAACAAGAGGCTGATCAGGTTTAGCTCGCATTAAGAAGGGACGAGAACTGCATGATCACGTCTCATGCACCATTGGTCGTTCTCGTCAGTCAAGTTTTACCCATCAGCAGGTTCTGAGCAGACAATTCTCAGGACATTCCGATCAGGATTTCTTCATTATTCTATTCCTGGTTATCTCGACTTGGTCCTGAATGAATCCCCATCACATGGACATTGCGACACTAAAAGAAAATCGTTGTCCGATCGTGCTGACCTGGTGCTGAATGAATTTTCATCAAATACACCTGGGATTATAAATTTTATCCGCAATCGCACTGGGTTGGTCGACCGGAGCCTGATGGGGATTCGACTACGGTCCTCGCACTACGAATGGCATATTTCTGGACTCTGCCAAGGATCGTTGCCTTCAGCAGCCTTTTCCCAATGTCCTGCTGCATGGCATTCGCCCAAGGATCCAGGAAAGCTCACCATATTTCTGCGAGTGTCATTTGAATAGAATACTCAAAAATCCAAGAAAATTTCCTCTCGCTCAGCGATCGATCGTTCAACCGGTACATGGCTAAGCCGTTATCCATGTGAGTACTCGCTTTCGTCCAAAGTGGCTCAATTTCAAGTTGACGCCAAAGCCACACGCAGATCGAGTAACGAATGTAGTTATAACGCTTCGATTTCCGTCTCATCAGTGAATTTTGCTCTGTTCAAAGTGAAAAGTAATACGATTTTTCATGACCCCGATGCTTTGTGAATCCAACAAGTTTGCATCAATTCCGTAAGGAACATTCTCATCCATATCCGCAAGTAGAGACAGGCATGTCCACTCTCGATCCATTAAGGGGTTATATACAGTTGGAAGACCAAAAAAAACTTGTTTTTTTACGAATTCTTCCTGGATAGGGATTTCATTTGATGAATAAAAGGCGAAGGAATCAAATGTATTGTCATCTCTCAACTCTCTATCGCCATTTTTCATTTTCAAAAATATAGCTTCACACAGCTCCTGCAGTTGATCTCCTGTGCGTTCTCTAAAAAAAAAGGCGTTTCGCGGTGAGCAAGAAATCTCCGGTTTGGATCAGCCGAAATAAAAAAACCAAAGAGATTTGTTTAGTGGATAGATGAGTCCAGGTATTCATCGAAGGAATAAGATATCCGAACTTTATTTTTATCTTTTTTGAACCATTAAATGAAAAAAATTTGGTCGAAAATTGAAATTTCATCTTTGAGGAGCCGCCATTTCATCAAAATTCGAAATTTCAATTATTCCTTCGATGAATACCTGGATTCATCCATCCACTAAACAAATCTCTTTGGTTTTTTAATTTCAGCTGATCCAAACTGGAGATTTCTTTCCCTGACCAGAAAAAATTCGTAAAAAAACAAGTTTTTTTTGTCTTCCAACTCTATATATAAACCCTTAATAATAATTATTATTTTTATTATTATTCTTAACCTTTCGAGTGAAAACTTGAATCGAATGGCCGCGGATTTCCCGGAATTTTCGTTTCCGCCAAGAAATAAATTTAGGGCCATAAAAATTGGTTAATTTACTACAAAAACGTCTCTTGGAAGAAAAGAAGAAAAACGAATACTACGATTGGAAAAACGCCTTGGGTCGGATTGACCCAGAATATGCACTTAAGGGGGTGTGCACACGAAAGGTTAATAATAATAATAATTATTATTATTCATGTGTCACGGGCCGCAATCCTTCCATTTGAAAATGTTTGACACACATAATGGAGTGATCGCATCTGGTATACCGAAGTCACGACGCTTACCATTCACGAGAGGTGTTCGCGACGGTCATATTGATTAATGAACACTCCGTAATGGGAATATTTGTTGTACGCAACTTTTTATGTGTCTAGCAATCGCGATTATATTAATAGGCGCTGGGAAACAATCATAAACGTATTACGAACAGGAGGATGCCAGATTCTCATAATTTTCATCTTGAAAGGTTGAAAATCATTCGATGACGCGTTTGAATGATTTGAACTTGAGGCAAAATAATACGAGAATGTACTCGACTTTCCGAAACTCTGGCTGGAATGTCGAGATGATTTGAGGAAATTGTGATTGCACCCTCGTTTTCAGGATCCAGGCAAAAACGCCATATCCTTGGCTCGAAAACTCAGGCCCGAACGTACGATCTCGTATTTACGCACTCGAAATACCTTTTTCCATGAGGGCGTAATTGCGGACTGTTTATTAATGAATTGTATCATTGAGATGCCAATAACGGAGCAGAATCTCTTGTCATTACGTATAATATGCAAAAAGCTCCAAGGCATTTACTGAAAACATAGTTATAACATTAGTGGCATAGTATCTTGCGAGGAAACTTTCGTACTCGCACGTTCCTCACGCGTAAGTTGAACCCCCGTTAGTTCTCTGTCTTGGAACTCTTCTTGTCAATTCCTCTTCCTGTACCTGCCACAAACTTTAGTTCTGGTAATATGATTGACACGGTAAACTTTTACGAGAGCTCTTGGGCGACTGGTCTCTTTGCAAAACGTCGAATTATCAAGTTTGTATTGCAAATATCACGTACTAGTTGCGCAGTTGTAGTCGAATTCCTCCAAATTCGTTGTTCATTGCACATTTTCAGCGTATTTTCTTTTATCGAGCACTGTCTCTTAAAAAAAAAAAAAAAATAATATCTGACCAACATATTTTTAGTCGTTTTTCAATAAATTTTTGAGTCAAGAAACATTTTTAGTGCTTCCGATGTTTTTGAGAAAAAATACTAAGCGAGTGGCTTTGAAATTTGTTTGAATTTTTATTGGTCCAGCCCAAAACTTTGCCCGATTTTTTCCACGTCCAATTTTCTCCATTCAGTTTCCACTTACGTTTTATTTTTTCAAGTTCTCTGTGGGCGTGATGTGCCTGAACGTCGAGCCGAAATATATTGAACCAGCTGGAATTCGCTTATTTTGTACATACGCACGGAATCGAGCACGGAATTCTGTGGCGAGCATAATGCAACATCGCAATTGACGAGTGTACGCACGTTCGCCTCTGTATCATCCAGCTATGCTAATGACTGTAAAACTATATTAGAAATACATTCATAGGGAGAATCGTACTAGAATTACTGTGGAATATCAACGTTCAGAAGTGGCTGTGGAAATTTCGAGATCGTTCGATAAAACACGAAATTTTTATTTAAAATAAATTAAATTTCTCGCTTTTTTCTTTTCGTGTGAATCATGTCAAAATTTTTACACATGAAATTTCGTGCAGCATCCCAATTTCCAAACGTCAGATTTTCATCTACATTTTTGAGTCTTCGGCCCATAAGTTTTGTCCGATTTTGACCCTTCGAGGGCGCACTGGGTCGATTTGACCCCGATAATTTTCTGTCACCCACTGTTCGGCATTCAATTTTCCCTCAGTCAAAAATAAATTCAGGCCCATAAAAAATGGACAATTTGCCACAGTAAACGTCTCTGTGAAAAAGAAAAAAAAACAAAGAAAAACGCCTTGAATCAGATTGACCCAAGATGCGCAGATCGAACTCAAGATGACGTTGCAGTTTTTCTCAAGATAATTGGAGAATCTGTTGGCCGCTTCGCTGCTACGGAATCTGTGAAGACAAGTGGGTCATGTTAAAAAAAGTGATAAAATGAAAACAACAAAAATGCGCTCCAAGGATGCCGACAGTGAAGTTGGGCTCGGATAAAATGCAGAAACATGATTTTTTAAAATAGAGCTATGCAACTAGAAATTTTTAACGATGCTGCTGGTAGTGCACGAAGAGACGAGTGAGGGGAGGATTTATTTAGCCCAGTAGTCGAGAGAATATATAAAGATAAAAACAATAATAAAACGAGAACGATTGAAAAGAGTGAACAATGCGGGACCGGAATTTCTGATCGCACGGAAAGGAGATCGTAGCGGCGTGAGAGAGCTGCATCGAGGAGCAGGTGATAATGAGAGGGCAGAGATTTCCAATTTCCCGCATAACCGAGAAACCGCAGGCCACGATGTGAATTGGAAGTGAATCGACATATGTATACCGGCCCTTGAGAGATAGAGCGTTCCGATGCGGAAGGTTGCCTCTCTTTTCTGCTCTTTTTTTCGTCCATCAAAAACCGACCATATGAAGTCGTCGTTGCTAGTTTGGTCCACATTTACATCATACGATGGCTAATTAATGATTTTTTTAATTTCCAAAATTTTTTCAACAAAGTTACAACAATTTTTCTCAATCGGACAAGATCTTTGATAACTATGTATTTTCCATGACCAATCCAGAGAAATCCAACATTGAAGATTTTGGTGGCGCGTATGAATTTAGGTAAAAAGTTTGAAACAAATAACGACGAACAGAGATGAGCCTATGAATCAGATTTTCTGAATTGCTTAACCCTTCGAGTGCACCCGATTGGGTCGATCTGAGCCCAGGCGTTTTTCAAATTATCCATATTTCATGGTCCTGGATTTATTTTTTGGGCAAAACGAAAACTAAATGGCAGTACATTCCGTTCAATGCGAAACAATCGGTGACGAAGAATTGTTGCCGTCAAAACGATCCAGTTTGCACTCAAAGGGCTAAATATTGAAAGAAAAAAAAAATCATTTTTCACTCATCAATTTACAATTGGAACAAATTTTTTTTTTTACTTATTCTGCAAACTCCATGCAGCTAGAATATTTACTGCATACATAAGATTTCGATTTAATTCTGTAACGAAACGACGTGTAAAACCCAAATTCACATGATTCTCAATTTGCATCGTTAGAATGCCACGAAATTCTTTTTTATTTTGGCAAAAACAATTATTTTAATGGAGAATTTAATTACGACGATAAAATGATCGATTTTTGCCACCCGAAAACATATCGGCTCGAAAAATTTGGATGATATTGAAAATTAAATGAATCAACAATAATTCACTAACCCTGAAATTTAGACTCGCTTGGTTTGATCGTCAATTATTCGTTTTTCATGTATAGCTTGCGGCGTTCGCATCTTATATTTTGATATCGTTATTGGAATTGCAATTGTATTTCTATCGATCAACTTCAAGTGGGTAACATTCTGAACGGTACGCTGAGATGATATTCCGCCGGCAAAACATTTTGCGTGGGAAGTTTGTAGAAGAAAAATATTTTTCCAGAGTTGACTGAAGCACAAGTTGAAACAGATTACGTTGCAAAGCTCGTACAAGCCAAGCCTGGCCATCGAGTTTGTATTATTTGTTCTCTTATAGAAGAATATGTTATGGACGACGAATGATTGGTTAAGTATCTCTCGGGGAAAAAGTTTCGAAGGGAAAATAGAAAAAAAATGTTGCATATGGAAAGGAGATTGCAAAAGCGAGGGCTGTGCAGTTTACATCGTCGAGATTCGATGTTTTCAACAATTTTCTTTCACCCATTCTTTGGCATTCAATGTCAATGAATTCTTCAAGATTTAATTTTCATTTTCGTCTCAAAATAAATTTGGGCCCATAAAATATTGACTTTAAAATTTTAACTTTTAAAATATTGACTGAGGGCAAATTTTCAATAACAATTGTGGAGATAATTTGGAAACACTCACAAGTTTTTTACTCGAATAATTTTTTTTCCAAACATCTCAAGTTCGGAAACAAAAATACGGCGGCGCAGGAAAAAGATCCATGGAACCCATCCCATGGAATTATGGATCTCACGGTTCCCATAAGTGAAAAGCGTTTTTCGAATTTTTGTTTCAGCTCCACCGTGTCAAATAAATTTTATGGAAAGAGTTTTTTTTTGTTGAATTCATCATGATCTTTTTTGATTTTCCCGACAAAAAGTTTCCGGATCTTTTCGCGTTTTTTCTCACGTTGTCCAGCTCACAGAAGATCCTCGAAGTCGTTCGTAATTGCACCGAATTCAGGGGTTGGGTGGGCAACTTTTGAAACCTCCAGGTCTTTGTGCCATTTCGGCAAACAACTGCGACAGCTTTACTGTCTTTGTTCTCGATATTTTGTCTCGAGGGATGTTCTTAAAGCCTAAAGATATTTAACACATGTTTGTACATTCGAACTACTTTAGCTACAGAAATTACGTTTTGGCTTTATGATCCTTCGCGTGCCACCCCCATAATACTCAATTAAAACTGGCACAAATGACTCCGCCATTTTAGCTGGAAATACGAGGCGAGGTTGGAATGCAATCGTTGGAATGCAACGAAATTATTTTTTATCTGCGGCAAAACTTCGATTTTTGCGACCCAAAAAGTATGTGGGCGCGAAAAATTTGTATAATTTAGAAAATTAAACAAATCATCGATGAAACGAAATATTTTTCGTTGGATTGCAACGTTGCGAACTTCAGCTTCTTCGTTCGGCTCCAATCGACGTTTCCGAAAAAACTTCCGAGCAACTTCTGGAGTCCCGTATGTCCACAGTCCAATTTGTTCGATACATATAAGCAGATAAATGGAATTTGACCTCATTTTTACAAATCGTGCAGTCCCACGGGATATTTTGATTCTCTGAAGCAATGCTGACGCAGGAAACTCGGGGCATCTCGAATGTTGATCGACATGAAATAACATCAAGGAAAACGGACGAATTTGTGGATATTTCCTTTTTTTTTTTGAATATTTGCCATCCAGGTTTGTTCACGGTTTTTCATACAGATTCGCAAACGTTAATATTTCCGCGTAACAACAAAATGTTTTTCCCGTTGTTGTTATTACTCAACCCAACTCCCGGGGGCAAGCATCAGAGAAGGAGTTGAAATTCAATTGTAAATACAGCGCGATTATTCCTCCAATGTGGACTTTTCAATTCGATATGGAAATGAAAGTCAATCTGACCCAAGGCGTTTTTAAAATTGTTGGATTCCGGTAAATATGCATTTTGCGTGTTTTTTTTTTTGTAGAAAATCATACAAATTTCATAGCGTTGAATTGAATTTTTGGTGAAAACGAAAATTCAATGCCAACAAATTCGTTGCCAAACGATTGCAGACGAAAAATTGTCGGGGTCAAAATGACCCAGTGTGGGCTCGAAAGTTTACAAAAACTTGGACGTGCTTATTCGTTTCTGGATTTCTCTACCGTGTCGTCATCGACGAGAATATTCACGGAGGTATTCAGGAATAAAAAAAATCACAAGGAGCCACAATAGCTCACATGCATGTCCGTGACCTCGTTGGTTTGAAAATGAAGGGCGGTGCAAACGAGAAAAAAAATAAACATGAACGAGCTGATCTTTTCTACTCGCAACACACTCTGGGCAGCTCGAATGCAAATCGATAATAGTCCAGTGGCCATGCAATCGCCCTCCGGCCTTCTCATAATAGATCGCTGCTTAAATCACAAGTCACCATGGAAAAATGAGTCGAACTCTCTCTTTTTACTAATAACACTCCGCGAAGGTTCGAATATTTTCTACCAAAGGATTACAATGAGAAAATTTTCATCCCTATTAGAAAATATTGACCGTTCGAGTGCACGACTCCTGAAAAGTGCATATTGGGTCAATCTGACCCGAAGCGTTTTTCAAATCGTTGTATTCCCGTAAACATGCATTTTTTAACGTTTTTTGTAGTAAATTATTTCTATTTCATGGCGCTAAATTTATTTTTTCGAAAACTAAAATCAAATGCCAAATAATCGGTAACAGAAAATTTTTCGGGTCAAAATGACCCAGTATGCACTCCAAGGGTTTATATTACGATCCTAATTGAGACTCTTGAATTATTTGATACCATAATAACAAAATAACTAATTATAAGCGACAAAAAACGATCAATTATCTTCGTTTCTTGGACGTCCAACACTTACGTTGTAAACGCCTCGCACACGGAGAAAATAAATTCGTTTTGTTTAGTAAGAAATGAAATGTTTTGGGAAAATGTCCTGTATGAAGTTTAAGAAGCAAAAGAATCGTAGCACCAATTGCAAAACAGCATAGTATTTTTTAACACTTACAATTTTTCTTAGCACGAATTATAAACATTTCTATATGAATAAGAAACAGTAATGCGCGCGATAATGAATTTCAGGTTTGTTTTCATGAACAATTTACTATGTCAGATAAGAATTCAGTTATGAGTGAGAATATCTCAAATTTTAAACGTCGACATAGTAAAATTCTGTTATCCCAATACGAATATATATCGAACATGTGTGAAATTTTATCGAACGTATTGTTTTGTTTACCATGACCATTGCGATTTTCTTTAATTGCTATGCTAAATTGTAAAATCGGTTTTAATCTGATGATCCCATTTTACTATGCTGTTTAGAACGATTTGTCGTACCGCCATTCGAGATATTGCTGTAATTTCCAAACTGTCCTTAAAATACTATAATTTCCAACAATAAGTAACTGGATTCCTAGTATATTTCCTCGTTTTCTCCGTGTAAACGCCCATTTAATAACACAGTGCAAAAAACTACCAGAATTCGATAATTTTATTTTCCTTAGCCACACGTCTCGCTGGATCTTTATGACCCTGAGATGGATAATTCTAGGAGCCACTACGCAACTAATTTGCCGAGTAAACAGGGTGACTTAGGGCCAGTGATCAAGCAACCCGATGGCTGAGGTCATTTGCGACAAAACTGAAACCAAGTACATGGTCGTTCGATTCTTGATGAAACATGAGTTGTTGAAACTTTTGCGAATTGCTCATAATCACGAAATTGATGACCTAAATTAGTTGTGACGAAATTGCTCTGTAAGCAATCATTTCCTTCCTTCGATATAATTTTTTGAATTCGGAAAAACGTCGCGCTCGTGGAACTCGTTTGAGAGGAAATATTTCATAACAACAATGACGATGTTTATTTTGAATTTTCATCCGATTGGCTAATTTGATTGTTGAGCAAATTGGGCTTTGCGTACGATTTAATTTTTGAGTGGGGAATGGAATCCTCGCGAGTTGTCACGTTGCCAGTAGTACAAGGCCATCGATGTCAGACACAATAATTCTGGCTCTGAATAAATCATCGTCGTAATTCGACCATTGTTTGCGTACACACGAAGTGAATATTTCTTTGTCTTGTTTTCCAAGTCTGGAAGATTTTGGGTTTATCTTCGAATTATCGACATTGCTGAACGACGCTAAACAAATGTTTACTCAACGAGTACAAAAATGAGAAAAACTCAATGATGCGGAGCAGTAAATGCTGAAGAATAAAACGCTGAATAATTTTATTTACAAAAGTGATTATTTGATTGAAAATAAACGTTTTAAGGTACAAATTTGGCCAACTCTGTATAATGAATCACTGAAAACAAAATTCTGTTCGAAAAGATCGATATTTTGTTGAATACGTTCAACAAAATCGTTTGCAGCAACAAATGAGCTAGAACATTTTTTCGAAGAGTAAATTTCGTCACCCGAATCATAAATTTTGCTGACAGTTCCATTAAAAAACAAATAAATACTGAAAAAGTTACAAAAATTTCGAAATTACACCCCAAAATATTTAGTTCACTGCGTTCAACAAAATGTCGACGTTTTCGCACCAGAATTTCATTTTCAGTGATATGGCAATTTTATTCCTTCAACTCTAAAACTACAAACCGTGGAAAATATTCACCCCAGGCGAGCTTCGAATGACGTTGCTGATTTTTCAGAACTTTTGGGGAGTTGAATCGATTCCTGACCAACTAAATCTTGACCATTCTCTTTGGCATGAAAAAAAAAACAAAAAGATCCGTGTACTCATAAGTCAGATTATTGTTTTCAGGGCGAGTTTACGAACCAAAATGTCATGGGGCTAATTTTTATTCCGGTTTGGACTTCGAGATTAAATCTCACAATCTCTACGATCACAATTAAATTGAATCGATGACGTCACAGTGATATAAAATTGAAAAACCAGGGGCTATTGAAAGCCCCTGGTTTTGTGGCTAATGTGACTGTGTTGGGAGGGAAAAACAAGTGTCCAGCGTGTGTTTCATTGATGTTTACTCGATCCTGGATGGCAAGTGTCGAAGAACAAAAAGCACAGAGCTCTGAAGATAATTTATCAAGTTACGCGGTGGAAAAAGCAAGCGCGGCTGGTAGAGGTGGACTTCGTTCCAGGAGAAGAGGCGACGGGGTGGCTCACAGTTGCCTTGTTCACGCAACCGAGCAAGAAACGTACGTACAACGCGTTTCTCCTGTTATATCGATCGTTCCTCCGGTTCTCACCCTCGCACATAGCTCCGAGTCGTTCCCAACGATTCCACACATCGCGCCAAGTATCTCGCTTTTTTTTTTTATCACGTGCTCGCCAGCAACAGCTCAGAATTCGCGGCGATCTTCTTCGTTAAGAAATATTAGAAAAAATGGACGAATTCGGTGTGCTTTTCATCAAGCTTTGCCCCTTGATACACAGAGAAAACGAAGTCGAATATTATTAAGAAATATACTAGGAATCCAGTTACTTATTGTTGGAAATTATAGTATTTTAAGGACAGTTTGGAAATTACAGCAATATCTCGAATGGCGGTACGACGAATCGTTCTAAACAGCATAGTAAAATGGGATCATCAGATTAAAACCGATTTTACAATTTAGCATAGCAATTAAAGAAAATCGCAATGCTCATGGTAAACAAAACAATACGTGTGATAAAATTTCACACATGTTCGATATTTATTCATATTGGGATTATAGAAATTTACTATGTCGACGTTTAAAATTTGAGATATTTTCACTCATAACTGAATTCTTATCTGACATAGTAAATTGTTCATGAGAACAAACCTGAAAATCATTATCGCGCGCATTACTGTTTCTTATTCATATAGGACTGTTTATAATTCATGCTAAGAAAAATTGTAAGTGTTAAAAAATACTATGCTGCTTTGCAATTTGTGCTACGATTCTCTTTTGCTTCTTAAACTTCGTATAAAACATTTTTCCAAAACATTTTATTTCTTACTAAACAAAACGAATTCCTTTTCTCCGTGTATCATCGTTAGTAGCAGCCGAAGGAACAAGAGGCTATTTAACGTGAATCGTCACGTGCCTCCTATTCTGCATCCCTTAGAATAAACGATTTTATGATAGGCCCAACACGAGAAATACGAAAAATGTCCAAATCGAAGAAAATTTCACTGGAATTAGGAAATTTTGCCACACACGACATGAAAGCGCCGAGTGAAAACAAAGTTTTTGCTTGTCAACTTTTTAAATTTGAATCGACTTGAACTTCCGCCTGCGCGAGGCTGCGAATCTGCATATCGAATTTTTTTCAATTTTGTGTAAAACGAAATTTTGAATTTCCTCCGAAATGTTCTACCGTTTTGAGGATTTCGCAGGCTCTGGAATATTTCGAAATCACTCGCGTTCAGCTCGAGTCACGCCATTCGAGCTGGAGGAACAAAACCTTGGTGTTGTTTTTTTATGTCCGTTCTGCCAGAACTAAATAAATTGCATCAAATGACTTTGGTTTGAATTTTGACATTGGAGTGTTGCAGATTCGATATAAATCTGGGATCCGGGAATGTGTTTCCAGGGATATTGACTGCACGTTTCCGTCTATTAACGGACTGAGATCGTTTTGTCAAATTTATCGTAGATAATTCTGTTTTTTCTGTTCAATGTCAGGGAGTTGAACAATCACGTGTAATCGATTAATCCTCTCGTACTTTTGAGCGTTTTATTCCGCTTGATTCTATCGTTGTGCAATTGGGTTGGCACGCGGAACCCGAACTTGTCGGATCGAACCAGATTTTGTTAAATAAACCGACGGAAATTTTATTCTCCCAATCACGTTTATTTTTCTAGATTGAATGAATTGAACAAATATCGTTTACGAGAAAAATCTGACCCAAGGCGTTTTCCAAATCGTTGCATTTCGGTAAAAATGCAATTTTTTTTTTTTATAGCAATGTTTTCTTGTATCAATTATCCATATTTTATGGTTCATTATTATTTTCATTGCTATTAAATGTCAAAGAATCGGCGACAGGAAATTTTTGGGGTCAAATTGATCCAGTGTGCACTCAAGGCCCCAAATGTATTTTTTTACGAAAGCGAAAAATTCGTCTGGGTCAAAATGACCCAGTATGCACTTGACTAAGAAATTTTTTGTTGTGTTTTCGAAATGTTTTTTTATCGGAAAGCTGCAGTCAAAATACAAATGATGCAGAAATAATACGAGGCAGCAATTTCGCTTATGAAACCGTGTACAAGGAGAAAACGGATTCGTTTCATTTAGTAAGAAATGAAATGTTTTGGAAAAATGTCCTACATGAAGTTGAAGAAGCAAAAGAATCGTAGCACCAATTGCAAAACAGCATAGTATTTTTTAACACTTGCAATTTTTCTTTGCATGAATTATAAACAGTTCTATATGAATAAGAAAGAGTAATGCGCGCGATAATGAATTTTAGGTTTGTTTTCATGAACAATTTACTATGTCAGATAATAATTCAGTTATGAGTGAGAATATCTCAAATTTAAAACGTCGACATAGTAAAATTCTATTATCCCAATATGAATATATATCGAACATGTTTGAAATTTTATCAAACGTATTGTTTTGTTTACCATGACCATTGCGATTTTCTTTAATTGCTATGCTAAATTGTAAAATCGGTTTTAATCCGATGATCACGTTTTACTATGCTGTTCAGAACGATTTGTCGCACTGCCATTCGAGATATTGATGTATTTTCCGAACTGTCCTCAAAATGCCATAATTTTCGACAATAAATATCTGAATTCCTAGTATATTTCTTAATAACTTTCGACTTGGTTTTCTCCGTGTAGAAGAAAAGTCTGTCCCTGTAGAAACGATTGAGACTGCGGGGATTCAAATCGATGGTGAAAATAAATTCATGGAGATTTTGAGAGTGAAATGGAAAATGGATACAAGGCTGGAACTTGTGAAGAGAAACGGTACGAAATGAAGAAGCAGAGTAATGGAGTTGATTGTGTTGGTCTTGCGCGATTTGCAGGAAATGAGCCGTTCTCGCGATTAGGATCGTTTTCTCCTTTTCATTTTTGCATTATACGCTCACTTCTCCCTCGCATTCCGTATCTCTCGTTTTTCTCTGGAAACGTGTTGATCGTCTATCGTCGTATAACATGCATTTCACATCATGCTGCAATGCGCAAACAGGATCCACATTCTTGTATAGTAGCGTGAAAAAAAAAGATCGAAAAAAAAGTCTCAACAAAAACTGCGTTGAGCCTTCGGGAAATTTTCCGCGTCCTGCATTCTGAGTCTCCAAAAATGGGTGAATACCTTCTTCATATAAATTCCCGCGATAATATTCACGAATAAACAGCCACGTCTCCTTTTTCGTCCTGCAATCTCTCGACTTTTCGGAGACTTGTTCAATATCAAATTCTTTGGAATACATCGTGAGGATGATTTAGCATACGATCAAAATATTCTGTTACCTCTCTATTTGCATGAATATTAACCCTTCGAGTGCACACCACCTATAAGTTTTTCTTGGGTCAATTTGACCCAAGGCGTTTCTCAAATGTTCGTATTCCGGAAAATATAAATTTTTTTAGTTTTTTTTTATTAGAGACTTTTTTTGCAATTAATTATCACATTCTGTGGCCCGAAATTCGTCTTTTGATGAAAACAAAATTAAATTGATAAATAAATAATCAAATTAATTGTAATAATAAATAATAAATTAATAAATAATAAAATTGAATGTGCCGAAAACTCGGCGACAGGAAATTTTTAGGGTCAAAGCGACCCAGTATGCACTCGAAGGGTTAATAATTGAAAGTTGTATAAAAAATGATAAAGAATTGAATGAAATCGTCCGAGTGTTTTATTCGGCGAACCGTAAAATACTCCAGCACCCTTTAAACTTTCTCACTGTGTGCTCTTTATCTGGATGTCTCGATCGAGCTCTCCATTCAAGTGTTCGTACGAGATCTCGCGTGAATTGACGCGCATCTCACCAGCGGCGTTGAAGAGCGAGACCGCAAGAGTTTTCCGGCGGAGTAGAAAACGCTCGGCACTTTCAGCGATTACGCCTGAAAGACAAGGAAGCTCTTCTCGCGGTCTCAAATTGCTACTCCTGTCAATCACCCCTCGTGTTCTATTTTTTTACTTTCCACCATGAGCCCGGGTGTCCGAGCAAAAAATTCGGATTGCAAGAGTGCAACCATTGAAATTTCGATTCTGAATTCTGAAACAAAAATTCTACGATTTTCTGAACTTGATGGTTCTGATTTTTATTGATTTTTTAAAAATGGTTTGAATGTTTTACTTTTTTTTCAAAACGATTTTCATGTTGGGGTTTTCAATGGTTTTTATGGTGTTATGAATTAAATTTATGGCTTTTCTTTTATTGAATTTGCTATTAATAATGACAAACTTTATTTTTCTATGGGACCATTCGAAATCCATGCTACGAATCAAGCCCAACATAAAAAACTAATGAAAAAAATGTTTTTGCTTCCCCATAGAGGAAGCTATGTGACGGTGAATTCTTTTTTTCTCCAGTTTTTAATGTCAATGTGCTTAAAATGTTGCAAAACGGCGAAAAATCATATTCAGAAAAAATGTCCGGATGTGTGTGTGTGTGTGCACTGTAAAATTCAATAGTTTATAACTCGAGAACGGTTTGAGCTACACGGCTTCCGTTTTGCACAGATGTTAATCTATACCGGATCTTTGTTTGCTGAGAATTTTGTCGGGATTGCTATAAACATACGGATTCTACGGCATTTTGAAATTTTCAAAAAAAGGTCGTAATCGCTCTAGCTTCCTCAAATTTCAAGATTTATCATTCATTTTCTTCTATGAATAGAGTGTCATAATAAGAAGATTGGTATTGAATTTGGGAAAAATCGGTTGAACGGTTTAAATTTAATGGGTTTTCGAATTTTACAAAAATCTTAGTTTTTCGAAAAATCCTTGAACCGTTTCAGTATTTGCAAATGTTGTAAGATATTGTGTATAAATCTTTATTACCTTTTCTTTCTAGAAAACTTGTCGAAATTTTTCCAATTAAATTCAGATAAAAAAAAAGCTGCAAATTAAAATTTGCAAATTGCTTCCTCAAGTTGCTCAAGTTGCACGATGCTCAAGATGGCGATGCCCAAAGCTTATTCTACGAGGAAGCCAAAATTAAAAATATAGCCGAAATTAAAATAGGCTTTCTCATAGAAGAAGCTTTGAGCATCGCCATCTTGAGCGTCGTGCAACATTTGACGAAGGAACTTGCAAATTTTAATTTGCAGCTTTTTTCGATTTATAAAAGATTTTTTTAAATTCGATAGTAAAAAACGATATTTATTGAAAAATTTTAGGCATATGAGAGCCATGCTCTTTCCACCACAAAGTGGAAACGTGACAATCCCCCTGAGCAATATTTGCGGGATTCCCCGAGAACTTGATGAGAATGCCTTTGAAGACGAGAGTGGCTCGATTTATATAAGTCAGCTGATCGCGACAGGGTCTTGTAGGCTTTACGTAACCCTCACCTGAATTGTGATCGGCTGGAAGAATGCAAGGTCTGAGTAATATTGACATAACGTTTGAGCAAGAACGTCAGAAGATGGAGTTTAGTATTGCGAAACATTTCTCATGATATCTCAATTAATCACGGAAGGAACTCGTTATACATTATGGCATAATTTATTATTTGATCTGGAATGTCTAGCGGTCAGGATAAATAACGAGGCCGAGAAAATAGACTATCTCTCAGATTATCCCTTCATTCTGATGTTTGTCTGTTTACTTTGATGTGTATTTTCCAACCGTAGCTAGCAAACTTTTACCTCGAACGATCAGGCGATATTTCGCCCACGCGTTTGTTTTCTGGCGTTCAATAATTGATAAAGTTCTTGCGTGGTACGCCTGAAAGAAATGAAGAACCACTCGCGATTGCGACGTGATACAGTGAACCGATAAGGCGGGAGTTCTAGAGTAAAAGAAAAAAGCAGGGAGAAAGAGAGAGTGTTGGCAGATGGCAAAGATACAATAACACTATTTTTTTTAACGGTTCACAGCGCTCCATCCCACGTCTGTGCAGCAACAAAAATTTTATTTCCCCTCGTTGAACAACATTCATAACTGAATTTGAAAAAAATGGAAAAACATTGTTTTACTGGCAAAATAAAAACTCAATGCCTGAGGCTTGATCCGTTTATTGCGTTTTCTTTTGATTAGAGCCTCGTTATATCGATAAAAGTATCATAACATAACCGTTTGAGTGCCCACTCTACAGTTGGTGGGGTTTTGATTACAACAATTTTTTGTTACTGATTATTCCCATTAAATTGCAAACGATGGGCATTTAATTTTCGGTATTGTTAAAAATAAATTCAGGCCCATAAAACATGAATAATTTACTACAAAAATTGTCTAAAAAAAGAAACGAAAAATGCATATTTACAGAAATGCAATTATACGAAAAATGCATCGGGTCAGATTAAGTTCGGATTTATTTCGTGATATTTCACTGAATTTTTTTTATTTATTACTGACTCGAAACGACGAGAAAAACTTGAGAAAAATTCTCTATTCATTATCTCAGATCCAATCTAAATTTAGCTTTATCTACCAATATTCATAGTTCTTGGTAATATACTAGATAAATGGTTATTGTATGAATGCAGTCTCTGCGAAACTCTGCAGTGCCAAAACGTGAGAGTTTAAATGTTTGAAAACTCGTTATATACGGTAATGTGGAGTTTGCTGTTAACATAAAATATCTTATCTGTTTATTCTGGCCAGTATCGTCTAATTATTATTGCGATTTATTTGAAAGTGATTATATCGAAGAGTAAAAGGAATTTTCATTCAGCAATATTTTTGGTTATTATTATGATGGGCGATGAGTCAGTTTAATTGCATTATGGAAGTAGGGGAGTGGTCACTGAAGAGATACAGTGCAAATGCTATTAGTGTGGCTCTCTATTCACTCCACTGCGAGGTTCTCGAGCTTAAATGCGTTTTCGAAGCATTGTTTAGGGACATTGAATTCATCAAATTTGGCCTTGCGTTCTGCTCCAACGTTGTTCCATCGTTTCTGAATTTAGGTCTAATGAAAACGAGCCTGATGATGGAAGGGCCAGCCAGGCTCGCCGGAATAGTACAGGAAAAAGCTTTTGGGGTTTTAAACCCTTCGAGTGCATACTGGGTCGTATTGACCCTAACAATTATTCGTCACCGATCGTTTTGCTTCCAATGGCGGCGCATTTTTTTGGCATTCAATTTTCGTTTTCGTCGAAAAATAAATTTGGGGCCATGTGATATGAATACCTTACCACGGAAATCTCAAAAAAATAACAAAAAATGAAAATTTAACGGGAATACAATGAATTGACAAACGCCTTGGGTCAGATTGACCCAATGTGGTCTTATAGAATTTCAGCGGGAATAGTTGTTCCCGATCAGCGGGGAAGCAGAAAAGAATTTCCAGCGTTTTTCATAGTCTGGAGGTCGTTCCTACTCGACTTTGAGTGGGCGTTAAAGATTTGGTCCTCAAAAATTTAGAGACGGCGATATTAAAGACTGAAGATCATAAAGTTTTAGTTACTGCGAGATATTAATCGCCCTCGGGAGCTGCTCGTTACTAATTGACCAATGTAACAAGAGTGGAAGTCGAGTCCCTCTTGTTGCATACATACTGAGGCTATTGGATCAGTCAGAGTGGGTTAGTGCCACTTAACTCTCGGCACTACAACCCCTTCAGCTTCTAGTCTCTCCCTGCAGCGTTGACACTGTGTTCGTCAGTTTGTACAGGTGGCTAGTTAGTTTGCACTACTTGCAGAACCCTTGTTCCCACGTCACCTTGACTTGCACCCTTAAGTCTTTATTATGGACTTTTAGGATTTGCTCCAGTGTCAATGTTTAGCCAATTTTGTCAATTACGTTCCTCTTCGGAACATCAAAGTCGTATTATTAGCATTACGATTAGACCAAAGTAGAAGATTCGGTGGATAATAAATCACATCCTAGTCGAGAGAATTCCTGCAACGATATTACTGCTGGGCACGGGGCAACTATGAACAACATTGATCATTCAAAAGGGCACCTCCTCTCATGTGCATATTAGGTCAATCTGATCCAAAGCCGTTTTTCAAATGGTTGTAATCCGGTCATTATACTTTTCTTTGTTTTTTCTTATAGAGACGTTTGCCCGCATGTTGAGGTCCTACACGGAGAAAACGAAGTCGAATATTATTAAGAAATATTATACTAGGAATCCAGTTACTTATTGTTGAAAATTATAGTATTTTGAGGACAGTTCGAAAATTACGGCAATATCTCGAATGGCAGTGCGACCAATCGTTCTAAACAGCATAGTAAAACGTAATCATCAGATTAAAACCGATTTTACAATTTAGCATAGCAATTGAAGAAAATCGCAATGGTCATGGAAACAAAACAATACGTTTGATAAAATTTCACACATGTTCGATATATATTCATATTGGGATAATAGAATTTTACTATGTCGACGTTTAAAATTTGAGATATTCTCACTCATAACTGGATTCTTATCTGACATAGCAAATTGTTCATGAAAACAAACCTGAAATTCATTATCGCGCGCATTACTCTTTCTTATTCATATAGAACTGTTTATAATTCATGCTAAGAAAAATTGTAAGTGTTAAAAAATACTATGCTGTTTTGCAATTGGTGGTACGATTCTTTTGCTTCTTAAACTTGGTATGAAACATTTTTCCAAAACATTTTATTTCCTACTAAACAAAACGAATTCGTTTTCTCCGTGTATATTCATTTTCTGACCAGACTTGATCGGGATAACTGCAGAGATAGAACACAAACCCTTATGAAAAGGTTTCTTTGGTCAGCAGTCATTGAGAACCGGAAGAGGATGACGCGTGAACACGTTTGAGGATCGCAAAGTTTTTTCGGATACGAAAACTTTGGTTGGCCTCTGATGAGGAAATTCTCACCAGGACCGTGTGAACTGTTACGGTCTTGGAAATTTTCCACACGTTTCACTAAAAGCGACGGAATTAATCGTCCTGTTTGTACTCATCTCGAGCTTTGGTGATAGAAATTACAGTATGTTTGCTTATTTTTTTAAAAGGAATTCAAGAATTGAGGAAATGAATTCATCGAGTGCATTTTTTATGAATTTGTTTAACACGCTGATATTAATGTTTGGAATTCATTGTCACTTTTGAATTCGATCGCTCACAGTACGTCTTCCGAGACACAGTGAGTGGGTATAACCAAAAATCCCCTTGAGCATCGTTCTCTCATTCCCTCTCATCAGGTTTAATAGCATTTCCCTAAAATATAGAGAAAATCTCAAATTTCACATGATCCATAATCTCATATTGAACTTTCAACCCCTATTACATAAACGAGAGCCTCGGTCCCGAGGGAATGAGAGGTAAGAACATCCGAGATTACCCAAGAGAAATATTAATGCCGCCAGCTATGGAAACGAGCTTTTCTTGTTTATTTCAAGATTTTATTTTCGAGGTATGATTTATGACTTTATTGCTTCGACGCAGGTACTGATAGAAAAACGGATACTCGGTACCTCCCATCATTTTCCCTCATATTTTTCTTCAATTTTATTTTCAAGCACGAACCGTCCTCGCTTTCGTTGTAGAGATACGATCATGGAAAAGCGAATATACGGGACAGGTTAATCGTGGATGCTGATTAACCCTTCGAGTCTTCTCGAGGACTTCTTACAAGAGCATATTTGGGTCAATCTGACCCCAGGCGTGTTTAAAATCGTTGTATTCCAGTAAATATGCATTTTATTGTTGCAGAGATGTCTCTCGTAGTGAATAATCCAAATTTTAAGGCCGTATATGTATTTCTTGTGATGAAACCGAAACCTAAATGCTACGACATTCGTTGCCATTAAATGCCACACGAAAAAAATGGATTCGTTTTGTTCAGTAAGAAATAAAAAGAGTTTTGGGAAAATGTCCTATACGAAGTTTAAGAAGCAAAAGAATCGTAGCACCAATTGCAAAACAGCATAGTGTTATTTAACACTTACAATTTTTCTTAGCATTAATTATAAACAGTTCTAAATGAATAAGAAAAAGTAATGCGAGCGATAATGAATTTCAGGTTTGGTTTCATGAACAATTTACTATGTCAGATAAGAATTCAGTTATGGGTGAGAACATCTCAAATTTTAAACGTCGATATAGTAAAATTCTATTACCCCAATACGAATATATATCGAACATGTGTGAAATTTTATCACACGTATTGTTTTGTTTACCATGGCCATTGCGATTTTCTTTAATTGCTATGCTAAATTGTAAAATTGGTTTTAATCCGATGATCACGTTTTACTATGCTGTTTAGAACGATTTGTCGCGCTGCCATTCGAGATATTGCTGCAATTTTCAAACTGTCCTCAAAATACTATAATTTTCAACAATAAGTAACTGGATTTCTAGTATATTTCTTAATAATTTTCGACTTCGTTTTCTCCGTGCAAAGAATCGGTGGGGTCAACACAATTCTGCCCGAAAATCCATAGGGTTCGTCGATCTTTCTACATTAAGTTCCCAAGTGGCAATTACCTCGTGTAAGTCACATCTCTCGCACGAGACGATATGGCTCGAAGTGGCACTTCAGAAAGACCAAACAAAAGTAACACTGATTATCAAGGGTGCCGGCAATCATTTGAGAAACACTCGTGCAAAGCTTTCTGCCGAGTTCTAGGGGGTTTTAATGGTGTTCATTGATCCAGAAGGAACGAGGAGTAAGACGGTCTGAAGCCCGAGATTAATTCGTCGAGAATAATTAAGGGAAAGTTTCTCTGGCACATCTATAAATTCCAAGCGAATAACTTGTTAAATTCATTCAAAGAACAAATCCGCCCTCATTAAGTTGGAAAACGATTATATCGAACAACCAAGACAAATTTCATTTGCAAGTAAAATATTAATTAAAAGTTAATTTATTCACATTTCAGTCCGCTTTCTATTTACTCTTTCTCGACCTCCTTATAATATGGCATCGCGTACTATTTCTTTCGTGCCAGTCCCGGAAGCGTACACTCAATGATTACATAAGCTGCCGCTTCGCGAGATTATCATAAAACGATACGGCCGAGACTCGATCTCTTCTTCAATCCCCAAAGAGATATTTTCCGTTTTTCATGCCGCACTTGATTCTTATGGAATACCGTGACACTACGTCGTCCTTGGAACGAACGACCCCATGGAAAATATAAATTGGCTCTCGAAATATTTCTTCCGTGCGTTTCCTCGTCTCGACAATTAATGTTTTAGTCATCAGCGAAAGGAAACAGAAGAAAAAAATAGTTTTCCCATAAAGTTTCCATGGCGTGAGAACGCGATCGTTGATATGAAAGTGAAATACGAAACTATCGACGTTCATTCGAACCGAGAATTCTCTTTTATTTTCACCGGAAAATATTCCATTCGGATGGCAAGCCGTAACGAGAAGCCTCTTTGCACAGATTTATGCTGATTTGTGCTTACACGCTCAGCATCCCAGGCTTCAGGATTCTCATTGCAGTCTGTTTGAAAGAATTTCGATCAATCGATATATCGGTCCGGCTCGCGAGGATTGAATATCCATTTTTTAATTTACCTTGCAAGACAATGTGGAATATTTACAACGAGTATCGGAGAATGTCTCAACGTTCTCGATCAACAATCATTCGCTAAACCCTGCGAAAACAAGCGTTTACTTTCCTTCTTTATTGTTCTTTTCTTTTTTGTTCCTTTTCTACTTTCTGTCATACTGAAAATATGCACTGCGCCGTTGGACGGTTCCGAAGAGACTAAATATTTTTGGAATAACAATGCCAACATTTCAGGTAACCCAATTGTGTAATGAACGTCACATTTTGTGGGAATATTGGGCCCGAACACGCATTTTAAGTTTTTGTTTTCATTTTCTTTGTACAATCCCAAAAATATTGTAATTTGGAAATCAAATTTTTGTTATTCCAAAAATGGTGCCAAAATGACAAAAATTTTGAAATTATCCGTAGAAAATTTCATTCACTGTGTATAACGAGGTATCGAGATTTTTTTTTACAAAGTTCATTTGAACTGTAGCGATGAATTTATCAAAACCTGTTGATTTCACATTCGGGGTATCTCCAGAATATTGAATGATTCTGTCAATGTTTACTCTGTCGAAAGATGTTCTATAAATGTTTTATATTCGGTTACGAAGCTATTTACGTAGCACAAATAAGGCTGAATGATGATGACTCGAGGGCACGTATTCAGATTAATCTCGGCATATTTGAGTTTCGTGCGCATTAGAAACATCGAGGAATTATTGATGTTCCTCAATGTCCTGTAAATTCTCATCGACAGTCAGAAGTGATTATGAACTTTGTTGAACAATTAGAGATGAAAGGGTTCGCATTTATAGATCATGGGAATTAATCGCGTATTTAATTGTGTTGATCGAAACAACGAGCATGTTGAATACAAGTTGCGCAAGTTGCACGATGCCCAAGATGGCGATGCTCAAAGCTTCTTCTATGAGAAAGCCTATTTTTAATTCCGGCTATATTTTTAATTTTGGCTTGCTCATAGAAGAATCTTTGGGCATCGCCATCTCGAGCATCGTGCAACTTGAGCAACTTGAGGAAGCAATTTGCAAATTTTAATTTGCAGCTTTTTTTTTATCTGCATTTAATTGGACAAATTTCGACAAGTTTTCTAGAAAGAAGAGGTAGTAAAGATTTATACACAATATCTTACAACATTTGCAAATACTGAAACGGTTCAAGGATTTTTCAAAAAATTAAGATTTTTGTAAAATTCGAAAACCCATTAAATTTAAACCGTTCAACCGATTTTTCCCAAATTCAATACCAACCTTCCTATTATGACACTCTATTCAGAAAAAAAAAATTAATGATAAATCTTGAAATTTGGGGAAGCTAGAGCGTTTACGACCTTTTTTGAAAATTTCAAAATGCTGTAGAATCTGTATTTTTATAGCAATTCCGACAAAATTCTCAGCAAACGAAGATCCGGTACAGATTAACATCTGTGCAAAACGGAAGCCGTGTAGCTCAAACCGTTCTTGAGTTATAAACTATTGAATTTTACAGTGCCATGTAACATACACACACACACACTGCCGGACATTTTTTCTGAATATGATTGTTCGATGGTTTGGAACATTTTAAGCACATTGACATTAAAAACTGGAGAAAAAAAATTCACCGTCACATAGCTTCCTCTATGAGAAAGCAAAAAACGATGACATGGATGAAAAAGCAGCTGGAGGAAGTGCATATTGGCAAAGCAGTCCCTAATGTCACGAACTTATCACGATTATTCGCTCCTCAAAGTTTAATGTTGCCACGTACACCCTTGCAGATTTTCACGCCAGCATATAACTCTCGACATCACTTCCTCTTTTTGTTCCTGGGCAAGCCCCCAGGGTGGTGCCCGCAGCTTGTCGTCTTTGATGCACCGCTGTTTTGCGTTGACACAAAAGCAAAGAAAAAAAAACAGTGGATGAATTGGTCCGATGTACAGAATTGGTGATAAAAATTCTAGTGATCAGTGTGCGAAACAATCACATTGACATGTTTATTGTTTCGACTGATGTGAGATAAACACCTGTCGGTTGAGATTCGGGATATTGGCGAGCGGCCGTATTACAGCAGGGATGAGGGTATACCAGGTAAATCCCTCGGGAAGCCTGTTGATGTGAATCGCATGAGTCTGTTATTGTTAGAAACGGATGAGGATTGACAGCCTCGGGTTTTGGTGCGGACCGGACATGATTGTTTCCAGGTGTACGTCATGAAGCAGCACATCATGTTGTACTTGAACGTCTCCCTATCAATCCTGTCATTTGTCCAATTTTTTTCCATTCAATTCAGACATTTTCCCAGATGCCAACGACATCGAGTTATTAGAAAAATGCTTGCATCATGAATGAGGTGTCCAATTCGATCTTGAAGTCAGTAGTTTCACCCACAAAACAAGGTCAATGTGTTCAATGAACTAGAGCTGGTCGTCAATCCTGTCATTTGTCCAATTTTTTTCCATTCAATTCAGACATTTTCCCAGATGCCAACGACATCGAGTTATTAGAAAAATGCTTGCATCATGAATGAGGTGTCCAATTCGATCTTGAAGTCAGTAGTTTCACCCACAAAACAAGGTCAATGTGTTCAATGAACTAGAGCTGGTCGTCAAATCTGTCTGGTCCTCGGTAGCCTGCCAGATTACATCCGGTAGCGGGACTGACCATAGAGAGTGAGTTGGTCACGTTGATCGTCAGTAGTCAAACACATTTGTACTAAAAGTTGCTCACGATAATGAAGCGGAAACTCTGCAGCGAAAGACTCAGTTGCCCGTTCGAATGGACCACTCCAGGTTGACAATAAATGAAAATTATTGCTGTCCGTAATAGCTCGAAGACAGCAATGCTGAGCATCATTGTCAGGGGACGAGATGATTAGATTATAACGGAAGTTTGAAGAGATTAAATAATTGGCTGGATTTGATCCCTTTGCCTTTGTAATCAATCAAACGGCCATACATCAGGACGCAGAGGACTCTGCCGTATGACCAACATCCGCATGACCTGGACTTAAGTTCAGATACTTCATGGGTAGCCTTTCCAGGACGAAAGCGCTCTGAGGAAGTTCGAACGAGTTGACCCTGATGTTCTTTGTAAATACGACCAGGGTTCTAGGAGTATCGAGTTTCCAGGATACTCTCCGGGCTTAAGAGTTTGGCGTGACTGCTAGCAGTTGAACTATTCACTTCGATGATATTCCAGCTAAAGACAGTCCTGCGGGCTCTATTGCGCGCGTTCCCTTGACCACTTTCTCTATAGAAAGTTAATGGAACTTGATAACTCGTGAGTCTGCAAAGGCAGGAAAGTGAGGCTTCGATTATCCGCTGATAATCGTGGCACTCGATGTACCCGAAATCTAATAGATTTTTATCGCTAATGATCCCCAACACAAGATCGTTACTTCTCGAAGGAAGATTTTTTTTCAGGTCCAACTTTTTGTCAGACGTCTGCGGAGAAATTAGTAAAATGCAATAACGTCCTTATGGTGACATTGTTTAGAAAAGCTTTCCTGGGAAAGTTGGGAAAGAGGCGACTCTTTTTACCATCAGGAGTGGAATTTTTTGGTGCTGTAAATTTCTGTAGCTACTATAATGTTTTTTTTTGTCCTGGTCTCTCTGGCAGTTTTATCCAACCTGACGTTACCAAGCGTCTCTCTTCTCCCACAACTGTCCATAGTTGCTGCGTGAAAGTCATGCTTGTGTTTGTGTTCTCCCTCGTGACCCAATTTACCTCGTCATTTTCCTACGACTCTTCGACGCTGCCTTGGCCTGTTCACCGTTCTCGTCGGTTTTACTGTTATAATTCGTTTTTGTACACATTTCACTGTCTTGTTTGCTTATTGTGTTATCGGGAAAAACGTTCAAAGCAGAGGAAATTTAATTTTCCAGGGATCAGACGTCTGTGAACAGACTTTATTTTATAAGAGCAAATGGATGAAAAACATCGAAAGCATTACCGAAACACTAGTTCACCTCAAAAACCCATGATTTTATTTTTTTTTCCAGGCGACGTTAATGACCGATGAGCATAACCGAGCGGAAGTTTCTCCGTTACTGAAATAACAAAGTGGCCGATTGAACCATTCAACCATATAGAAAAATCAACTGCAACAATGACTTGACTGGGCAAGTGAACGCGTGGAAACTCAGACGAAACCGAAAAAAGGCGCCAAAGGAAAAAAGCTTTGCCAAGTTCTGGAATCAGAAGTGTCCGCGCTGAAAAATGAGTTTTTTCAATTCATTGCAACAGTACGTCAGTGATAGCGTGGCTAATCTTGGTCTGAGCCCTAAGAGATTTTCCTTCAGTCGGGAAGACTCCACCGGGGATCAAAGTGCCAGAACTGGCTCCACTGGAAGTGTTACATCCACCACCAACAGCAATGTTACAACACAGTCGACAACACCTCATGGCTTCCCAAAAGTTAGTCGAATGCTGGACTTGCATGTTTACTATTGAGTCGCTGTCAATATTAACCCTTCAAGTACAAACTCAGTCGTTTTCAACCCATGCAAAAAGTTTCTCCCACCCATTGTTGGGCATTTAATGGCAACGAATCTTTTGGCATTTAATTTCCGTCAAAAATTCAGTTGAGGGTCATGAAATATGGATTACTAAAAACTTATCTACAAAAAAAATGTATATTTACCAGAATACAATGGTTTGAAAGTTGTTGAGACAAGTGCTCCACCCGCGCGTTCTAAATGCATTCAAATTGGTTCTCGTTTATATATCGAATTACTATAAATGACTATTAATAAAAAATATACTATTAATATTTTTTATTGAGAATTCTCAACTTGAACGAAGGAAACAGCATTGAAAGCCTCTCAAGCGTTTTTCAATCACACCGTTAACGAAGGGGACCTTCGAGAAAAAATTACATTTTTGTTTTTCTCAGGTTGTACCTCCTCCAGGTACTGTAACACCAGCAGCCCATGCCCCATTCCTTTCGACTCGAAGACGCACCTTGGACTGCACCTCTGGTTCGGGTCTTGCCGTGCATCCGGCGACTAGTGGGGGCGCGGCCTCTCCAAAACGACAGGGATCTTTCAGAAGAAATGTTGCTCCAAATGACAGACCACCGTTGGCTTTTTGCAGACGTCGACCGTCCTGGCCAGAAGTCGATATTCAGGCTACATCGGGGTGAGTCACTGTTTTCATTTCTTAGTCCCATTCTCATCAAAAACTTTGGTCAATTTTGCACCAATGCCCATGAATCCCCATGAATAAAACGTGCAGTTATGGGTTTTTTCTCATAATCTCGGCCGTGTCTGCTGCTATCGCAATAACTTACGAAATTATCGCAAGTTCCATCAACCCTTCGAGCTCACGCATCCCATAAGTGCATATTGGGTCAATCTGACCCAAGACGTCTTTCAAATCGTTGCATTCCGGCAAATATGCATTTTTGGTTTTTTTGTCGAAAACGAAGACTAGAGCCAAAAAACATTCATTTCCATTAAATGCTGAACAATCGATGACGGAAATTTATTGGGGTCAAAACGACCCATTATGCACTCAAAGGGTTAAGTCATTTTTTCCACCACGAAAGTTCGTACGCTGAATTCAAAATAATGAGCTTTTGTTAATACGGATTCTGTTGAAGTTGAGCATACAGATTTTCCATGTTTCCTCGAACTATGACCACGTTAAAAGCTGCGAGATTGGTTACGCACGGATTTAGTGAACTAAAGCAGAGTTCTCGTACGAGAATAGTGGAGAATTATGCATTTTCAGTACTTAGTTACAGGCTCGGATCCGTGCGAAATGAGTTGGGTTGTAAAATTTCGTTACATCTGGAAATTTTGACGTGTTTCTCAAATTCTTGGCTCCGTTTTCTCGACAATTTTGTTATTTCCTTGCAATTTATTCTTCATTCGAAACTCTCGGAATCTCCAATTACGTCGTACCTTCCGGAACTACAACATTTTCCACCTCATACGCTTTTTCCACTTGACAGTCATGGAAAATCCTCTAACTCGGTCCAACATCCGGTAAAGCAATTCAATGTGGTCTTATCCCGAAGCTCCTTGAGAGCCGCACTGGAAGAAGTTCTATTGATCGTCCTAAAGAACCACCTTCGTCCAGGTCACACACTTTTTCTTTCCCCTTTTATATTTGTACTCTTTTGACCACCGCGCACTGACAAGCTATTGTCTCGGGCATGTTCATTAAAGAACCGTCACGATACGTAAATCTAATTACTCCACGACTATTGATTTTGATTTCACGCTAACTTTCGTCGGATCTCCATACCGAATCCGTTTGTAGGCGAACAGTCCTTTCAATTTTTTCCAAACCTTTTTCTTTATTTCACTTTGGTCCCAGTTCCGCAGCTTGTTTATCCACGTATTGTTTCCCTAATAAAATTACATATTGCTGTTCCATCGTAGTGACAGTTTCGTTCGATAAAATGGACTTTCCGAGCGTTTTTACATTGCGATGTTAACGAAATAGTAAAAACTATGAAATCAGGCAATTTTTTCCAGCGTATCCCAAAAATGTAGTTTTCCGCCTTTTCTGAAAAATGCCCACGGAAATGGGATTTTCATATTTTGAATTTGCATCCGGTACGATTGAGATCATGGGAAAATCTAAAAATTGGAATCGTAGAATTCAAATATATCTAATTTTTGTTCGCATTGGTAGATGGTAAATAATATTATCTAATGATCGATTCCATTGACCGTAACGCTTAGGTCACGTGGTTGGTATATAAGCCTCGTGCTCACAGAATCAAGGGCTGCTCGGGAGACACGTTTTCAATTCCCCAGTAATTAATCCCGAGTGAAAGCATTCTGCATGAGAAATAGAAGAAACTGTTCGTTTTAATCAAGCACGTAGGTCCGGCATTACCAGTGAAGGATCAAGAGAGCATTACAAAAGATTATGGCGGTAGATAATGACAAAGATTTTTCCAGATTACTTGTTACTGAGAAAAAACTCAATTATTTCGAAAAAAGCTTATGGCTACGCAGATTCATGGGTTCCCAAGGATTAAGGGACCTGGACAGGATCCATATTTGTTTTTACGACTTTGAGATCCTCCGCCATACGTTACTATTGAAAACCCCATGGAATTGCGTTCTAGTTTATTTCCATTATTTGCGAACGAATTTGAAAACGTGTGTGACACGGTCTCTCACATTTTTTCGGAAGTTTCACATCGTTGACTATGTGGCATGCTCGAATCTATCGCATTGAGCTATCACTGATGAAAGGCTTCCGTCAAATTCCTCTCACGAACTTTGTCTGCTTCATAGCCATTGGCCGATGGCAGAGGGAAGCAAAAAGCTGTCGTGGAACGCTCACCCTAATACCACAGAGACCCTTGTCATTTGTACCTTCCGCCACCCCTTCAATATCTCTCCCTCTTTGGCCTCCATCTGTGAAAGCACCTTTACCAGTTTGTATGTGCTGGATAAGGGATAGCCTTCTTGCCAGCTACGAGAAGAAAGCTTTACTGAAATTTTATCGACCCTCGACTTCGGTCTTCACTCTTCAGAGTTCTCACTTTTTGTTCCTTCTTCTTTAATCCCGTAGTCGTTTGAGACCAGCTCACCTAAGGACTAAGAATTTTTTGAGCACTCATTCCACTGCTTCAATGTTGTACGATATGAGAACGAGCATCATATTGATACAAAACTTATTATTAGCTATACCCTTCCTAACTATTTGCAAAGAATCTCATATAAGCTACGTGCGATCCAATCTTAATCGTTCCCTCCATCCCGGAGTGGCTAACCTCACGAGCAGTCCTTATGTGTTCATTGGACTCCACGATATTTCAAATCCCATAAATACACCATCTATTTCATTTTTTAATTAAAAAATTCCATGCTGATAGACAAAACGATAGCGAAATCTTTGGAAACCATTTTTAACCCTTCCAGTGCAGACTGGGTCGTTTTGACCCCGATAACGTTCTATTGGCATTTTTTATCGGCACCGATTGATTGGCATTTGATATTCGTTGTCGACAAAAAATATATTCAGGGCCATAAAATCTGGACAATTTTATACAAAAAATATCTTTGAAAAAAATTTCGGAATCATGGGGGAAAACAGACAAATCTATAAAATCAAATTTAATGAATATCTTTGACACAGCGTTTGATATTTTTGATACGATCCATGATCGTCACAGAGCTCAGAAGAAATTTCAAGTCAAGGGGAGCAGACGGATCTGGTACTTTCATATGAAATACGGTCGGAGAAGTATAAGCTCGCTTTTACAGCCATACAGAGCAATGCAGAGAAAAAATGCTCTGGTTGAGTCGAAAGCTAGGCGCTGATTGAGGAATAAAAGTAGCGAAGAGGTATAGAGTTAAGCGGGTTATGCGAGAAACTGAGACTGTAGCAACCCGATACATTTGGACTTCGTGTGAAGATTTCATCTCGTAGCGTGGTATATACTTTCCTCATTTGTCATGCTGACTTCCGCTCCTTCGTACATTCATGCTTGCGTCTAGATTTTTGAATCGCTTAAAACTAAATTCTTCAATCGCCTGTGCTGCACCGTCCCAGCGCTAGAGTCCTTGACGCGACACTCGAATCAACAAACTTTTCAGCCGAAGAAACACAAAATTTTGTAGATTCGAATGCAAAAGATTGAAAAAGGTGAATTTACTGGAGGTTACTGGAGGAAAATACAATTGTTGACAATTTCATTGATTTTGGGTTTGTGTGTTTCGTCGAAATATTCGAACATTTATGAGAACTTCAAAACCCCATAACTCATGGAGTTCATGGAAAATTTCAGCCTCCCCTAACGGATTATCATTATTGGCAACCAATCGAAGCGATATATTAAGAAAAAAATCCCCCATTTTTCGGAACTGCATAATTGCCGAAGTTTTTTCCCTGTTCGCACAAATTTGTACGTTCATTTCCAGCGAGGTTTAGTTTCATTGGGAATTTTCGAAATACTTCGATGACGTGGTTTCTCGAGCAAATGTTCCGGAAATACTTGTAAGTATTTCTAGAACGTTTGCTCGATATTTATATTTTATTATCCTGCAGCTTTTGAGTTGATGCGAAACGAAAACTTTTATCGTTTCGAATAAACGATCTTGGCAGATTTGAATACATTTTTTTTCTAGCTGTAGAAAATCATTTTTTTAATGGAAGAGTCAGGTTGGAGCGCATATCCAAAGCTGTTTGGATGACAGATGGCATGCTCGTTATCGCACAACGTCCAGGCGCTCGCATATAGTGCTTCATGTTCATATATAGATAACCTGTGTGAATCCCTATATGTGGAAAGCTCACAATAGAGGTGTCGGTATTTACTGAAAACTACCCATGAGGATTATTTGACGCACGTCCTGCGCATAACAACCGCTGCATGTACTTCATAAAAGTTGGATATCCGACATGGCAGTGCTGAAAGCGAAGTACGATCGCAAATCGATGTGCAGCTTTTTATTTACTAACTTTGAAAATAATATACGAGACTCCAAACGTACGAAACGCTTCGAGTTTATACCGGTTCATTTCGACCCGAACAATTTTCTGGCACCAATTGTTCGGCATTCAATGGCAACAAATTTTGTGCCATTAAAATTTCGTTTCGTCAAAAAATCAATTTAGGGCCATGGAACATGGATCATTTACTGCAAAAAAACGTCTCCAAAAAAGAAAACAAAAAAATGCATATTGACCGGATAGAACGATTTTGAAAAACGCCTTGGGTCAGATCGACCCAATGTGCACTCGAAGGGGTAACATTCTAGTAATTTTTTTTTCTCGTCATATATAGCGAATACAGGCCTCGACGAATTCTGTGGGGAAAACATGGATTCGATGGATGGGAATTTGTCCCGCATTATCGGACAAAACGTATACAATGTACGATATGATGATAATAATGTTTGTGGACATATTGAGTTCCTTTGCGCTCGAGTAATTTTCCAACAGGTACAGCAGGCGCAAATGCGGGTTAGAAAGATATTCCCACCTGACGTGGAGCCGCGATCATCGTTATACTGGCCCGTCAACACCGCGCGTGACTTTTCGACGACATTATTGCGAGATCGTACCACATTGCGGCTACTGAGGTCACCATGAAATGCAGCATCGATGGGGGCAATATTTTAACTTAAAAACAATTGTTCCCAAATGAATAAATATCATCAGCGTTAACCCTCCGAGTGTATACTGGGTCGTTTTGACCTTAGCAATCTCTACAAAATAAAAAATAAAAAAACCCATATTCACCGGAATATGGGTTTTTTCAACCATTCCCAATTCAACCATTTCCAACATAATTCAAAAAAATAAAAATAGACCCCAATGAAAAAATAATACAGACCCCAATGAAAAAAAAAAATTAAAAAATCGTTCTCGTCAGAGTGCACTTGTAGTCTCTGTCCGTAATTAAACAAAAAATATTCAATTCAACCATTTCCAACATAATTCAATGAAAAAAAAATAAAAATAGACCCCAATGAAAAAATAATATAGACCCCAATGAAAAAAAATTAAAAAAACGTTCTCGTCAGAGTCCGCTCGTAGTCTCTGTCCGTAATTAAACAAAAAATATTCAATTCAACCATTTCCAACATAATTCAATGAAAAAAAATAAAAATAGACCCCAATGAAAAATAATATAGACCCCAATGAAAAAAAAAAAAATTAAAAAAACGTTATCGCCAGAGTCCACTCGTAGTCTCTGTCCGTAATTAAGCAAAAAATATTTGATTCAACCTTTTCCAACATAATTCAATGGAAAAAAAAAAAAAATAGACCCCAATGAAAAAATAATATAGACCCCAATGAAAAAAAAAAAAAATTGAAAAAACGTTCTCGCCAGAGTCCACTCGTAGTCTCTGTCCGTAATTAAATAAAAAATATTCAATTCAACCATTTTCAACATAATTCTCAATATTGTTATCCGCGATTTATTCCACTTTTTGATGAGAACATTTTTCATTTTATTGATAATTTAAGGACGTTGTATGGCCACATAGTAAGTTCCACATTTGATTATATGAACCCCGATGGGAAGAAAAAAATTTCAATTTAAAATAGGTTGGGGTCCTGTCGCATATCTCGATTAGTTATTATGTATGAAAGGAGCGCTGCAGCGCTACTAGAAACCGTTCGCGCGCGTTAGCGCGCGTGATGCCCCCTAGTCCTCTAATAAAAAGTTCATGAGCTCGAAATGGCATGGTCTTCACCAAGAAAAAGTATTTGATCCTAGGAATAGAATCCTATTTGCCTAAACTTGTTTTTTTTTTTCTTATCGAAATGCTTCAAAATAGGTTGGGTTTAGGACGCTGTCATACATCTCGATAAGTTTCGAAAGCAGCGCTGCAGCGCTACTAAAAAACCGCTCGCGCGCCTTAGCGCGCGTGGTGCACCCTAGTAACGATAAAAAGTACTCAGACTCTAACCTTCGTAGTGAACATTTTTCCTAAGAGTTTATATGTTTTAACATCTCTGTAAGAGATCCAAAAGCACATTATTAGATTCTCCCACAAGTTCTTTCCAAGTTTCCGAAAATTGAGGCGATAGATAACTTTTGAACGTGACTGTCGCGAGACTAGTGGCTTAATTGGTCGTCGAATTCGGTCAGCAGATGACATATATACGCTGTCAAGAGGAGATCCTTTTCCCATCTATGAAAAAGTAGGGGCAATATCGTTGCCGCGTGATCAGATGCGATGGAGAATGGATGTGGAAGAGGAAAATTGGTCAGATGGTTGTGTATAGACTTTGCAGCCTGTCTTAACCAAGATACGATGATTACGAACTGAAACTCTCCACCGGAAGTTGTTAGCTCCGTCTATACTATTTCTTGTGAGCTTCGAGTTCCACTATAACTCTCTCACTCTGTCGCTCTCCCTTCCATTGTTTACTCAGGTTCATTTGCGAAGCACGGATAGAAAGTTTTGCTTGAAGCTGTAGCATCCGGTCGACTTGCTACAGAGAACGTTATCATGCATGAACACCCTGCACAGATGATGGGTTCATCAAAAAATAAGGGCGATCCTAGTTTATACTTCGTCATGGACATTTTAAGTACAGACACAATTTGAGAAGTGTCAACACTCTTCCGAGATGATTTAGACTCGAAACTCATCGGGGAACTCACTTCATTAGCGAACTTGGATGAACACGATTTTCTGATTCAACTATATTGTTTCCAGAATCTGCATCAAGTTTATTTCGGCCGAGTAGACTTGATTTCAAATAGATAAAAAGCGTTAATGGAACACGTTTCATATTCGGCTGCGAATAATTTTTCGAGTGCACACATCCTATAAGTGCATTTTGGGTCAATCTGACCCGAGGTGTTTTGCAAACCGTCGTATTCCACTAAATGTATGCACTGTTTTTCGTCGTTTTTTGTAGTAAATCATTCATATTTAACCCTTTGTGGTCACTGTGGGTAGAATCCACCCAGTGACCAAATTGTGACGTAAATATGTCCAAGTTCTCGGTAATGAATGGGTTTGTAATCGTCACTTAACGACAGTTTGTAGTGTCCATTGTGCAACCCACTTCCAATGAGGGAATTAATATGTTTTTTCAAACGCGCGCTGTCCTCCTATTTTTTTTACAAAAGGACCAGATCTGATGAATATCCGGTCCAAATTTTAGTCAAAAATATTGAAAACCCACAAAGTGACGATTATTTTAGTGATAAAACTTTTTTTTCCCGTTTATTTTCGTCATTTTGCATTAAAAAATTAAGTTAGCCTTGGATTTCTTTAAGGAAGGTTTTTCGTATCTAAACTGGAGTGTCCAAGGGTTGTTCAGGAATTTTTTGAGAATTTTCGGGCCGATAGATTGCTCACAATACAGGTTCGAAAATGGGCTGGGTAGAATCAACCCGGTGTGACCACGAAGGGTTAATGGCCCTAAACTTATTTTTCGACAAATATGAAAATGAAATGCATTCGTTGCCATTGGAAGCCAAACAATCGATACCAGAAGTTCGTTGGGATCAAGACGACCCAGTATGCATTCAAATGGTTGAGATATCGTGCCCTTTGGCTTTGGGAACTTCCCACCAATCGCTCTGTATCCATCAAACTGAAAAAGGATGTCCCAGTTCGGTTTCCAGTTTGGTTTGGAAACAGCATTGCGATTATCGTACAATAATAATTTCACGATTGCATCTACTAGTCCATCGCATCCCACTCGTTTTCCCTTGACTATCCTGACAAGCTGAACAGCTTTATCAAGAGGAACATGTCATACACCTCAACCCTGTACCAATCGGCAAAATGAATATCATGGACTATATGCATAAATAATGATTTCCGGTTGGATTATGATGGGATAACGATAAATAATATAGAAAAAAATGTAGCTCGAACCCTCGTGGACAATTTTTTTTTCCATAAGATTCAAACTATTGTCAAGCTAATAATGGCGCCGCTCAATGTATAATTCGTAAGACTAGACCAACTCGTGTAATCGAATGAAAATCATTGATGTTCACCACTCACATGGGAGCGACGAGCAGAATTAATGGATTAATACTTGATGATTTTTTGATCCCCTGAGGATCGAACGGCAGCTTATCTCGTTAGGGCGAGGTAAACGGCACGCCCTCGTTAGTATGCAATGCAAGGAATATTCGCTATATGGCTAAACCATAGATAGAGGTACTTGGTGTCGTGTGTATGAAACTTTGACGTAGCTTATGGACGAGTAATTCTAATTACTTATCCTATCTTTTCTCTATCGCTTCTTTCTCTTCGATAAATTTATAAGTTATTCTACTGCACAAAAGATCCACTTTTTGCGCGAACTGTACCGAACCGGTTTTGATAAATCTTTCGCAAGGAAAAAAGTCATGCATAGACATGAAATGTATATCGTACAACATTCCGATGAATTTCTGTTCCAGATGTGAAAAAAATTCATGATTAGATCAGAATCACTAAATTCTGCCAAATTTGCATGTATTTTTATTCTGCATTGACGAACATACTGCATGTAAATGCATTTTGGGACAATCTGACCCGAAGCTTTTTTCTTTTTTTTGTAGTGACGTTTTGGCATTCAATGGCAACATTCGTTGCCATTGAATGCCAAATGATCGGTGACAGAATATTGTGGGGGTCGAAACGACCCAGAATGCACTCGAAGGGTTGTAAATGTTTATCGATAGAGCAACTTTCATATCTTGGAAAAAAAACGACGTAAATGGATTCTGTTTCTTCTCAGGACGTGTTTTTTTTCTTCTTGAAAGCACTATACAGGTTTTTTATGCTTGTCCTTCCCAAGATCTGGTCCTATCCGCTTCCCTGCTAACTCACGTCATGTACACCATAGAAGCCACTTCGAACAACACACTCGACACATTCATAGACCACCCGTCGTGTTGGCTTCCACTCTCGCATGTCCTTCGTGCTACAATGAGTAGGTAGTAACGACTTGCTCCCGTCCCTATGTTTTCCTTTTCCATCCATCTCAGCTTCCATCCCGAGAATTCACTTTAGTCATTAGGGCGCCACCTACAGCGAGCTGCCTTCTGGAAATTGTTCAATGCGACGAACAACTTTCAAAGTTAGTCTTTATTCACCAGCTCGTTCTAGAAACAAGTAGATTCAGCTCAGCATCCAGCTGGTCAGGGAGCTTATTGGTAGTCGCTGGAATCGTAAAACCACGCACCAACGTCATTTCATTAAAGATGATAAGAGATGAGCAAGGAATAGTCACGTTGCCATAGAACGAAATGAAACGCAAAATATCGATGAATTTTTCATTCTATCACGAAACGAACAATTTCCAAAATAATTTTGAACCTTCGACTGCACACTGGGTCATTTTGACCCGAACAATTTTCTGTCACTGATTCTTTCTCATGCAATTAATGGCAACGAATTATTTGGCATTCAATTTCCGTGTGAACAATTAACTCTAAAAAACGTCGCTACAAAAAAAAAACGAAAAATGCATATTTACTGGAATGCAACGGTTTGAAAAATGCCTCGGGTCAGATTGACCCAAAATGCATTTACAGGAGGTGTGCACTCGGAGGATTTATCGTGGGATCGAAACGATTCCACTTTATTGTCTGTAACTTTTCATGGTGCGATGTTTCGCGACGATATTATTATCATTTTTTATATTCATATTTTTTGCGTATGTCCTCGACTGTTTTCACGAGTCCACCTCGTTACTGACGTCCTGTGAGACTTGCAGAGCCAACTTTTTCGTTTTCTAGAGAGAGCGAGGCCACCAAAGAAAAAGTAAAAGTGGGATAATTCGAATTTCGGTTTTGGTGTGGAAACACTCAGGCGAGTTATAAAATAAATGAAGAAACCTCTTCATATCGTATGTATGGTGGAAAGTGCCACACGCTGGAATAAGCGCGAGCAAACGTGGCAAGTAAAAGTGTGAAGGAAAGCCGCGGGGACGAATAAGAGAGCTGGATGCGTTCGCGTCACTTGATAATTCCCAGCCAACTGAGAAAGTCTGAGCGAAAAAAGGAAATATCGTGCAAACATCGCGAGCGAAGCAAGTGCCTGAACAAGAATAGAAATTACGTGACGTTCTCGCATCGACAAGTGTCCTTGTATTCTGGTAGACCGAATTTACGAACGAGACTACACGATATGGCATGTCACGTAAATACGCTTTTTCTTTTATACAAACTGAGCAATAGCGAAAGTGTCATTTTACATTCATTGTTAAGATAGTACATGACAAAAACAGTTTGAGACAGAATATTTTGATTTTTCACCCGAATATTGTTTACGACATCTAGTACAAGGCGGTGAAATTTTAACTTCAATGACCATCTCGTTACGGAGATATTTGCCATTGAAAATGGCTTTTTTAACACGCTTTGCATAGGGCACTTGACACGATTTCTCATAGATAAATTTGTAGTTAAAAAACACTGAGACAGAAAACGATAAAAATCTAGGAAGACATAAACAAATACTTCAGGATGATAAAAAAAAATAAAGGGTCACATTTTACCACACACTTTCTGAAATATGAACTTTCAAAGTTTGGAAAACACGCTGAAATGGGGTCGGCCGAGCGGGTTTTCACGACTGGCCCAGCCAAGTAGGCAACATACACACAAAGTTTCTGAGTGTTGGTGGAGGCAGTGTACAAGCGTTCGCAAAGGTTTTCGATTACAGAAAACTAATAATGGTTTAATCTATGGATTTCTAAACAGAAATCAGTTATTCAAGGATCTAAAATTATATTTACTTTTGCGCGGGGCTGTTTAATAACCTTTGAATTTATGTATTTCGACAAGAAATCGGTTATTCAAGACACTAAAATGATGTTCACTTTTGCGTAGAACTGTCCGGGATGTACTACCTTAAGACTCGTTTCTACTGATTTCGTAGGAAAAATAAAATCCTCATTCATTCAGAGACAAAATTGTTTCGTGCTTTTGGACGACGTCACTTGCAATAACGAACATGCTATTTCCACTCTCCGTTGAATGGGATATTGATTGAAAAACTGTGAAAATTTGACGATTTACTTTTTTCAATCTGTCGATGTCTGTTGAGCTGATGAATTGTGATATAACAGAATGATTTTTATTTTTGTCCATCACATCGCAGTCCATCAAGCAAGAATTGATATCAAAGCTGCACATTTTTAAAATCAATATTTTTCCCCATAAACATTTCACAAGGAACAAAGTGAACAAAAAAATTCAACTAGATCCCGCGAAAAAAGGAGCTTGAAAAAAAACAAGGACAAACGCTACTTAACGTTGGTACGACAAGGTGGACCATGGAAAATATTTTTTCGCCAAACTCGTACGATCGCCATGGCTGTAGTTTGCATGTGAAATATTTGCCAAGTCCACGCGCAATTGAATGTGACGTAAAGAGAATTTGGTCCGGCGAGGACAACACTCGGTTGGGTGACTGTTTAGCCATGCACGATCTCGCCGAGTGAAAAGCGATTTTTCTGAGGTCCGGATGCGGCGCGTTTCTGGTAGCCCTTGATAAATTGCAATGGGGCAGAAAAGATTGGCTGTTGTAAAGACACTCTGGGAGTCTCGCGAGAACGGAGGAGCAGCAGGAAGGACGTGGGGTGAAACTGTTGGAATGGGCTCGTAAAAACCCACACGAGTATCCGGAAGAACAATAAAAAGAAAAAGCCTACGTTACACCTTTTGGTTTACTCGGACTTGAGTAATAAGAAAATTACAATGTCTGTGCTAAAATGCGAAAAAAATTATCGATCCTGACATTATGGTTGTTTCGTAGTTTTTACAACAATTTATTTTCCGTGCAGCTGTGGCCATAGCATAGATAAACAAATGGGACTTTATTCTGAAATAAATAGTTAAATTTTCGTGAAATCCCACCCCCTCCAAAGGTGAGCGCTCACGTCTGTTAGAAAAGGAAGTTGTTCGTGTTTTGAGGATGTTTTGGTACGATCTTGAAGATTTTGGGAGTGATATCCGGGAGTCGAATGTGACCGGGCTCCAGGCAACTCGTAAAAGTCGAGACGCGACAGTTCTCTGCAATCTGTTAGAGACATTCATGTCGTTACGTGGCACACGATTGCCCGAGTGAACGAAACTATGAATAAACATAAACGAAAGGAAAAAGAAAAACATTTTCGGTGCTTCACGGATTGGGCATCGGCAGCAAAAACGACTGTGTCTGATCCTATTCCAAGTTTTCTCGTCCTTTTAGCCTGAGGCCTGACAGAGTCCTGGGACAGGATGAAGACTTTTTTCCTGAGATTGTTTGCCCTGTTCCTTAAAGAAGGGTCGACAGCGGGAGTAAGATTAAGGGCGCACCGTGCGGCTGTGAAGATCAATACGACCTCGTACTAAAGTCGTAATTTTTTTTCATTTACGCAATTTCGCGTGTCTCGATCCAGTATTTGGACAGCAATCCAAATTACTCGCGAAATTGATTGCAATTTTATTGAAATTTATTCCTATTCATTATTTACAGAATAAACGTTGAAAATCAAGAGTAGCTCCAAGCGCACCTAGATTAACCGTCCGAGTGCAAACTGGGTCGTTTTGACCCGAAAAATATTCTGTCACCGAATGCTGTGGCATTTAAAAAAAAAAAATGCATATTTACCAGAATGCAACGGTTCCAAAAACGTCGGATTGACCGCAGAGCCGCTTAAGATTTCGCCTGCATGGATTTCTCGTTAAATTTTCTGAGAAATGCACGAGCAAAACATGATCTAATTTTGCGAGAACATCGTCTCGAAAATTGTACATATCCGCAGGAAAGTTCTGCAGACGCTATATAAGCCATAGCGGAAACGTATTTTTCGAGGTACTTTGCATCCTGACGCTGCGTGGAATTAACGTGAGTGGGAAAAACACGACAAGCTTGTATCCTCGCGTGATAACACGAAGAAAAACAGGAAGTAATAAACCGTAGTGCGTCGAGTACAGGATGTAGCGTTTCTCAAATGATTCTGTTTACTTTTGCGTCAACGAGTGAAATGACGAACCAGTTTATGTGAAAAACCACAAGCGCCAGGAAACCCGAATTTATTTTTCATAAATCATTCTCAATTTCATGATAAACGAGTTTATCATGGAATTGAATTGACTTTGCATATGAAAATTTATGGGAAAAAATTCGTTTATTACCTTAAGGATTATTTATGCAGCAAAATTTATATTAACAATTATTGTATGGGGGTTTTTTTATGGAAAAAAAATAAATATAAAAAAAAAACACAAACAATTACAATTGAAGGAAATTTTTAATCATGTTTTATGGAGTGAACCCATTTTTCTATATGACACGAGATGACAAATGCTTTGCACGTAATTGTCATGGGATAAGAGAATCACAGGACGGAAGGTGCGGTGGAATGAGTACACTCACCATATTAAATCAAATTTTACTTTTTTTACTTGGATGCAGATTCATAACGAGGATTCCAATTAATTTAGATAACGAGATGAAGCCTCAAGGGGAATCCGAGTCTGGCCGTCTTCTCTTATTTTCCGTTTATATGATTTAATCTCGGCAAAGTTTATTTTTTGTTTTGCCGAAACTTGAAAAAAAAAGTTTCAACGAATTAGCTTATCTTTTATGTGGGGCTTCCTTTCCGCAGTTATTCTCCGCTGTTCGTTGTATGCGAATGTTGAAAGTTTTTAAGTTTCATCTTAAAGTTAAAATAACTAATGAAAATTACAGAATTTATCCGCAGTTCGGAGTTTTCGAGATCTTTCAAGACAAACTTGAACATTAAACAAAACTCATTATCAAAATGCCACGTGCTTTTAAATTCATAGAACGTGTCAATCATTTTTTTATATAAATTAAATTCATGTGTATGAGGAACAGGGAAGATTCAACCCTTCGAGTGCGCACATCCTGCAAGTGCATATTGGGTCAATCTGACCCGAGGCGTTTTTCAAACCGTTGCATTCCGGTAAATATGCATTTTTAGGTTTTTTTTTTGAGCGACGTTTTTTTAGAGTTAATTGTTCGTACGAAAATTGAATGCCAAATCATTCGTTGCCATTAATTGCATGGGAACGAATCAGTGACAGAAAATTGTTCGGGTCAAAATGACCCAGTGTGCACTCGAAGGGTTAATTACTTTCTTGCCAATCTTGTGTAATTACGTAAGGAAATAAACAATTAAGGAAAATGTTCGTTGATTGTTTTATTTGATATTTTCTTTATAATTACAGTGTCCAGGAGACCGATGGCTCATTTTTCGAAAGCTTTACGGCTTTGTCGTGGAAGCAAGAAAACCGTAGATTGATGGCACTCCAGGAAGTGGAGGCACGAGCAGAAGAGTCGCCACCGGTACAGAGGGAATCATCAAGTGTACAAAAATATAGACTGACCAAGAAAGAGGTACGCAATGTTAATTTCCCATATCAGACGATAACCGATTCCCAAATTCATATCGTTGAAATTCGACGTCCATATCCATCCATATATTTTGCTTATTTTTCCTTTGATTTAGAAAACGTGTGGCAACAAAATTTCAAAAAAAACGCACGCAAACTTATTCAGTAATATTGAGACTTTGATGCGGGGAATAAAATTTTCCGCTACTGCATTCGGTTGTGGAAACGACTGATTTTTTTTTCTACTTTTTTTAGTGAATTTTCCATTTTTTATGGCACTAATTTTTTTTTTTTTACAAAAACGAAAATTAAATGCCAAAACATTGAATTGTTGAGGTCAAAACGACCCAGTGTGCAGTTCGAAGGGTTAATTTCACGTTACACGAAACGTCGACTCAACCAATGCAACGACAAAGCCAGAAAGTTTGAGCCGCATTTTTGCCCGAGTTTCTCTTCTATGAGAAGAATTCAAAGTGAATTTATTTTGTATACTGGATTGAAATGATTTGATCGTCTAGTTCGTTGAATCAAACTCTAATTATCATTGAAAGAATGCTAACAGAAAATTCCTCCAACGGAATATCATCACCGGAAAACGTGCGTCCCATAAAACGAACGTTGAAAGAAAAAAAGAAAAATAAATCCCTGGGGCGCTGATATAAAATGACGCAAACAGAATTATGTAGAAGAAAACGAGAGGAGATCACGTTTGATGCAGATGGTTTTCTGTGCTATAATCACGATTTCAACGACATCCATATATAATACGTACGTTACAATTAAAAGATGCAGTTTTGATGCACTCCCCTGATTCATTTAAGTAGAGACAGTCAGGATTTAGTCAGACGTCCATTTTACCGGGTTAAATACACGCCGATCAGTGTAGACGACGGACAGATATCATTCTGATTGATGAATCTGAATACTTTCTGCTGCTGTTTCTAAATTCAGTCGTGCCAAAAAAAAGTTTCGTCCTATTTTCGTTCCCGGCCTCGTAGATAATGTGCATGAAAGTGCATTTTGTATTATTCGGGTTCCCGAACATTCGAAAATCGTGTTCGTCCTTTTTCCAGCGAATGAAGACACGTGTGGCGTTGATTGGTTTTGTAAACTCAGACAAATTCACTGTGATGATGCATCGAACAAATATCATCCCAGTGATGCAGTGCAAATGATCACGTTCTAATGAGCGCTTCAGTATTCATAGGATGGATTATATTTTATGATAAAAGATGATAAATTCGGACTTTTCGTGCTTTCTTATTATTGGCCAGGCATCGCTGCTGCTCCGGGATATCGGTCGAACTTTTTCGAGGGTGACTTTGTCGTTTTTTTTAGGCTTGAAGGAAATACCTTTTCGAATCGTATTTTTAATTTTCGAATCGTCAATGATTTTGAATAACGTAAAGTCGGTAAAATGGACTTCGAGTCCTATTTTTAAATTTACTATTTTCTGCTGTCGAATTTGGCTGTTGATTTGTAGAAAAAACATCGATCGTAGGAATCGCTTGAATGTTGTATAATTTTCTTATAAATGCAACAAATTATTCTCTTGATCTGGTGAAGCATAATCGAGCTTTGATGAATCGTTTCAGATGGAACAACTGTACATAGAAGTTCTTTATACAATCGCGAATACAGTTGGTGCGAGTACGGGAAAGTATACACACTACAAAGAAGACCTTTTCAGATATGCACAGGAAGCTTTCGGCGTATCACCGGATCAGCACATGAGATTTCTCAAACTAGCATCCGAGGAAAAAGTTAGTGAGAATACATTAGAACTTGTTTTTGTTTTTTTGAATAAAAATTCTGAAACGACCAAACTTGGTGAAATTATCTTTGAGTTTGTTCTTTTTCAAACAGCCGCCCATCGTTGTACTCAACGTCGTAGTCGTTGAGGCTGACGGGCTCGAAGCTAAGGATGCCAATGGTAAGCAGCAACATTTTTAATCCCTTAAAATCTCCCGTAAGAAATGGGATTTCATTTATTTTTAACCCTTCGAGTACACACCTCTTGATTGGGTCAATCTGACCCAGGGCGATTTTCAAATCGTTGTATTCCGCTAAATATGCATTTTTTTTTGTAGAGACGTTTTTTGTAGTAAATAATTTATTTATTTGGATTGGCTGAACGGATTTAGTTCCACCGAGGACCATTCGAAAGATAAAAAATCGTGGAAAATTCAAATCTATGTTACGACTAATGCTACGACGTATGCTACGACTTTTGATGATATTTTATGGCCCGAAATTTAATTTTTCGAAAAATAAAGATTAAATTGCAAACAAGTCGTTGCCAAACAATCAGCGACCGAAAATTGTTGAGGTCAAACGACCCAGTACGCGCTCGAAGGGTTAATTAGTGTTATTTTTGGCCCTAAATTTATTTTTTCGAAAAATAAAGATTAAATTGCAAAAAAGTCGTTGCTAAACAATCAGCGACCGACAATTGTTGGGGTCAAACGACCCAGTATGCGCTCGAAGGGTTAATTAGTGTTATTTTTGGCCCTAAATTTATTTTTTCGAAAAATAAAGATTAAATTGCAAAAAAGTCGTTGCTAAACAATCAGCGACCGACAATTGTTGGGGTCAAACGACCCAGTATGCGCTAGAAGGGTTAATTAGTGTTATTTTTGGCCCTAAATTTATTTTTTCGAAAAATAAAGATTAAATTGCAAAAAAGTCGTTGCTAAACAATCAGCGACCGAAAATTGTTCGGGTCAAACGACCCAGTACGCACTCGAAGGGTTAATTAGGGTCATTTTCGTACTGCACTCTCATTTTTTACACTCAAGAGGAAAAATGCAAGAGGAATCCCTGAGAATGCCTCATTTCTGATGGCATAATTTTCAAAGTTTGAGATTATCTCGTTGGAACTTGCAGGAGTCAGAATTTGTGTTTTGTTTGTTTGCCAAACGAAGCGAAAATTAGAAAAAATTTGTATTGTTTCGAAATTTTTAGATTATTATTGTAATTCATAGGTTTTAGCGATCCTTATTGCATGCTGGGTATTCAGCCAGGAAATAGTGGGCCACCGCCCAGTCCGCAAAATTTGACCGCTCATTTGCCACACACGCCTCCTCCATCACCTCGACAAGCTACACGAGCTTTATCCGACGGTGGAGACAATGACAATTCACACCACGAAAAGCTGCGAAAGCATCACAGGTATGCAAAAATAAAGGTCAAATTTCGCTTCATCATTTGTCCAAAATTAAATCTGGCAACGAAAGTTTGAAAAAACATTTTATCGTTGACTCACATTTTTTTTTTTATGAACTTTTGACATAATAATAATAGGTGAAAGAAAATCAATGCAGGCAAACGTCTGAACGTGACTGGAGCGCGTGAACCGTTATTTAGGTCGTTGCCAACCGTTTGAACAACTTAGCCAGACTCTTTATAAATGTATAATGTGCTTGTCACGATTACAGTAATTTTGCGTGTGCTCTTGAGGTAACGAGCCTGCACTAAAATCATATGCTGGAGGTGACTAAACGAAAGAGCACGAAAGAGTATGGAGAAATATTCATTTCGACTTTTTTATACGCGATGATTAAGAATTTCAGCGAGTCATGAATACTGGATAAAAAATTTAGGATTTAAATGGTGTTTCGAGTTTTTCGTATCGCAAATTCATCCGCTGCGTGGGAATGACAGAACTAACTCGGGGGCTCTTAAGATTTGGGGAGAAAAAAAATTCCACCTGGGACTTTGCTGACAAGAACTCAACGTCGTGTGACTTTAATTTGCCTCTCGAAATATCGAGCCTCTCCGCGGATAAAAAACAACCTGCAAGATCCTCGAGCTACGTCTGGACCGACAGATCACCTTAAGCTTAATAACAACGATAACAACAGTTGTTCTTCTTTAATAAAGTTTCAGACTTTCCTTCAAGCGCAGAGACCAAGGCAGTAAAAGAGAACACAGAGAATCCTTGAGTGGGGCAGTTCCAGCTAAATTCATTCGAGCAACTTCGGTCATACCACACACTCTCAGTCCACGATGGAACGAACAATTTCATTTGTAAGTTTCTTTCACCACAGCCAAAGAAAAAGTTAATTGCATATTTTACTCTAGTCAAACATTCGCGACCTAATTATTTCGCACAAGCCAAACCCAAGAGATTTGTTGGTGAAATTTTTATTCCAGTGATATTGACGACACTAAGGCGGACATTCTCCATCTCGATATTTGGTGAGTCCATTTTTTTTAAATCTTTCACTAACGAATCCGAACAATTTAACGAGGTTGGTGAACCGGAGCAGAATTTTACGACAATTCTTACGAAAGACACGAACAATCGCCGGACGATCGTTAGATTTATAAAAAAAAATTTATCATCAACTCTCGACCGTTCGTCTTGCGAGAAATTCAATTAAAAAATAGGATTTTCATCGATCCACATCCATGGAAATGGACTCGATTAGGAGACACAGAAAAAAACTATTCAATAGCTTAAAAAAACAAAAAAAAACAAAGTTTCATCATAAAGTTCCAAGTTCAATGACTCAGTGTACGAAAATTTATAACGTTTTCGGTTTGCTCGTCATTTTTATTCTCGTCAAAAAATCAATTCAGGACCATAAAATACGGATTGTTTGCTACAAAACAAAAAATGCATTTTTAACGAAACACAACGATTTGGAAAACGCCTGGGGTCAGATTGACTCAAGATGAACTTGCAAGAGGCGCGTGCACAATATGTAGACAATGAGACGAGAATTCATTGCAAATTATGCGGCTAGATAAAAATTTTGACGATCGAAAAATTCTGCTGATAAGAATGACGTGAATCTTACAAACACGTGAGGATTTTCTTGCAGCCTGCCCCTTAAAAACACTCACCAGCCTCTTTAACATGATTTTGTGTTCTCCGGAGGTCGGGGCAATCAGTCAAATTTTTGACATACTTATTCAACATCAAGCAAATGACATTCGATTACCGCTTGATTTATTTTGGATGTTGGCAAAATCGTTGGACTCAACTTTTCTCTAATACGAGGTTCACCCAGTTGATCTCTGTGATTGCGAGCAGTTTTTTCTCTTCGAGAAAGAATGAAATCTCAAGGGTGTTTCAAGAAACTCAAACGAACTGAGTAAATATCAAACGAGGTCCTGTTTTTACGGTGCTGGTGGAAATTGTTGCAGGGACCACGACGACGAGTCCTCCGTTTTCGATGCTGTGAGCAAGTTGAACGAAGTTCGGGGAGTCAAAGGTCTCGGACGGTTTTTCAAACAAATTGCCCAGAGCGCGAGATCAGGCAGCCAAGATGACTTTCTCGGATGCGTCAATATACCTCTCCACGTAAATAAATTAACTTATAAATAAAGTGTCGAATTGTGCGAATGAGCGACGCTGCATGACGTTATCACTATTTTGCCACATGCCCGATCCATTCATTCGATCCCCCTTTCACCCCCCTCCATGATTCCCATTCCTGATTTCATGGGGCCCCCTATAGTGCGGCCTTATGGGGTTCACGTCACTATTTTCTCGAAGTTTTGTGTTGATGAATTTATATATTTTTTATTATTTATTTATTTAACTATGAAGTCACACGAGATTACAATTAAAATTGGACAAGATTCGAGTCTGAATTTGTTTGAATTCTTGCGGATCGACTTGCAGGATATTCCCAGTACTGGCTTGGATAATTGGTACAAGCTGCAGGCTCGAACACAACGAAGCAACATCCAAGGGCGTATAAGGCTCCAATTATCGCTTTCTACTCGTGAAGATCGAGGAACTTCCGAGGAGTACAACTGGGGAGAGTTGAGACAACAAGAAAGACTCTTCACGGTGTTTCTTAATCACGAGATGAGCAAGCAGGTGGTAAATTAATTCCTAAATACAATCAACTCCCAATTTATTAAGAAACTTTATCCTTACGAGTACATTGAATATTCAATTTCAACAAGGAAAACGTCGTGGTCGGTGAGCATCAGATAAACGAGCCAGTGAATAAATTACTACAATATCATTAGGTCGAATTTACGAAATTCAAATTTATAGTCACGAAACATTATTCGACTTTTTTTTGTTAAGTGTCGAATGGAGTCTCATGACTATGCAAATTTTTTTTGTAACTACCCAAATTTCAAATCCCTGCTCATTCCCATCATTGATGATGAAACTCGTACTGAGTGAAAGTTTCCACAATTCTAGTGGAAGTTGAATCGTTATCTGACGAACGATTCGCACGCCATACGGGCACGAACCCTAAATTTTCAACCCTTGCGTCAGTGACCATTTAAAACCCGTATAACACGTACAAACGATAATATTTTGATGGCAACACTTCACATGATTCCTTGGCTGCTGCTGACGCTTTTTCCAAATGCTCATAAACCATTGAATTTCGGAAAAATCATTTATTTACGTAAAAAAGAAAAAAAAATGGATTTCCATGCGCGCCTGCTCTTTGGTGAGACTTGATACATGTTGAAAATGTTTGGCCTGCATTTTTGTAGACTGATTTTAGTGACGAGCTACCACAGGCAGCAATGACAATTCTACATCAACACGCGATACAGGGCGACATTACAAAATTGCAACAAGCGATGATAAGGTGGGTGGCGAGCTCCAAGAATCCAGCTGTCGAACCAAAGACTCTCCATCGTCTTCTGCAGGTGAAACCCACACGTTCCATATCATTGATGTTTTTTTGAATTCCATTAACCCTTCGTGGTCACTGTGGGTTGAATCCACCAGTGACCAACTTGTGACGTAAATATCTCCTAGTTCCCGGTAATTAATCGGGCTGTAATCGTCATTTAACGACAGTTTGTAGTGTCAATTGCGCGTTTGCGGCGATAATTACCGCCGCTAACGCTAAATCTCTAACATCCACTCTGCAATCAACCCATTTCCAATAACGGACTAAAAATGTGTTTTCAAACGCGCGCTATCCTACTATTTTTTTCCCAAAAGAACCAGATCTGATGACTATCAGGTCCAAATTTTAGGCAAAAATATTGAAAATCCACCAAGTGACGATTATTTTAGTGAAAAAACTTTTTTTACCCGTTTTTTTTCTTCATTTTGCATTAAAAAAAAATATGTTAGCCTTGGATTTATTTCGGGAAAGTTTTTCGTATCCAAACTGGAATGTCCAAGGGTCGTTCAGTAATTTTTTAAGAACTTTCGGGCCGATAGACTGGTCACAATATGGGTTCGAAAATGGACTGGGTAGAATCAACCCAGTGTGACCACGAAGGGTTAAGCGGCCCGGATCTTATGGTTATCCATGTAGATAATAAATTTCAACATTTTTTCAATACAATTGTTATGTTATGGTCACGATGGATTTTATGGTTATCCATGTGGGTGATAAATGTCAACATTTTTTCGATACAATTGTTGTTTTGTTAATTTCCTCAAAAAACATGGGCCCAGAAATCATTCAGGCGTGACTTTTCTTCCTGATTCGCTGGGCCATGAAATTTGCTGATCGCGATGTAATTTCGAAGATTGGAAAGAAAAAAATTTGATAAATATTCTAGGATTTGAACGCCCACTGGCATACCGACTGCTTGACCCCCGACGAGGAAGAATGCCTGGCAGAATCATTCAATGCATTCTTAGAAATGTCAGTCGAAAAAATTCGACATCATCGAACGTTATTCCCGCCCCTTCATCGAGCTGCCATCAACAAATTAGATTATCTTCTCAGGTACATCACCTTTGAGCTTCATTAACGATTCAGTGCTTAAATTTCCATACTCGACCGAATCGACATGACCAGCATAGATTATAATTAGAATTTTAATGACTTGAATGTCAATTATTATTCGAATGTGTGAATTACTATCGCAAAAAATGGCTTTGGCTTTGCGCACCTGGACGCGACGACAAAATATCCAATGACAAATCGTAAGCCCGTAATTCCACATGGTACACCATCCCAAACATCCCCCAGTGACGCCGAAGTTCCCACCATTGGGATCGAACGAAAAATCTATTTTTTTTTCATCATTTATCAAATTTTGAAAATTACCGCAATTTTTACACCAATTTAGTTTTTGAGACTCTAGAAAATCGTTTTAGTCTCCTGAAAAAAAAACTGTGCATAATTGGTGATCTCTGCTGGAGAAAAAAAAAAGAATTTCATTGCATTCCAACGATGCAAACTTCACCTTTATCATCATGATCGTATCGCAATTTATCTGGATGTTTTGTCGTCGAATCAGAACATATGCGTTGCCACATATTTCGGCAATAATTATATTTCATTCGGTACTGACCGATTAATATTATTTTCAACGTTTGCCACAATTATTCCTGTCTCTCAATGAAATATGTCGCTCAGCAAAGTGTGCAGGATCGTTACTCCAAATTTTGATCTGTTCCCATAAAAGTTAATGACTGAATTTATATTTACCATTATTTTCACCCTACGTAGAGACACATGGGTCTGCGGTGTCCAGCCCATTAAGCAAATAACCCGAATTTCTCGTTTTTCGTATCGATTACCATTAAATAACGACAATAAAAAATTATTTTTATCCATCACCCAGTGCAGCCTCTTTTTCTACAGATCCAAAATTACTTTCCTGATTTTTTCCAGATTTTTTAAACGATTTCGAGTACGATGAAAAAACGGTGGGACGCCCCAGACCCATGTGTGTCTAGGGAGATTTATATAGAGCTAATAACAGGTTAAAAAAAAATCATACATCATTTCAGATGTCTCGGTTTTTTATCAGCGATGAAAGCTTTTTCGAAATGCTGTCCATTCAACAAGCAAATCCGAGGAGAAATCATATCAGCTCTGAAAAATGGAACTCACGAATGGTAGGCAAAATTTTTTATGTCACTTTGAATTTATTTAGCCATGATAACTCGTAATAAAAACTTGTGCAGCCTCATTACGATTGTTTCTAGTAAACAATGGCAAAGTGCTAATGACAAGTCGTTAAACAAAAAAAAAAAAACAAGGAGTGCTTCGAAATGAAAAGAATAACGTTGACGATGCAAAAAATCATTATTCTACCTACTTGTGGAAAAAAACTCATTTGGACTATTTAATTACATTTCTTCGTCTCATGTAAAAAAAAACTCGCAGGCTTTTTTCATTAAAGAAACGAGTTAACGAGCAAGAGGGTGGGAAACGTTCCTAATCGCTAGCTCTTGCCAAGCACGCGTGTAAAGAGATGGAGTGCAATGTGGAGAAACATAGTTAAAGATGCAAAGTAAACCAAAATACCGCGTGAAATTAATGTGGACTGGGAAAAGCGCAGGTGAAAGTTCGTATCGCCATATAGAGGGCTCTGCAAGTCCTAGAAACTGGTGAGGCTTCGGTTTCTATTACGATACCAAAGAGCCAGGCCCTGGCGAAAAGAAAAAAATAATTCAAAGATCGAAACGAACTGGCAAACTCGTTGGATGCACGTGCAATCCCAGTGCAGCTAAAATGCGATAAAAAAAAAAAACAACAAGCTATCCGGAAAACGAACGGAACAGCTCATTAAAACGTCGCTGACGGTGAAATTTATTCTCTTACACATAAAATAAAGGCAACGTCTATTTCTCACATAAATAGACTTTGGCCGGCTGCGATATATCGCCCAAGTGAATAAACTCAACAATGGTCGGAGGAAAATGGCTCTCTCTCGTACAATGGAAACATACACGACCCTTGGCCCGAGTCCAATCGATGGAAAGAAAATAACCATGGACAAAGAGAAATTAAGGGTTTCATCTCGAAGTGTGAAAACTGCATCAACTGCATCAAAACGGGCGGTTCCCTAATAAATCTAAATCATGAAATCGCAGGAATCAACGTAAATTTTTATTTCATCCACAGCCTCATTTTTTTCGATCATTTTTATTGAAAATATTTGTTTTTTTCGCCTTTAGACTCGATTATATTAACCCTTCGAGTGCACACCCCTGTAAGTGCAAATTGGGTCAATGTGACCCAAGGCTTTATGCGAATTTTTGTCTTTCGTAAACATGCATTTTTTTGTTCAAATATTTTTTGTAGCAATTTTTTTACGAAAACGACAATTAAATCGCAAAAGGTTCGTTGCCATTGAATGACAAACAATCGGTGAAAAATGTTGGGGTCAGAACGACCCAGTATGCACTCGAAGGGTTAATTTCACGTTACACGAAACGTCGACTCAACCAATGCAACGACAAAGCCAGAAAGTTTGAACCGCATTTTTGCCCGAGTTTCTCTTCTATGAGAAGAATTCAAAGTGAATTTTTATTTTGTATACTGGATTGAAGTGATTCAATCGTCTAGTTCGTTAAATCAAACTCTAATTATCATTGAAATAATGCTAACAGGAAATTCCTCCAACGGAATATCATCACCGGAAAACGTGCGTCCCATAAAACGAACGTTGAAAGAAAAAAAGAAAAATAAATCCCTGGGGCGATGATATAAAATGACGCAAACAGAATTATATAGAAGAAAACGAGAAGAGATCACGTTTTCCTTCCAGGCATCCGTGATTTCTCGCTTCTCTTCAGAACCGACGCGGTATTCGAGTGTCTGATCAATTAAATGAACGCGCTGCTCAACGATCTCCTTTCGACTCGAATATCATTTTCCCTCAGTCATCATTAAATCTATTTGAGGACGATTCGATATTGTTTATCGGTGTTCGTGATAACGAGATCATCTTCGGTATTTCGAGAAAATTTTTATTGATAAAGTACGACGATTAACGAGACAGTACAAAATGGTCGCAGACGTTCTACCATTTGAAAAGTAAAACTTAAGTAATTCCTCTATTTCAATATTGACTCAGATGTGATTGATATTTTTCACATAATTGTTAAGGTAGTAAATTCCAAAAACAGTTTGAGACAGATTATTTTGATTTTTCACTCGAATATTGTTTACGATATCTAGTACAAGTTGGTGAAATTTTTATTTCAATGACCATCTCGTTACGGAGATATTTGCAATTGAAAATGGCTTTTTTAACACGCTTTGCATAGGGCACTTGACATGATTTCTCATAGATAAATTTGTAGTTAAAAAACACTGAGACGGAAAACGATAAAAATCTAGGAAAACATAAACAAGTACTTCAGGATGATAAAAGAAAATAAAGGGTCACATTTTACCACACACTTTCTGAAATATGAATTTTCAAAGTATGGAAAACACGCTGAAATGTGGCCGGCCGAGCGGGTTTTCACGGCTGGCCCAGCCAAGTTGGCAACATACACACAAAGTTTCTAAATGTTGGTGAAGGCAGTGTACAAGCGTTCGCAAAGGTTTTCGATTACAGAAAACTAATAATGGTTTAATCTATAGATTTCTAAACAGAAATCAGTTATTCAAGGATCTAAAATTATATTCACTTTTGCGTGGGGTTGTTAATAACGTTTTAATTTATGTATTTCGAAGAGAAATACGTTATTCAAGACACTAAAATGATGTTCACTCTTGCGTTGGACGGTCTGGGCTACCCTAACACATTTTTGATAAATTTTCGATGAATCTTTAACAATCTTATGAGCAGAATCGTTCCTCAGAAATTTGATTGAATTAATTTTAAAAACACGAAACTGTGACAAATGGCGATATGATGATTTAAAATCATGGTAGGTATGGCGAAATTCGACAACAGACAATGGGCCATGACCAAGAGCCTGATCAGGATATAGATCGAGTGTTCCAGGATTTTACAGCTCTCGTGACGACTCTCCTCATCGATCTTGAGCAGGGTTTAATTTACTACAACACTCTTTTCGAGAAGTAAGCAGAACGTCGATTTGTCCTCTCTCCAAATTATTATCATTATTTCCAAGAATAAGTAACCCTTCGAGTGCACACGCTATAAGTTCCTACTGGGTCAATCTGACCCAGGGATTTTCGCGAATCGTTGCATTCCAGTGAATATATGCATTTTTGTAGAGATTTTTTCTTTGTAGAAATTGATTACAATGTCAAACACTGAGTGATGGAAAATTGTCGGGGTCGAAACGACCCAGTACGCACTCGAAGGGTCAATTATTCTGATGAGGAATTATTCATGTAATGAAATTGTCAACAGATTATCAATTTTTGGCTCAAACCTTTTCTTGAATTTTCCACAGAACAAATGCCGTTTGCTACTTCGCGGTGGTTTACAAGTATCTGGAAAAACTGGTGAGCGAACTATGAGAAAATAAAAGTCTAAGGTCAATAAAAAAATGATGAAAACTCGAAATGAAAGTAACGTGAAAAGTGTGCTGTGAAAAAAAAACTCAGTTGATACTAGAACTGGGAAATAATAGTCGAAAACATTGATATCGCCGATTCATTGAAAACAACACGACACACGGTTATCATAATCATAATAAGTCAATGAAAAATGATATTTCCATTATTTTTAATTAATTGTGATACCATAATCGTTATTTTTATTATTATATGTATTTTGTAATGGATTGATTCGTTACGACCAGCTGGATGTGCTATGTTTGGCTTTATATTGCGCTTTTTGATGACACGTGACGTCGGTACAATAATACAACAATTATTATTTGAAAAAATAAATGGAAAAAAAACAGGAAACGACAAACGCGAAACCCAAAACTATCGTTTGTCCCAAAACAATCAGCAAAAATGCTTACACCATTCACAGGGCAGGTGTTGCTAATGTTTATTTATTTTTGTTGCCAAATGCAAATTCGAACCGAGACGACCTGACAGCCATCGATGAACAATCAAAAATCAGGCTTTTCATGGTCGCAGAATTTGTTTATTTATATCCTGCAGTAATAATCTTATTCGAATTCATTGGATCTGTCAGGTCATCACGTTTCTCACTGTATACACGAGATATGTTTGTTCATAGCTGGCGGAACACGTGGCGAAACACATGGAGAACACGTCCGAGGTACATTTTATGGGCTCGATGCCCCAAGCGAATTTATTTGACTACATTGACAAACGGTTTCGAAGGGAATTTCTTATTTTCTTGAGATCTGCTGTGCAAACCTCTTTCGACTGCCCTCGAGGCCACTCTTTCTACTTTTTTCAACTCTTTGCGTAGTTCCATGTTTCTTGCATACATTTTTCATTGTCTGTTTACCTTTGCTCTAGACCTGTGTCAAAAAAAATTTAATAAAGTCACTCCTGTTCCCGGAAATTTGACATGAAATTAAAATTGTACGGTGTAAACGAATGCAAGCACACAATTAATTCATATTTTCTTGGTACAGTATTAATTCCTTAGATTTTTGATGGACCACTAGTATTGCATGTGGCACTGTTTGTTTATTTGTTGAGCTCGTTTTTCCTAAGTTCCACATTTTTCCCAATCGGTCATCAATTATAATTGTAGCAAATGAAAAAATAATTTACATTCGTTCATCGTTGGTAACATGACATTTTTTTTTAAATATTTTGGAGCATTCGTTTTAGTCGTGAATTTCTTTGATTGTACAGCACCAAGCATACGATCATTACTCCACGCCACGACACACTGCCCTTACGGTCAAAGTGGCTGCACTCATTATCTTTGGTGTGTTTATTTAGTCAGCTGTATTTACGAAAAAAAAAAAACAAAAAACTCTATTATGCTCATTGACTCTTTATTCACAATCGAGCCATTCGACAGTTCCCAAATAATCTCGAATCCATTTTTGTACTACGAGAATTTACTCGATCCAAGGAGGATCGAGGCCTGAGGCGAATCCAACTTTGGACTTGAATTTTTTAGAGTCCCGAAGGACTGCTCGATCCCTTTTTAACCCTGCGATGGTATTCAATAATTTCTACCAATTCCCATCACTTGCCCATTTCTTAATACAAAGTAACATCCAAAATAGTATAATGTACAGAAATTGAGAAAATCTTCTTTCGATTCCAACCACAATTCGCTTCGTTCGCAATTTTGCAAATAAACTCAATTTTTTTTGTTTAGTGCTATACCAAGAGCAAGAATCACGGAAATGGGTTCGAATATTTTTACAAGGATTAACAGTTCTTCATAAAAATAATTCATTCCGATACAAATATTGAAATATTTTTAAATATTGCGGACTTTGCGAGATGACTAATGTTCGTTGTTCAGGATTTTCCACAGTAACTCCGCCTTTTTATTGTACTTTTCATTCAATAGGAATATTCCTTCCCTTTTTTTCATTTTCACAACGGATCCAGTGCCGTTGAAAAACTATTAATTAAATTTACGGTTCATTTGAAATATCGAGTGAATAAAAATTTTCTTGTAAAACGAAGCTTTACATTATGCTCTCAAGCCAATGATAAACGAGCTGATACGTGGCATAGTCCTCGTCAGATAATACCAAAGCTTTTGTCGGAGCTTGCAAGCTCCAATTAAGTTCTACGCTACTATAATCATCGTGATTCTCATTCAATCATTGTATTTATGATAATTAGGGCGGAAAGACTGGCTCCCATTTAATTGTATCGGATTCAAAGGCTTTATAGCTCTAGTTGATCGTTCACAAGTTGCACAATGTCCTCGCAATAACCGAGTTTCGTATTCGAATAAACTGCAATAAAAACAAACGAGCTATCGAGTTTAACTGATCGACGAAAACGAAAATTAAATGGCGAAAGGTTCGTTGCCATTGAATGCAAAAGAATCGGTGAAAAAAATAGTTAATTCAGTCCGAGAATCGAATTCGGTTGAGCTGGCTCAATATTGATTCATTGGAACGGCAGACGGAGACTTTGGCTAGGAAATAATGTTCGAATTCGAGTGCACGTGATTTTTACGAAACGGGGTCTCTTACATTCCCATCGACGGAAACTTTGAGGCGGTTAAGAATTCATCGTGACCAGCCAAAGTTCGATAACAAGCCCCTGGCGACGATAAGAAAAATGTGTGTAGCAGGCGAACGCATTCGAGCTCACGGAAAGTAAGTCGCGGATACCACGTCAGAAGTTACGTGGCTTAGCCTGACCTCCGAACGGTATGAACTACGAAAAACAAGACCAAAGCCACGTGAAAATGTAATTGTTGACACGACGCGTTTTCGCTACACCAAAAGCTCACCTCTCATCCAACTCACCAAGCAACATGAATCAAGTTGTGACATTCAATTAAGCTGAGAGGACGTGAGCCCTTAACTTCATCAACGAATACGTCAAGAATATAATACATAAACATTAATTATCAAATGATGTTACTCTTTGATACCCTTTTCAACTTTGACTTTATTAATGCTCGAAAACGACGTCCCGCGGTGTGGTTGAAATTAAGAATTTATAATGGCGACAAATACTTTCACATTCAATTTTCGTATTCGTCAAAAATTCAAATTAAGGCCATGAAATATGAATAATTTATTGCAAAAAAAATAAACATGAAAATGCATATTTACAATTAAATAACAATTAAAAAAGCAACTGAATATAAATTAAAAAAAAAAAACAATATTTACAATTTGGAAACGCCTTGGGTCAGCGAGACCCAAAATACACTTTTAAGAGATGTGGACTCGAAGGGTTAATCCTCCCTCCATTTTGTAATAATCTGTGGTAACGAGCTAACCTCGTTAATTCCGCATGAAAACTGTTGAATAAAAACTCGCAGCTTTTTTATGAAGAACTGAATCCTTGACATGCGCTGAAAATATCTGAATTTTCCTCCACAAGTGCGTGAAAAAGCTCATGCAATACGAACTGAAATTGAAATTCACGTAAAATTAGTCGTGGCAATTAAAAACCTCATTTGTTGAGGTTCTAATTAATTATTTTAAGTACGAATCACTGCCGAGATCGTGTCAGTTGAAAAGACTGACGTTCAACTTGTTTCCAAGAAGTCAGTTGCAAGCTTTTCTTTTTCATAGTGAAAACAATACGGGTTTCGTCTTTTATCAAAACTTAGACTGAAATTGTGAATTTTGAAAATTGTGGTTCGATGAAAACTTGGCCTAATTGCGTAGTTTTTGAATTGGCAATCCGTGTCTTTGTAGATGAGGAATGAACTAGGAGCTCGTGTACCAGCTGCTTGCCTTCATGGCCAAGACAACGTTGACGATTATGTACTACCACCTGGAGCTGAAATCGGTACTCCCATATTTGAGCTTTATTTGGCTCTCCAGGAGTTCGTCAAGTTAGTTGGTGCTTTTGAGTATTTCAATATTCACACTGTTAAGGGGTTATATAAAGTTGGAGGACCAAAAAAAAACTTGTTTTTTTACGAATTTTTTCTGGATAGGGATTTCATTTGATAAATAAAAGGCGAAGGAATCAAATGTAGTGTCATCTTTCAACTCTCTATCGCCATTTTTTATTTTCAAAATACAGCTTCACATAGCTCCTGCAGTTGATCTTCTGTGTGTTCTCTAAAAAAAAAAGGCGTTTCGCGGTGAGCAAGAAATCTCCGGTTTGGATCAGCTGAAATAAAAAAAACCAAAGAGATTTGTTTAGTGGATAGATGAGTCCAGGTATTCATAAAAGGAATAAGATATCCGAAATTTATTTTTATCTTTTTTGAATCATTAAATGAAAAAAATTTGGTCGAAAATTGAAATTTCATCTTTGAGGAGCGGCCATTTTATCAAAATTCGAAATTTCAACTATTCCTTCGATGAATATCTGGATTCATCTATCCACTAAGCAAACCTCTTTGGTTTTTTCATTTCAGCTGATCCAAACCGGAGATTTCTTGCTCACCGCGAAACGCTTTTTTTTTTTAGAGAACACACAGGAGATCCACTGCAGGAGCTATGTGAAGCTATATTTTTGAAAATAAAAAATTGCGATAGACAGTTGAAAGATGGCACTGCATTTGATTCCTTTGCCTTTTATTCATCAAATGAAATCCCTATCCAGAAAAAAATCGTAAAAAAACAAGGTTTTTTTGTCTTCCAACTGTATATAACCCCTTAAATGTATAGCTATTGAAATTTCATGAAGTTGCTATTGAATGTTCATTCGATTCATTTGAATTTGTAGCATGAGGCAAAACCTCCCAACATCAGACCGGAAGACTTTAGCTATATGTCACTACTATCAATGGTTCATACCAGCGATTGATAAATGGTTGGATCTTGCCAAGTTGAAAGCTCATCAGCGAGTGAGACGAGCAGCTGAGCTGGACCGTATATGCACCGGAGAAATGATCGTGAAGCATTGCACGTCTGCAGTCGATGCGACTGCATGTTTTTATCAGGTAAACAAATCCAGTTAATCACTCGATCGAGTAAAGCCTTGTTTGGAACGATTCAAGAGTCTGGAATAAAAAAACATTATTTATAATCTCGAGGGCTTGAAAAAGTCGAACTGGACCACGTCCAAGAGGGCAAATGAGATATTTGAAGAAATTTTGCAAAAAAAACTGAAATAATTCGCAAAAATCAAAATCGCAACTTTTGTAGAAAACAATTCTCGATCAAATGTATTTTGACTCTCAGTGAAAAGAAAAATTCTCACTTTTTGGAAAACGAACTAATTAATATCGACTCGTCGAATCCCTTTCTGCTAATGACAAGGTCTGGTAAAGAATTTTAATTATTGTGAAAAAAAATGAAATCATAAATGTTGTTGATTTCAGATAAAAGAATTTTGGAAGCAATTAGCGTGGCCCGATCTACCTGGTTCTTGTACTTTCGTCTTGAAAGTTATAGACGTGAGTAAAAAGTTTTTTTTTCTGTAAAAACAATTACAGGACCAGTGAATGTGAGATTTTTTTTTATCGTAGGCGATTTGCAGCGCAGCAGCTTATTATGCAGAAATGACTCATCAAAAACTAGCTGACAGTGGTTACTACGAAGAGCAGACTCCTTATAAAACCACTGACGAGGTAATCGCTCAGGTAGAGATATTGCTTATCGCCATGCTTATTATGAACGATCAACTTTTGTGTAACCCTCGAGTCCGCTTCGCAAGCTATTCGCTTTGTCTAAATAATATTTATTTTCCTACACAATGACTGAAAAACTGAATTTGCAGAGTCAACAAAATAATCGGAACGAAATATTTATTAAATTTGAATTAAAATTAAATTAAATTTAAACTAAACTTAAATTAAATTTAAATTAAATTTAAATTAAATTTGAATTAAATTTGAATTAAATTAAAATTAAATTTGAATTAAATTTAAATTAAATTTGAATTAAATTTAAATTAAATTTAAATTTTTCATGATTAACGGAATGATTTAGTGTCCAAGGATTTTCTTGATGCACCGAAACTTGGTTGATTCAACAAATTAAGTTTTTTTCAGTCGATTTCAAATTTATTTTTATTTTTTTATTCAACCCTCCGAGTACACGCCTCCTAAAAGTGCATACTGGGTCAAATTGACCCGAAGCATTTTCTAAATCGTCGTATTTTCGTGAATATGCTTTTTGTTGTAGAGACAATTTTTTTAGTAAATATTGTCGACATTTTATAATGCTTAATTTATTTTTTGACTGAAACGAAAATTAAATACCGTGAGATTCGTTGCCATTAAATGCCAAAGAATCAGCGACAGGAATTTTTGAGGTCAAAACGACCCAGTATGCACTCGATGGGTCAATATGCGTGTGTGAATGAATAAAGTGGCTTTTAAATCATGTAAAAGTCAACTTTTATACAGATGTGCGTCGCTATTAATGGCCTCGAATACGTCAGACGCTGGCTGCTTAATCTTGGGGAGGAACTTCGAGTCGAGGAAATAATTGCCTCCCTGGATGTGAACGACACGGTACGACAACAATGGAGAACAGCATTGGTCACGCCGCTCGAACAAACACCAGGGCAAATGCGTCTATTTATCAATCAAATTATATCACGAATGGGGTCAAAGGTAGTGAATTCTAGTGCGATAATGATTCTGAAGTTTGGATCGTTGGAATGCAACGAAATTCCTATTTATATTTGGCAAAAATAATTATTTAAATGGAGAATTTAATTACGATGATAAAATGATCGATTTTTGCCATCCGGAAACATATCGGCTCGAAAAATTTGGATGACATTGAAAATCGAACGAATCAACAATAAAACTAAATATTTTTCGTTGCATTCCAACGTTGCAAACTTCAGCATCTTGATTCTGGACCAAATGATCTCTAGAGCCAACGAAAAAAATCGAATGTGACGATCAAAATTTTGGGGTTTCAATTTTGCAGATGCGACCAGCCTTGAAAAAAACCATGTTTCACTTAGCCTGGTCGCCGGACAGTCTACCAACTTCTGAAGCGATCGCCCCTTTGCTCGAATACCTCGATCTCCATCTGGTCGCTCTCAACGCTGCTCTACTCACCACGAATTTCAATCGCGTTCTCCAGGATGTTTGGGAAGTCGTGCTCAGTGAATTGAGCAATCAAATGGACGGTAGTGCAGGGGTGAGTGACCATCAAAATGACCCCTCGAAGCCATTATGTGAAAATAATATTAAACAACCTTTTCTCCTAGTCTATTTTTCACGAGCAAACAATTATCCTTATAAACTATTTTCTGATTTCTCATGGTCCCTGGAATTTCATTGAATGAGGCCACAAAAAAAAGCAATTTAATTAGTGTGACCAAAGGCAACTTAACGTCCACTGAAAATTCAATTTTGTCAAAAAACGTTGATATTTTGTTGAATACAGCGAACTAAATATTTTGGGATAATTTCAGAATTTTCGTTATTTCGACAATATTTTTCATTTGTAACGGAACTGTCAGCTAAATTTACGATTGGAATGACAAAAATTAACTTTCCGAAAAGATTTTCCAGAATGTTTTTGGCTGAAATGACAAAATTTTCGTGATTTTTCGAAAAAACATTTAGTTGAACGTATCCAACAAGATATTTATTCTAAAAATCTATTTTTCCTGTGGCTTTTTGTCTTCGAGTCCCTTCCACACGTAACGAACCAAAAAGTGGCCAAAATTCCAAGTTGATCGCAAGCGTTCAGTAACATCGACAAAAATACAGTTTGGCAGCAATTAATGGAAAAACTTTTGTGTAAATGGCGTGATTCTTGTTTCAGGACAAACCAGCCATGTTTTACGAAAGATTACACGAGGCCCTCGAACTCTTGGTGTCCTTTTTTCACGCTGAAGAAAAGGGTCTCACTTATGAGGCGCTCAGATACGAGAGATATTTGAACGTCGAAGAGAGGCTGGAATATCACAAGATGGATACGATGCTATTGATTGATCGTTATTATCAACAACGACTCCAGGTCAGTCGCAATCGCTGGACATTAAAAAATCGAATAATTTAGCAACGAAAATCGATTTTTCTGTCGATTATAAAAATCACTTCCGCACACCAATTCCTTCTGCCCGATAAAACACTTTGCACACACGATATAATTCAAAATTGTAATTAACGAAACGAGTGAAAAGAAAAGAAAAAGCCGAAAAGAGTGAGAAGCAATAATGGGGGCAAAATTAGCCCTTAAAGGAATTTACAAAGGCCTGATTTGATGATTTTATCATTTCAGGACCAAATAAACACTTTGACAGCTGAATACGGAATTTTGACGGTCAGAGCTTATCTGAATCACGATTCATTGTGCGTTGAGGTAATAAACGCGAGGGACGTTATTCCACTCGATCCGAATGGTTTTAGCGACCCGTTCGTAATAATTGAACTTTTGCCTCGTCGAGTATTTTCTCACTGCACGGAACAACAGACGAATGTAAAAAAGCGAACTCTGAACCCTGTTTTTGAGGAATACTTTGAATTGTACGTAACAATAATTTTCTACATTTTATGGATGATGAAAAATTATCAAGCATTTCATTATAATCGATTGGCCCTAAAAAATCGATTAAAATTTTCAAAAACTTGTATTCCACGCAGTTCGGTCAGCGTGGAGCAATGCAAAAGTCCCGACGCGATGGTTCTTTTCACTGTCATGGATCATGACGTTCTGACAGCAAACGACTTTGCCGGCGAGGCTTTTCTCGGTCTCAGTAGCATTCCCGGAGTCGCTGACTCCAATGCTAGCATCGACAACTTTCACGGCCTTAAGCATCAGGAACTGCCGCTGATGCATCAGAAAAATCGAAGTGAGTCAAGCAACGAATTTTTTTATTAATTAGTCACTAAAAAATCAGGTCATTTTCCATTTGTCCACATCAAGAGAAGAGACCCGTAGAATTTGACGCTTTATAGTAAAATTTACCATAAAACATTTTCATAACAACATTAAAATTTTCAATTTCAATATTATATTAAATTAAATTATTAAATTGTTAAATCGTTGAATTGGTAAATTAATGGAAAAATTATCAAATTATTGAATGATTAAATTATTAAATTATTAAATTTTTGAATTGTTAAATTATGAAATTATGAAATTATTGAATTATTGAATTATTAAATTATGAAGTTATGAAATTCTTAAATTATGACATTATTAAATTATTAAATTATCAAATTATCAAATTATGAAATTTTTGAATTGTTAAATTATGAAATTATCAAATTATTAAATTATGAAATTATCAAATTATTAAATTATGAAATTATGAAATTATTGAATTGTTAAATTATCAGATTATTAAATTATTGAAATTATTGAATTATTGAATTATTAAATTATTAAATTATTGAAATTATTGAATTATTGAATTATTAAATTACGAAATTATTAAATTATATAACTATTAAATTATGACATCATGAAATTAATAATTATATTGAAAATTTTGATTTTCATCTATTTCGAAACTCATTTTCAAATTTTATTATATTGTATATTCAAATATTCAAATTTTTGGTAATAATTATACAAACTATGACATAAAATAATATTTCTGACGATTTTGTATGGTAAATTTTGCCACACGAGCGTCCAAATATAAGTGTATTGAAGTAAAAATCAGTATCTTTGTGTTCAATGTATTAATTTCGACAAATATATCGTCCTGTCATCGACGTGATTGGAAAGATTGATCGATATATCGATCAAATATGTCTACGAAGTGGATTTGCTTGATTAACTGTGAATTAATTTTCACCCGACAGATAACGCTCTCTTGCAAATACTGGAAAGTCGAGTGGGCGACAAACAAGCTCTGGATTTCGTGAAGAAACAAAAACAACGTTTTGCCACCATATAAAATGGGAACAGATAAAAGATATTTTTAATTCAACGAAAAATTAATCGAACCGACGAGTTTTGGGATAATTAGACAAAGAGATGCCTGCAAGGAAGTAGAAAAAGAAAAACATACCGTGAAAAAAAGGCTGCAAACCCTTGGAGGAATAAACATATATTTAAATGGGGCTCAATACCTTTCGGACTAATCCCGAATGTGAATAATTCATCACATGTCGAAAGAGAATTTATTCATTTGTCGCCGCAGATATTCATTACTCATTTAAACTTTGAAAATCAACTTTAAATTTTCTCTCTTTTCCATGGCACTGTGTTGATTCGAATTCTATTTGATTCGCCCTGTCATTGAAACTGATGATTACGACAATTCCTTAAAAACAATCAATCACGGAGTTTGCAGAATTCGAAAGAGGAACGTTAAAAACTTATTCTATCCCCACAATCGTCTCTGAAAATGATTTTACACAAAAAAAGGTCCTTAAACCATGAAATTTTGACAATTTGTTTCTTAACCCTTCGTGGTCACTGTGGGTAGAATCCACCCAGTGACCAACTTGTGACGTACATATTTCCTAGTTCCCGGTAATTAATGAGGCTGCAATCGTCATTTAACGACAGTTTGTAGTGTCCATTGCGCGTTGGCCGCGATAAATATTACCACCGCTAACGCTAAATCTCTAACATCCACTCTGAAATCGACCCACTTCCAATAACGGAATTAATATGTTTTTTCAAACGCGCGCTATCCTACTATTTTTTTCCCAAAAGAACCAGATCTGATGATTATCAGGGCCAAATTTTAGGCAAAAATATTGAAAATCCACAAAGTGACGATTATTTTAGTGAAAAAACTTTTTTTTCGCGTTTTTTTTCTTCATTTTGCATTTAAAAAAAAATGTTAGCCCTGGATTTCTTTCAGGAAAGTTTTTCGTATCTAAACTGGAATGTCCAAGGGTTGTTCAGTAATTTTTTGAGAATTTTCGGGCCGATAGATTGGTCACAATGCGGGTTCGAAAATGGACTGGGTAGAATCAACCCAGTGTGACCACCGAGATCGGTAGCGGAAGTGTGACCACGAAGGGTTAAACATGACAATGATCCAAATACAGTTTTGTATAACAATTTGTGACTATTTATACAAGAAAAAAAATGGATTCATTATCCGTAAAAATTGAAAAGTTTACCGATAAAAAAATCTGCAAACGTTTCGTTTCGAAAGAATCAAAGTATCGAATAAAAAATGTGGTATTTTCTTATTTAAGACTCGATTGAATCCACGACTAAAATTCTCTTTCAACAACAACAAAGATAAATATATTTATTTATAGAAAACAATATGACAAATCGATTGGAGTAAAAAAAAGGAAAACATTGGAGTTCTTCTGAAATCAATAACTCATGTTTGGTGTACAATCGTGTGTTGAATATTAATGAGTGTTGATAACTGCGATCAAAAGCAAACATAAAATATAACAAGTATATAAGAAAATATTTGGCACGAGGGTAACACGAAGTGAGTTAAAAAAAAAACAGAACAAATATATAAAAAGAACAGGAAAAAATATTTTTGTGTCGATGTCAATTTAAGAGAGGGAAAGAGACGAATGTTTTCAATTGTTGTAAAATAAGTTTTTGGTGTATTTCGAGAATGAAGATGCGATGGAGAAGGAACTTGTGGCAAGAAAAAACAAGCAACGCAGGAGACAATTTCTGAAAGCGATGCAAAGTGCAAGTTTTCATGGAAACGTACGTCAAGTTTTGAAACAAATGCAGAGTGCAATAAATAACGGAGAAAAATCTGATAAATCGTTGTGATGTATCCATACAATCAATGTTTATAAACGCTCCTGCAGGAATTAGCTCTCGAAACGATTTTATATGCTGTGCAAAGTCTCTTACTATCATTTCCACTGGTGGCTGTTAATGTGAGCAACGAAATGCACTAATTTGTGACGTTACCAAAGAAGCAGACAACTTTTACTAACAGCAATCATTATTACGAATATCAAGACTCTTAGTAGACACACATGGGTCTACGGTGTCGAGCCCACTCAGCGAATGGCTGGAATTTCTCGTCTTTCGTATCGATTACCTAACAATAATAAAAAACAATTTTTATCCATCATCCAGTCCAGGCTCTTTTTCTATAGATCCAAAACTACTTTCCTGACATTTTTCAGATTTTTTTAACGACTCCAAGTACGGTAAAAACACGGTAGGACGCCCCAGACCCATGTGTGTCTACGAAGGGTTAAGGGGCAATCCTGCTTCGCAAGACCTGAGAAAAACTTTATTTGGAAAACTTTTTCAGCAAAGGAAAGAAAAGTGAGCTGAATGAATTTAAAGAAACGTTATAATTTGCATTCGAACGTGGAAAATCGTTTCAACGCGGACGAAAAAATGATTCGAAACTTCTAAAAAACCGATAAAATTACGAATTTCTTCAAATTTGGGAGTAAAACGCGGAACGAATTGCCAATAAACAAAAACTTGTAATTTTTGCAGGCTCGGTGTGGAAAAATATAATACGAGACGAAAGAACTTTGCTTCGAGACGAAAGGTCGTTGGGCTTTTTCGTTATCACGTCTGGCACTTTAGAAAAATCCTAAAAATGGAAAAAAACATGTTCCAAATTTTTCAATACGAAAAGAGATGAAGGGAGCTTCACGTCGTAATTCGATTGGCCTCTGTAACTTGAAAAAAAGGATTTCCAGGACGTTCCGAAGCAGGAGCCTGGCCTTGGGAAAATGCATAATTGCGAGGATAGAAAAAAGGACAAGATAATGAAAAATTTCATTTTTTTCGAACGAGCAATGTTTCTAGTCGATATTTATTTAATCTGTATTTTCTCTGTGTTTCGAGAGCTTCTGCTACTCCCAGAGAGTCGAGATAATATTTTTCTTACTCGTCTCTATGACTGAAATGAATATCTTAATGCCCCCACACATATACACAGATTATATACACATATACACGCATATGCCACTGCAGGGTGTTAAAATAAAAGAAGAAAAATATATTTAAGAGCTGCTCTTATCTCGCAACTATCACACGGTACGTTCGCCTTTCTCGAGTCGACGCTACGCGCGATATCGACACATCGATTATCAATTAAACTTTTGCTCTCTTTTATTTCACTACGCTCGCACACATTGGAGAAAGTCAAAAAAAACTTTGAAAGCATCTCTCCACCTAACTCTTGTTCAAGTTTTAGTAACGATAATCAACGTTTTTCAAACTTTTTATTACAGCTAATGACATTATTAAAAAAAGGAGGAATCTATTTATTAATAAAACGAAAAAATATGATCGAGACGAAGCATCGTCACGTTGCACGGTCCATTTCGGAACCAGACGACCCAGCGCGACCAAGAAATATCATCGAGAATTAAAATATATTTAGAAATACCGAAAAACAATCCTCGAAAAGAGATGAAAACGATTAGACACTTTTATCACAATTTGACGAGTAAAACCCAAACGAAACACGCGTTTGCAACGTTTGAATGCAACGAAAAATATTTGGTTTTATTGTTGATTCGTTTAATTTTCAATGTCATCCAAATTTTCGATCATTTTATCATCGTTATTAAATTCTCCATTTACATGATTATTTTTGCTAAATATAAAGAACGAATTTCGTTGCATTCCAACGATGCAAACTTCAGAGTCATAACAAAACAATAAAATTACAAATCAATACACATTCGTAACGCACAATTGTAACCCGTCAATTTTTTCTAATGCACAAACAACCAAAAGCGTATTAAAACTGAAAGGGAAGAGAAAAAACAAACGAACGAGAAGGACAGAGATATTTTCGAGTTATTTGACCGAAATTATTCCCAAAATCAAAATTGTCTTTACGTTATTTTCACACATATTGATATTTTTAGTATTATTGTTACTATTGTTAATTATTTTCGTGATAAAAACGCGGAAAAATGGACCTGGGAAAATCTCACTTCGTCAATATCAGTGCAAAAAGAAAGTGGAAAAATATACCCTTGAAAAACAATCAATCTCGTCAAGAAAAAAACAAATCGATGGATTTGTCCGATTTGTGATTTAAAAAGAAAGTTAAAAACTTGTCTACATCCGTTTCGGTTCGGCATCACGTTATCATCGAATTATTGTCGACCTCTCTGTATGACTATGATATAATATATTTACGTTATGTTTGCTATCAATTCTATCCATTCACGTATACTCATTGTGTATCGACGTAAAAAAATGTCATGCGAAACTTCGGGTAGGTGAAGAAAAAAAATGCTTCAAAGAGAAGAAGAAATCAACGAGTTATAAAGTCCAGAAACGAACACAATCAAAACGAACGAACCTTTTTCAATAACCCAAAGTATATGTAAGATCTGTATTGTATCACCTAAACGAATAAATACAATATTATAAATGTACACTGCGGACTTTCGCGTTGATCCTTTGTCAAGTATTCCGACCAATTTCCTGCCCACGGTTCATGCAAATTACTGGGTTAGGAAATTCATTTAGATTTTCGTAATTTTGATCAGCATCGGCATGCAATGGAACGTGATGTAGAAAATTTCCTGGTGCAAAGGACTGCCGGAAATTTGGAATCAACAAAAAATTTATCAATTTATTTATCTCATTATTCAAGAAATTACGTCACGGTTGATTGACAAATTTGATTCTAACAAATTGGAAGAACTTTTGCAAGAGTCCAATTTTTGGATTTAACCCTTTGTGGTCACTTTGGGTAGAATCCACCCAGTGACCAACTTGTGACGTAAATATCTCCTAGTTCCCGGTAATTAATGGGGTTGTAATCGTCATTTAACGACAGTTTGCAGTGTCCATTGCGCGTTGGCGGCGATAAGTATTACCGCCGCTCACGCTAAATCTCTAACATCCACTCTGAAATCGACCCACTTCCAATAACGGAATTAATATGTTTTTTCAATCGCGCGCTATCCTACTATTTTTTTCCCAAAAGAACCAGATCTGATGACTATCAGGTCCAAATTTTAGGCAAAAATATTGACAATCCACAAAGTGACAATTATTTTAGTGAAAAAACTTTTTTTACCCGTTTTTTTTCTTCATTTTGCATTTAAAAAAATATCTTAGGCCTGGATTTCTTTCAGGGAAGTTTTGCGCATCCAAACTGGAATGTCCAAGGGTTGTTTAGTAATTTTTTGAAAATTTTCGGGCCGAAAGATTGGTCACAATACGGGTTTGAACCCACCAGGGCCAACCTGAAACTGTCTAAAGGGTCAACTCATGGAAAAAATCTACGTGCTCGTAGAAGACTTTGACAATTAATCTTGCGAGGCTAATGGAAACAAATACCTCCATGTGCATCCTAAATTTTCGCATTTCGTGCATGTCTAGATTTTTTTACGAAGCAGCAAAATTATTGCCGCGCGGTACGTACAGAAAATATGCAACTTTCTTTAGAGTCATCAATTTCCTAAACCTCTGGTTACACGTAGGCAATGACTAAAGCATCAGATCACGGAGAACTTGTTCAAAAATGGGAATTGCATCTCAATCACATGCGTTTCGTTTCTGCACATGTTCAATATAGATTTTTTTCAATGAACTTGTTTTTTCTGGATAAAAAAAAAAATTACAATATCTCTGGAGATACGTGTTCAGCTGGTGAATCACGCGAAGCCAAATCACGTGTTAGGAACGGATCTTTTTTTTGTGAAACAATATTTGAAAAAAAAAAAAAAACAAAAGACATTTTCCCACTGGTATCAAGTCAGCACGTATTACACATCAGGCAATCAGCATGTAATTTGCGATGTAAATAAAAATAGCACGTAAAAACATGACATGTCGATACTGGAATTTTAAAAAGCCTCCAATGTGTCGGTAAATCATTTGAGATGTGATCGTTTGAATCGACGTCGGATAGAAAAAAAAACATTTTGAGTAATTCACAGTGAGCTTTCCTGTATTATTTTTTTTTCGTATTTCTAGAAAAACAGGAGCAGCACGAAATTTCCGAATTAACCGACATATTTGTACCGGATGCTGGAAAGTGGTAGCGTTGAGAGAATTTGTAAGAAACCTTCGTGTCCGCACCTTTTCAGTTTCCATTTGGCCGTCGATCCTGAAACGTCGAACGAACACGCCAAAAGATATCACGATGGCGACTCGTGATTCTTTTGCAATTATTGTGGCTACGACGCTCCTCACTATATTCGATCCAGGCAAGTGAATAATTCTTAATCACTGGACCGGCAGACGATGATTGCGAAATAGAAATAGAAGAAAATTGTGTGTACGAAAAGGAAAATTGAAAAAGAGAGAGAGGAAAGTACAACAACTACTTCTTATTAATGAAAAATGGTCAATAGAAAAAAAAAAAAAATTCCGTGTTAATTAGAAAAAGAATTGAAGGCATTCGAGATATAAAAAATTGGAGGAAGTAATTCTTCAGTCACCCACTATATAAAAAAAGGAAACAGACTTTTCAACGGAGTTCCCGGTAATGGAAAAAAAATCGAGAAAAAAACTTGTCCAAATACCAAAAAAAAAAAAATTATAATGAGCAATCCATCGGCTATTAACATTTTATGAGTGAGTTGAAAAATACGTGGTAGTTCGTCGGATTTGCACTGTCATGCATATTTTTTGTCTACTTTTTTTTATATTTTATATTATGTAGAATATATTTATTTATATAATATTAATATAATATAAATAATATTATTTATAATAATATTTATTTTAATTATTATAATTAATATTTATTTATAATAATATTTTTTTTATGTCTCTATCAGGTTTTGATAAAGACATAAAAACTCGAAAGTAATCACTTTGAACTCTGACTGGGACCACGTGCTACGTGCAGCGTCATAGGGATTTGATCAGAATAGCGAAAAGTGCGGTGATGGAACTGTAATTTTGTGCCTAACTCAAAAAGTTGTTTCCATTATACAAAATTGATCGAAACCGTTTTCAGGAGCTGCTCTTCAATGTCGTTTATGCAATTCGTTGACGAATGCGAATTGTTGGGATGATATGGCCGACGTTGAACTAGTCGAATGTGGTGGGACTGTTCGACTGCCTGATTTTGGAAGTCCATCAACACCTTATGAATCTCTGACTCCGACAACGCCAGCGTCTTGGACAGAGCCCACGCCAGCTGCCACAAAGACAGAAGCTCCAGCGATAACAAACCCCGAGACTGAGCCCCCTTTCCGCAAAAGTGGTCAGGTCATCCCCATGGATCCCGAGTACATATGTTACAGCCTCATCTACAAATGTAAGACTGACACCTGCTCGAAAGGACACCTCCCTGCTTTCTGAGGACTAGCAACATTTTTTCCTCATAAATGTAGAAAGTTGACACGTATATCTTGAGATTAGCGATGCCACTGCGATGTTCTAGTTTTACAGCTAGTTGAGCTTTTGACTTGTTTCTTCTCTGAGTTCATGCCGCGATGACTCGAGAACTGATGCATACTAAAATATCCGAAAGAAATCTAACGCGTGTCTAAATTTTCTTCAAGTTAGAAAAAGAAACAACAACAACAAAGAACATTTTTTTTCAGCCGGCCATGAAGACGTCATGGAGAGAGGATGTTCCCTGAAAACGACAACTTGCGATCAGATAGAGGAGAACAGCGGAGGAAAGGCTCAATGTAATCCCTGTGGATATGACGACTGCAACCGCAGTGCATGCACTGGAATTGGCCTCGGTTTCTTCTTCACCCTCGTTCCTACAGCACTCATCACCGTTTTCAGATGGTAGAACAAAATGCCATCATTTTTTTGCTGGATCTTGCAATACTTTCATTTCATATGATCCATGAAAATAACTCGAAAATATATAGTCACTAAAAATCGGGTCAATTTCCATTTGTCCACGTCAAGAAAAGAGCCACTGATTTTTACTACATATACACGTAGAATTTGACGCTTTATAGTAAAACTAGGGGCATCACGCGCGCTGACGCTCGCGAACGGTTTTCTAGTAGCGCTGCAGCGCTCCTTTCATATATAATAACTAATCGAGATATGCGACACCGTCTTGAACCCAACCTATTTTAAATTGAAATTTTTTTTTCTTTTCATTGGGGTTTAGATCGACAAATGTGGAACTCACTATGTGGCCATAGAACGTCCTCGAAATTATCAATAAAATGAAAAATGTTGTCATCAAAAAATTGAATAAATCGCGGATAAGAATATTGAGAATTATGTTGGAAATGGTTGAATTGAATATTTTTTGTTTAATTACGGACAGAGACTACGAGTGGACTCTGACGAGAACGTTTCTTCAATTTTTTTTTTTTTCTTTGGGGTCTATATTATTTTTTCATTGGGGTCTATTTTTTTTTTTCATTGGGATCTATTGGTCAAATTGAAATTTTTTTTCTTTTCCTTGGGGTTTATATATCCAAATGTGGAAATTACTATGTGGCCATACAACGTCCTCGAAGTTATCAATAAAATGAAAAATTTTTAGTTTTGGTGTCAACAATGTTCATACAACATTATTGAGGAATCTCGAATGAAGTAATATTATTAGTTGTGAATTCGTTACGGTGCACGGGTGGTCACTTTATTGGGCTCAAGATGGAGTTTGGTCTTCGGCAGGTTTGCCGTTTTGCTGTCCTTCGGGTTTAGCCCCCTGTGCAGGTGCGGTTTGGTCTTCGGTTCGTATTATTGGTTCACCGTCTAATTTCTCAAGATTGGGAAGCCTTCGAGCAACATCGATTCTCCAAATTTCTGTCTGCGAAAAAAATATCGTGTTAATTTTACTTGAAGCTAATTGAATAGTTAGATTTCAGAGTTACACTTGATATTTTTTCATTGCCTCGGTTCCTTCGCACAGTGGATTTCCTACGAACAACAAATCACGCAGATTGGGCAATTCCTGCAGCCTCGATAGCTCGTTCCATTCTCTGACGAGATTATTTGACATGTACAAGACTCGCAAATTCCTCAGTGAGTTCACACCTTTCATTTTTTCGATGCAGTTATACGACACCCACAATTCCTCAAGCGTATCACCCAGGGTCTCGAGCCCCGTAAAACCTTTTATGAAATTACGTCCGAGCGAAAGTATACGCAGATTTTTTAAACTGCTCACACCTTAAACACGAAAATACCAAATAGTCAAACACATTCTTTTGTTTTTATAAAAACTTAATAATTTTATAAATTTTTTCACAAATTTTAAAGCCTTTCAAAATCGTATAAATTTATAATTTTATCAATTGTATAAATTCGTAATTTTATCAATTTTACAGATTTATAGTCTCACAAATTTTATAAATTATAAATCTTTTCATAAAAAATTTATAAATTATTTATAATTCATTTATTTTTTCATAAATTTTGAAATCTTTCAAAATTGTATAAATTTATAATCTAATGAATTTTATAAATTTAAAATTTCATAAATTTCATGAATTTCAAATCTTCTAATAAAAAATTTTTCAATTATTTATAATTCATTTACTTTTTTATAAATTTTGCAATCTTTCAAAATTGTATAACTTTATAATCATATAAATTGTATAAATTTATAGTCTTAGGAATTTTATAAATTAAAAATCTCATAACATTTATAAATTTCAAAATTTCTTATGAAAAAGTTGTAAATTATTTATAATTCATTTTTTTTTGCATAAATTTTGAAATCTTTCGAAATTTGATCAAGAATCTTATGAATTTTATAAATTTATGATCTCATAAATTTTGTAAATGTCAAATCTTTTTATAAAAAATTGATAAATTATTTATAAAAAAGAATAAAATTTCTATAAAAATTCATAAAAATTATAAAAAAAGTGAAGCACAATAATCGAAGCTGATAACGATTTGATTGACGTTCTCAAAAATTCTAGAAATTGCTTGTTCCCCAAAAATAATGTTATGATTCCAGAATAATAACCTGCTATTTTTTCAATCATGTTAGTCGATATTGTGAGCTTTTCACATTTAGACAAAACCGCCAATGCATTGTCCATCTTTTCGATCGGTGGCCACTGAAAGCTCAACGTAACTTCAGTAGCACTTGAAGCTTCCTGCCCAGTTTCTTCTTCCCATCGACGCAAAGCATCTTTGCAGGTCGTTGCTTTACCGACTGACATGATAAAAAAGCTCGAAGCAGCTTGCGAAAATATGAAAACGAGTGAAAAATATATTCAGCTTGACAATTTCGTACGTCAGAATTATTTTTATCAACGTCCGTTCACCAACGTAGCGATCTAATCATGTTTACACTTTTCTGAACTGCATTATTTCTTAATTTTTAGTCATTCCCAGAAACACGAATATGCTTGACACTTTCCAAAGAGCTTTTGTAAGGGCCAATCGTCTCGGTTGTTTCCTCGTTGTCATGCAATTAGGCGAATACTGGTTGCCAGGTTTTCTTCGATTCACTTGGTACACTGTGCAGATAGTACGATCGATTTTAACAAACTTGAAACCGCAGGGTTTAAACATTTATCACTTGTTGCACGTCGATAAAGATTAAATATCACATCGCCTAGCCTATTTAACATGAAACACAACAATTTTTTTGTTCAGACTTCATTTAATTCTCTTTCGCAACTGCAAAAGGACCGGAAAATATATTGATTGCCAACAGAATCGTTAACCTGATTATTTTCTAGAGTCTGCTCCAACTCAGAACGTTTCCATTTAACCCTTCGAGTGCACACGCCCCATAAGTGCATCTTGGGTCAATCTGACCCAAGGCGTTTTTCAAATCGTTGTACTCCGGTAAACACGAATTGTTTTCAGTCAATTAATCATATTTTATTGCTCTAAATTGACATTTTTACCTAAACGAAAATTAATTTAAAAAACACAGTTGACATTAAAGTGTCAAACAATCGGTGAGAGAAAGTTGTTGGACTCAAATGACCTCGTACACGCTCGAAGGGTTAATAAAATGAATAATCCTACTTGAGTACATCGAATACAAATTGCGTTTTAGTGAAGAACATCACCAGAACTATGTGGAAAGTTTATTATTCTGGACTTACTACTGATTGTGTGTAAAGACGAAAAGGCAACTGTCAAATTTTTCATCCCCAAATTATTTTTAATTATAATTATATCCCAATAAAATGATAATGAACTCCATAATAGTCGAAACAATGGTGTGAATATTATTTCCAGCGTAAATTGATGCTTGTCACAGCCACATTCAAAAATTGAAAAGAAATATTTAAAAAAAATAGAATGTGAAGAAAAAAATTTCTTCAGTTCATTAAAGGCTGATTGAGATGTGCAGCAGATAAAAAAATTGCGATTTGCACATGATCTTGATGCGAAGTATTTGAAAGAGAGAAATTTGGAAATTAAAAATGAATCAATTTGAAAAAATAAATAAATAAGAAACAAATGAAGCGACAAACATTGTGGAATTCAATTTTCATGGACGCTTGCGATTGGAAAATTTATCGAGACGAATTTATTTGACGTAAATAATCATTCTGAACAAAAGGGTTTTGTCTACTGAGCATAACGATTAGCTGTCTCGTTGTACATATCAAGTGCATTGTTGCCTTGCAGAACTGCATTGGAGCCGAGATGAGCAGGAAGCAGAAGTCTAACGGCTGTTCTCACTTCCTTTGCCGTCATCGTTCTCTTCGCATTGATTTTTGTCAATCTAAATACGAGAGAAAATTTATTGGACCAGGAGATATTAGTTTTGTCACTTTTTCTGAGAACGAGAATGCAGGAATTATTTTTGAAGCAATAGTTGCCAGTGAGGTGATGCGGATTGAGGTTACCTTGCAGCTTCGACCGCACAACGATCGAATATGTCCTTGGCGAAATGGTCCATAATGGCCAATGCTTTACTGGAGATTCCTCTCACCGGATCAATCTTGAAAATTTCATAAAATTTCGAACATGATTAAAAAAAATATAGATTATGATTTATTTTACAAATCGATCGAAACGAGACAAAAAAAAGTTGTCAGCCATTTACTTCTTTGAGAATCCGGAAGACGTACGGAGCGTAAATCGCCTTCTTCATTTTCTTTTTCCGATGCGTTTTCGATGCCGAATTTTTCGAGCCTTTTTTCATTATTATTCCGCAAAAATATTAAGTCGAATATAAATCTCTCGATAATTTTCTCATGATACAAATATTTGCGTGACAGAAACAAAAATTCTAACGTCAAAACCAGCAGAATGAAAAACAAACAGATGATCAGAATGAACTTATCGTCGTTTGAAGATTCGATTCAAACCCTTACATTTCTTTTCTTTTCATTCATCGTCATGAAAATAATAGTAAATGGAATATTCCCAAGGGAGCTCAAAAGCTCGTTGACCTAACGTGAAAATTATTTTTTCCACGTGCGAAACTAAAAAATTTCACAAATTAATTCATTTCGTTATGAATAATCAGCAGAAATATCCATTCGGCGTTTCGTAGAGCAAAAAGTGAATGAAATCGTGCAATAAATTTGGAATCTTTCCACAAAAAAAAAATCTTGCGAGTGCTCAACGAGTTTCCACGTTTCGCTGATCGGGATTTCTGCATAAACGTCAAACGTATGCACTTGAGTGTAGGAGAAGAAAAAGGCTGTTGGTTTTTCAAACATTTTATTATCCAAATAGTTGGCAGTATTGTCATGTCACTTAATACAGCGAGTAGACACGATTCTCATACATTGCATTAGGAAAAACGAAAGAAAAATGTATACGCATACATATCAAGTTGGATGATAAAAAAATTACCGATGTACGAAGGATGTCGAGGAGTTGATGAAAGATTTTCGAATCTGCGTCATAATGCTCGTCCTTTTTATTTTAATCGTATTTGTATCGTTCTCTTTTCTATATAAGACATATAGTTAATATTTTTTTACATTAGCCAGCCATTGATATTAGTATGAGTGAATAACAATAATATCGCTAAACATGGTCGATCCTTTTAAGTTATCATTCCAAGATAAATATACTCCATTAATAATATGACAATATCTTATATCGATACCGATTGTAATAACGGCCAGGATTACATCGATTACCCGTTAATCTTATATATTACAAAAATACTTAAAGGCACTTTTTGAGAATCTTTCAGACGGCTCGATCGCCGTTTTTCTTGATTTTCATGCATATATTCATTTCTTCACGTGCACTTTTCAAAAGTAATCAATCTTTAAGCTTGTTTCCTGCATTTTTTCTTTCCGTGTCCTCAAATTCCGTGTAACTCTTTCTTTTAACCCTTCGTGATCACTGCGGGTAGAATCCACCCAGTGACCAACTTGTGACGTAAATATTTCCTAATTCCCGGTAATTAATGGGGCTGTAATCGTCACTTGACGACAGTTTGTAGTGTCCATTGCGCAACCCACTTCCAATAAGGGAATTAATATGTTTTTTCAAACGCGCGCTATCCTACTATTTTTTTCACAAAAGAAGCAGATCTGATGAATATCAGGTCCAAATTTTAGGCAAAAATATTGAAAATCCACAAAGTGACGATTATTTTAGTAAAAAAACTTTTTTTTCCTGTTTTACTCTTCATTTTGCATTTTAAAAAATATGTTCGCCTTGGATTTCTTTCGGGAAAGTTTTTCGTATCTAAACTGGAATGTCCAAGGGTTGTTCAGCAATTTTTTGAGAATTTTCGGGCCGATAGATTGGTCACAATATGGGTTCGATAATGGACTGGGTAGAAATCGACCCAGTGTGACCACCGAGATCGGTGGCGGAAGTGTGACCACGAAAGGTTAAATATAATCTCCACATGTACTTGAATGTACGAATTTTCCATTTTATAATAAATATTAATATTTGGTTTTTGTCTCTACCATTCTTATTATCGTAATGATTTGGTCGTGGAAAAAAAATAGAGCATAATGGTCGAATATCAAATCTCGCGTTTTCACGCACACGGAGAGAAAAAAATATAAAAAATTTGTCTCGCATCGTAGTTCCCTGGTACCACGTCGCCTCTCTCAAATATTTCAACATAGACTCAGTAATTTTTCATTCATATTTTATTGAAAATATTTCATTTTATAAAATTGAAATATCCTCCTGAAAATTAAATCTATAAATAAAAAATAATGACTACGAAATATATCAATAAAAAAATATATTTTATAATAGTTAGAATGAATGAATTTAAATGAAAATTTTATTTTTATAGAAAATTTCAATATTGTTCGTCTAATTCCACGTGAAAAATTACTATGCATTTGCTAAAGTCCCTCGGAGGGACGATATGGCACCAAAAAACTACGCCGTCATAGTAATTTTTTATATAATTCGTGTGGGATCGTCATTCACGGTCACGAAATTTTTCAAATATCGTTTTCAACGTTTTTTCTGTATTTGTCGCATCTGCCAACGTCCTGGATTGAAAATCGTTGGCTTGCGTGATCGAGGATTGGAATCGGAACATCCGATCTTTTAGACGATCGTAACAGTTGCTCCTAAAAATCCGATACGTCGAAAATAATGTTTTTCTCAATCTTTCCAGCTCAGTTGAGGTCAAATCGCTGTTTTAAACTCGACAAAAGAATCTTCAATTTTCGCGTTGAATGTGTACGAGGTTTGATGATGAAAAAATTACGCGACTGCTGATTTACATAACGGCATGTCGTGTCAATCCCGATAGATCGTGCCACTGACGAATTTACAGAAATTTTTACAGGCAAACGCTGAATTCAACGAGATTCCAAATTTCCAATGAAATTTTGACAAGTTCACGTCGTAATTTTCAAGCAATTTCGATGAATCCGATGAAACTTTTTGACAATTTCGCGTCTCGATTTTGTTATTGACTGACGAATTAGAAAAAAAAAACAAACAGTAATTGTAATTGGCGGAAAATTCTTGCGGAACGGAGCGAACGGTAAAGATCGCTAAAAAATTGCGAATGCCACTCGAAAAAATGTCGACGAACGCATTGCTTCGTAGAAAATTCTGTAAATACATCGTCATTGATATTTTGATGCAAATTAACCGTTTATTTAAATAATTATTGTATTTGACTTGGCATCAAACTTTGAAAATATGAGTCTCTCCAAAAAATTGGTTGTTGCGAAAAGATTTGAATTCACGTATTGTAAAAATCTTCTGCATTTTGAATATGGGCGATTGCAATGCAACGTTCGCTATAATATAGTGTATATAATAAAACCCGAGTATATTTCTTATAAATGTATAACTTGATGTAAATTACAATATCGTTTGTTTAACATGATTCTCAAAATTTCCAGACATTTGGTTAATATTATGGAGTAATTTTTAAAAATCATCATTACCCAAGTTATTGTGGCTTTGGGGGTAACGTGTGATTTATATACAAGATAGGAAACACCAACATGAAAAATTAACGATAAAAAACACAAGTAACGAAAAAAAACGTGTATTCTCGAATGGATAATGCGATAGGAACCTTCACTTTGGTCCTGAAGACATTCATACATCAAATTACTGTCAATTTGCTCGTTTTTTGTCGTCCTCTTCGAGTCATAAACAGCCAAACGACTCGGGGTCGTAAAAAGTCGATTTTTCCAACAGAATTGGTCGATTTATTCGATAAAATATTTCTTGCTCAACAATATATATATTTTCATAAGATTTATCCTAATGTAATAATTATCATATAGTTCGGTCCAATCGTTTCTTTTGTTTGTGATATTAATATTTTTGATTCCCCCGCGAAAGTAATTCGAATGATATTGCAATAATAATTAATCCTCCCTAGACGCACGTGGGTCTGGGGCGTCGTAGAGTTTCTTTTTATCGTGCTTGGACTCGTTTAAAAAGTCTGAAAAAATTCAGGAAAGTGGTTTTGGATCTATAGAAAAAAATCCTGCACTGGGTGATGGATAAAAATTCTTTACTATTGTTATTTCATGGTAATGTAGAGGAAAAATGAGAAATTCACGCCATTCGCTGAATGAGCTGGACACCCTGACCCATGTTTGTCTACGAAGGGTTAATATTGATATATGCGAATGTGTGAATCGTTCGTCACGAGTTCGTACGAAAAATCGAATCACCTTAACCATTTGTCGATTTATTTTACAATAAAAATAACAATAATTGCCTCAAGGGGTCATATACAGTTGGAAGACCAAAAAAACTTGCTTTTTTACGAATTTTTTCTGGATACGGATTTCATTTGATGAATAAAAGGCGAAGGAATCAAATGTAGTGTCATCTTTCAACTCTCTATCGCCGTTTTTTATTTTCAAAAATATCGCTTCGCATAGCTCCTGCAGTTGATCTCCTGTGTGTTCTCTAAAAAAAAGGCGTTTCGCGGTGAGCAAGCAATCTCCGGTATGGATCAGCTGAAATAAAAAAACCAAAGAGATTTGTTTAATGGATACATGAGTCCAGGTATTCATCAAAGGAATAAGATATCCGAAATTTATTTCTATCTTTTTTGAACCATTAAATGAAAAAAATTTGGTCGACAATCGAAATTTCATCTTGAGGAGCCGCCATTTTATCAAAATTCGAAATTTCAACTATTCCTTCGATGAATATCTGGATTCATCTATCCACTAAACAAATCTCTTTGGTTTTTTTATTTCAGCTGATCCAAACCGGAGATTTCTTGCTCACCGCGAAGCGCCTCTTTTTTAGAGAACACACAGGAGATCAACTGCAGGAACTATGTGAAGTTATATTTTCGAAAATGAAAAATGGCGATAGAGAGTTGAAAGATGACACTGCATTTGATTCCTTCGCCTTTTATTCATCAAATGGAATGCCTATCCAGAAAAAAATCGTAAAAAAACAAGTTTTTCTTGGTCTTCCAACTGTATATAAGCCCTTAACCATTTGTCGATTAATTACAATAAAAATAACAATAATTGCCTTACGTTGGTATACAAACATGCATTAATTATAAGAATTGGCACATTCATTAAGATCAATTCATCAGGATAGATCTGAGAGTTGATTGTTAATGCTCCTTATAATTAGTTTTTCGAAACGACGTCGATTAACCACTAATAAAATATGTAACACTGCTAAAAAATACGAAAAAGTATGAAATTTCAATAATTATTAACATAGTCGACATTAACATGGATGAATGATTTTTTAATATATTTTTTCCATTATTGTTTCATTATTCTCGTAAAGATCTTTCCGTCTTTTCTCGTTATTCACAGAAACATAATTATTTCGTCTCTTTTTTTTAGAGAACATGGAGATTTTCACAATTCTTGAATTTACTATCCTCTTTACCGAAGAGCCAGGTCAGCATTTGTCTGGCTTTCATACTCGCCCGAACTACGCCCCGCGATTTGTACCAGTGGCCACTTCCCTCGCTCCCACCTCCGCCACCTCCACTGCCACGATTCTCCAGATGACCCTGCACGACCTTCAGCCGAATTTGATTCAAAATTCCCACGAGAAGATCGTCTACGTTGTGATTTATTCCCACCGATATTTCGATGAATTTTGCGCGATATGTGCAAGCCATACATTTTCCATCTGCAAATTGAAAACAAGATTCCTTCACGTTTTTATTGCTTCACGAGATTTCTCGCAAATAATAAATGGTCTGGAACGTCGAGATCATAAACTCTGACGAATCATTTTTCCAGAATAGAAATGAGAAGACAATATTAACGATACGTCAGAATATTTAGCAAATAATTTAAAATATGGTCCATTTTAAACTGCAAACAAAAATCAACCTGTTTTTTCTTGAGATGGAATTAATTAGTTTTTTCAAACGCGCGCTATCCCACTATTTTTTTTCACAAAAGGACCAGATCTGATGAATTTCAGGTCCAAATTTTAGGCGAAAGTATTGAAAATTCACAAAGTGACGATTATTTTATAAAAAAAACTTTTTTTTCCCGTTTTTTTTTCTTCATTTTGCATTTAAAAAAATATGTTAGCCCTGGATTTCTTTCAGGAAAGTTTTTCGTATCTAAACTGGAATGTCCAAGGATCGTTCAGTAATTTTTTGAGAATTTTCGGGCCGATAGATTGGTCACAATACGGGTTCGAAAATGGAAATGGAATCTCGAACATCCACTCTGAAATCGACCCACTTCCAACAACGGAATTAATATGTTTTTTCAAACGCGCGTTATCCCACTATTTTTTTCACGAAAGAACCAGATCTGATGAATATCAGGTCCAAATTTTAGGCGAAAATATTGAAAATCTACAAAGTGACGATTATTTTAGTGAAAAAACTTTTTTTCCCGTTTTTTTTCTTCATTTTGCATTTAAAAAAATATGTTAGCCCTGGATTTGTTTCGGAAAAGTTTTTCGTATCTAAACTGGAATGTCCAAGGGTCGTTTAGTAATTTTTTGAGAATTTTCGGGCCGATAGATTGGTCACAATACGGGTTCGAAAATGGACTGGGTAGAATCGACCCAGTGTGACCACCGAGATCTGTGGCGGAAGTGTGACCACGGAGGGTTAAAATTGAGCACGTTCTCTTGAATCTTTTGTGTCAAAGGAAATGATGTTGAAAATCTGAGGAAGAGAATAAAGTTTGTTCGCTTACCTTGAGTGGAGACGGATCGCGATCTGACAAGGTCAACCTTGTTACCAACGAGAATGGCTGGTCGACCGCGCAACAGGTCCTGATCATGAAGTCTCGCGAGATACTCTTCGGCCCTTTGGAACGAGGCCTTGTCGATAACCGAATACATTATGACGAAAGCGTCCGGATGTGGGATTTTTTCCAATTCCGCCTGGACACACAAAGAATCGTGGATATGGATCGTCGTGAAAATGAACTTGAGCATAAGTTTTGACAAAGTTTGAGATTCTTCGGCTCAGTACAATGAAAAATTGACGAATTATGAATTTACCTTCAAGTTTGTGATATTCAGAAACCTGAGCTCACTTTCCTCCCCATTGAGCATCACGAAAACCGACTGCTCGCTCGGGACATCTGGAACAGAAATGATTGTTTACTTGAATATTTGAAAAATATTCAAAAGTTATTTTACCTCAACGTACGTTTAAGAGCAAATTTCCTACGCTGGGATTTTCGCTCTTCGAGCATAGTGAGAACCGACTCTCAAAAAGTGATTCAATCCCAATTGGCATCGAATTTGTTTTTTCTGCTCTGTAGTTTGTAAACCGACAGCCGATTCGTCTGTGATGTTTTTATATTTCAAAGTTCCCGTGCCAAAAACATCCATAGAGTTGGAAGATTCTATACACAGAGTGTGAACTTTCGAAAAATAATCGAAAGTCCACAAATAAACGCTGGAAGACTGCGTTTACGTTCTGACTATAGATCGTTGTGAAATTTTCATCGAGGAAATATTCTCCGAGTTCTAAATACCATTTTTTTCAAAATCCATTCCCCGAAGCGATTCGCAACGGGCGTTCATTTTTTTTCAAGCACAAAACACATAATTCCGTGTCTCTATAAATTTGCTAATTACTCTTCGATCTCTAATGCAGTAGATTTTATGATGCTGAAGTTTGCAACGTTGGAATGCAACGAAATATGATTTTGTTGATGATTCATGCAATTTTCAAGGTCATCCAAATTTTTCGACCCCATAAGCTTTTCGGATGGCAAAAATCGATCATTTCATCATCGCAATTACATTTTCCATTTAAATAATTATTTTTGCTAAATATAAAAAAGAATTTCGTTGCATTCCAACGATGCAAACTTCAGAGTCATTAGATTTTTAGTTAGTTCGTGTATATGTAAAAAAAACTTGAACCCAGTTCGTGTATTTATTTAAATAATTATTGCTCATCTGTGGAATCAACAAAAGAATCAGCAGTATAAAAAAACAACTCGGTACTCCAAAATCCAGCACGAGGATTTTTCTTCGAAACACCTTCCATGATTTTTGTTGATCGGACATTATACGAGAGCAAGCGACAGGATGGTAGCAGACGATTAACAGACGCATGGCTTTCTGGCTATGATGTACGTTTATAGCGCACCCGGGTGCAAATTTAACCGTAGTTATTTTCGTTTCTCTTTCTCCCCCTCCTGTCTTCCTCTCTCTTTCTCTTGCTCCCTCGCTCTCTCTTTCTCTCTGTCGTTATTTCTCTGTGGCTGTGAAACCCTTTTACCCCAGCAATGTGCACTTTCCTCTCTATTTTCTCGATGTTTTAATGCAAGTGCATATGCAGTTTCTTTCTTTTATTTCTCTCGTATTATTTCCCGGAATCGCGATTTCTCCAAAATCCAATTTTCCTGAACATATTGTTGGTACGATGCATTATTTTTCGTTATTACAATCTTGTTTTTTTTATCGTCCGACAAGACTCGAGGGATTCGTTAAGTTGACTACGCGATAGAGAATTAACCAGTTTAGAAAAATTTCGTACGAGATGTGACAATTATTCTTTGGACAATAATAAAATGCGAAATATACAGCATTCAGGAAATAATCGAAAGTATAATCGAACCATCGGACGAGAATGCCTACGTCGAAACCTCAATTTTTTGGAAAAGTTCATTCCCTGGTCGCATTTTTCTAAACTAAAAAATCTCACGGCTCAACTAAATTTTCGTTATTAGTTGGAAAAAAAATGAGTTCACCGCATTTAACAAATCTTTGATCTTTTGGTAACTAATTAGGTTTCCAGTTCAAGTTCAATGCGTCCGTAATGATGTCCTTCCTAATTCAGAATATTTTATTCACGTATAAATGTTGTTTTCATTAATTGTTCAAATTTTTGAGAAATTGGGTGAAATTGGAATCTTGGATCATTTTGGTACATGCACGATTGGTTGCTGGAAGGCACGAGCTGCACGGAGAAAACGAAGTCGAAAATTATTAAGAAATATACTAGGAATCCAGTTACTTACTGTTGGAAATTACAGTATTCTGAGGACAGTTTGGAAATTACAGCAATATCTCGAATGGCAGTGCGACAAATCGTTCTAAACAGCATAGTAAAACGGGATCATCGGATTAAAACCGATTTTACAATTTAGCATAGCAATTAAAGAGAATCGCAATGGTCGTGGTAAACAAAACAATACGTGTGATAAAATTCCACACATGTTCGACATATATTCATATTGGGATAATAGAATTTTACTATGTCGACGTTTAAAATTTGAGATATTATCACTCATAACTGAATTCTTATCTGACATAGTCAATTGTTCATGAAAACAAACCTGAAATTCATTATCGCGCGCATTACTCTTTCTTATTCATATAGAACTGTTTATAATGCATGCTAAGAAAAATTGTAAGTGTTAAAAAATACTATGCTATTTTGCAATTGGTGCTACGATTTTTTTGCTTCTTAACCTTCATATAGGACAGTTTGCCAAAACATTTTATGTCTTACTAAACAAAACGAATCCGTTTTCTGCGTGTGAAAAGGTTTCAAGAGTTTTAATTAGCTGATGATTTCTGGAGCCTCATTTACGACGAACTTTGTTAGTGCTCGGTTCTGGCAACCAAAATGTGCGGAAGGAGCAGGTAATCAGATATTTAATGATATTGAATCAAGAGCCGAAAAGTAAACTAATAAAATAAAATTATAATAATTATAATAGTGAATTTTGGAACTTTTGGTGTGTGGAGTGAAAATATTTTTTTCGCGTCCATCGGAAGTATAACAGGCGGTAATTTTTTCATAGCGATTTAAGTGGGCTGTGTTCGTAAATATTCGTAAGTTCAAAAGAGGTAAAAGATAGACTGGGCGTTTGCCTCTTCCATTATGTCCACTCGGACGCTCCCCGTGATCTATAAGCGGAAAACTCGATTCTCGGGACTCTAATTTTGGAACTAGCGTGTTCTCTCGCTCGTTCCAAGTCCCATATGAAACTGAGACGAGAAAAAAGGAGCACGAGTTGCTTTTCTCGACACGCGTTAGTCGCGGATATCAAATAATTCCAACTTGATTCAATTCAATGAGTCTTGAACAATTTTTTTGATTTTTGAGCCAGCCGATAACAATAAACAATCCGGCAGTCGTTGTACATAATCGTGATCGTTCATAATTTCGTTTTCGCGTTATTTTCTGGGGATTCAACCAATGCAACTCAAATAGTTGTGGATATTACACTCGAAATAGTAAAAGGAATCTCAGGCGATGGTTACGAGCCAATTTCTACGCCAGCAATGTGAAAGGGACACGTCACCTTTGACATCTAATCCTTTCATCCGAGAGTAACGTATACGAAACAACAAAATCATCATCAAAGTCCCTTTGCAGGCAAACGTCAGATTCACTGCATGTGCACGAAGGACGTTTGGCTACGAAATGTGAGCACAATTTGGATGAAACGACGTTGGACGGAAAATGACTCATCTCACGGGCCCAGTGCAGCAGGAACAAAGTCAACAAGAAGAGACGATAAAGAAACAAAAAAGGGAACCGCACAACGGCTGCTCGGAACGGTCTCAATTAAACTCTCGGAGCGACAAAAGCTGCTCGCGTTCTGTTCTCCGCAGTGGATTCTGCTTTGTATTGTTTAACAATGAAAAGAAAATGCTTTTTCTATTTCTATGAGCTGAATTACTGATTTTCGACTTCCTCGGGCACCTTATCAGTGCACATTTTGCCAATCTGACCCAAGTCGTTTTTCAAATCGTTGCATTCCGGTGAATCTCCATTTTTTCTGTTTTGTTTTATAAAGACGTTTTTTGTAGTAAATTTTCCACATTTTATAGTAATGAATTTCCTTTTTGACATGAACAAAAATTAAATGCCGAATAATCGGTGACAGAAAATTGTCGGGGTCATAATGACCCAGTATGGATTCGAAGGCTTAAAAAATTTGTTTTTACCATGCGATAACAATGTCTGCATTTCCACTTATCGATGTTTCGAATTAGCTGAACGATTGATCATCCGTGAACGTATAAAACTAGCAGGACAGCTGACTCGTTGCATAAAACATTGCAAAATGCACGGAAAAAACGGATTCTTTTTGTTTAGTAAGACATAAAATGTTTTGGGAAAATGTCCTATATGAAGGTTAAGAAGCGAAAGAATCGTAGCACCAATTGCAAAACAGCATAGTATTTTTTAACACTTACAATTTTTCTTAGCATGAATTATAAACAGTTCTATATGAATAAGAAAGAGTAATGAGCGCGATAATGAATTTCAGGTTTGTTTTCATGAACAATTTACTATGTCGGATAAGAATTCAGTTATGAGTGAGAATATCTCAAATTTTGAACGTCGACATAGAAAAATTCTATTATCCCAATATGAATATATATCGAACATGTGTGGAATTTTATCACACGTATTGTTTTGTTTACCACGACGCTTGCAATTCTCTTTAATTGCTATGCTAAATTGTGAAATCGGCTTTAATCCGATGATCCCGTTTTACTATGCTGTTTAGAACGATTTGTCGCACTGCCATTCGAGATATTGCTGTAATTTCCAAACTGTCCTCAAAATACTATAATTTTCAACAATAAGTAACTGGATTCCTAGTATATTTCTTAATAATATTTCGACTTCGTTTTCTCCGTGTGATATGTAGTTGAGATAGTGCCAGATACTCCGGTATTATCGCAATTGAATTAATCCGATAAGTAGATATTCCCATAATTTGAGGCGATAGCGTTCGTCTGAGCTATACAGCTGAGGTTTATAGTCGATGATGCTAAATTTATAGGCGATTGGCCATGGTATGCATACGGTAATACTAATTATCTCGAGAGTAGTGCATCGTGTGTCCATATACCCCGTCAGATCCTGAAGGAATCTCCCTCACTCTCTCTCCCTCTCTGTGTTTGTCCCTCAATCTCATCGTACACGCATATCAAGCTGCTTGGTTCGTGCTATCATCATTGCTGGGCGTATATCTTCAACAGGATATTCCTGCATGCTCTCCTGTGTTCATCACTTCCGCTTGGGGAAGCTGCGTTCCACTTTGATACCTCGCAGAAACACACACACTCTCTCTCTCTCTCTCTCTCTCTCTCTCTCTCTCTCTCTCTCTCTCTCTCTCTCTCTCTCTCTCTCTCTCTCTTGTTGCATGGAGTAGGATTTCCCTGCGAACCCTATTCCTTGGTCTCAAATGCAACAACATCGAGAGCAGACTAAGAGAAGATTCTACCTCAGCGTTCGAGAAGTTCTTAATCATCGAAGACTTTTGCAACAACAACATTAGCCAAAAAATTCTCCATCCTATTTACCATCATTACCTTGCCATCGGCTCGTATACTTCGAGGATGGATTTCTTTAGTCAATAACTAATTACGCGTTCATCTCTCTCTCTCTCTTTCTTCTGAGAATATCTTCGGAATCTGCGTCAAGCTTCGACAATGCGAATTATTGGAAACGTTGCCTATTCGCTCGGCGTCGACTTGGCATCAGTAAAATACATTGGAAATTTGCAAAGATTTCAAAAACTGGGGCGTTTTTCGACGATATTCATTTTATTTTGTGTCTACTGATGTTTACCCTTCGAGTGCCTATTCTTGTAAGTGCATTTGGGTCAATCTGACCCGAGGCGTTTTTCAAATCGTTTTATTCCGGTAAATGTACATTTTTCGTTTTTTTAGAAACTTTTTTTTTAGTAAATTATCTACATTTTGTGACTTTAAATTTATTTTTAGACGAAAAGGAAAATTGAATGGAAAAATGTTTGTTGCCATTGAATGCCAAACAGTCGGTGACGGAAAAATGTCGGGGTCAAAATGACCCAGTATGCTTGTCAAGCTTTTTCTTGGTCGTCGCATTCGATCTAAAAAATTGATTGAATCATCCTCATTATTCACGACTTTGCGATGATGAGAAAATTTGAGGAATGAGCTTGAAATGCAATTTGTTTTTTGTCTTTTTTTTTGTTGCGATGACGTACATTCCCTTGAATTATATCCCCTTGATATCTTTGGAGACAACACGATGTTTCCTCACTCGTGAGGCATCATTAACGTCGAGCCACACTGCCTATATAAGTCTCCACTGTACTTGAGCGCGCATACCATTAGTTTCGAGTCATGGTTTCCTCTCCCATTCCTCCGCAGTGTCCTTTGCCCACTGCTCTGCATAATTACATAAGCTCTAACCCTCTACAAGGACCATGGAAAGGAAGAGAAAGACCACAAGGGTAACTGAGTAGACACGTGTGGCCTGGCACGAATCTCATGTGCATTAGTGTGGCCCTGCACGAACCCAAGTTTGGGATCGCAATATTCTCAGCACGTGTAGGCGTTCACCTTTGTTTAGAAAAAAAAATGAGCAGCAGCCTTCAAGGGTCCTGAGTTCTGATTTCTCATGTCCTTTTCCTCATGGGACAGCAATTTCCCAGCGCATTTCTAACCACTAAAGGTCGTTCTCATTTGCTAACGGATAAGCAGCAATTTTCGAGGAGATCGAAAAATGGCAACTGAGGATCGTCAAAAAAACTTTTTTCATCAAGTGTCAAAATTAATAAATAATTACGAAATTGAGTGTAATTTTTAAATGATAAAAATTAATTATTGTGCAAATGTTCTCCTTGTTTCACGGACCAACAGGATTTTGTTTAACTCGAACAAAATGATTTTCAAAAATGATGAGCTTCGGGAAAAAAAACAAAAATGGACAATAAAAATGTGAGTTTATTCTGTTTTTTTTTTGCTTGTAATTTGGCTACACGCGCGTTAGCCAAAACGTTTTCCACGATTCGTATTTACGTCATAGCTAAAAGTGAGATGCCAGGAACGAAAAAGATTTAGCAGCGGGGAAGACAGTTCGCGGTCTTTAACCCAGATACTACGAATCACAGCTTCCGTTACATTTATTTACCCTAAATCATGTGGAACACACAAACGTTTGCTCCAATGCTGACGCGACCACCCCTACCCGTCTTCGTGTGAGTGAATCACAATTTGCACATCGTTCTTCTTTCCAAAAATCGTATAAACGAAATCCCACGAATTTAAAACAACGGCACCCAATTAAATCAATTCATGGAAAAGTACTAAATCGATTGAGAACTTTCGGAAAACCAACAAAAAAACACCATAAATTGCTGAATTATCAAAGCATGGGATTCCTTTCAGCAAACACCATGAATCACGCCTTCTTAATTTCTTTTTCTCGGTAGCGCCTCTCGGAGGCGTAAACAATCGCGGGGTCTCATTCAATTAGAACCCAAAATAGCATATTTTTGCATTACACCATACAAATACCATAAGAAATACGGTATACAGACCCGCGGCAAACTTCTTCATATCATCGTGAATTCTTGGCCTACGTCTATCGATAAATAATAATGCTTCGAGTCCATACTGGGTCGCTTTGACCCCAACGATTTTCTGACACCAAAGGTATGGCATTCAATGGCAGGAATTAATTTATGGCATTTATTAATTAATTTTTAATTTATTATTATTATTTAATTAATTAATTATTATTAATTAAAATATTATTATTATTACTGATTGATTAATTGTTAATTCATTAGTTTAATTTTAAATTAATAAATTTATCATTCAATTAAATTTATAATTAATTGTTAATGAATTAATCAATGAATTAATTAATTAATAATTAATTGATAAATTCAATTAATTATTAATGAATTAGTTTAATGGCAGGAATTAATATGAATGATTTACTAAAAAGAACGTCATTACGAATAAAGAAAAATGGATATTTAGCGTAAACCAACGGTTTAAAAAACAGCCTGGGTCAAATTCACTCAAAACCCATTTATGGGAGGTGTGCACACGATAAAAGTAAAATGTTTATGACGTCAAGTTCAGTCATTTCCG